>JAWDJD010000003.1:225337647-226537647 GCA_035047305.1 Bradypodion pumilum | reverse complement strand
TTGTTAGAGATGGCAAGTCAAAAGATGTCATTTTTAAAACATACCAACATGACATTCAAGCTGGCTGTATTTGTTACCATCTGTCCCTGCAATTCTAATAAAGGCCAAGTATTGCTTCTAAGCCACCCCTGCTTAGGAATTACTAGCAAGGGTTGCCCGGCGTTGCCGGGCTTCCCCACCCCCTGTGTTTTATTAAAAAAGAAGCATTGTACTTTTTGCAATATCTTTTTAATGTTGAAATAATTTTCGATTGCAATTGATTTTTTTTTTGGCAAAACATCTTTAACATTTAGCAATTTTTTTGTAAACTGGTTGTGACATTACTGCAAGTTGCACAGTAAAGTATGTAACTTTTTTGTTTTTAAAACATATTAAACAGTTAACTATTTCTAAGCTGTAAATATTTGTGTTGTTTTTTTGGTCCAGCGATGTGTCTTTCGCATCTGTAAAACATAATACACAGGGAGAGATATTGATATTTGTATTTTTTTGTGTTCCCCTTTTTTTTTTTTTTTTTTGGGAATGTAGTATTTGTGATCCAAAAAATTTTTGGATTTATGTTTAACTGTAAATATTGTTCTTAGTAAATATTCTTTTTAAAATGTTTCTGCATAAGTTTATATTTACCTTCATTAACAGTTTTTTTTGTGGTTCAGTTTGTTGACTGTTGATTTGTTTGGGCATCTTTAATGCGAATAATGACAAAGTTATATATATCTGTTTTTTTTAAAAATTGATAATTAAATTGTTTTGGTTATTTACCTGTTTTTTTCTGGCTCTGTTGACATTTGATTTACAGAAAATGGTGGAGCATTAATTCTGCTAGTGGCTGGTTGAATGGACATGGTGGATGAGTCATCATGAGGAGATGTCTCTATGATTGAGTCTATATCTACCTCATGGTTCATTTGTAGCTGAGGGTCATTTTGTTGTGGTTGTTGCTGTTTTTCATGTTGTTTTTCATTGTTGAGTGTTTTGTTTCATGTTGCTGTATTTGTTTGTTGTTTATTTGCTGTATTATTTCTTCTAATGTTTTTTTCTTTTGGTGTTGTTTTAATTCAGTGTCCTTTTCTTCTATTTCTGCATTTTCTGTTGTTTGTTGTTTCAAGTGCAATATTGAGTGTGGTTTGGAGGTTGTTTGTTTCTCTTTTTTCTGACAATTTGCATTTCTGGTTGTTTATTTTTTGTGTCTTCTTGTTTGTAATTTTGTTTGTTTGTGGTTGTTTTTTCTGGTTCCTTTGTTGAGTTGTTTGTGTAAGTCTGGAAGTCATTGTCTGTTAATTCTGTTGTTTGTTGTTTCCATGACAATATTAATTTTGTTTTGGATGTGGTTTGTATTTCTTTTTTCCTGTCAATTAGAATTTCTGGTTGTTTATTTTGTGCCTCTTCTTTTTGGAAAATTTGTTTGTTTGTGTTTGTTTTTTCTTGTTCCTCTGTTGTGTTGTTTCTGAAGGTTTTGGAGTCATTGTCTGTTATTTCTGTTGTTTGTTGTTTCCATGGTAATATTAATTTTGGTTTGGATATGGTTTCTGTTTCTTTTTTCCTGACAATTTGCATTTCTGGTTGTTTATTTTCTGTCTTTTGTTGGTTGTACATTTGTTTGTTTGTTGTTGTGTTTTGTTGTTGTTCAGTGTTGTTGTTGCTGTAAATTTTTGAAGTATTATGTATTGTTTGTTTTTGATTTATGAGATGAATGATTTCCAGTGTTTCCTTTTTTAGCACATTTTTAGTTTCTTCATTGTGTGATTTTTCTAATTCCTGTTTTGTTATTTGGTTATTTATGGTTTTTGGTTCATCTTGTGCTGTTGTGCATTTTTGGTTTTTTGTTGATGCTGACTGTTTCAGATTAATTTTTTCTATAATTTCAGTAATTTTTCTTTGGGTCTCCTCTGATAAGGATGGTTTGTTTTTTGAAATGTTGGAATTTGATAGCTCCTCTCCTTCTTTATGCTCTTGTTCTTCTGGTTGTTGTTCTCCCTCTTCGCTGTCTGACTCATAATCTTGCATGCATATTATTTTGCAATCATCCATGTAAAATTCAACATGAGTAATAATTTTAGAGCATTCTTTACCATTGGAGTGATGCAGAGTTAGTTTGCTGGCGCTCAATGGTCCTGTGGGGTACTGGTTTGTGGAAAGTTTGTCTTCCTCCAGATTCTCGCTTTCTGATGATTTTTTGTTTGGCGATTTGTTGGTGTCTTTCTCCATCTCAAGTTATAATTTTTTTCTGCGCTACTGATTTCCGTCGGTAAGATTTGACCCACGTCTTTGGCAACTCTCCGTGGATCGTTTAGTTTCGTTTCTAAGCTGTGTGTTGCCTGTATGTTTTGAAAGTCTCGTTATCGCGTTATTTTCCCTCGCTGTTTTTGGAGTTAGGGAGAGCTAGGTGAGCTAAGTG
Source organism: Bradypodion pumilum (assembly GCA_035047305.1). Classification (NCBI taxonomy): domain Eukaryota; kingdom Metazoa; phylum Chordata; class Lepidosauria; order Squamata; family Chamaeleonidae; genus Bradypodion; species Bradypodion pumilum. The sequence continues at coordinate 226,535,249 of JAWDJD010000003.1, read as the reverse complement.
GATTTGCATGTTTTGAGGTGTGTCTGTTTTCCGCGTTGCTGTTTAGCTGTGTAGAAGGCATGGCTGTAAGTGAGTGCGTATTTTCCTTTTAAGTTTGTCGTGTCTTGCTTCCTATTGAAGCGTCTGTGAGTGTAGTTGGGCTGGCTTTTTGAAAGTTTTAGGAGACGCGATGCTTTCTGTCGTCGAGTTTGGGTGCTCACTTTACTCGTGTTTTGGTAAGTGTTAGTGTGTTCATGTTATTGTTTGTAATGGTGCTGTACTATTTCTATTTATAAATGTCTGCTTGTATTTAAATTGTTTTATGTGTTATGTTTGAATGTGGTGCTTATTGTTTTATTTTTTGCAGTACTTGCTGGTAGACAATGTTTTTGGTTTGCTCTTTTTCTGCTAGTATGAATAAGTTTTCTGCAGCTACAACTCTAGAGCACGCAACATATAATTGTCCGTGAGCAAAACATGGTTTGGTGAGGTGAACTCCGCAATGTTTCAGTGTCTGTCCTTGTGATTTATTAATTGTTATTGCGAATGCTAGTTTAACTGGGAATTGCAGTCTTCTAAATGGAATAGTTTGATCAGTCGGTATAAGTGGTATTCTAGGAATGCATACTGATTCACCTGCTCCTTTCCCTGTAATAATTATAGCTTCTATTACATTTGGCATTAGGTTTTTTACACATAGTCTTGTGCCATTACATAAGTTTGGAGGATTCATATTTCTTAGTAAAATAATTGGTGCTCCTTGTTTTAGTAATAGGTGGTGAGATGGCATTCCAGGCAGTTCTAATGAGTTCAAAAATTATGTTGGGAAATTTACAGCAGCATCTTTGTCAACCACTGTATCAATTGATTTATATACAGTTGGTTGGTCTGGCAACATGTCTAGAATTTCGTAATTAATGTTGTTAACATCATCATTTCTGGCTGCTAAGTTGCTATTTCTGTTAGCCATTCATGATGATGATAATTTATGGAAATATCTTTGTAAATTGCATTGATCAGTTCATTTTCTGAGTGTACCATGGTGCAGAAGTAATCTGGGAATGTTATGTTGTTGTCCTCATTTTTTGGCACCTTCCCTTCTCCAATATTTAGCAGAAAGTCAGTAAAGATTTTTGTGTTTCTGTTATGTCGTACTCTCATGTTTTCTGTCAATGTTATGCTTTGCACATTTTTCCATAGAAAGGATTGGTTAATACATGCGTTTATTTGATCTGCTGGAGTAGATTTTGGAATTACAGGTAGTGTTTGCCTGAAATCACCACAAAGAAGTAATAGAATTCCTCCCATTATTTTTTGATTGTCATTAATATCTTGAAAAGTTCTGTGCAAAGCTTCAATTGATTTCTTATGTGCCATAGTACATTCATCCCATATTATTATTTTTGCCTCTTTGAGTACCTTAGCACGTGCACTGTCTTTTGTAATATTACATGTGGGTGTTTCTTGTTTTGCTATGTCAAGTGGTATTTGGAGAGCAGAATGTGCTGTTCGACCCCCTTCCATTAAAGTGGCTGCTATGCCAGATGATGCTATTGCTAAAGCCACATGGCATTCTGATCTTATTTCTTCCAGAATTAAATTTGTAAGGAATGTTTTTCCAGTTCCTCCTGCTGCTTGTAAGAATATTATTCCTCCACTTTCTGCTTTTATTTGTGTAATTATTGTTTCATAGGCAGCTTTCTGTTCATTATTTAGTAGTGGTTTATTTTGAGTTATGTATTGTTTTAATTCGTCTATGTTATATGTGGTCTCTCTTATATAATCAGCATTTAATGCATCTCCTTTGTCTCTGGTTGGTTCTGGAAGGCCAACTTGTTTTAGTGTTTTATTTGCCATGCGTATGCATTGGTCTTCTATTTGTATTAATGCAATATTGTAGATGTGTGGTGTGTAGTCAATGTTTAAAGTTGGATGCTCTTTCTTTGCTTTGAGTAGGTGGTCTTCACCTAGTTGGTTTTTGTACATTTCCCACAAATGTAGTGGATTTGATGGACTACATGAAGTCAATATTATAGCTATCAATGTTCTCATTTGTTGTGGCATTGAAAATATGTTAGCTTCTTCCAAAGTTGTTTCCCAATGTTGGTCTGCTTCCAATAACCCCATATGCTGACAAACCTCTCTGTATGTTTCCATAATTTTTCCATTCACAGTTTTTAGTTCCTAGAAAGATTTAGGGCCAGGAATTGTGTGTAGCAGCATTCTGAGATGGAAACATTCGCTATTATTTGGGTGCACAGTATATAGTCTTCCAATTGCATCACTTTGGTACATGTCAAGTTCTGGAGTATAAGTGCCAGTCTTTCTCCGGAAGAATTGTCTCTTAGTTTTATTCCATGTGTAATATGTTGTGACATCATTATATAGGACCGTTTGTGCAAATTCATCAGTCTTGCACAAATTAAAAAATGCTGTTAAAGTTGTTTCTTTTGGATTTTCTGCCACACTTGTGGCTGATTCTGATGTGAAATAAACTCTTTGGCCATTTTCAAGATGTACACTTAAATGTTGGACTGTGGGATGTCTTTCATGAATATGGAATCCTAGAATACGCCAGAAACCTTCATTTGTGCTAATGTACCTGCCACATTGGTACTGCAGTATCTCATCATTTTTGTTTTGGTTTCTGACATCATAAATGGCCATGTCACTTCCTTTATTTATGTACTTGCAGACATATTTTATTGATTTAACACTATTACAATATTCCACATTTATGTGAGCATTGAATATTTTTGATAGTAATGGACTGTATGGGACTATCCATGTGTTGTCAATTTCTACTTCCCCTTGTGTTTTCATATTAATTTTGGTTGTTTTTCCTCCATCCTCTTCTGAACGTCTTCTGTATTGTGGGTATCCATCTTCTGATGTTTGTGTTTCTTTCAATAATGCTCTGGGATATCTTTTGGTGCAGCTTTTGTCTTTCATACATGGTGATTGTGGGTTTAGAAGTCCACATGGACCATGAATCATGTTTTTCTTCACTATTGCATGTAATTCACTGTCTTCATTTTCGTCTGGTATTTCTGCAGATATTATTTTATCAATTTCAGTTGGATGTATTTTGTTTTTCAGCCATATTAAATTGTGCGAATGTGGCAGCCCACGTTTTTGCCATTCTATCGTGAACATATGACAAATCGATTCACCAAATAAATCATTTTTGGTGATCAGATTAATTAATTGTGTTTGTTTTTGTCTGAATACTCTTGCAATTAAATCGTGTCTGTCATTAGATGTCTCATTGTTTCTGAGGTTATTTTTTATTTCAGGCCATGTTGGGTTGCATGTAAAAGTAATGAATAAATCTGGTCTTCCATGTTTCCTAACATATGTCATTGCATCCTGAGTGTATTCATGCATATGTCTTGGGCTTCCTGTGTATGTTGCGGGCAGTATGAGTAGTGTTCCAACATTAGATGGGTTTCCATCTTTTGCTACAGCATCTTTTAAGTGTATGTATTGTTCAGCTCGTAGTGATTTTTGATTGGTTCTAATGTAAAGTAGTCTTTCAGATTCAATTTTTGCATACATATCAACCACAAACTGGTTTAACAATTTTTTGCAGTGTAGTATGTGATTTTGTTCCTCATTTCTAATCATTAAAATGTATGAGTAGTAGTCCATAGCAGAATTTTTTTTGCAAGTTTCTGTTCCTGTTTTGGGATCAATTTGTTTCAAATTAAAGTGATAACCATCTTCACCATATGGAAAAAGGATGGGATACTGAAGAGCATCATAAGAGCGATGTGTTTCTGAAATTCGTTGCAGTTTTTTATCATGTCTTTTTAGTATAATATCTCTTGGATGGAAAGTGTCTCCTGAAATGAGGGCTGCCACTTCATTTGTTTCTGGAGCATTATATCTTCGTATATGCTCTCCTGTAGGTGTTTTGTCTGCAGCTATGATAATTTTGTATTCCTCTTGTGGCATATTTTCCATTGCATTCTTGAAAGTGCGGATGAGGTTATTGTGTTTATGTAGCATTCTCTGTATGTTTAGTACTATATGTTTTTTTGTTCCCTCAATGTATGTACATCGTTGAGTTGTTTCTTTTTCTTCATCTCCCATGAAATAAATTTGAAGGAATTTTGGATCTTCTTCTGGTAGTGGTAGTAGTGATCCAATCTGGTGGTACACCTGTCCTTGTATGGTGAATGTTGGATTGAAACCTTTGTGTTGTATAATATTTGTGGCTCCAAATGAGGTCATTTGAAAACATGAGTTGTATTTTCTAATGTTCTTTAAGAAATGTTTTGAATCTTGTGTTTCTCCACTGGTGTATTCCAAAAGTTGTTGTGGTGGGAATTGTTGCTGAATTTTGATTTTTCACTCCTTACAACATAAGGATTTAGTTTCATTTTTAAATTTTCTTGCATTGCAGAATTTGCAGATGTTGTCTAGATTTCCAATGTGTAAATTAAATTGCTGAGAATAATCTGTTTCTGGATCATAGGAAAAGGCAGCCATTTTTAATGTTAATTTCTGTCCTTTACTCTTCTCCCTTCTTTTTTCTCTTGTTTCCTTATTCTGTTTTAATCTGTTTTCATGTCTTCTATTACTTTCTTTTGCCCTTGAAGCACTATCTATTTGTCTACGTTCTGCTAACATGATTTCATGTCCTTCTGAATTTGTTTGTTGTGCCTTTTCTAAATAAGCCTTTCTTCGTTTACTAAGATTTTCTTCCCTTTCTTGTGCTGTCTGTTCCGTGCTTTGCATTTTTCTTTTTAATCTTTCACTTGTTCTTTGCGCTATATTTACTCTTTTCTTTGGAGGCATTTTGATATTCAATGCAATGGATTTATTCTATTTGTTTATTATAATAAGATAATGTGTAATATTTGTTGTAGTTAATTTGAAGTACAGTAATTGGAGTGTGTTGGAGACAGACTGGAATCTGAACAGTGTTAAATTTTTTTTTCCTTTCCTTTTTTTTGTTTTGAAATATTTGGTCTGAATTTGGTTTAAGGTAAAGTAAAGTATTATGTGTTTAAAAAATTGTTTGAATTATGTTTTGCAGTAGAAAAACAATTTGTAAATGGGGCTGTATCTTGTGAAATGATTGATATGTCCTGCGTTGATTTTTTACAGTAATTGTTCTGATATTTTAATTAGTTAAAATTTGATTAGTGTTTTTGCTATAAAGTTAAATTAGCTAAGTGTATTTTTGAATAATATTGAAATGGTATAAAGTGATATGTTTCTTTTAGTAAAGGCTGTTTGGTTCTTGGTGTTCTAATTGTTAGCACAGTAAATTGATTTTGGTTTAGACAAAATGGCTTCCGGACAGTAAATAGTTTAGTGAAATGGATTCCGGACAGTAAATAGTTTAGTAAATTTGGTGTATTTAAAATAATGTTGGATCTTTTAAAATGTTGAAATTTTGAAGGTTGCAGTGTTTAAATGGGGCTGTATGTTTTTTGAAGAGTAAAAATGGATTCCGGACAGAAAATAGTTTAGTAAAATGGATTGCAGTCAGTAAATAGTTTATTAAATTTGGTGTATTTAAAATATTTTTTGATCTTTTAAAATGTTGTGAAGTGGAAGGTTGCAGTGTTTAAATGGGGCTGTATCTTTTTTGAAGAGTAAAAATGGATTCCGGACAGTAAATAGTTTAGTAAAATGGATTGCAGTCAGTAAAAAGCCAAAGAGCCAGCGCTGTCTGCTTCTGCAGACGTTTCTGTGGTCATGTGGCAGGCATGACTAACACTGGAGCACACAGAATGCTGTTACCTTCCCACCGAAGTGTTCCCTATTTATCTAGTTGCAATTTCTTGCTTTCGAACTGCTAGTTTGGCAGGAGCTGGGACAAAGATGGGAGCTCATTCCGTCCTGCAGTACTCGGGAATCGAACTGCTGGCCTTCCACCTCCCACTCAGTGTCTTAGCCACTTGAGCCACTGCAGTCCTTATGACCACAGTTTTGCACCACCAGGGCTCCGAAAGAAAGGAAGGAAGGATGGATGGAAGGAAGGATGGAAGAAAGAAAGAAAGAAAGGATGGAAGGAAGAAAGGAAGGATGGAAGTATGGAAGAAAGGAAGGAAGGATGGAAGATAGATAGATAGATAGATAGATAGATAGATAGATAGATAGATAGATAGATAGATAGATAGATAGATAGATAGATAGATAGATAGATAGATAGATAGATAGGAAGAAAGGAAGGAAGGAAGGATGGATGGAAGAAAGGAAGGAAGGATGGAAGGAAGAAAGGAAGGATGGAAGAAAGGAAGGATGGAAGGATGGAAGAAAGGAAGGAAGGATGGATGGAAGGATGCAAGGAAGATAGAAAGAAAGAAAGGATGGAAGGATGGAAGAAAGAAAGGAAGGAAGGATGGAAGGAAGGAAGGAAGGAAGGAAGAAAAAGGAAGGAAGGAAGAGTGGATTAGTGAAGATAGATAGACAGACACAGACAGACAGACAGAGACAGACAGACGGTCCTGCCTCGGAGGGGAGGGGGCAGGCCAAAGAACAGCAGTGGCCTGCCTGAACTGGCAGGAGGGGTGGGGTGGGGGCCCGACCATCCCCCCACCCCCCGCTGGCAGGCAGGCTTACCTGGCAGTCATGGGGCGCGTGATTTGCCCGGCAGGTCCATAGCTGGGGGTGGGGTGGGAAGCGGACGTCTGGTGTCAGCGCCGGCCTGAGATGTCGTGCTCCCCACCCCACGGCTTGCTGCTGCTCAGCGGCGGCAGCATGCACCCCGTGGCTTCCCACTACTGCCTTCGGCCCAAGGGCCTGCCCTCCTCGTGGGCTGGCAAGCCTTGACCCCAGATATCCGGGTCAAGGCAGGGGCGAGGGGGGCCTCTGGCTGGGCATGTGGAGTGGCACCACGGCCTCGCACCGTGATTTTTTAAAAGGTAGAATTTTTTTAAAAATAGTTTTTTAAAAATGGGCTGCCCACCCCCGTGGACCCCCTGCAGCTCCGGGCCTGGGACGGGAGTCCTGGCTGTATCCCCCCTGACAGCGGCCATGCTACCCACACCACTGTTTTGAGAACTAGCATGAAACAGCGGTGGAAGTAATAGAAAAGCAGCAGCCAGCAATCCGCAAAGAAGAGCACCACCCCTTACGGATTGTTGCCTGCCGATCTCCCGTTAGGTAAGCAAGGGAAGAAAGAGGCCCAGAGAAGAGAACTATTGTGAAAAAGATAGCTCTTCTCTGCCTCCTTTTCACCCGACCTACCTAGCGAACATTACCGGTTGAAGAGCGAGCTGACTGCCGGTTCTTCCTTTTTCCCCTTCGCTGCATCAAAACCTAATTTCGAAGCAGCAATTGGGAAAAAAAGAAATGACAGACAGGCCGTTCTTCACACAACAAAACACAACATCAAAACCAAACAGTAAACCAAAACACAAAGCACCAAAATTAATAAAACACAAACAAATAAACAAATAATTAAAATAAATCCATTGAGCAACAAAACAATAAACAACAAAATCAACAAAAAACACCAAAATACCGAAGGCTAATGAAAAACCATAAAAGCACACCTATCTACAGCACAAAAATACCTAACTCAACAAACAATAATCTCACAAATTAAAGAAATAAATACGGAAAAATTTAAAAAAATAACCATAAATACCGAAAACAAACAAACACATCTAAAATCCAAAATAAAAACCAACAAACAAGCTGAAACACTTTGGGGGGTTTAAGTTTCTACTTAAACCACCCAACCCAACACCACTAAATCAAAACAAAAAAAACCAGAATAAACAATCAAGAGCACTTACCAGACACGTCCTCCCTCCATGGGGCCTGGAACTAAACTGAGCAAAGAGAAAGGAAAGTTGCAAAAATATTAAAAACAGCCCCACCTAGAGGCCGGAAAAGTAAAAACAGTCAAAAAATGAAAAAAATGAAAATTAATATGACAAATATAAAAATAATAAATAAAATAAAATCACAAACCACAAATGCAAAACACCCCCATCCAAACCACCCCTAACCAAAAAAACACAAATAAAAACTGCCCGGCAAGGCCGGGCAAACTATGCTAGTATACCTATAAAGCAAAAGTGTGGACATAAATATGTGGAATACTTTTCAACACCCCTGGAGAAAATTCTATGATATTTTGCACACATATACCTTTTGCAACCGGGGTCAGCACTACAAGGGTCCCGAGGCCGAGGATGGGACCTGCGCCCCACAAATTAGAAAAAACAGGACAACTACAAGTCCCAGTGCCCACTGCAGCACACCCCAGCCAATCCAAGAGGCTGACACATGCAAAAAATACGCTGCAGCCATTCAGGGAGGCTGAGCCATGCATGGAGGGGGTAGGGCAACGGATGTGCAAACTACACGCCAATGGCCAGCGCCTGCACACAGAGCGGACGCGGAGCCATCCACCGCACCTGGCCAGCGACAGCAGGCCAGCGTGCCCCACCACTGGCAGTCACGTAGCCAACAAGAGAGGAGGAGGCCACCAGAAGGGATGGAGCAGGAAAGGTGACGCAGCTGCCCGACAGGGCAATGGACCAGGCTTCGGCGCCGACAATGAACAGGCCATGCCTGAGAGCCGCTGGGAGAAGGCGCCCCAGCGGGCAATGGGCAAGGCCTCAGTGGTGGCACCGGCAGGGCTGTGTCTAGAAGCCACGAGAACAAGAAGCCCCACCCGGCAATGGGCAAGGCCTCTGCACCAGCAACAGGCAGCTGGTGCCTGCAAGCCACCGTCCCACCAACCACCACCGCCGCTGCCACCCCGGAAGTTAGAGCAGGAGTCAACAAACAGGACCCGGATGATGCACGGCACTCACCCGAGGTAAGCCACAGAAACAGAGGAAGCTGTGAAATGGCCCACATGCCAGCACTGCACTGCCTCGTGGGATCTGGGGGGGCAGGCCCGCAGGGAGGAAGGCACCACCCAGGAGAGGGCAAAACGTCCACTCAGCCCTCGAACCCCAGCAGCCGGGCTGGCGAGACCCCGGCGCCAAGTGCCGCAGGGACCACTACATCCCTGTTGACACAGTAAAAGGCCTCCGGCTGTAGCCGGCCAAAGACCTGCCCTGGAAGGGTCTCCCTTCCAAGGAGGGAAGGAGTTAAGGAAGGGCAGAAGGACAAAAGGATGGAGGGAAAGAAGGACGGAAGGAGGGAAGGGGAAAGGAAGAAGGGAGGGAAAGAAGGGAGGGAGTGAAACGATGAAGGAAGGAAGAAGTGAGAGAATAAAAGTATGGAAAGGGAAAGGGAGGTAAGGAAGGGCGGAAAGGGAGGGGGAAGAAAGGGACGGGGGAAGGAGGGAGGGGGAAAGGAAGTAAGGAGGAAAATGAGACGTCAGGGAAATAAGGAAGGAGGGAAGGAAAGAAGGCTCTTCCCACCATCCGGATAAGCCCCCTCCCGAGGCTTCTGACTGGCAAGAATGCCCTGGGACCCTCCTCTCCAAAGGGCTCCCCTGAGGGGCACCAAAGAGGAGGAGGAATGCTGGCCTAGGCCACATCCCCACCTCGCACACCATCACAAACCCTGTGGGGAGGGGGCCATCCCCCCCAAACATCCCCAGGCGAAGCCGGGCCCTAAGCTAATGCCACATAAATCTGATAATGCAATCAGCCTCAATGATCCCCCCCAAAGAAATAAACCATTTATAATCCACATCCCCACCCACTCAACGAACGTTATACAACTCCATTGGAATCCCTGTCATTTTTGGTCTGTGGGATAGAGGGAATCTTTAATTATGGAAAACCAACAGTGCCAAGATGACTTAGGTAGCTGCAGTGATTTTTTTAGAATTAAAGATTGCCTGTCCCTGTCTCATGGCCCCCTAAAAGCTTCCCAAAGATTAAAGGGATTCAAAGGGAGTCTCGGGCACTTGAGGGTAACCAGAAATGTTTTATTTCCAAAATTTGACAGCAGCTGATGATGCCATCAGCTTTATACTAGGCAATTTTCAGAACAGGATTTCAGCCAATATTTACCAGTTGTACTGGTATGAACAAAAACTAGATTTATTGTTGAGTCCAGCACAAGAAGTACTCTAACTAGCAGGATCGGGTAAAACTCAGTGATTCTTTATTCAGCTCATAACTCGGACTGGGAACTATGTACAGGAGTGGCCTCTATATATACAGTGATTTGACTGTTACAAAATAAGATACATTTAGGCGGGCTTCCGGAGGACAAGCAAAGTTCAACATTTCCCGCTTTGACATCTATTTGAATTTTGCGCATTTAGAAATGGTGCACGCCTGCGCTTCCACTTTGGCACGGTTTGTCTTTTGAACCTGAATGGATGCAACATGTCTATAATTGTATGCTACCTGAGGTCTGATGACAGAAGAAAGGAGTATATAAATTATGGAAGAAAGAACAGAAATGGCTTAAATGGCTGCTGCCGCCAAACTGGCTGGGATTCCCGCCCGCCCCGGAGCTCCAACATCGCTCCGGGGGATTGGAGTCACCTGCGCCCGCCGCCCCCTCCGGACCACGCCGGGTCGGAGGGGTGAAAAGGACGCCGCCACCGCCGGTGTGAGGAGGGATTCCCGCCCGCCCCGGAGCTCCAACATCGCTCCGGGGGATTGGAGTCACCTGCGCCCGCCGCCCCCTCCGGACCACGCCGGGTCGGAGGGGTGAAAAGGACGCCGCCACCGCCGGTGTGAGGAGGGATTCCCGCCCGCCCCGGAGCTCCAACATCGCTCCGGGGGATTGGAGTCACCTGCGCCCGCCGCCCCCTCCGGACCACGCCGGGTCGGAGGGGTGAAAAGGACGCCGCCACCGCCGGTGTGAGGAGGGATTCCCGCCCGCCCCAGAGCTCCAACATCGCTCCGGGGGATTGGAGTCACCTGCGCCCGCCGCCCCCTCCGGACCACGCCGGGTCGGAGGGGTGAAAAGGACGCCGCCACCGCCGGTGTGAGGAGGGATTCCCGCCCGCCCCAGAGCTCCAACATCGCTCCGGGGGATTGGAGTCACCTGCGCCCGCCGCCCCCTCCGGACCACGCCGGGTCGGAGGGGTGAAAAGGACGCCGCCACCACCGGTGCGAGGAGGGATTCCCGCCCGCCCCGGAGCTCCAACATCGCTCCCGGGGATTGGGGTCACCTGCGCTCGCCCCCCCCTCCGGACCACGCCGGGTCGGAGGGGTGAAAAGGACGACGGCGACGCTGGTGCGAGGAGGGATTCCCGCCTACCCTGGAACTCTTACACTGTTCTGGGGTTCTTGGGCTACTTGCAATTGCTGTGCAGTTGGAATTGAGGACTTTCCTTTTGTGCCCTCTGGCCTATGTATGTATTTTGTATTGATCGTTTTAACTGTATTTTTTGATTAATTATTGTATTACTATTGCTGCTTATGTCTTTATTGCATTTCTGTATTATGATTATTATTATTTTTTGGTACTTTTGAATTTATATCCTTTGATTATATTGATCACATTGTTGCTATTGTTGTTATAATGTGTTTTATTCCTAATATTTATTGTTTAATTTGCTGTATTGTAACACTGTACCATTTGTAATTTTTGTATACTGTATCTGATTTACTTGTTGTAAGCCGCCCTGAGTCGGCCCTGGTCGAGTAGGGCGGGGTATAAATCGAATAAATGAATGAATGAATGAATGAACTGGGACTGCTGCCTGAGCCACTCCCAGAGCCCTTGCCACCGGCTCCGGGAGGAGAAACAGCTGCGCCCAGCGCCCCTCCCCTTGGCCATCGGGCGGGGAGTTTAAAAGACGCTGGAGGCACCAGAGATCCTGCTGCTGCCGCCAAACTGGGACTGCTGCCTGAGCCACTCCCAGAGCCCTTGCCACCGGCTCCGGGAGGAGAAACAGCTGCGCCCAGCGCCCCTCCCCTTGGCCATCGGGCGGGGAGTTTAAAAGACGCTGGAGGCACCAGAGATCCTGCTGCTGCCGCCAAACTGGGACTGCTGCCTGAGCCACTCCCAGAGCCCTTGCCACCGGCTCCGGGAGGAGAAACAGCTGCGCCCAGCGCCCCTCCCCTTGGCCATCGGGCGGGGAGTTTAAAAGACGCTGGAGGCACCAGAGATCCTGCTGCTGCCGCCAAACTGGGACTGCTGCCTGAGCCACTCCCAGAGCCCTTGCCACCGGCTCCGGGAGGAGAAACAGCTGCGCCCAGCGCCCCTCCCCTTGACCCGCAGTGAAGATGCCGAATGTCGCCACCGCTGCACCTCGGGCCCACCTTTCATCACTCGCCTCCGGCCAGGACTTTAAAAAGGCTGTGTGAGGCACTAGAACTTTCATTTTTGTATTTTTATCTGCTGGCGGGGTTGGATTGAGTGTGTGTGACAGTTGATGTTGTTAGTGTGGCTGTAGTGCAGTCACACTTTATATTGCCTATATTGTGTTTTTGTATTATTGTATTTTGTAACTGAGAATTGCCACTTTGTGGAAATTTCTATTGTACCTGTAATTTATTTGTGTTTCTGGGTTTACATTGTATCTTTACTATTTGTTTGGGACTGGATCGTCCTCTTCTTTGGCTTTGTTAGGGACCTATGAGCTATGGGGTTATGTTTTGGGGACATTAGTAGTTGAGGGATCGTGTTTATGTTTGGGTCTGTATTAAACGTGATAATGTTGTATTGTTAACATTGTAGAAATTGCCATTTTGTAGAGAATTCTAGTGTAATTTATTTGTATTACCTGTATTGTACTTACTGTTGGTTTTGTTTATATTTTGACTGTATATTGTGTATTTGATTATGTTGTAATGCTGCCCAGAGTCGGCCATGTGCTGAGAGGGGCGGGGTACAAATTAAAATTATTATTATTATTATTATTATTATTATTATTATTATTATTATTATTATTATTATTATTATTATTATTATTATTATTATTATTATTATTATTATTATTATTATTATTATTATTATTATTATTATTATTATTATTAAATTTAACAAGTAAAATTGCATGTAAAAATATATCAATCTAGGGCAAGGGATTGTTTGTTTTAAAAACAGGATTGGGAAGAGACTCTTGAAACACTTGAAATTACTAGACTTACATATAATGTAATGCTCAGCCCTTAGTTGCCATCATGTGAAACAAAGGAACAGTGCAGTAACAGAGAAATGCTGTAAATAATGAGCCGTATTTCTATAACAAGAGGAAGGGAGGGAACGAAACTGAAGAAGTAAGCGTACCTTATATCTGATTTGTATTTCAGGAAAGGGAGAGAAAAGGAGAGACTGTCTGTCTAGTATAACTTCACTTCTCTCCTACAAAGCCATCAGCCTCAGGCATCGAAACACTTTTTTTGCCTCATCATCAGTCTACTAGAGCTTTGTCATGATGAGATTTCATATTCTCTGGTAGCCTACCTGGAAACAATCTCCTCCTCCTCCTCTTTCCCCTTTTCTGTTTAACACCCTTCTTTCCTTTCCTTCATTTTCCTTTTTAGTTATCTTTCTATGAGCTTTTTTGCTGCCTTTGATTTATATTCCAATCATTTCCTAAATCATTTTGGTTTTCTTCCACACTCAACAATCAGAATAATTAATGCCAATTGGCCTCTGGCTCAGAAAGCCAGCTTTCTTTACTAATCTGAGCAGAAAGACTCCCAGCCATATAAAGAGAGATCCATCCCTATTTTTGAAAAGCAGCTTAATTGTCTTTCCTTCTGCCTTACAGTGATCTGAAACATTTGTCCCTCTCACTGTTCTCAAGACCATATTCAAATTTATCATACTCACTACCAAAGTTTCACAATACTGAGTTCAATTTTGTCCACACTGCTCTTTTTTACAAGGAACCAGATCATGTTTTCCGCTTGAGCCTTTGAATTTGATTTCCCAAAGCAAAACTGTGATAACACAAAATACCTAATATATAAATGCAATTTCAAATTATTCAATCAAATAAACTTTATTCAGGTGTGCATCTACATTTATTGTTCTGAATTCCTGGTTGGGATAATTGGATGTCCCCTTTGACGGCCGGGGTCCCATGGGAAACTGTCCCCGAGTATAGAGCTGCACTTGAGGACATGAAAGGAGCCTCATTCAGGCATCCCCTAAAAATTCTTTCAGCCCAGAGTAATCTCTGATACCAATGAAATTATTATAGAGGACACTTTGGGAACAACATAAGACAGTGATGGCGAACCTTGGCACTCCAGCTGTTCTTGAACTTCAATTCCCAGAAGCCCTGATCAGCAGGAGTGCTGACTTGGGCTTCTGTTAACTGAAGTCCAAGAACACCTGGAGTACCAAGTTTCGCCATTACGGGCATAAGAGGAATCACCAGAAGAAGAATGGTCTCTCCATTCTTCCTCAAGCAAGAGCCTCTGAACTGAAGGGCATGGTTGAATATTTACTACATTTGTATCCTGCCTTTCTGTCAGAACATCACGCACAAAGAGGCTAATGATAAAATTTAAATGAAATGCAATTAAGACAAAAACATTGAAAAATTAACTCTTTGTTATTATATGCCATCAAGTCACTTTCCTTACGATGACTCTATGAATTAATCTACAGGAATATTATTTCCTCATAATATTGATGTTTTCAATCCAGTTTCTCTGGTTCACAATAAATGTTAATAATATAAATTCTCACTGTACCTGTTGGTGTTATTTAAATCCTGTTTTGGCACTGCATTATTGTATTAGTATTAATTTTAGCTTACAGTTCTTCTGGCAAATACAATACAGCTTTTCCATTTTCTGCTTCCTATTATAAACCATATTTGATTTCTATATTGATCATTTCATGATATCCACAGGTACAATCATTAGCTGCTTGAAGTCTGTATTTGCAATAAGTAGATTAATAGTTTCATACAATTCTATGAGTTGTACACTTTTCTCATTTCCAACTCCAAGGCCAAATTTCCAAAAATATTTGGTTCTGCTTTAATTTTTACTTTTGCTTTCCAAGTCCCATGACAATTAGCACATTTTCCTTTGGTGTGTGATTATTTTTCCTGGATATTTGCATAGCATAATTTCAATTTCTACTTCACCACCTAAAGTTAGAGCACAGATCTGAATGATGGTCCATGATATTAATTGGTCATTATTTTTTACATTATAGCCTGTCGGCTTATACCACCTGTCAACTCACTAATACAGCCACACTATTTCTTTTGAGTTTGTTGCTTCCAGAACGAAGCACTCTGTAATCGCCTGATTGCAAGCGCGGCGCCAAAATGGCCGCCGCGCCCTTTGCGGGCCCCCCCCCACCGGACGAAGACATCCGGGTAGTTAGGGGGCGTGGCCAGCACCCTTATATAAGGGGCGGCCACGAGGCAGCCGAGCTGCCATTTTGCGAAGCGACGGAGCGGAGAAGTTTTTCTCTCTTACCTCCGTCGCTCTTGCCTTGCTCGGGGAAGCCTCTGGCTGCTGATTTTCTTGACTTTTAGGCTTCCCATCGTTAGCTGCTATGCCCTCGAAGAAGAAGGCGACTGCGAACGCGGCTCGTTCTGCGCGGAGGCGCCAGCCGGGTCGGAGGACCGCGGCTGCGCCTCCCCAGCAGCCTCCTTTGCCTGAGCCCACTGGGACCAGTGGGATGGGGTTAATTAGCCCTTGGCCCGAGGCCGGGGGTCTGCGTACCGGCCCAGCTGGGGCGAGCAGGCCTGTCGACCGAGCTGACGGTCTTGGGGGGGCGGTGAGCCTTTTTGGGAAGCCCCCCCGTGTGGCGGGTAGCACTGGTAAGGTAAACATTTATGACCCACAGGTATCCGGCAGGTTCGCAATTGACTGGACAACACTAGACAGGTATAAGTTGGTTAAACGTTGTCCGGTCAACGACGAACCAGGCGACGGGGTGATGGCTACAGCTAGACAGCATGCATCACCCCGTGATTTCACGGATACGCGTCAGAGGGTGGGGTCATTAGTTAGATATTGACTACGGTCAACAATTTGTTTGTTGTCAACAAACAAATGGATACAAATAGATACATTGTAACAATTACCGTTGGCAATTTTGGGTGGTACCTTACCAGTGTTACTTCGGCCTGCTTGCCTTAAGAATTATAATTGGTCAATTACCAATAGAAATTTATAATTCGGACTAGGGCATGAATCAATAAATGTGGCCCAATGCCGTTATCCACTTTCATTGGTGTCTGAGTCCTTTATTGGGGGGTGCGCCTGCAATGAACTGTTGCAGTCATTTTGGTTTATTCACCCTAAATATTATACTTAAACATTTCAATTTTTTACATAGTTTGTGTTCATACTTCTAAAGTATGTGCTTGGAAAAATTACTATTTCGGATTACAATTTCCAGAATGTCTGTTATCATGACTAGAAAAGTAACTTATTCATATTCAGTCTCAATGCTGCATAAAACAGACCACTATTCATGTTCCAAACTGGCCTCTGACACAAAAGTAATGTGCCTTTATCATTTTCTTGTTTTTGTTATTTTGTGCTTTTAAAACTGAATCTTGGTGTTTATTGCCATTCACTTTCTCCTCCATGGTTAATCACTGTGTTTCTCCATCACCTGCTTTCTTCAGGTGCTTTATTAACTACCAAGTTGTTCCAACAAATATCTTACACTTAACTTCACAGGAAGAAAGGTTATTTTGGGATTGAAACAACAGGGGGGACCCCTAAGAATTACAACATAAGAAGTGAAATATCTTGCATTTGAAAAAACTGTGAAATTATACAAATCAGGTACAGAAACAATTGGCAATTTAAAGAAAAAACACTCAAATCAAGACAGAAGACACCAGGAGTTAAAATCAACTCTCTTAAGCAACACAGCAAACTGCAAACTTTAAAATAACATGTCACAACCTTATTGTGTGAGCAATTTAACAAAATTCTAGAGCAGTGTTTCCCAATCTTTGGTTTTTGGACTTCAATTCCCAGAAGCCTAAATCAATTCCCCAAAGCAGTGATCAGCTAATGTACTGACTTGGGCTTCTGGGAATTTAAGTCCCCCTGTGGGGCATGTGCAACACATTGGTAACCAATGTTCTAGAGGTTATGTTCATCAAGAAAATTGCGGTCACATATTCTTTGTGTTAAAACTAATCTTGAGTCAATGTTAATAAAGCCACTATGATGGCCACATAAACCTTGATAGACAAATGCGACAATCCCAGTTTGGCCAGGTAGAGAAGAAAGGTGATGAGAGTGATTGTATTATTATGTTCAACTCAGTTTTGAAGGAAGATCTTGAAACGCTGATACTTGTAATGGTAAAGTTTCAACATCAATGGTTTCCTGCTGAGTGACAAAATTCTTAACAACTCTGGATTATCCTCATAGCGGTGGTTCAAAGGCCTTTGAGTGTCTTCCAAATCACTAAGAATTCCAGCTTCTTCCAAATCACTAAGAATTCCAGCTTGTTCCAGAGATCATGGACTTGGTGGGGGCCACAATAAACTTCCCATGCCATGTAATTGGTATCCGTTGCCAAATGTACAGAGTGTTGTAGAACCTGGAACAATCTCCCCCA
This sequence comes from Bradypodion pumilum, assembly GCA_035047305.1. Taxonomy (NCBI): domain Eukaryota; kingdom Metazoa; phylum Chordata; class Lepidosauria; order Squamata; family Chamaeleonidae; genus Bradypodion; species Bradypodion pumilum. The sequence goes on along the minus strand of JAWDJD010000003.1, from coordinate 226,517,861 downwards.
TGTGAGGTTCACAGGAGACTTCCACTAGTGTAGGTGGAGTGGGGTGTGTGTGACCAGCATCAGTTTGAAGTGGATCAGGTGCCAAGACTGTAGTGGTCACAGGCGTACACAGGCATGATGAACAGCCACCATGGTAGAGGCCAGGAGACCCAGTAATTTCTGTGCTGTGTATGCTGGCAGACGTCCTCCTAGATTTCAATTTGTGGTGACTGCTGGAAACTGAGGAGAACAGTGATGAAGGCTGAAATACCATGGCCCAATTGCATGACTAGAAGTAGTCTGGAGACCTGGACCTTAATGGATTGGGCTGGCCCTGCCAAAGCACAAGTTTTGGCTCCAAATGCCTTTTGGAGTGTTCTGCCAAAAACTTCAACGTCAGAGGCAGGTACCAGTATGGCATGGGGGCAAAAAAAAGGCACCTACCTCCCCCCCCCCAAAAAAAAAGAGAGGCATCTGACCTTCCTGAAATTCAACAGAAGATTATTGCCAGTCATAGAGAGTGGATCAATGCCAGTGCTGGGCTACGGGACTAGTTGGATTGTGATGGTGACATCAGGGGTGGAGAATGCTGCACGAATTGCGGCCATTCTGGCAATCAACTAAGCTGTCTGGAGGTGTCTCTTGGTGGAGAAACATGGTGAGTATTTTGGACACACCAATTCACCTTTGTCCAGAGACTGAGCTGTAGACTCTGGAGAAGATCTGACCAATTTAAAGCTACATCCAGGTTTCAAGTTGGCATCATGGTACCTAGATGACTTTTTTGGTTTCTTGGTCAGAGGCAAATGAGTCACGTCCTTGTGTTTTCACTTCTTAATGTCAGAGGTAGTCCCTTTAAATGAAGAATGGAACTTTAGTGTTTGAATTGCTGTCGAAAATTTGAGATCAGCTGGAGCATGTGGCCAAGAGGAATCAGTTGGGAGGGTGAGTCCCATCATTGAAGCCGTTGACAAAGATTTTCCTCAAAGATGAGAGTGGAGTCTTGACTGCTGATTTTTAATAACCAACTTGGTAAACTTTTTACAATGTAGGGATTTCTGGATTTGGCACATTTCCCCCAAGCAAAAGAGGCACTTAGAATATCTACCTGTAAGAGGGATTTTAGTGCCTCAAGCAACACAATTTTTAACTGGGCCTGTAGAGGCCATAAAGAAAGTTGGAAAGTTCTATAAAAGGGAGTTTGAACTTGGAGGTGATGAAGTGACTGGCCAAAACACAAAGAATAACAGGGTTTTTTCTTTAGGAGGCGAGTATGTGGAAATAATTGCTGGGAGAAATATCAAGTACCAGAGATATGCAGATGACACTACCCTAATGGCAAAAAGTGAAGAAGACCTAATGATGATGGTGAAAGAGAAGAGTGCAAATGCTGTCTTGAAACTCAATTTAAAAAGAATCAAGATAACAAACAGCATCTGGCCCCATCACTCCCTGGCAAATGGAAGGGGGGGGGAGAATAGAAGCAGTGACAGACTTAACCTTCTTGGGATCTAAGATCACTGTAGATGGTGACTGCAGCAGGAAAATAAAAAGATCCTTATTCCTTGGAAGGTAAGCTATGACAAATCTAGGAAGCATAATAACAAGAAGAGACATCACCCTGCCAACAAAAAATCTGCATAGTTAAAGTGATGGTCTTCCCAGTAGTAATGTATGGCTGTGAGAGCAGGACCATAAGGAAGGATGAATGCAGAAGAATAGATATCTTTGAATTGTGGTGTTGGAGAAGACTTTTGAGAGTCCCCTGGACTGCAAGGAGGTCAAATCAGTTAATCCTAAAGGAAATCAACCATGATTGCTCCTCAGAAGGACAAATACTGAAGCTGAAGCTCAAGTAAAGTACTCATTTGGCCTACAAATGAGAAGATAGGACTCACTGGAGAAGGCCCTGATGCTAGGAAAGATTGAAGGCAAAAGAAGGAGAGTGCAGAGGATGAGGTGGTTTGACAGCATCATTGATGCAATTGGCATAGATCTGGGTAGACTATGGAGGATGGCAGGTGGCAGAGGAGCCTGGCATGCTGTCATCCATGGGGTCACAAAGGGTCAGACTTGACTGTATGACTGAACAACAATGTGAAAACAAAGAGTAAGAAATGAAGAATTAAGAAGAATTGTGAAAGAAAGCGATAAAATCACAAAGGGTGCTCTCTGGAAAGATGAGAAAGTGTTACTATTGCAGCGGTAACCAGAACATTGAGGAGGGAAGCCCTTAGGCACCTAGACATGTGTAGTAAGGTGTGCGATCCTAACCCTAATTTTTTTTCTAGTTCTGGGAGATTCTGAATGAGTGTTCTGCACATGCACAAACCCCATATGTGTGATTCACAGAAACCATGACGAAGAACTTATAGTTTCATGCAAACTGGAAACTATAGCTAAATCCTTTCAGCCAGCCCAAAATCAGATCCCATTTTAAGTCAGGGATCGAAGCTGGTTTATAAGCAAAGCAGTAAGAGAGGGATGCATGCTAATCCAGGTTTAGCATGATGTCATGAAAGTCCCTGATCCCAAGTACACAGAATCTTATGTGTCAAAACAGCTACCTCATTGGTAATACTCACTCAACAAATGGCAAAAGCTTCAAGTTTGTAGGTTACAGAAGGGGAAAGCGAAGTTAGCCAGTTGGGACTAGATCTTCTCTTCCCACTGTGCTGTTCAAGTTATCAACATGTCTTCAGAAATTCATATTGCACTGCTGTCCTAATCCCCAATGAATGCTATTGTGAATAACCATTAAAAAAGCAACTAAAGGGAAGAAAGGGGAAGAACCTTGATGCTGAAAATCCAATAAGCATAGGCACAACTTCAAGATATGTTTTACTACTTCAAAACATGTTGTGGATACGGTGATTCAATAGCTTCATGTTCACAGTTCATCTCCTATGCTCAGCATAAATTGAGACCACCAAAATAGTACTTTCAATGTTCAAAACGGATACAGGAATAACTCAGGAGGACATCTGACATCAGAGAGTTTAAGCTGGATTTAAATCCCACTGAGGGAGTATGACTCATTTCGGAGGTTTAAATTAGATTAACTGCTGCAAGAAATAGCAGTATAAAGAAAGGGTGACTGCCTTCGAGAAAATTAAAAAGGGCTGCTCTCAACTTTTAAAAGGATCTGCAACTGATCATTTTGCCTCTGTCTCCCCACCATCAGTACTAAATGTCTGACAGAAAACAAACAATTGTACTAATTTTTAGTAGCCCCAAACTTTGCTTCAGCACTCCATGTGAATTATATCCTATTAATTAATGCATCATTCATAAATAAAGTGTCAATCACAGAGTTTGAATGAAGCAAAACTCTGTCAAACCTCTTCAACAAAAACGTCATACCTAGCAACATTCAATGGCTACTAAATGAAAAGAAAAACACTGCTTTTTATTTATTTATATCGTATCAGAAGCATACAGAGATGCTTTCTGGGTTGAAAGAATTTTTGCTGGAGGAACGCCTGAATGAGACTCCTTTCATGTTCCCAAGTGGTACCTATTTATCTACTCGCAATTTCTTGCTTTCAAACTGCTAGGTTGTCAGGAGCTGGGACAGAGACGGGTGCTCATTCCGTCATGCAGTACTCAGGTCAGATTGAAGATTGGTATAAAGAGGTATGTGGCATTGGCTCTAAATGATAAATTAACATGGAGGCTTAATATTTAAAATGGTTTGATTAAATGTAACCAGTTTTGGAAATTTTGGAAATGTTTTATTGGATTTCCAATGAAATGGAGTTTTGGATATAAACCTGTCCAAGAAACTTTGGAATTTTGGAAAGGTGAAAATGTAGGTTGAAAATGTTATTATTGCTAAACAATGAAAGTGGTTCTCCACTCAGCACAGAAACTGCATATGTTAGTAAGAAAGTAGTTAACAACGATAGTTTATTATATAGTAATTAATAACGAATGATTAAATATATAAAAATTATAAACTACTTTAATAATACAGATATAATCAAAAATAAATTTGTATAAGTACTGAATAGAAATATTTAATTACTGAAATAAGGTTAAGTGTTGTTAACTGCTTTACTTATAAGTGTTAACTTATCTTTCTATCTTTTTTAACTCTCTTTCTTTTGCTCATTAATTTTCTCATACAATTGTCTAAGTTTCAATTATTTTACTGTAATTTTCTTAATAATAATTTAAAAGTTTTTTTTAAAAAGTACTCGGGTCTTGAACTTGCCAACTTTTCAGCTAACAAGGTGAGCTTCTTAACTACTGAGCCACCACAGTCCCTGCTTTTTCTTATTAAATTATACTATTGAGTCAACAGCAATAATCATGTTGACAATATTTGCCAGTAGTATCAAAAATGAGAAGACACGTCTCTTTGGATGCTGTTTGGTTGCAAGTCCCTCCCATTCTAGACAGTGTAATCAAGCCTTCTTTCTGAAAGAACAGAAATTTCCTATTCAAGGATTCAACTTCCCGAGCATAACTGTCTCTGTCTCTCTCTCTCTCTTTCTTTCTTTTTTTTTTTGCTCTTTATTAGTGCAGATTTATCAATGAAGGACACATTAAACAAGGTTGTGTAAGTATGCTTAACTAATAATAAAATCCAGTGCATATCTGATAGCAATTTAAAGCCGATCTTCAACATTCAGCCATGTGTTCTTAGACTCTTGGAGCATGTATACAAGTCTGACAAAGGATCGCACTAAGATTGTGGAAAAAACAAGATCATTATCCCACAAACTGCTTTTTAAAAAACTGCTTCTTTCCTTCTAACACATCAACAGGGAGGAGAAATTTGTCTTCACAGTTATCTCAATAGTTAGATATAATTATGGTCACAAAGCCACAGGCCTGATATGAAAGATGAACATATTCCATTGCTCTGGCTAATGAACCAGGAAACAAATATAGGAAGAACCTGAAAGAAATACATATTTAAAGGCTGCACCACCTTAGTGGGACTTACTTCAGTGTGGGATTTGTTGTAAGTGAACCGTATTAAGTGAAATCACATAATGTGCTACAGCGCAATGTAATTGTGAAGCATTTGCCCTTGCTTAAAGCTTCAAAGGTATAATTAGAGCACTAACTGACAAAAGATAAAGCCAATTATTGCAGTCTATAAAGCAAACAATCCCACTGCTGACTCAAGGTCAGTTTAAGGCAAGAAATAATGGGTGTTTTTTAATCATGTGGTTTTGGTTTCATTTTTCCTGCATTTTTCACTGCAGAAGGAATTCCTCATGTAGCTGGGCTATCGTGTGATAACTGCAATTACCATGCAAATAATATGATTGTGATAATCCATTTGAACAGTCATTAAAGTTTGGGAAGTATTTTTGGAAAGTTTTTGGGAAATGTATGCAAGCAGTAATGGAGAAAAATCCTATGTAGCAAAGTTCCTGCATTTTATGATAAAAAGTATGGGGAAAGTACTTTCATTTCTCTAGAAAGAATAATTTTTGAAAGCAGAAGCCAATCATTGGTTTTCATCCTGCACTTACAATCTCCTAAAAGTATATTCTGAACAGTGCTGCATTTTCTTAGAAACTTAAACTTGGAATTTTTATTACTATCATTACAATTTTACTCTTGATATAGCATTTGTCATCCTCTCCTACGGTTCACTTGTTTCATCTACTGAATTATGTGGTGTGGAGTGTAAATCTGACAAGTGCCTTTTAAAAAATAAGTCATTCCCAGTTCCTCCTGAGCTTGAAAATGTTCCACAACTGTTACATAATCTGCCAGGTGCTTGCAATCTGGCAGAAACCTAATTAATTCATCCAGATGCTCCAGCGCAGATTACCCAAGATCATCTGGGAGAAATTATTCAGTGCATTGCAAAAACAACCACCAACTATTAATGAATACAACTTTTAATTGCAAGAGTCTTTGGTGCATTCCAACTCACAGCTGCCTGTGTCATTGCATCAAACACTCTGATTTCTTACACAGCTCTGTCCTTCTCTTGTATGCTGGCTTGTAAAAAATAATAATAAGATAACACAGAGACAGACCGTATGCTTATCAATCTTCTATTTACACTAGTAAACAGACACATGATGATGACACATATTCGAAAGAAGTGCAAGATCAAATCACTCTTTCCTTCTGCCCACAACCTGTTTCAATTTTTAAAAATTCAAAAATCTGAATTTTCAAAATATCCTGAAAGGAGTTCAGCTATTCAACATATCCTGAAAGCGTTCAACACAGCAGCAACATAAAATACAGCTTTTGAAAGTTTTTAGCTGACATTGTAGCCTTGGAAATATACAGGGTGACCTGTAAGTCCCTACCTGTCCGTATGTATTATCATCCCCCCCCCCCCGGAGAAATATGGCCAATTTAAGACCATTTACACTTGAAGAGCCTGTTGTGACAAGTGTGTGGGTACATGAGCACAAGAATAATGGTGATACACTAAGTGGCAAATTTAGAAAAAGATTCAATAGGGACTTACAGGCCACCATGTACATGTTCCATCTATAAAGCATATACACCTTCCTTACTGAATAAAATAGGTATTCTGCAACATAATCACCAGCAGAATGGACACATTCAAGTGGATACAGGAGTTCTTCCCAAAAATTGGGAGGCCATTGGGCAATTCTACTATTTTGCTTGTGTGAAATGGAGAAAATGTTATGAATGAGCCAGAATGTGGAAAATCACAGTCAAGGGCCTTAGTCTCTATCTCTATGTGAAAAAGCTACATCTTTTAGGTGTAAATGTTCACATCAGCATTACCTCCATATTTACATTCTGCATCCCAGAGACCTCCTATGGTAATAGAGTAGAGAATACTGCCCATGACTCAACCCTGAGTGTCAGGCAGCAGTTAACTAAGCTGACCACCCTGAGGAATATGGCCTAGCGTGCTGAATTCCACAAGGAAGGGTGATGGTCCCCAAGTGGATTAAATCCCACTTGAATCCATCTTGATGGAGGGTAGCAGCTTCATCAATACTTGCCTGGGACTGATGAGGACTTTGTGTGCCAAGAGGGCTCAGGATCAGAAAGTGACTCATGGAACTGGATCAGTGGTATGGGTGTCATGCTGCAATGTGGAAGGCAGATGAAAGGCCACTGCATTATATTCTTAGGAGAGTCTTCATGGCTGATCGCCATGAGGATCACCAATATTTGGATTTGGAAATGGAAGAAGAAGAAGAAGAAACCTCTTCCATTGCAATGATGGTAAATGCCACTGTTTTGCCTCTACCAGTGTTCCAACAGCAATAAGAGTAGCTTGTCAAAGGCACACTGAAAGATGTTTGGGATCAACAGCCCTTGTGTTCCCCTGTTATGCCCCTGAAAAGCAAGGGGAAAATTTAGCAAATGTGGAACTAGTGTGCTTATTTTCCATCTAATTGCCCCCTTCCATCTCTGCCTGGCTAGTAAGATCTAAGCAGGCCTTTGGAGGAGACAGTTCATTTCCTATGGATTCACCCCCCACCATATGACCAAAGAATAGTTCTGCCGGCGTATCTAAATACTGAGGCAAACATGCACTCTTCAATGGTATCCACCACCTACCTGCAGGAAATGGTACCCTTTTTCCCATTCATGTTTCTCTTCTGCAGACACTGACAATTGAGTTACAAAGGCACAGGGCTATTTAATGCTCACCCTCTCCTAAATTTCAGGGCAGAATGACTCCTTATAAAGAACAGGACTGCTACCAAAACATATCAGTGCCAGATCAAGTTCTCTCCCTCAATAGCATCCCCTGTCATGAAAATCCTTAAGGGGTGTTATTATTTCTTAATTACCTCATATTCATTTAAGTTATGCTATGTTATACTCCCCGCCGGGCGGGGAGTATAAAGGACCGTGATTCCACCTTTGGCTCCCTCCCCCGCCCTGTCCGGCGGGGGGGGTGGGAACGCAGCTGACCAGTATTGCCGCGGCTGGACTTTTCCACCAAAGTTGTACCACCAGAGTTGCCGGTCCATTTCCTGGCCTTAAAGGCCAGGTCGTCCTCTTCTTTGGCTCCGTCAGGGACGTGCAAGACATGGGGTTCTGTTTTGGGGATATTGGTGGCCGAAGGATTGTGTAATTAATTTTGCTATGTTATAACTTAATTTTTTTTTGAGACTGATGTTTTCTTTTCTGATTTCATTAATGTATTGTATTATTATTGTATTGTTGTTCGATGCATGACTTATGTATCCATGCTCTGATTATTGTATTTATGATGCATCTTTGCCTGATTGCTTTATTTTTGTTACTGTGTTTCAGGGTTTGCTGATACTCAGTTTATATGCTGTTTTTATAGGAATTGTGTTCATTGCATTTTTGTTCCGAATGTAATTTATTTTTATTGACATTTTGTATGTTTATTATATTTTGTTTTGTTGTATTCTTAATTATGTTGGAAGCCGCCCTGAGTTGGCCTACAAGCTGAGTAGGGCGGGGTACAAATTAAAATTTGAATTGAATTGAATTGAATTTTTATATTCTCTTAACGGTTGAGAAAGGCTAACTCTTAAACAAAGAAAGCATTTAGGTCATAAACATTCCAATACACACTCCGCACATTAACACATGATTGAGAATAGGGATGCCAATCAAAAGGGGAATCCCAGGAATCAGAATAAGGTGACAAACAAACACCTGAGAATTTAGATGAACAAGACAATAGTCAAAACAAAATGAAGTCATTTTACATCTTTAACATTCTAGAGGAAGGTGTGAGGAGGTGAAAAGGGTATTTAAGACCAGGTGTTTTGAGCCTCTAAAGGGAACATTCCCCAGATAAGCAGAAGCCTTTGTTACTCTCAATCGGGGCCATGAAAAATCCATGTCTCGGATGAGGGCTATTAAAGCCCGTGATTTACTAATTCTTTTGGAAGTTAGCTATTTTCTCTTTATTATTTTATTAGATTGTAAATTAGAGTAGAATAGATTAGTTCTTCACATGTTTATCCTGCATATTATGGATGAATATTAAGCTTCAATAAAATCCCCAAAAAAAGACAAGCCGTGGAGTTGCGTCCTTGCTTGGAAAAAGGGAATTTTCGCTGAAGAACTGATAAGCATTGAAAACCTGGCTGGCAGGGCATGTTTGGGGTGGGTGGGTGATGGGGTGGTGACTCCCGCCCATTGGCTCTGCTTTTTGGCCCTTTTTACTGATGGGTGGGGAGAGAGGGTTGTTTTAAATTCAGTAGCTTTGTATATAGTTTTTATTGTATTTTTATTGTCTCAGATTAAATTTTTTAAGGGGGTGTTTATGGTATATATGTGACTGAGCGCCGCCCTGAGTTGCCCTAGGGCAAGTGGGCGGGATATAAATCTAATAAATAATAAAATAATAAAATAAATAAGCAGGTTTGAAGCCGTCTATAAGGCTACACATACACATCATAACCTTGAGGAGCAGCTCTTCTCAAAGGGAACGTTTATTTGGAGATAAGGGATTGCTACCGGGAGTTTATTTTCACTTCCATCGGTCTGGGAAAACTTATCAGCCAGGACATTTTCGTTTTGAAGGTAAAAGTTACTTTTTATGCCACATCACTTTCCCAGGGCTGGACTCTATGTGTTTGCCTGGTTGTTTGGGAGTTGGCAATATAAATGGGACTATTGCTTTGCCACAATAGCTGCTACCACGATCCCTGCTAGGAAGTGGGTGTGCCCTCTCCCTATTAAGACATTAGCTTAACTGGGCTGGAGATCCATACCTGTGATAAAATGCATGGAGAGCGGAAGGCCTGGGCCTGGGCCACGAAACAACAGAGAGGAAAAGGGGTACCGGGGAAGCGCTGAATTTGGACTAAGGTGCGTGAAACTGGGGAAGCGCTGCATTCCCTGCCTCTGACCCTACAGTGCAGCACAGCTAAGGCAGGAAAATGCACAAGTCAACAAGGTGAAATTTCCAGTGACACCTGACATGACATCTGGTTCTACCCTCAATAAGCAGCAGCTTTGATGCTTTGGAACAAAGGTGAATTCAACTATTCTGGCCTATATTAAACACACACCAACCCTTAACACAATATTTACTGATCTTAGCCTGCTCCTACAGCAATCAGCTCATAAAGATTGCCAACAGAATCTCAAGAGTTATAATCTAATAGGTAAATGTATATGTAGGGCTATTTAAACTTGTAACAAAAGCTATTATGATAACTAATAGCTGTAGGGGGGCAACTCCCATAGAAATAATTCAATATCACACCCTGATAAGATTTAAAGTACACAGAACCATTGTTATATAAAAAAAACATTTAAAGTGGGGGGGTTTTCTCTTTAAACATGTGGTAGTCAAACAGGTTTTAATTGCCACGCCTCTTACTTCTGTCTACTAACTGTTCCATGCAAACACCCAAAATAATATTTAGAGTGTTATGTGGTTGTTCAGGATCTTTGTGATGAATGCAGTTCTATTGTACTCCTATTGTACTCCTTAAACCAGGGGTTCTCAACCTATGGCCCGGGGGCCAGATGCGGCCCTAACACCATTTCATGTGGCCCACCACCACCTCCACCACACCCAGAAGTGCCATGTGTGGCAGGTAGGGCAAAATAGCTGTTTGGCATCTGAAGCTGTCCGAGGCCCTCAGCTTAAAAAGGTTGAGACCCCCTGCCTTAAATGGTCACTTTGGTTGGCCTTTTCTTTTAATTATAAAGTGGTATAGGATATAAATGCATTCATTGTTATTTTAGGCAACAAATACCAATACAAAGCAAATAATTTTCTGTTGTAATGGTCCGTGGGAGTCGAGGTGCTGAACTCAAGGAAGGCACGCGAGACTGATGTATGATAGTAAAAGCCTGCACCGAGTCCTCGGGTGATCTATATTTATTGACTACAATTGGGAGTCAATACGCACAGCCCGCGTGAGACCCCCGTGACAGAAAGCTTGCTACGTGGCACTCGGCTGGTTGGGTTACACTTACCAGCCTGCGTGCCCAGGTTAGCCATAAGCAGACTTAATCAGCAGATTGCGGTGAGACTCATTGTTCTCATGTTATCTTGAGTCCTAGAAGACTCAGTGTACCTATGCATAGTTATTTAATCTAGCTGTGGTTGGTGTCTGCTCAGCCCTTTACACAGACGTGAGCTAGACACTGTATGCTGTTTATGAGACCTTAGGTCTCTTTCCTCCTGACATTTGTCCTACCTCTTTCAGTGCCCTCAGCCAAGGAAACACGGAGTCGCTATTGCTCTCTATTACTATTACTCTATTACTCTATTACTATTTCGCCTGTACCCAATTGCCTTTCCGGTCGAGCCAGGATGGTCTCAGGATTGTTTGCAAAACCCGACAAACCCATTGGGAAGGTAGCTGTCCAATCAGTGGTCTGGGCAACCCACAATTTTCCAAAAGTCTGTTGTTGTTAAATGCCATGAGGTTGCCTCTAATTTATGGTAACATCCTGTCCTCAATAACCCAAGTTAGCTCTTATAGACAAAGTACCGATAAGAAAACATTAACATAAAGTGAAATCAAGATGTAAGCCATGCATACTTAGAACTTACCTCAAATGAGCTCAATATGAAGAATAATCATGCTAGCTGTCAAACTTTTAATGAGTTAATTCATATAATACTGTATTCACCCTGTTCATAAGAAAATCTGCATGTATTTTTAAAGTTACTGAACTCTTATCTCGTTTCTAAAAAGGCAGCTCAGTTAATTCACTCTGGATTGGACAGACATAACACACCAATACTCTAGCCCAGGGGTGCTCAAACTACAGCCTGGGGGCCGGATCTGGCTCTCGATGCCAATTCATCCGGCCTGAAAAGCCCTTGTTGCTCCCGGAAGTGGAAGTAAAACGTGCCCATATGGGCACGTTTAACTTCCACTTCTGGGAGTGATAAGGGCTTCATGAGACGGATTAATTGGCATTGGGGCCGGATCTGGCCCCCAGGCCATAGTGATCACCAGCCCCCTGAACCACGTGACCAGCCCACAGCTCAAAATGTTTGGGCACCCCTGCTCTAGCCTAAGCACTTATGCCAGTGATAAATGATAACACCAATAAAATATTTTTGACACATTTTATCTTATAAATGGCCCATGTGATCTGTCAAGAATGCTATCTGCTATAAAAATTAAAGATCTTCAGATCAGTATTTCTTGTTTAAACATGCTATCATTTGAGCAGAGTCACTTGTCTGAACAAACAGATTAATGAACACTACCAAGAGCAGTCGCAACATTCAGCTAATTGAACAGTAATTTAATATCCTCATGCTTCACACTGTGGAAATGCCACACTCATTCTGAGAGCTATAGCTTCCAAACGAATTACCCTCTGAGTCCAATTTCTTTACATACATTCACTTTTAGATACATTTGGGCACAATTCACCGAGAAGCTTCGTTGTGCAAGCTTCTCTGAGGTAAATTCATTAAATTATGACTTATCCGGGAAAACAGTCTAGCTGATTAGGCTTTCATATTTTAATCAACACTTCAAAGCACACAGACATGCACAAACCCTAAAAAAGCTTTCTGTCAAATCAGAACAATGACCATTTTATTCTGAATAATTGAGCCTTTTAAAAAAAAAACTGAGCATTAAACTTCACTCCCTACAGTTACTTGGAAGAATGTAGAAAGTTATCTGGCACCATGCTATCTCACTGGTATGTCCAGCCCAGTGCCATGTACTGTGATGACCAGTGGATCTCCTCCCTACCCGAAGCAAGGTCCTGCACTGGCAGAACATCCAACATCACAATTATGTCCACCTACATCAGTGATGGCAAACCTTTTAGAGATCAAGTGCCCAAACTGCAACCCAAACCCCACTCTTTTATCACAAAGTGCCAACATGGCAGGGCAAACTCTGTGCTGGGGTGATGGCTCGCATGCCCATAGAGAGGGGTCTGAATGCCCCACCTAGCATGCATGCCAGATGGTTCACCTACATGTTTACCTGCTGTCTAGCCCAAAATTTTGCAACATCAGAACTTATAAAAATTTAAAACTCTCCTCAGTACTGATCAAGAATCATGAGTAGAGTTGCCATAATTCTCTCCCACAAAACCGCAAAAGAAGTATTCTGCAGGCACCAGCCACGCATATTTCTGCCCACCCACCTACCGACCCCTGCCTTGTGTCTTACCACAATCCCTGCATGGGTTTATTTTGCTCATGGGGTGGTGGAGTGAAATAAGGTGGCATCTCCCTGAGCCCTCCTCCGAAGCACCAGTTTGTCCCCCTACATCAAGAGCATGCTCACCATTGCCGGTGCTGAGGCAGGAAGGTCTCCATGGGATGGGGAGGAATGGGCAGATTTATGCTGTTGGCAGCAGATCCCCTAAGGCTAATCCCATCCGCCCAACCAGCCTTCCTGCCTGCTCCACTCCAAAAACAAACACCTGGTCAAGAGCACAAGCATGCATGTGGTGATCCCATCATAGGAAGGAAATGAGGGAGAGGATATCAGAGAGTAAACAAAAAAAAAGACAACCCCCCCTTGTGGCACCTTAAAGACTAAATGCTTTATTTTAATATGAGTGTTTGTGGATCAAGTCCACTTTGGCTGTAAACGGAGATACGACTGGCTTTCGAGCAAGGGTGACCTTAGCTGCTAAAAACCCAGGACTTTGACATAATTTTTATTGTACTAGCCAAGACAATTCTTCCGACCTTGAATCAGGGACAATCCCAGTTTTCCGGGATGTATGGCAACCCTAGTCATGAGGGCTTGTGAGGTTTGTGTGCTATAGTCCAAAAGGGTAATATTTCTAAGCTGCACCTTTTTCTGTGACTGTTAATACACAGCCCTCAAAGTTTGACCATTATATGCCAGACATCCTGGCCAGGATCTGTCCTGTACATTTACATTAAAAAACAGCAGGAGCTGTGGTGGATTAGTGGTTAAGAAGCTTGCTTTGTTAGCTGGAAGGCCGGCAAGTCAGCAGTTCGAAACCCAGGTATTGCATGAAGGATTGAGTACCCATCTCTGTCCCAGTTCTTGGGGACATGAAAGGAGCCTCATTTGGACATTCCCTGAGCGGAGTTTCTCCCACAAAAATCCTTTCAACTCAGAATAATTTCTGACATGAAATTATTATTATTATTATTATTATTATTATTATTATTATTATTATTATTATTATTATTATTATTATTATTATTATTATTATTATTATTGTTATTGTTATTGTTATTGTTATTGTTATTGTTGTTGTTGTTGTTGTTGTTGTTGTTGTTGTTGTTGTTGTTGTTGTTGTTGTTGTTGTTGTTGTTGTTGTTGTTAAAAACAGTAACCCAAACAATCCGACAGAAATGAATGTAGAGCTGCCATTTCCATGCTCAGCCCAAACTAAAGAGACATACAATGAAAAAAGCTAACGCTTACAGATGAGTCCTACAAATGTTGACTTGAAAACAAGCCAATCTGAGTTCAACAGGAATCACAATCAATATGCACAGGATAACAGCCCTATTTTTTTTATGGTCGTCTAGCTCATAATCAGAAGATATAGCACAGCTCTGCACCAACTTCTTGGTTGACAGGCAGGTAGATTGAACTACAAATACTGTACCCAAAGAAATGTGCATGTGATGAATACCAGGAAAGCAACATTCTTGGTAGCCCAATATATAACCTGATGAATTACTACTTCTAGTCCTCGAAATATGGCATTAAAAATAGTCAAGATACATTTTTCTTCTCCCAGCTGCCAATGAATTAGTTTTAAAACTAGAACGGGATAAAATAGATAATGCTGCCCTCTTGTGCTAGACCAACATAAGACTAAACAACTGAAAGCCTTTTTTTAACTCAGGTGAACAGATGATTTAAAAGTTATGCAAAATTAAATAATTATTTTACCATCTTAAAATTGAAAGGGGCTCTATGGATCATGAGGCCCAACCACTGTCAAGTAGGCACGGTATAGAACTGAACTCCCAACTCATGGCTAGATACCTAAACCACTGAGCTATCCAGCAGTTCATGTTGAAGAAGCTACTTTTACAAAATCACCTCAGCTAGGCTTTGCTCACCCATGCTGGCTGGGGGTTAAAAGAGCTGTAGTCCAAAAAGAGCGGGACTGCAGTGTCACAAGTGGTTAAGATGCTGAACTTGATGACAAGAAGGTCGGCAGGTTGGCAGTCCGAGACCCAAGTGCGGCACGGTGGAGTGAGTTTCCACCTCTGTCCCAGCTCCTGCCAACCTAGCAGCTCGAAAGCAAGAAATTGCAAGTAGATGAGAAGGTAAGAAGGTAAACAGAATTCCATGCACTCCGGTGTTTAGTCATGCCTGCCACATGTCCACGGAAATGTCTGCAGACACAGAAACTTTTCAAATATGCAGCAGAATAACTATAACCATGAGCATATATTTCGTCACAGGTACAAGTAGAGACTTACCCTTAAACTGGGGTGGGGTGGGGTTAAACATTTCTTCACTAGCTTCTAACTTAGCACTAATGGTTCAATTTCTTAAGGGCATCAACTACCTCCCACCCACACCAATTAAAAATCTAGCTAAAAACTTTTAAAAGCATCATCCTGCTCTAAATGAGTCGGGGGGGGCTCCCTCCCCACACCTGCCCTGCCAACCAGGTTTTCAGATCTTTCCTGAAGGGCAGCAGCTCTGTCTGGAGATGCAGTTCAACTGGCAGGAGGTTCCATAGGGCCGGAGCGGATACTGAAAAGGCTCTTCTTCTAGTGCTAGAGAGGTGAGCCTCTCCAGCAGTTGGTATTTTTAAAGAGCTCCTCCGGTGCGCTCTAGTGGGATGGGCAGGTGTCCTTGGTGTGATGTGGTCTCTTAAGTATCCTGGCCCACCCGAAGGCACACTGGCAGCTCCCGTAGCAGGGGTGAGGCAGGGGTATAACACCCGCACCCCATCACTATATGGGCAGCTGCATTCTGAACCAATGGCAGCCTCCGAATTGTCATCAAGGGAAGCCCCATGTAGAGTGCATTACAATAATCCAGTCTGGAGGTGACCAGAGCATGTGTGACCTTAAGCAAGGAGTCCCGGTCCAGGAGCGGGCGTAATTGGCGAATGACATGAAGTTGTGCAAAAGCCCTCCTAGCCACGACTGCCACCTGCAGGAGTTGTGAGTCCAGCAGGAGTTGTGAGTCAAATTACACAATTAATCAAGATGTTAGCAATATGCACAAAGTGATGCAGACTTAATGCCTAATCATGGCTTACTACTGTAACTGTGGTGACAATACTTCAGTTATGGGATGCTCTCCATCAACAATATTGTTGTTGTTCAGTCGCACAGTCGACTCCGACCCTTTGCGACCCCATGGACCTTTTTCCTCCAGGCGCCTCTGTCCTCTACCATCCCCCTCAGCCCTCCCAGCTCTGTGCCCATTGTGTCTATAATACCATCTAGCCATCTCATCCTTGGCCTCCCCCTTCTTCTTTTGCCCTCCACCTTTCCCAACATCAATGCCTTCTCAAGTGAATCCTCCCTTCTCATTTGATGTCCAAAGTATTTTAGCTTCATCTTTACTATTTGACCTTCCAATGAGCAGTCAGGGTTAATTTCTTCTAAGATTGACCAGGGGACTCTCAGAACCCTCCTCCAACACCACATTTCAAAGGCATCTATTCTTCTGCGTTCAGCCTTCCTAATTGTCCAGCTCTCACATCCATACATTACTACTGGGAAAACCATTGCTTTGACTATTCTAATTTTTGTTTGCAATGTGATGTCTCTGCTTTTCACTATGTTCCCCAGGTTTTCATGGCTTGTCTCCCAAGAATCAGTCACCTTTTTATTTCATGGCTGCAATCCCCATCTGCAGTGATCTTTGATCCTAAGAAAGTAAAATCTGTCACTGCTTCTACTTCTTCCCCGTCTATTTTCCAGGAACTGATGGGGCCTGTTGCCATTATCTTGGTTTTCTTGATATTGAGTTTCAAGCCAGCTTTTGCACTCTCCTCCTTCAGCCCAATCAAGAGATTCTTTAGGTCTTCCTCACTTTCTGCCATTAGGGTGGTATCATCTGCATATCTCAGATTATTGATGTTTCTCCCAGCGATTTTAATCCCATATTGTGATTCCTCCATCCCTGCACTGCGCATTATGTGCTGTGTGTATAGGTTGAATAAGCATGGTGACAAAATGCAGCCTTGTCTTACTCCTTTTCCTATTCCAAACCACTCTGTTATTCCATGTTCTGTCCTAACTGTTGCTTCTTGGTTCATGTACAGATTTCTCAGGAGGCATATGAGGTGCTCTGGTATTCCCATCTCTTTAATTACTTGCCACATCTTGTTGTGGTCCACACAGTCAAATCCCTTAGTGTAGTCAATAAAACAAAAGTAAACTTGTTTCTGGTATTCCTTTGTTTTCTCCATGATCCAGCGTATGTTGGCGATGTGGTCTCTAGTCCCCCTGCCTCTTCTGAAACCCGCCTGCACCTCTGGTAATTCTCTCTCCACATGCTGCTGAAGTCTGTCCTGTATTATCTTGAGCATCACCTTGCTGGCATGTGGGATGAGCGCGATTGTTCGATAATTTAAACATTCTTTGGCATTGCCCTTTTTTGGGATTGGGACGTATACTGATCTTTTCCAATCCTGTGGCCACTGTTTTGTTTTCCAAATCTGCTGGCATATTGAATGCAGTAATTTGACGCCATCATCTTTTAGCGCTTTGAAAAATTCAACTGGGATACCATCATCTCCACTAGCTTTGTTGTTTGCAGTGCTCTTTAGGGCCTTTATGACTTCGCTCTCCAGGATGTCTGGCTCAAGTTCAATTTCTTCATCATTGTGATTATCAGGAGTGTTGAGGTCCTTTTTGTAAAGTTCCTCTGTGTACTCTTTCCATCTTTTCTTAATTTCTTCTGCATCAGCTAGCTCCTTTCCGTCTTTGTCCCTTATCATGGTCATTTTTGCTTTAAATGTTCCCTTGATTTCCCCAATTTTTTTGAAAAGATCTCTGGTTCTGCCTCTTTTGTTGTTTTCCTCCATTTCTCTGCACTGTTCTTTTAGGTAGTTTTCCTTATCTCTCCTTACTTTTCTTTGAAATTCTGTGTTCAAATGGTTGTAGTTTTTCCTTTCTCCTTTGACTTTTGCGTTCCTTCTTTCCTCTGCTATTTTAAGAGCCTCATCAGACAACCACTTTGCTTTCTTACTCTTCTTTTCTTTTGGTATGGTTTTCTTTGCTGCTTCCTGCATGATGTCCCTCATCTCCGTCCATAATTCTTCCGGTACTCTGTCTACTGAGTCTAAGCCATTTAGATACTATTAGGTACTATGAAAAATAACATTTATTTAGCCAGACTTTCTAAAGCAAGCAAGTTTGATGACCAGTGTGATACACCAGTTGTGCCAACTCCTAGACTGGGACTCCTTGCTTATGGTCACACATGCTCTGGTCACCTCTAGACGGGACTATTGTAATGCACTCTACATGGGGCTGCCCTTGATGACCATTTGGAGGCTGCAGCTGATCCAGAATGCGGCTGCCCGAGTGATGATACGGTGAGCCTGCAGGTGCAATTCAAGGTGCTGGTGATGACCTTTAAAGCCCTACATGGTAGTGGGCCAGTGTACATAAGAGACTGCATCACCCCAAGAACATCTGTCCATCCCACCAGAGCGGACCGGAGGCTTTCTAAATATACCATCAGCTAGAGAGGCTGATTCAAAGTGCCAACATGAGTAGGAATATGGAGGCTACACACACAGGGAATCACCAACAAAACATGGTAATATAAGCATAGAAGCCAGGGAACTGGAAAAGATGCTTTATCACTGCACTAAATAAAATATGTCTTGTAACCGTAGTTAATGCCAAGAGTTCACTAGTTTTGACTTGGATTACTAAAATGCCAAAACGGATGGTCATTAGTATCATTTCCCATGTCAGAGAATGTCAGATTAGGACCAGAGTCACTTCAGTTGTGCCAGGCTTTGAGGTCTGCTACAAAGTTCCATGAGACACTGAGCTGTTCTGCAACCCTCCTCTGCAAAAAGAAGGGAGGAAAGAGATGGCTTCCTATCATACTGAATTTGGAAGCAGGTGGAAATACAGTACTGTACTTGACTCCTCTATAGCTTACCTTTGTTCAAAGTGGTGGGGGGAGGTCCAACTATTACTTGAACAAGCAACTATGTGTCTTTGAGTTGGAGAAGAGGTAAAATACAGTAATCACAAGAGCTGCCTTTATATCCTCTGATCTGTTTCCTGGGGTATACAGAAAGAGCCTCCACAAAGATTGTGGTATTTTGGAACCACAGTTGGGCATACCCTGGGCAACGGCAACCTTGTGCCAGTTAATCTTTCTCACACTAGGTCAAGCAGAAGGAACTGCGGAATGAATTCACCAAAAGGTTGCTTCATTTTGGCAGTTTCGGGTCTGGCCTAGACAAGAATTTGTTTCCTCATTGTCTGCACATTGATATTCTCAGGTTTTACTACATGATCTCTCACTCCTCATATTCCTGCAATCTTTGTTTTACCACTATAGCTATTGTCAGCAGACCCCATCCTCCTTTATATGACATCTAAATCCATTAATAAAAATATCTGAGAGTAAATAAATCAGAACAGCAAAGGAAAAGACAAAAAATGTTGTGGCACTTTAAAGACTAACTCCTGTATTTAAATGTGAGCTTTTGTGGACCAAGTCTACTTCATCAGACATAAGAGTGGCCCATCATTAATAAATACTAGCAGAAATCCTATTGCGATATTTTCCAAAAGGCATAAATTGTGGAGGCAAATTGCTTCAAATTAAGAAATTTCTATAAACATTTGTTGCACACTGAGTTGCGTAACTCACTATGCAACTGAATGTCAATGGAGATTCCTTAATATATGGCAATTCACCTTCAAAAGTGATATCTTTTTTCTAGCAGCACAACAGGACTTCAGCCACTGTCTCTTAATCCGATGGTCTTTGATACCGATTTCAAGCAGTTGGCTTCCACACAAAGTTAACAAGCATAATCAAACCAGACATCAAAGAAAGTCAGTACAGTGGTACCTCATACAACTATTTTAATCCGTTCCACGGAGCTCGTTGTTGTACGAAACAATTGCTATATGATGCATGCATTGTATAGTGATTTTCCCTATGGGATGCATCGTACAACGATTATTATTTTTTTGCTAAATGGTTTTTCCCATTGAAAAAGTATTGTATGATTTTTTTCCATAGGGAAAATTGTTATGTGGGATGCCATCCCCCCCCCCCAAAAAAACCTAATTGTTATGTGATTTCGTTGCTATACGGGGCGATTTTTGTATGAGGTTCCACTGTATTTGTATTATTAATATTTCACAAAAAGATTTCCTCAGGGATATAAGCTTCAGGAATCATATTTGTAAATTAAGCCTACTTTTTATTTTTATTTATTTATTTATAGTCATATTTGTATATGCCGCCCACTCAGGCGGAACCTGACTCAGGGCGGCATTACAATAATTCTAGAAATACATAAAAAACATTATAAAAACCCACAACCCACCCCCTTTAAAAAAAAAACCATATCCCGCCCACCCATCCCACCTACTATACAAAAGGAAGAAGAGAGAGTTCTTATAAAAGCCAGCAGGCGGGCACCATAGTCCCATTCGGGCCCCACACCTGCCCTGCCAGCCAGGTCTTCACTCCTTTCCTGAAGGGCAGCAGTTCACTTTGGAGTCTTAGGTCTATTGGCAGGAGGTTCCAGAGAGTTGGTGCGGACACGGAGAAGGCCCTCCTTCGGGTGCTAGACAGATGTGCACCCCTAGTTGGTGGCACTATTAGAGAGCCCCTCCGGTCTGCTCTGGTTGGACGGGCAGACACTCTTGGGACGATGCGGTCTCTAAGATATCCTGGCCCCCTGCCATATAGGGCTTTAAAGGTCAAAACCAGCACCTTAAATTGCACCCGGAGACAAACTGGTAACCAGTGCAGCTCCCGAAGTAGCGGTGAGGCATGGGCATATCGCCCACACCCCATCACCACCCGGGCCGCCGCATTCTGGACCAGCTGCAGCCTCCAGATGGTCGTCAAGGGCAGCCCCATGTAGAGCGCATTACAATAATCTAGTCGGGAAGTAACCAGAGCATGGGTGACCATAAGCAAGGAGCCCCGGTCCAGGAGCGTGCGCAATTGGCGAATTACCCGAAGTTGGGCAAAAGCCCTCCTGGCCACAGCCGCTACTTGTTCTTCTAGAAGCAGCCGCGAGTCCAGAAGAACCCCCAAGTTGCGCACTGGGTCTGTCTGGGGCAAAACAGCCCCATCCAGTACCAAAGGTGGTAACTCCCTGGATAACACGGGGCCCCTTATCCACAGCCACTCTGTCTTGCTGGGATTCAGCCAAAGCCCATTGGCCCCCATCCAGACCCCAATGGCCTCCAGGCATCCGGATAGGATTTCAACAGCATCACTGGGGTCCCCACGGGCCGAGATGTACAACTGAGTATCATCCGCGTACTGATGGTACCGCACCCCGTGGGAACGAATGATCTCACCCAGTGGCTTCATGTAGATGTTAAATAAGAGAGGAGAGAGCACAGAGCCCTGAGGCACCCCATACTTGAGGGGCCTAGGGCTGGACCTCTCACTCTCTAACCACACCGACTGGGTACGGCCCTCCAGAAAAGAGGAAAACCAGGACAACACAGTGCCCTGGATCCCCAGTCCTTCGAGCCGTTCCAGAAGGATACCGTGGTCGACGGTATCGAAGGCCGCTGAGAGGTCAAGAAGAGCGAGGACGGATGGACAACCCCCGTCCCGCTCCCGCCAGAGATCATCCATCAGCGCGACCAATGCCGTCTCCGTTCCATACCCGGGCCTGAACCCTGATTGAAAGGGGTCTAGATAATCCGCTTCTTCCAGGACACTCTGCAGCTGGCGCGCCACCGCCTTCTCCAAAACCTTACCCAAAAAGGGCAGGTTGGAAACTGGCCTGTAGTTGTTAAGGACAGCTGGGTCGAGGGACATTTTCTTCAGGAGGGGGCGCACCAAGGCATGTTTTAGCTGTGCTGGAAATACCCCCTCCCGTAACGAGGCATTTATTATCCCCCCAACCCAGCCACCTGTTACCTCCTTGGAGGCTTTCACCAACCAAGTGGGACAGGGATCCAAAGGACATGTAGTGGCACGAACAGCTGCAAGGAGCCTGTCCACTTCATCAGGGACAACAGGATCAAACTGATCCCAGATCGTACAGCAAGACTGTGCATCGGCACCCCCCCCCCGACCCTCCCCGTCCACGCCAGGGTTCAATCCAGAACGAATCCGATCGATTTTCTCCACCAGATGGTCAGCAAAGTCCTCAGCCGAACCCTGCCAACCGGGCACCGATCTCCCCTTACCAAGGAGGGACCTGGTTACCCGGAACAGGGCGGCTGGGCGATTATCAGCGGAGGCAATAAGGGTGGTGAAGTATTGACGCCTCACCACCCCCATCGCCACTAGGTAGGCCCTAATAGCAGCTCTAGCTAGTGTCCAATCGGAGTCATCCCGGGTCTTCGCCCAGCGGCGCTCTAGGCATCTCTTTGCCCGTTTGAGTTCACGCAGTTCATCTGTGAACCACGGAGATGACCTAATCCCCCGGGCGTGGAGAGCCTACGCTTTCATTACTTTGACCAATGACAAAAAAAGACAGATGAAAACATGAAGAAGGTAAAAATCATGTGTAGCACAAATAAGCTTTCACCTAATGAGGAGCATTTTGCAGAAACCATGATAAGAGTATTATTTAACTTGATTCTGAGAGATGTTCTCCAAAACTTCTGCTGGAAGATCAACATTCACTTAAACATTCCGACTCACTAGATGCCCAACAGAATTTACACCTGGTAAGTAGGTTCAGGGAATCTGTACCTCTTCCCCTCAAAAAGTATTAAGTGAATCCTTCATCATTCACAATACAGCTTTCCCAACTCAGCAGAGTCTGTGGTACAACCTTGACTTGCCATACTAAAATAAAGATCCAGAGCTCTTTGCATACTGTGCTCGAGAGAGAGGATAGGGAGAAGGCAGAATTGTGACTGCACTGTAGATGGAAAGCAATCTTCTGGTACAGAGAAATGTGATCTGAAGGGAAGAACAATATGGATTTCTTCTCCAACCTCAGAGAAACACATATCTATGTTTTTTTACAGAGGAGGGGGGAGGAGGAAGCACTGAAAGCAGTGGTGGGTGGATATATAAAAAGCATTAATTATTGCTTAAATTAAAGCATAATAAAGGTTACTAAACTTTCCAAAAATCCTCTTCATTGCTTTTATTCACTTCTATAGCACAATAAGCAGACCTAAAAATATAGTTCAGCATACAGTATAGAATGGAAAATTAAATACATCATCTAAGCTTTAAACAGTATATTGTCTTCTAATTCATACTGGCAAAAGGAAGCTCGGAAGTCATCTTCTGCAGCAACCTTGTTTCTTAAAACTCTCTTACAATATTATTAGTAAACAACAATCAGTTCATTTCAAGTTTACTTTGCTGTAAGGCCTAACAAAAAAAAATTCTGATGCCTAATTTAAAACATAAACAGAACATGCACAAGAACGATGTTGTGCATTTTTTCAGAGGGGGGGGGAACCACAGGGTTACACAAAACTCAAATTCAATTGCCTACATCTATTGCACTAATATCACACGAAATCTCATGAAAGCTCATGATGACAAGAATACCATTAATATTTTTGCAAGTTTGATTACATGTTTCATATGTAAGAGGCCTAGATACTTGCTAGGAGCCTTTTTAAGGGCTGCAGAATATTTTTTATTACATTCCATCTCATCTTCACCACTGGTACAACTATGTAAACTGAATAGATCTACAGAATTCCCACCTGATGCTGCTGATGGAAAACAGGAAGTTCTCTTATTCTGAGTCACCACCTTGGTCCATCCAGCCCAGAATTACCAATTCTGACAAACAGATAGTCTCTGGGGTTTTAGTCCAGATTCTTCTTCAATCTGCCTCAGAGATCGTTGGTGTCAGTCACTGATTTCCTTCTAAACAGACACTAATCATCCCTGACCCGACTTAGCTTCTGAAGCCAGACAAGACTAGTGTGAACAAAGATTTGAAAAGGGCTGACAATTGTATTTGCTCACCTTACTGTGAATATACTTCAGGGCCATAGCCAGGATTCTAGATTTATTTTTATTTTATTTTTATTTTTGGGGGGCAGGACATTTTCATGAGGGGCAAAACAAATTCAGGAGGGGCAACAATGTCACAAACACTGGCATCATGGGTGGGGTGGGGGTGGGCTGTTAGCTCAGGAGGGTTTTTGCCCCCCCCCTGGCCCCCCTCTGTCTACGGCCCTGATATACTTGCATTTTTACATTTCTGTCATATTCATATCTACTCAAAACTAAACTCCGTTGAATCCAATGGCAGTTAATCACAATTAAAGGATTGTCACCTGAAATAAGATAAAATTCAGCAGGGATTTGAACATAATTACTTCAAGCACCAATTCTCTACTTGTTTTCTTGGGACAATTTTAGAATCATTTAATTTTAAAAAAACATGCTTATTAAATCCACAAATACTGTATTAGGATCCCTGTTAATAAATCAATCATAATTAGCATAACAAGCTTACTGTATTTTGTACACTGACGTGCCAGTGAACTAAATGGTGCCAGACATTTCAGGAATCACAAGTTAGTTGTGTTGATCAGGCACCCAATCTTTCTGCAGAAATCACGTTTTTAAAAAATAGCTGCAGAGTTGTAAGGAAGAAAATTATTACATAAATATATAAAAGACTATTACATATAATTATTTAAGTTAGATACAACTCACCAATAGGATTAGTATCAAAAAACAGGACTGGAGCTTTCAAGATGGACTGAAACATGTTGTTATGTAAATTCTGTGCAGCATTTACCAACACCTGAAACATCAGTAGACTCCGTAATATGCTGAATAGTATAGTAGCCACAGTGAACCCTGCAAACAGATAAAATATTATGAAATGCAACATACTGATTTCAACAATAATTTCATATAATAGGATATTGTATATTGTATATACAATAGGATATTCATCTGGAGGTTCTCAGTGAAAGCAATCAGTAACAGTGAACAAATTTTTCTGAAAGATGCATTGTTTATCTCTTCACTAAGAGATGCCTCATTTTTTATCCTATATGAACCGAGTGTGTACAATACACACAATTCAGCAGATGTGCAACTCATTGTCAGCAGACATTTCCATGGACATGTGACAGGCATGCCTCAACACCAGAGTACATGAAATGCTGTTTACTACACTGTTATTTACTGTTATTTTCCTACAATGCTCAAGGAAAAAATACATCCATGTTGGTTTATGTGTAGCATCCTTAAGCGTTAGGACTTTTTCTTCTTCATTATCTTCTTATTCTTATTCTTTAGATAAAACAGAAACTATCACAACAAAATTGGGATCAATGTCTGAGTCTCCCATCCACCTATAGTAACTGATGGAAAATGTAGCTGCAACAATTTTCTTTGCAGGACAATAGCAAATTTGTATTATGAATGACTTTCTGTGTACTCAATTTCTCATTTGTCTTCCAAAATCCCCAATATAGTTTTCACCCTGCTAAAAAACATTTTTTTTAGGGGGAAAGGTATTTACAGTTAGTTAGTCTACCTGGAAGACAAGGCAGTGTCTTGAAAAAAATTGTAATAATACAATCAAATCATTGTCATAAAATAAAAACATTTTGCCTGTTGCTATCAACAGACCATCTTACAAATTGCAGAATTACTATCTTTAAATGCTTTTACCTGCATACATTCCCAAATACCACCCAAGATCAAGAGTTTTCGTCTCATTTTTTCCAAAGTTTCCATCTCCAGTAACATTCAACTTTACTTGTTCATTTGCCCTGTATAAATGTCACAAAAAATGAAAAAAGTTATTAACAATTATTGGAAATGCATAAATTTAGATTTTTTTATCATTCATAAAATGAAAGGATAATGATGATGTAAAGTGTATCTTGTTAAACTAAACCCTTTTAAAATAGTCAAATACCACTTTAAAAGAAGTTAAATGGTGTTTAAATTGTTATAATACTGAACATAAACCCCCTTTTAAAAAAAGATGAGATTGTTTTAGCATTAATATTCATAATCAAAAAGCATTTTAGAAATTTTTTCTTAAAAACTGGCAATAAGGTCTTATAGCAGTGCAATTTAAATCATTATAAGAACACTGTATATTTAACATTATAATGTTAAAAAAGAACCTTCCAGTAAACACCATGAATTCTTTTAGCAAAATGTCAGTGTCTAATGTTTGTGTAACTTGCTGTGGTCAACAAACTAATTGATAATGTACTGGGCATGTATAGTTGGGCCAGTGGTGGGCATCAGCAGGTTGGCACCAGTTCGCCAGAACCGACAGCAGAAATTCTGGCTGGCACTGCCCATCCAGTGCTTTCCCCCTGGCCACGCCCACCATACCACGCCCACAGAATGGTAGTAAAATTTTGTGGAGCCCACCACTGATTTGGGCACATATCCATGCACTTAACTGAGATGGATCCCTTTTTTCATCAATGAATCATAATTAGCAGTAGCAAATAACACAAACCCTATTTGAACACCAGTAAGATTTTGGACATTGTGTTATTATATTTAAATGTCTTAGCAAACATATGCAGAAGGCTCATTTGCCTAATAAGTGACTAGCCATGTCAAAACTATATCTTTTTTAAAAATGAAGTAGTAATGTAATCTGAATCTCCACCTGGGGAAACTGCATTACTCTTTCACCTTACTGTACTTTCTGTAGTTAAAAGAAGATCTTATGTGAAGATGCTACAGAAAGGTAAACAACACGTTTTTAACCAGGCCATTAAATTATGTAAGGCTATGAAGAGAATCATGATATATCTTGATGATGTCAACAGAGCTACTATTAAATGTCTGCAAATTTATAACTATTGATTTCGAGTCACCCATACTGTTAAATATGGGATTTTACGCAGCCCTTTGAAATATGCTTCTCTAGGGGATGCAGGCTTTCTGCTTTCTCAGCTCAGAGTGTCCCATTTTGTAAGTGGCTAAGTAAATATTTTAAACAAAATCTTGACCTACCAGTAAGAAAGCCACCAGTCCTGAAGCACATAGGCAACCTTGAAAATTAAACAAAAAAAAAAGTATTACTTTGGTGTTTAAAAAAAGTATCCATTTTAATTGTGATGACATTTCAGTTCTTGTAAATTATCTTGGCTTATTTTCTCTAATCTACTATCTTCCCGATGTGTTGAACTGAAACTCCCAGAATTACTCAGCCAGTAAAACTCAGATTGTAGTCCAATACAAAAGCACTAGTTTGGAGAAAGCTGGTCGTGGGGGTAATTTTTCAGACTTAAAGAACAGTTATATAGAAGGTCTGTACTGTTGTTTGCAAGTAGTACATACATTACAAAATGTGCCAAACACAAATATTTTTTTTCTGAATGTTTTTGATTTAAGACAAAGCCTAAGTGTGAGGAGAAGGACCAGGAGGAGGAGACACCTGTGCTACGGATTCATATAGTGCTTCTCTTAAGCAGTATAAATCATGCTACACAAACTTTCTTGCTTTCTCCCATAAACATATTAGAGTTCTAAACAACCAAGGCAATAAAAGTCACCGCTAGACAGTCAATCACAAATGCTTTGATAAAGTTTTCTTTAAGTCTACAATTTGCTAACATTTAGGTACACTGAGATCAAGATAATAGTATCTATCTACGGGCCAGCCTTAGCTTCTTCTACATAAGACACTAAAACCATGAGATCATGGTCACTCTCCACATCATAGCTCCTGAATATCCACACTTGAGATGCAACAGGCCAGTGAACATAGATTTGTTTGTTAACTCAAGAAAATCCATTCAAACATTTATTTCTGTACTGCCCTTCAGGAGAGCTTGCAAGGCAGCTTATGAAAGGAAGAACAGTATACAAGAGAAAAAAATGAAAAGATTACATGACAAAAAATTTTTGAAATGGTTGGGAGGCTAACAGCAGCATTGCTCGGCACAAAAATATAACCAAACTGGTATCAAGCTGGCATTTATGTAGAGGGAACTTCACAGATAAGGTACTGTTACTGTGAAACTTCTTCACTTAGTAGCCACCTGCAATATTCCACATGATAAGAATATCTGAAGATATCACCTCAGAGCACATGCAGGAAGTCAGGGGACAGAAACGGAGTCCTGTCATGAGTGTCCTTTAAAAATGCCTGGGGTACAGAACCTCTTACCTTCTAAATATCCTGCCTAAATAGGGGATATTAGGAACTGACCACTTTTATTCGTTACAGTCCTTGCCTTTACCACTCTGAGGATTGAAGGAGACCTTCTGAAGGAGCAGCCTCAGAAGCACTTCTTAAAGGAGGCTAGGACCATGTGCCTCTTAAAGGGCATTACTGTACTATAATTACCTTTTTAGCACTGCCATCCTCATTCCGGATCCACCAAAGAAAATGGGGGAGTGACAGAGCACATCTCCATAACAATGATGTCCACATCTTCAACCCAAAGTAATTGGAAGTCGCCATACTAACATTGTAACACTAGATCTATCAACTGATTGCAGTGAAGAATTCATGCTACCCTCACTTGCATTCGCCTTGAAGAAAATGTTATATTTTGTTTGCAAGCAGCAAACAAAACACAGAATACAATTAAGAGTCCCTCAACAGCAACCAGTGGCTACATTGGTTTTTGGACTTCAATTCCCAGAAGCCTAAGTCAATTCACCAAAGCACTGATCAGCCAATACACTGACTTTGGCTTCTGGGATTTAAAATCCTCCTGTGGGGTGTGGCCCCCACATTGGGAACCACTGGATTAGACCCAAACCTCATGGGAAATATATGCTTGATGACATCATGAATATGATTAGTCAAATTCTCAGAGTTTTTGTTCATTGTCTTTGTCCCCCAGACTGCTTCATCAATCAAATGGTTGACTAAGGAGTTGGGAATCACTACACTGATAGAAAGAATACTTAACAATTCAAATCACCTTATCTCAAAAAAATTACAGGCTTAAACAGAAATACCTGCCATATTTATCAGAAATCATCAAGGGTTCTCTGGAATCCCTAAGAATGTAATAATTTCTGAAATAAAACCTTATTAACTTACTTACTCATTGATTGGTCCATTTCCTTTGTGAAAAGACCAACCTGTTATGAGTCTACAACTGACCCAGGCATGATCTGAGTATGACAACAAAACTTCATCACCACCATATAATTAATTTTATGGCCATGAACAAAGAGCAAATAAAGAATGTAATGTACCACATTTGTTGATTTGACAAACCGGGACAATGTCACATCTGCCATGGTAACCATGATGTCGAGCTAATCACAATGGGAATGCCACTGCTGTAAATATTGATGCTGTTCAGAACAACCATTCTGAGGAACTTCAACACCAAATCCAAGACTACTTCTTTTAATTCAGAACAACAGGACCGCCAGTGGAATTTCCACTACATCATTTGTGCTCAATTTCAGGTACAAATATGCATAGCAGTTGATGCTTAGAAGTCTTGGTGGTCCAAGTTCGGCCTGAAGAGCTGGTAGCTGCAATCCAACTTTCCAGTCAAGTGCAGGCTCTATACACCGATATATTTAGCAAGCCTACTTCATTGACCCTTATGAATACTGCCCCTATTACAAAGTCCTTTTGCAGCTAAGTCATGAATAACGAGATCATTACTATAAAATAAACAAAAATTTGGAGTGTGATAATAGAGAAGTTTATTGTATGGAACTACAGTAGACCCTCACATAATGACATTACTTGGTTCCCCAAGTAGTGTCGTTATGTAGAAAACGTCATTGTGCGGTTTCCTATGGGAGATCTCCCACAGAACAACAAAAAACTATCGTTATGTGCACAATGACATTTAACAAACCGTCAAAATTCACACAACGATGTTTTTGTCGTTGTGCAGGAGATTACATGGGGTGCATTGGTAGCGTCATTAATTGAAAATGATGCTATTCGAACGTGTCATTAGTTGGGGGTTTACTGTATGTAAAATGAAATTCAAGTGAGTAAGACTATAAAAATTTGTTAAATTAAGTCCCATTTAAGTTAATAAGGCTAACTAGGCTTCTAGCTGGTTTGCAAGGGAGCTCTATAAATCAAAGGAAGAGAAAATCACTAATACATTTGAAAATGTTATGCGGTTTCGCATCACACACATATACACAGGAGGAGGTTGCATGCGCTGAATTGCTCTAAGCACAAATCATCAGTAATGCTTTCACTTGTGATGCCAAATACTTTACCTGTGCCAAAACATTGAGAGAGAGAAGTATAAAAATGACAAAATAATTTGCCCCAGCAGCAAAATACTTCTTATAAATACTAAAGCTGATTTTCCCCTCTGAACGGCTCTCTTCTGGCAGGGAAGTTAGGACAGGCTCCATCTACAGTGCATAGAACACATAAGAAAATTAAGATAAAACACTGTTTCAGCTAATCTCCAGGGGGGAAATGTAACAGGTTTCTTAAGCAGATATTTAACAGTGCAGTCATAGGAATGTTCACTCAGAAATAGGTCCTACTGATTTCAATGAGACTTTCTGTTAGTCTGCAGAAGAGTTAACCTAAAGCTTCTATAATTATTAAAGAATTGGACAAATCTATCAAAGAGCTATGATACAAAAAAATTATAAAACAGTGAACTAAAATTTAATAAAATTCACAAAGATACCAGAATTATTATGAATTATTAAATTCATAAAGACCCGGACCAGCCACTTGAGAAATAGTTTCTACCCAAAAGCGGTTCTGGCTTTGAATGCAGTGCAATGCAGTCTATGAGGGAGCTTCTGTATATAGTTTTTAGAGTTTTTAGAGTCTTAGAGTTTTAGAGCTTTTTAGAGGTTAAATGTGTATATGTGGGGTGGGAGTATGTTGATAATTTTGTATAGTTGTATTTTGTTTAGGTTTTGTTGGGTTGATAAGTGTTTTTTCCCCCAATCTCGCTGTTCTGTGCAGGACAATGACAATAAAGATTTATCTATCTATCGAAAGTAAATCTGACTTTATTGAGTATTTAAGTTTTAACATGACAATACAAAGTCGATCAATCATTTTAATCAATTGACTGATAACATTAAAATGAATTTGCCTATTAAAACACAAATATGGGGATATTCTTAAAATGCTGGCATTATAATTCAACAAATTGTTGTTTTGTTTGTATCTTTTGAAAATTTAATAAAAAATAAAATAAAAAATAATTCAACAAATAACATTTTATATTAACTATGTGAAAAAGTAGCATCACAAATACTTTCTTTAAAGGATGTGAAAACCTCCATTTAATTTTCTCTGAATTCCACCTGTATTCTCATCCCATACAATCCTCATAATAGTTTATGAGTTGTAGTTATGTTCTCGGTATAGAAATCCATACCTTATTTATGTCTTTTTATTTGTATATATTTTTAGATATTTGAATCTTTAAATTGCAAGCATGAGGCATTTAAGGGAACCTGGAATGGGAAGCAATGAAGTTTTAGGAGGAAGATCCACCCTTGCCCCATGGGTGGACCTACATCTTTATGAAAGTTCCCTGGTGCTTGGTGCACCTGATAAAAACAATTGCGACCACACTGTGGTCGTGGCCTACTCTGGGGACATGGCCTACATTGATTGGGGATGTGGCCTACTCTGGGGATGTGGCCATGTGACTGGGTGGGCGATCTAGTCATGCCTACCACATGACCATGAAAACATCTGCAAAAACAGACAGCACTGTCTCTTTGGCTGTAAATGGAGATGAGCACTGCACCCTAGAATCAGATATGACTGGCTTTTTCACACACACACACACACACACCTCCACACACACACACAAACGCACGCACATATCCCCCTCCATCCCTACACACACACACACATGCACACACAGAGAGAGAGAGACATTCCCCTCCATACACACACACACACACACACACAGAAAGACAAAGAAAGAGAGGAGACTCACTTGCCAACCAGAGCCACCACCAGCCTCCTCCTCCTCCTGCAACAACGCCCCGAGACCATGGTGGGGAAGGCCGGGCAGTGCTGGCAGGGGGCTTCGGTGGCAAAAGGGGCACCTGGGGGGCAACAGCTGGGGCAGCAGCATAGGCTAGCTAAGCCCAGGTACTGTGCCTTCCCCGCGATGCAAGCTGGGGCCTCGGCCGCTGCTGCCTCCCACCATTCCTCCTACTCCGAGTGCAGTACTCGGAGCAGGAGGAACAGCAGGAGGCAGTAGTGGCAGCAGTGGCAGCAGCAAAGGCCCCGGCTCATATTGCGGGGAAGGCGCAGCTCCGACCTGTGCAGATCCCGGGCTTAGCTATGCTGCTGCCCCAGGCACTGCAGAGGTTGCAGCCATGATGGCTTGGACAGGCCATCTGACTGCTGCCACTAGGGAGCCCTGCTTCACCACTATGGGTGGCGGTACTGCCCCGCCATTGGCTCCCATTCTCCACTTGCCACAGCAGGTGGGTGGTGTTCCCAGTGGAGGTACGAGTTCTCGGCATGGCCGCCTGGCCAAAGAAGGTCCAAGCGCAATGGCGTACAGGCGTGATGATGCACCTAATGTGCCAATGTGCAGTTGCACATGTGCGAAGAGTGAAGTGGCCATAGCCACAGGGAATTTTTACTACCCCCGCCCGAACCGGTCCAAACCAGTCGATGCCCACCACTGACCTTGCCTCTGGGCAATCTGATCATTAGCCACATACTAGGGGTGGGATGGCCTGTCCACCAGTGCTGGTGTGCAGCCTCCCCGTGCTAGCATGAAGTCCACAACATGTTTGTAATGTATACTTTTACATGGAAATACCTTATGTGGCACACACAATCCAGAACAAGGAAAAACAATGTGTGGGAAGAGTTCTGTCCATCTTTCGTTTACTCACAGAGGGAGGAGGTTCTGCAAGCCCATCTTTCTGTGACTGCAGTGATGACTCCATAGACCACACAGAAGACTGAGAAAATGTCCGGATCCGAGCTAATGGGTGGATGGGGGATCCCGGAAGAGCTGGTTGAACATCTTCTTCAGGCTTTCTCAAAAGGGAGGCAAAATCTATCCCTGATTGCAGGATATCTGAGTAAGTCCCTTTCCCCACCTCTTTACCCTAGAAATAAATTTGAACAAAACATCGGTTATAAAATGCACAAAATATCTACAAAATGGCCCACTTCACATTGAAGTGTTTTAGACTAAGTACTGTATACTCAGTTTTAGTATTTAAAAAATTATTGGCTATGATCCGGACTTCAAATTGGGAGGGGGGGGGACTCTTGCCTTAACTACAAGATCTCCTTGCTGGATCAATAATTATCCACAGTCAAAAGCAGAAAAGTTAGGGTTAAATCTACTTTTAGCTACTATTTGCAACACTCCAGTATGATCATTACACCTAACATCTATAGTTTCCAACATTACCAATCTGCTCAGTTTAAGCAGGGAGTTTTGCAGAGGGCCTTTCACCTGTATTTATTTGATCCTGTACATGCCCCAGAGATAAAAGATTCCACCTCTTTGAGTTTAGTTTGATGCACTGATAGCTACCAGCCCGAATCTATTTTGTTACTGTGTAACATAACATTGAACTAGTCTAACTTTGCAAAGTGCTATGTCCAAGCAAAGTATATTAGGCAATTCAACTGTGCAATCCATCACATGGTTCCTTTTACAACCTATGTGCCAGTATAAGTGCTTCACGGACAGTAATTTCAATGGGCACTTTTGTAGCTGGCATAGGTATGGCATCAAGTTACTCCCACACAGCTATGCAACAGGGGTCTGGACATTATTTAGATCAGGGATTTTCAGCCTTGGGCCCCCAGGTGATCTTGGACTTCAGTTCCCAGAAGCCCAAGTCAGTACACCTGGTGATCAAGGCTTCTGGTAATTGAAGTCCAAGAACATCTGGAGGCCAAAGGTTGAGGAACCCTGATCTAGATCATGGAGCAGTGTGCAAAATGCAACAAATCATAGAGTATCATGGAACTATAGTTTCTTATTTCATCCAAACCTGCCAAATTGTGATTCCTTTAAACTGTGGTTTGTTTGAAACGAACCCAATGTGAGGAACCTATCTCGTTTCAAAAAAAACCTTTATTAATTACTCAACACTAAGCTGCAATTAATAAGAAACAGAAGGCAAAGTTTCCAGTTTTCTCTCAGCAATGCTGAAAGGAAGAAAAGGCAGAGCAAGACCTCTGGCCCATTTCTGTTACAATAAACCAAAAGTGTAGTGATGTCCAGGGGTGGGCTGGCTAAGCTAAAAGGGCACTGAAGAGGGAATGATGAGGGCATCTAACCCAAACAAAATATATACATTCCCACTTGCCTTCTAATTTCAACTCCCCTCTGAGGATTCGAACCAAAACCCTCCAGCTTACAAGGCAAAATTGCAACCTCTAAGCATTGGCAGCTCTGCTATCAATAGAGATGCTTTTGTAATCTTATCTTTGGCAGCACAGGAGGAGGAAGGCAGGCAGAGGGACACGGAGCCCTGCTCCTTTGCTCGATCATTCGGGGCATCACAGCTTGGCTCTTTAGATTGGCACCCAAGGGGGGCGCCATAGTATTGGGGTCCCTGAGGGCACCCCAGGCTAAATCCCGGTTGTCCGATGGACCAGTCCACCAGCTGCTTGATCTTGCTCCTCCCACTCCCACATATCTTTTAGTACAGGCTAGCCAACAAATTCTAACAGTACATTGCAATTGGCATATGGGATGGGATGATAGGATGGGCACTGCTCAACCTGAAGAGCCTTTCAGTCCTCATTACTCCTTTCAAAAACCTACTCTGAACCTCATATTAGCACGGAGGTAAATAATGGTTTCTTGAAGGCTACACCAAAGTAGCACAAACTCTTGCAGATTCTATTAGGGTTATAAGCCTTAGCAAAGACTCAATGTCTGCTGTTACCAGGTGATGAACTGGCTACAGCAACTACCAAGAAAGAGAACAGGTGTGGAACAGTTGCTCTGCTTCAGTGGTGGGACAACTTTCAACCAACAAAAACCATGGAGCTGTATAATTAAAATGTGATCAGTTGATTACAATGTGTAATTGGCTTGAGATCCTGCCTTGTTTGGTAAGCGACAAGCCAGTGTACAAAGTATGATGATTTACATGGATGGGGTGCTGATGGTTCTGATCCCACTTGTAGAAGAACCCAACTGGGTAGCACACAGAAGCATACCCTTTGTAAACAGCAAGCCAGAACTCTATCTTCAGAACTCCGGTTTACTATTTGCAAATTGAGATTGTAGAGGAAATGAGATTCAAATGTTCTTGGAATTTTGTTGTTGTTGTTGTGTGCCACCCAGTTACTCCCAATTTATGGTAACTGTAATAGGGTTTTTAAGTTATGTGAGATCTTGAAGGAATTGTTGTCAACCTCCAGTGAATTTCCATGGATTTGAATGCAACCACCCTGCCCCCTCCAGCCCTAATCCAAAATTCTATCTATTGTAGCAAACTGGTTTTCACTGGCTTTCACATTCTTTATATACACAAGTAAAACGAGCTTCCTATCTGTAATTACTTATTTGTATTTGTTGAACTGTTGTATTGGTTATGTCTTTCATTGTATGAATTAATTATTATTAGTTATTATGATTTTTATATTGTTGGTTAGTTTACGGAATGTTGTGAGCCACCCAGAATAGTGTGTTTGCACTAACTGGAGCCGGATACAAATCCAACCAACCAACCAACCAATCAATCTTGCTTCCAATGCAGTTTCCACTGATAATCTTTTTTTAAAAAACAAACCATTTTTTGTCATCTAAACTTTGGAATATAGTAATCTTTCCAAAGATAATTTTCACCTACCTCCTTTAAAATCAGGATCTGGCTTGCAGCTTGTAGGTATTGCAACTGGTGGGTCACTAAAATACATATTTTCTTATGCAAAGTCTGACATAGACACCTGCAAAAAGAAACAAACAAAGTGAAACTCTTGCCTTATAAAAATAGTCATGCATGATTGAATATTGTCAACTGACTGAATACTGCCACATGTAAATGTTTCTTGATATTCCTTACAACAGAACAAGAACAGAAATGTTAAGATCCTCTAGTCTAGACTGAGAAGCAACATTAGTTCTATCATATTGCATGGTGATGCTGGGCAGAGGAAGAAAATGAAATGGCGTGCAAGCATATCTTCCATACTAATGAGAGGCATGTAAATTAAATATTTTTTCATAATGCAGGTGGAATTATCCAGTAACAGAGCAAGTCACAAAAGGCTTTGATCATCATACAGTTTATTAATGTTCAACCGTCAAAGAATTAAGACAGAGAACCTTGAATTTTTACTCCAAACAACATGAACTTCCCACTGTCCTTTTACACAGAACTATGCTTGGACTGCAGGTCTTATGCCCTTCTGCTTCAGGAACATATGATTATAACTATATTTGAGTCTTATCTGTACACTTGTTTAGCCTTATGATACTGTCCAAAGTACTGTCAAGTACTTTGGCAAACAAAGGAAAAGAGAGGACTCACTGCAAAAAGCCCTAATGCTGGGAAACATCGAAAGCAAAAGGAGACGAGGGTGGCTGAGAATGAGATTGCTAGATGGCATCGTTCACACAGTGGGTGTAGATCTGGGCGGCCTACAGAGGATGGGAAATGACTGAAGAGCCTGGCATGCAGTGGTCCATGGGGTCACAAAGGGTCAGACTAGACTGTTTGACTGAACAACTTTACACTTGTGCAATGCAAGCATAAGAGCATATTTTAATTACAGAGGCCCATACATAGTCATACACAAGCAACAATCCATCAACATGCTGTTGAGCCCGTTCTGTTCCTCCGCCCTAGTTGGGCTTGGAAATCATCTGCATACATTTATTTGGTATTAATAATGTTTTTTGTGATGTATTATTGAATTGTTTACATATGAAATGTATTATTGAATTGTGCTCGAGTTGTTACTGTATTATTGCGTAAATTTGTATCTTTTTTGTACCTATGCATAACAACAACAACAACAACAACAACAACAACAACAACAACAACAACAACCCTTAGTAAAGGTAAAGGTCACCCTTGCACAAAAGTCAATCGTATCCGACTTCAGTGTTCAGTGCTCACCTCCATTTATAGCCAAAGAGCCAATTCTGTCTGCGTTTGCAGCCATTTTCATAGACATGTTGCAGGCATGACTAGACACCAGAGTGCATGGAACACTGTTTACCTTCACACTGAAGTGGTACCTATTTATCGACTTGCAATGTCTTGCTTTGAAACTGCTAGGTTGGCAGGAGCTGGGACAGAGACTCACTCCATTGTGCAGTACTCAGGTCTTGAACTGCTGACCTGCTGACCTTCCAGTTGTCAAGTTCAGTGTCTTAACCACTAAGAATTTTTTCTTTTATAATTTCACTTATATTAAGTATCACATTTAAAAATACAATCTTAAATCAGTGCAATGCTGAAGTTACCCTGACCTGCTTAAAAGACAGTTCAGAGCCTTCTGTTAAACATAGTGAAATAAAATCTGTTTTTCTACATGAAAAAGATGGGACAAAAAAATTTGCTTTGCAGCTCAAGTTATAAACACAGGAGTCAGTTCTTTACTGTGTTTCTTGTTGCAACATGTTTTAAATACACACAACTCCAGCAATATTATACAGTAAAACCCCTACTTATGTAAAAGGTTTGTTCCATAGGCTTTTACATAAATCGGTTTTTTACTTAACTCAAAGCAAACCCATAGGAAAAATTAATTTTTACTTAACCCGAAGAAAACCCATAGGAAAAATGAATTTTTTACTTAACTCAAAGTAAACCCATAGGAAACTGTGATATGTAAATTGAGACATTTATGTAAATCAGGACATGGTTTTAGTGCAAAAAATCATTATGTAAGTCGAATTTTATGTAACTCGAGGCATATGTAAATCGGGTTTTACTGTATGGTCATCTTATTTGCAACTTATTAATCAGCACTGTTTTAACCAGTAATTATCATATTTGCTTCTGAAAAAATTTAGTTCTTAATATCCAACAATATCTTAGAATTTAGTTCTTAATATTCACTCTTAAACAATTGATCTTGCTCAGCATATATAGACTGTCAAGAAGAAAACTTTCTTTTCACAATCATCTCCTTTGTCTAAGCAAAGGTAAACTACAATACCCAAAACACAGGGCCACAAGACCAGAACTTTGTGACTATATTCCTAAAGAGAGGTAATGGTATATTGCATTGTAAACCGTTATAAACAATTTTTAAAGACATCAAACCATTAGTAAGCTCTGGTATTGGGAAAATGGACCATTAGGAAATGGAAACTTGTTAAAATTGATCCACTTATGTCACACTACAGCTCACAGTTAATAAACTCTTCAATCATTTCTCAAGTAAGCATTAAAAGTAAAGGTAAAGGTTGCCCTTGCTTGAAAGCCAGTCATATCCAACTCTAGGATTCAGTTCTCATCTCTGTTTACAGCCAAAGAGCCAGCGCTGTCTGTAGACGTTTCCATGGACATGTGGCAGGCATGGCTAGACACTGGAGTGCACAGAATGCTTTTTACCTTCCCACCGAAGTGGTCCCTATTTATCTACTTGCAATTCTTGATTTCGAACTGCTAGGTTGGCAGGAGCTGGGACAGAGACGGGAGCTCATTCTATCATGCAGTACTTGGGTATCAAGCGCCGACCCTCCAGTCTTCAAGTTCAGCATCTTAACCACTTGAGCCATTGCAGTTTTTTAGCATTAAAAGCAGTGTCGCAATCAGGGGGGAACAAGTAGGACTCCTGTCCCGGGCCCGGAGATAACAGGGGGCCGTCAGTGCCGGGAAACCCCCAATGTGCGCATGCACAAACAGACCACACATTTCTGATATCGACCCTGATTAAAAGTACAGCTCAACTATTATCCCACCCACACCCTTATTATGAAGGAGACAGCCACAACCAATTAGGATTGTTTCTGCTAACAGAGCCTCCCTAAAGAAACACAGTTTAGAAGTGGCAGAAGACCCTATCAGGAGACAATTCATGGGCAAAGAAAAGAGCAAAGTAACCTTTCTGTTCCTTGAGCTTCCCATGCAAATGCCCACCTCACATCAGCGTTATAACCTAAAAGGATACAAGGAGCCAAAGTGTACCTTATACCATGAAGCTGGACAATAACATATCAAGAAAAGACACACAACTAGAGACTATAGCTAACTGTGAAAATTACCAAGCAAGTGGGTTTTTTGTTGTTGTTGTTGTATCGTGCAATTTGCAACTGTGGCAAGAGAAGAAAAAGCAGCACTCATTGCAGCTGCAAGCTGCACAATATACAAGAGTGTCCCTTAAGCCTTTCATTTGCCTTTTCAAAGTCAGTAATTGAAAACAAAAGAGGCAGAACCAGAGATCTTTTCAAAAAAAAATCGGGGAAATCAAGGGAACATTTAAAGCAAAAATTTATTTATTTATTTATTTATTTATCATTCACATTTGTAACTGCCGCCCACTCAGGCAGAACCCGACTCAGGGCGGCATTACAGCAGCTCAAGAAAATACATAAAAACATTATAAAAACCTTATAAAACCCACCCAATAAAAAACCCACCCAATAAGAAAAAAACCGACATCCACCCCCATTTAAAAATGACCATGATAAGGGACAAAGACGGAAAGGAGC
The DNA here is from genome assembly GCA_035047305.1 of Bradypodion pumilum. NCBI lineage: Eukaryota > Metazoa > Chordata > Lepidosauria > Squamata > Chamaeleonidae > Bradypodion > Bradypodion pumilum. Next base: position 226,478,296 of record JAWDJD010000003.1, on the reverse strand, counting down.
TAGCTGATTCAGAAGAAATTAAGAAAAAATGGAAAGAGTACACAGAGGAACTTTACAAAAAGGACCTCAACACTCCTGACAATCACAATGATGAAGAAATTGAACTTGAGCCAGACATCCTGGAGAGCGAAGTCATAAAGGCCCTAAAGAGCACTGCAAACAACAAAGCTAGTGGAGATGATGGTATCCCAGTTGAATTTTTCAAAGCGCTAAAAGATGACGGCGTCAAATTACTGCATTCAATATGCCAGCAGATTTGGAAAACAAAACAGTGGCCACAGGATTGGAAAAGATCAGTATACGTCCCAATCCCAAAAAAGGGCAATGCCAAAGAATGTTCAAATTATCGAACAATCGCGCTCATCCCACATGCCAGCAAGGTGATGCTCAAGATAATACAGGATAGACTTCAGCAGCATGTGGAGAGAGAATTACCAGAGGTGCAGGCCGGTTTCAGAAGAGGCAGGGGGACTAGAGACCACATTGCCAAAATATGATGGATCATGGAGAAAACAAAGGAATACCAGAAACAAGTTTACTTTTGTTTTATTGACTACACTAAGGCATTTGACTGTGTGGACCACAACAAGATGTGGCAAGTAATTAAAGAGATGGGAATACCAGAGCACCTCATATGCCTCCTGAGAAATCTGTACATGAACCAAGAAGCAACAGTTAGGACAGAACAGGGAATGACAGAGTGGTTTGGAATAGGAAAAGGAGTAAGACAAGGCTGCATTTTGTCACCATGCCTATTCAACCTATACACAGAGCAAATAATGCGCAGTGCAGGGATGGAGGAATCACAATATGGGATTAAAATCGCTGGGAGAAACATCAACAATCTGAGATATGCAGACGATACCACCCTAATGGCAGAAAGTGAGGAAGACCTAAAGAATCTCTTGATTGGGCTGAAGGAGGAGAGTGCAAAAGCTGGCTTGAGACTCAATATCAAGAAAACCAAGATAATGGCAACAGGCCCAATCAGTTCCTGGAAAATAGACAGGGAAGAAGTAGAAGCAGTGACAGATTTTACTTTCTTAGGATCAAAGATCACTGCAGATGGGGATTGTAGCCATGAAATAAAAAGGCGACTGATTCTTGGGAGACAAGCAATGAGAAACCTGGGGAACATAGTGAAAAGCAGAGACATCACATTGCAAACAAAAATTAGAATAGTCAAGGCAATGGTTTTCCCAGTAGTAATGTATGGATGTGAGAGCTGGACAATTAGGAAGGCTGAACGCAGAAGAATAGATGCCTTTGAAATGTGGTGTTGGAGGAGGGTTTTGAGAGTCCCCTGGACAGCGAGGAGAACAAATAGGTCAATCTTAGAAGAAATTAACCCTGACTGCTCATTGGAAGGCCAAATAGTAAAGATGAAGCTAAAATACTTTGGACATCAAATGAGAAGGGAGGATTCACTTGAGAAGGCATTGATGTTGGGAAAGGTGGAGGGCAAAAGAAGAAGGGGGAGGCCAAGGATGAGATGGCTAGATGGTATTGTAGACACAATGGGCACAGAGCTGGGAGGGCTGAGGGGGATGGTGGAGGACAGAGGCGCCTGGAGAACAATGGTCCATAGGGTCGCAAAGGGTCGGAACCGACTGTGCGACGAACAACAACAACAAATTGAAAAATAACATTTGGCCCCATTCTTCGGGCATGGCCTGTGCAAAAAAGAATAAAGCCCTACATACCACGGAGAAAGAAATGCTGGAAGCACATAGAAACCCTCCATTATCTAATTGTAAAGGCAAAACTGAAAAGGTTGGAGGGTGACCACTGGAGTATAAAAAAGCCACTTACCTGCCCTGCCTCATATGGCCACTACACTCTAGTGTGGTTCTGTGGCTTATACGGCATCACCAGCTATGCATGTGCCACAAAGCAAGTTTATTTTGAAAATTAATTCAGCAAAGTTTTGATGTCAACTGTCGTGAAAGGATAACATTTATTTTAAAGTGCACCTTCAACAGAAAAACGACTGTCCACCCTGGTGTGCCAAGCATTCAGAGTCATGATTGATGCATCAGTTTATTAAGAGCAAAAAACACCAAATGAACAGCTCGCCCAATTTAGGAACAAAATGAGCAGCAGACAGCTCTTTTGGTTGTATCATCATGCTTCTATATGTGCTATATCTACAGGGTTCTCAAAATTAAATGCAGGAACAGACAAGGTTTCTTTGGTTAGGGTTTTTTTAAAAGATAGAAGTGTAAGACCAAACTGCTTGTGACCAGTTATGCCTTGCAAAGAAAATACAATGTTCTGAAAATAGGGTGTAGACAGGGTATATATAAAATAATATAATGGTTCACTTAAAGAGGTATAGACAAAAATGCATGGTCCCAGAGTAGAAGGCACACATTGTATATGTATTTTTGCTTTGTAATATGTACTATGATTTAAACGTATGTGATTTGTATGTATGTTTTATGTTTTAGGGACTGTGGTGGCTTAGTGGTTAAGATGCTGAACTTGACAACTGTAAGGTCGGCAGGTCAGCAGTTTAAGCCCCGAGTACTGCACGATGGAGTGAGCTCCCGTCTCTGTCCCAGTTCCTGCCAACCTAACAGTTTGAAAGCAAGAAATTGCAAGTAGATAAATAGGTACCACTTTGGTGGGAAGGTAACAGTGTTCCGTGCACTCCAATGTCTAGTCATGCCTGCCACATGTCCATGGAAACATCTTCAAACACAGACAGTGCTGGCTCTTTGGCTGTAAACAGAGATGATCACTGAACCCTAGAGTTGGATACAACTGGCTTTCGAACAAGGGCAACCTTTACCTTTATGTTTTAATAAATTTGTAAAATATTTTTTTTAAAAATGCTTGTAAACACAGATTCTGAAGCAATGTCACAGGTCTTTGTCCTCAACATGCTTAAGGAATTCCATTTTATGAATCCCAGTACAAGATGATATGATTGTCAACCCCTGGACTACAGTGTGGCTGAAAAACAAGTTATTTAGCACCTTTCCCACTTCTCAAATGTTCTGATACAGCAAAAAAGAAATTAAAAATGCTAATAAATAGAAGATATTCCATGATGATTAAAAAAATCAGAAACAAGAAAAAAGATTGGAGGCTCAGAAAAAGTCACATACTTTTCAAACAGATGCCTGCTAACTTCAGCATCTACTGCACTCAGTGGATCATCCAGGAGGTAGATGTCTGCATCTTGATACACAGCTCTAGAAACATGTGAAAAATATCATACGAATCACTGATAAAGCAAGATTCCTTCTCCCTTGTCTAAGTTCTTCTCGTGGCCCAAGGACTAATCTTCATTTCAGAATAGCCAGAGACATGTACATGCACATCCCCAAGGCCAAACAATGTGAGTCTTAAGCCCAATGCAAAGAATGAGACTTGAGTTTTCAAGGTCTAAACATCTTGGGTTCTGAAATCCTTGGGTACACTCTGCTTGTCTGTGGCTTTTGGGATCTGTAAATGAGGCCATGCGCCACATGCAATCTTACAGAAAAGCCAAGCTAGATTCTGAAAGGAGGACAGCATTCTTGGTGGAAACTAGGATCAGGACCACTATCAGGGTAGTACTACCAGTACTGCCGTATAGGGCCCAGAGCTGATAGGGGCCCTGCTGCCACTGGCCATAACTATGTGTGTGAGGAGGGGGGGGCAATAGGATTGCTCAGTTTGGAGCCCAGGAATTTCTGATGGCAGCCCTGACTAGGATACTGTTGAAATTTTCCTGGACAGAAATGCACAGTTTCATAGTCTGCTGCCCTCCTAAAGGGCTAAGAAAAAATTCTCTTTTTCTGGAAGCATTCAAATCAACTGGTCACCTGTTCTTTGGCCTGCTTGTGTTAGACCCTTTTTACTTTTAATCTTGGACTGTTTTCTAATCTTATTACTAACTGATACCAATTGGAACCAATATAATCCGCTGGGAAATGTACAGGAATTAACAGGGAATCAATTTTTTAACAGAAGCACAATAAAGATTGGGAATATTACTATTACTGTCCTCACATCTGTGCAGAAGGGACGTGCGGCAGCAAACAATATGGCTTCCACGTGCTTTGCCGGCCCCCAGCCCATCGAGACAGGAATTTTGGTTTGGTGAGGGGGCTGAGCAAGCTCTCCTTTATAAGGGGAGGCTCCACACACCCTCGCCGCCATTTGAAAGAGATCGGCTGGGCCAAGGGCGCGTTTGCCCTGAACAAGCCAGCCAATCTCACAGGCTTGAGCGGCGCTAGGCCGGGCATAGCGCCCAAGCACTGCTGGAGCCTCCCCTAGCCGCAGCGTTTTGCTGCGGCAATCCAGCGTGGCTGCCACGGGGTTTCGGGGGCGACAGCTCCTACAGGGGCTCCACCGCCTCAACTAGTGAGGCCTGTTGCGGCGCTCCTGCGTGGCCTTTACAGGTCCACCACATGGCACCCAAGAGGAAGGCCTGCTCAGGCAGGCCTTTGGCGTGGCGTGGCGCTGCGCTGGGCCGCCGAGGCCAGCTCCAGGCCCTAGTAGGGCCCCTCCTGGGCCAGCGCCGCTGACGCCAGAGGCCGAGCCTCCCCCGAGTCACAGGGCTTGAGTTAGGCCCAATACACCAGCCCCTGATGGGGCTTCTAGACAGGATAGAGCCCGTTCGGGTCCTCGACGAGCCTCTAATGTTCACACCAGTGACCGGGACCCTGCTGGGCCCATTGTCGAGCTGGGGGTACTCCCAGGCCCCTTTACAGGGGTCGGGCACCAGGACCTACAGGGGGCTTTGCTGGTTGATCACGGGGCCCTTATGGCACATATTGTGGCTTTGGAGCAGGCTGCAGGCATCCAGCCTGCCACAACCACGGGCCGGCCAGCTGGGCGGTCAACACTGCAGGTGCCCGATCGTGCGGACGCGGATTGGCCCCAGTTGTCCCTCTCTTAATCGGAGGTTGGAACAACTTGAGACCGGCCGGCCTGCTTCGGGCCGAGTACACGACTCCGGCCTTGTGGTGTCTTCCTGGTCTGGGATGGCGGGCTCAAATTCGGTCGCAAGCTCCAAGGCTCTACCACAGTCGGAACTCCCGGTGGGGGCAGCTGGGGGGGGGTGCACCTGGAGAGTATAATGGTCAAGTTAACTCACACACCATTGTTCCCGGGCCATCAATATCTGCAGTTCAATGGCCCTGGCCGCAGCAGTCAGCTCCTGCAATTACAACACAGGCACCCATGCTCGCAGCCTTGAAGGTTGTCAATTGGCGAGTGCCTTATCCGCCTGTTCTGCCTGGGATCTCACCTACAGGATCTCACGTGCCATATCCGATTTGGCCTTATGGCCCCCCCGGTTAACACGGCATACCACACCGTCCCAACTTCGGCCATCCCGACGGCTGGTTTTTCCTTACCACTTGGGGATCACCTTTTACCTGCCACCAGGGACAAGATTTGGCACAGGGAATATGTGGATTTGTTTAGTCTTCTAAACAGGGAACCTACCAGGGAGGAGAAAGAAAAGGAGGACGACCGGGATAAGGAATTATCCCGTCGTCGTAAACCTCCTAGGACCTGAGCCAACTGGCTGCCGGCCTATTTGATTTATGCCGCTGTGTCCATTAGGGCCCGCCCAGACCTGGCAATCCCTTTAATTCAGTACCTGGACATTATATACAGGGGGTATGTTGATTTCCCAGGTCAGTCATGGGTCGCTTATGAGGAGGAATTTCGTATGCGGGCCGCCCTTCACCCTGAGATGCGTTGGGATGAGCCCAACCAGCTGCTCTGGCTGCTGTACATGACACCATCACGCCCTGCATCGGGTGATTGTTATCATTGTGGCCATGTTGTACAGCGACCAGGCACTGCACAGTCTCTCTGCCAGCCGGTGGGGCAGGGGGTTCCTTCCAGCCTGCCTGCTGTGCTGGAACTTCTCATCCCCGGGTGGTTGTACCCGCAGGCAGTGCAGATTTAGGCATGAGTGTTCTATCTGTGCTGGAACCCATTCGGCTGTCGCTTGCCCATGATCAGGTGGGTTGCGAGGTAGGGGGCGCAGGCAACAGGGCACAGGCCGTACCCCCTCAGAGGCAGCAGCATCTGGGAAAGGGCCACTCCCCAATTAAAACTGAGGTCCTGGAACGATGGCTGCGCACCTACCCCAGGCGGGATGACGCAGCTTATCTGTTAGCAGGTTTTTCCCTTTTGCAGGTGTACGCACACCGCAGGATGCGCCCAATTTGCAATCACTAAGGGGCAAAGAGGACGTGGCCCGGGCAAAGATTTTTAAGGAGGTACAGGAAGGATGGGTAGCTGGCCCTTTCCACCACCCCCACCACCCTGTTTTCGAACTTAAAGGTGTCCCTGCTTGGCTTGGTACCCAAAAAATCATCAGGTGAATTTCGTCTGATACATCACCTGTCTTACCCGGCAGGCTCATCTGTCAATGATGCTATACCGGAGGAACTCTGTTCCGTTCGGTATATGTCCTTTGACCAGGCATTGCAGATGGTTCGTTCTTGTGGTCAAGGGGCATTGCTGGCCAAGTGCAACATTAAATCCGCCTTCTGGCTTCTTCCTGTGCACCCAGATGATTTCGAATTGTTAGGTTTTCACTTTGAAGGAAAGTATTTTGTTGATAAGGCCATGCCTTTCGGCTGTTCTATATCATGCTCAGCCTTCGAGCGATTCAGTTCCTTCCTTCATTGGGCATTTGTTCGCCGTTCAGGGGCCCACACCGTGGCTCACTATTTGGATGATTTTTTGTTTAGTGGGAGGCACGATTCTGGAACGTGCGAACAACTGCTCCACACTTTTCAGGGGCTCATGACTGAACTGGGGGTACTTTTAGGTCCTGAAAAGACGGAGGGCCCGGCCACCAAGCTGACATTTCTGGGGATTGAAATTGACACCTTAGCGCAGACCTCCAGGTTACCTAGGAATAAGGTCATCCGAATCTCAGAGGCGATTTTGGCCATGCTAGCCAAGCATAAAGTATTGCTCCATGACCTGCAGGTGCTTCACGGATATCTCAACTTTGCTTGTAGGGTGGTCACGCCGGGCCGTGCTTTTGCTAGGCGCCTGTGCGATGCCATGGTTGGTTTATCTAGGAAGCACCACAGAGTCCAGCTCATGAGGGGGATGAAGGCCAACCTTCGGGTCTGGCTGGACTTTCTGGCCAATTTTAATGGAGTATCCTTTTGGAGTGCAGAACTTTTGTAACGCCTAAATTTCAGGTGCAGTCGGATGCGTCAGGGTCACTGGGGTATGGCATTTATTTCAATGGCCGATGGTGCTATAGTCAGTGGCCCAAGGCATGGCAAGGCACGGAGTTACTCAGGGATTTGACCTTTTTAGAATTTTTTCCCATCTTGGGTGCGTTAATGTTATGGGGTGATATCTGGGAGAATTCTGTTGTTCACTTTTGGTGAGATAATGCCGCCATGGTACAAATTGTCAATGCTCAAACATCCCGTTCTCCCAGGGTAATGGCTCTAGTATGCCAGTTTGTCTTATTCTCCTTGCACCTTAATGTCCTTTATAAGGCCAGGCACATGCCAGGTATTGATAATGATATTGCCGATGCTTTATCCCGCCTGCAGATCGCCCGGTTTTGGGCTCTAGCTCCAGAAGCCAAGGAGCTTCCCTCTCCATTTCTGAATGAGATTTGGACGTTTGGTGAGAAGTGAGCAGGGCCATCGGCTTGTCCCTGGCCAGCCGCACCCGTAACGTGTATCACCAAATTTATCTGGCCTTTCTTGCATTCCGTCAAGACTCATCTCTGCCTGACATTTGGCCCATTCCGGTTGACCATGTATTGCAATACATGGTACACTTGTACGGATCGGGACTAGCTCCTCATAACATACGAGGGCACCTGTCCGCTTTGGCTTTTGCCACAAAGATCCGGGGCTATCGGGATACCATGGGAGATTTCCGTATCCGCGGGGTCCTGGAGGGTTGGGCTCATGAACGCGGCCCTTGCTTCGACATGCGGCAACTGGTATCCCTGACTCTTCTTTTGAGCCTAGCCAAGGCATGGCAGGCTCTGTGCCATGACCAGTTTGAGGCAGCCCTCTTCCATGCTGCCACCACGGTAGCATTTTTGGGGCTTTTAGAATAAGCGTACTGGTTGCTTTATCACATAATGATAGGTTGTGCAGGGCTCTGGAGTTGGATGATGTTTTGCTATTGCCTGGGTCAGCCCAATTGACAGTCCGTTATTCCAAGGCAGATCAGCGGGGCAGGGGGAGTACTGTCACTCTCCTTAGTTGCAGCACATGGGCGATTTGCCCTATCTTAGCCTTGACATCCTTTTTGGCTGTCCGTGGCACCACCCAAGGGCCCCTTTTCTGCCACCAGGATGCATCCCCATTGACGAAATACCAGTTTTGGAGGGTTACAGGGTTGGCCCTTTCCAACCTGGGGCTCCACGGAGCACGTTACGGTAACCATTCATTCTGTATAGGTGCTGCATCGTCAGCTGCAGCTTTCGGGTACTCGGATGATGACATCCATTGGATGGGCCGGTGGGCTCGTTTTAGATTGTATGTTCGCCCCATGTTGCATTGAGCACATTGCTGGCGCTTGTTCTCTCTGTTCTTTTTCAGATCCTGGGCACATGGATGCACCGGCACGAGTGTGGCTAGTGGGCCACAGTTACATTTTCTGGGCCGCCCAGCATGCTGCTTTGTCTACATGGGGCATGCACCTGGGGCTTCACGCTGTGGTGCGTTTGTGGTGGTATGGTTTCCGAGGAATGAGATGGCATGAGCTAATCCCATTCCTGCTGTCTCATGGGGGTTCTGTTCCACCTGATATATTGGTGATACACCTAGGCGGTAATGACTTGGCCCAAATTACTGGCCTGGAATTGATCATATCCATGAGGAGGGACCTTGACCTGATTCGCCAAAGTTGGCCTCAGGTCCAGATTGTATGGTCCCAGATCATCCCACGTTCATTTTTCCGGGGAGGTATTGATCCTCGTCGCATTGACTGGGCTCGGCGTCTGTTAACCAGGCATTGGCCCGATACTTTGCCGAACATGGTTCGGGGACATTGGTCCAGCACCCTATGATCCGGATACAGGATCCAAGTTTGTACCATGGAGATGGGGTGCACCTTTCTGCACGAAGCATTGGCCTCTTTTTGTTGACATTGTAAGCGGGCCTGGTGACCGAGCTGGCAGTCGGGGGGGGCACGGTGAGTCGTATTAGACTCCTCCCCATGTGGCGGCTAGCACTGGTAAGGAGAAAGTAGATGACCCATAGGAATCCGGCAGGTATGCAATTGGTTGGCCACCTGGAGGACAAGGTAGAGGGCGGATCATGAACAGAGTGATGCTATGCTCAGTACAGCATGCAACACCTTGAGATTTTACCGGATCTACGTCAGAGGCTCGACTTAACATGTAGCATTCTGATGGGGGTCAACAATTTGTTTCATTGGTAAACAAATAGATACATTGTAGCCAATTAAGATCCTGAAATTGTGGTTACTCCTTACCAGTGCTATTTCGGCCCATTTCCCTTAACATTGGTTAAGAAAATTGAAAGTTCTAAGTTAATAAAGTGGCCCAATTTTAAATCCAGCATAAGTGTCCGTCTCATTATTGGGGGGTGGGTCTGGCAAAGTTTCTGCAGCAAGTATCAATTATCAGGGCTGTCTCTATCACTAGACAGAGGAAAGCAACAGGTTCTAGATACCATAAAAGGGCAGCTGGTTGTTAGTTATTCACTTTTCTACTGTTACAGGTGAAACTCAGAAAATTAGAATATCATGCAAATGTCCATTCATTTCATTTAAAAGGTGAAACAAATATACGAGATAGACTCACTACATGCAAAGCGAGAGATGTCATGCCTTAATTCGTTATAATTGTGATGATCATGGCGTACAGCATAAATGAGATTATGTGATGATAATGGGGTACATGAGATTGGGGTGGGTGGGGTTTTCATAAGCTGTAAACCATAAGCATCAATATTATAGCAAAGTAAGGCTTGAACTATCTTGCTTTGCATGTAATGAGTCTATTTCTTATATTTGTTTCACCTTTTAAGTTGCAATTACTGAACTGAATGAACATTTACACAATATTCTAATTTTCCAAGTTTCACCTATATATTCTTACTGCCAGGTATATGAGGAAATGCTTCTGAAGGTTTCTACCTCCTGTGACCAAACCAACTTAACCACAAAAGAGGATATGCCTCTTGATTTGAGTTGGATGAGACCCATTTACTGGTATCTGCAGACTGAAGACTGACTTTTAAAATGTGGGATGGGAGCTTTTACCTGGCAAGATTAAGTCTGGCTTTTTGACCTCCACTCAGTGTAACACCTCTGTCTCCAATCAGTGTCAGGTCTCCATCTTCTAGCAGTTCTATATCCTATTAATAAGGAAAGTATATATTAATGAATTAATATTAATCATTACCTATACAGTTAATCACCTGGAAGCTCCAAGACAAAATAAATCACAGGTTGATCGTGCTGTTTCCTTATAACCATGGAAGACAGCTAATGACCCCCAAAATTGGGCAGAAGATAAAAGAAAGAATGCAGTTTCAGATTCATACCTGTCAAGTTTTGGGAAATTTCTGTCAAACCCCCATATTTTACACTTTTTCCCACCGTCATCCCGTATTAGTTAGACCGCAATTATACTGGAGTTAGACTGGAAGCCAGCATAGGATAAGTATAGCTGTCCAGTTTCCCATTTTGGCCGGGAAATTTCCCTTATTTGACAGAAATTTCCCGAAACTTGACAGGTATGTTCAGATTCCTGGAGTGATACAAATACATTACCAAGAAAGTTTAAGAAGAAGGGGGAGGTACTGAAGGGTAAGGCAAGTATAAATATGCTGGCTTAAGTTTTATTAAAAAAACTGTGCTCTCATTATTATTATAATTAACTTTTAAAAGAAAGCAGATTTCTAGAGCTCATGAATACTTCTAAATTAATGTTTCTTGGGGTGCAGCTTGCTCAAAGCTATACAGGCTAGCTCTAATCACAGGGGGCACAGGAGGGAATTGAACTCCCAGTCTCTGGCTCCATAGTCAGAGACATAAACCACTATGCTATACAGCCCACACTGTGTGATATAGGGTGGCTCAAGTGGTTAAGACACAGAACTCGCTGACTGGAAAGTTGGAGTTCGATTCTCGGGTACTGCACGACTGAGTGAGCACTCATCTCTGTCTCAGCTCCTGCCAACCTAGCCGTTTGAAAGCAAAAAATTGCAAGTAGATAAATAGGGACCACTTCGGTGGGAAGACAAACAGCATTCCGTGCACTCTCATGTTGAGGCATGCCTGCAACATGTCCTCAGAAACATCTGCAGATGCATGCAGCGCTGGCTCTTTGGCTATAAACATTGATGAGCACTGGACCCTAGAGATAGATATGACTGGCTTTCAAGCAAGGGCAACCTTTACCTTTACCTATAAATGTTTAAATAAATCATTTCACATTAAAGCATGCTTAACATAAAAGTGTTTTTCCTCTGGTACATACAAATAATATGAGTCTACCTTACTGAATAGTGCATTAGAAGTCTTCACTTTTCCACAACAAATTAGAAAGTTTTTTTTAAAAAATCCTTGGCAAAATATAGAACTTATATGTGTTCAGCAGACTAGAAGAAGAGATTACTTACTTTTTTAAGGGCACAGGCTCTTAGAACTTTCTCATAATTTTCTTTGTGATAGTCTTTTCCAAAGAGTATGTTATTTTTCACAGTGCCAGAGAACACCCATGGTTGCTGCGAAACATAAGCTATTCTTCCTTGCACATCAATTAAGCCTCTACTTGCAGATAGTTCTCCAAGCATTGCACTTAAGAGTGAGGACTGGAAGCAAAATTAGAAAGAGAATGCAAAGTTTGTACTTTCAATGAGAATAGAAAATGCGAGCATATATGCAAAAATATGTTCAACTCTTCCAATATTCATCCAGTATGCAAAAATTCCAATATTCACCAATTTTTGTTGTTGTTCAGTCGCACAGTCGACTCTGACCCTTTGCGACACCATGGACCATTGCCCACCAGGCACCTCTGTCCTCCACCATCCTCCTCAACCCATCTACAACACCATCTAGCCATCTCATTTTTGCCTCCCCCTTCTTCTTTTGCCTTCCACCTTTCCCAGCAACAAGGCTTTCTCAAGTGAATCTTCTCTTCTCATTTGATGTCCAAAGTATTTTAGTTTATCTTTACTATTTGACCTTCTAAGGAGCAGTCAGGGTTGATTTCTTGTAAGGGTGACCTATTTGTTCTCCTCGCTGTCGGGTGTACTATCAAAACTCTCCTCCAACACCACACTTCAAAGGCAAATATGTCGTGGCAAATGCTTTTCACCAGAACAAAGAGACTGAGAGCTAATCTCAAGATTGAATACTCCACGCATCGTATGGAGTAGCTCTCCATGTTTTCTCATTCCACATTTGTACAATTTAGTTATTTATTATTTAAATTTATATTCTGCCCATCTGGAGGTAAAGTCACTCAGCGGTGTCAGTATAACAAAGTAACCAAACCCAACAAGAAATCAAAATAAGACAGAAGAATAAAACCACAAAACCATTAGAATAGCAATAAATAAAAAATAAAATCATTATAACATTGACAGAAAAACTTAAGCAGAAGAGGGGGTGAATCACTAATTACACGGCTGCAGATTCTTAAACGCTTGCTTAAACAACTTGCAGAAAATAGACAACTATGGAGCCCAGTAAACATGTGGAAGATCATTCTAGTGTCAGAGCTACAGTCAAACAGGACCTATTCCTAGCACTGATCTCAGGCACTTCCTTTGGGGTAGGCACCATAAGGGCCCCCAACTGTGAAAATCAAGTTTCCTGGGCATGATTTGTCAAGGAGGGGTGTTCTAGAAGGTATTGAGGTTCTAAACCATTAGCGTTAAATCCCCTCCTAACTATTGATTTGTTCACCAACTCTTTCCATACTAGCTTCCTTTTCACAGTACAGTATTTTATGAGAGCTCCTCCCTCAAAAAAATAATTCTACTTGCAACACACAATCTAACACCAGGATAGAGCCAATAATCTGCTATACATGAACAAGTTCATACAAGCAACAATCCAGTCTAAGGTTTCTTCTAGTCTGGCTTGTTGTTCTGTTTGAATCTCTCCCGGCTAGCAAACAGTGGTTTGTCACCTAGGATATATCACAATTAGAAAACACAGTTTGTTGTCAGCCTAAGAGAACTGGGTTATTTTGACTAGCTTCTTTATTATGTTTGAATCCAGAACCAAAGTTTTCTCCTGGTTCATCTCTCAGGATAAAGAAAAGGGGAAAATGTTAAAAAAGAGGTTGGATGTTTAGTTGTCTGCTGGAAAATGATGATTAAAGGAAAAAAATCATGGTTAACATAAACCATAGTTTATCCAGATAGTGGCAGCAGAGCACAGGATCCAGTGTACAGGACTCAGCACCAGAGCAGGAGAATATTGCTTCTCTCTGCTGCAGAGACAATGACAGACCAGCCCCGCCACAAAGGTACAGCCACCATTATCACCATTATGCCTGTGCCAGCAAAAACTCTGCTCCATTACTCACATTACAGAATGAACTCTAGGAAGAAATGGAGAGAAAGACAGAGCCAAGAATGAGGGGGGAAACAGATGCACCAAACAGTCCTAATCCAGGTCCATGTTTTCACTAGCAAAAATGACAATCTCAAATTCTTAGGGGTTCTACAAGTACCCAACAGAAAGAAGGTGGCTTGGCTACAGTGGTGTGAGCTTTTTATTACACTTACAGCAGATCTAGGGACAGCCTATTTTAGGTGGCATGTATTAGGGAGCCACATATTTCAATTGTCTGTAGACTGCATTTTGCATCTTTATTCAAAGCTGTTCTCCTTAATGCTATGATGTGCCTTGCTCACTCTCCCTGTGTCTCAGATTTTAAAAAATACGCATTTTCAGTGTTTTATGGGCAACAGCAATTTAGTTCTGTGACTTATAGTTGAAACAATTAAGACAGACTGATTGACCAATTGGCGAGTGCTTATCACAGTAAAAAGCTGAGTTATGACTTACTTTTCCTGCTCCCACAGGACCAATTACGATGAGTAATTCTCCTGGTCTGACGGTAAATGAAATATTTTGAAGTGTTGGCAGTTCAAGAGTCTGTAAATCCAAGAACAAACACTGCATTTTAATTGCTGGAATGCAAAAGCTGGGTAATACCGTTGGATGTCAGATCATTACCACCTGGCCTGTTCCAAACTGATAACTCCAGCAACTATCAAAGGCCCCAAAGAGCCTGCACGTGACCTGTTGTTGTCAGGTGCAGTAAAGTTTCTTCAGACTTCTAATGACACTAACAGAGTTTTCAAAGTATGTGAGAAGTAGGGATGGGATTTTCAGAATTAACAAATTCCCAACCCCATAATTTGGCAGGAGCAACAGAGAGAGAGAGAGAGAGACCACTAGACCATAGAAGTCACAAGGATTCCCTGTGGCTCAAAAAAATACACTGAGGAACAAGTTCCACAGGAAACTGACTCCAGAAAAGGTTGTGTGCATGTGTTAAATGTAGTACAGCAGCAAGGGCCCACCCTTCTCAATTTATAATATCATTCCACAAAAAAGAGCACAAGTATGCAGTTAGCCTTTTCACTTACCTATACTGCCCCTCCCATGTATCCTAGATACTAAACATTATTAATTAATGGCCAAAACACCCATTAAAGCATTATGCCAACTACTCCATTCTTTCTCCAAATCTCAATACTTTTCTTTGTCTCCCAGGCCCTGCTCCATGTTCCTTTCAACTTCCTATGTAGTCTGAAAGAGGCAGAAACAATTTCAGATCCCATAGTCTTTTTCTCTCTCAGTTCCTCAAGCTACTTCTGTTCACTGAATTTCATACACGCCAAAGAAACAAAATTTCCCTTGCTTTCCCATGCTTCCACCTACCCTTCCCTCCCACCCTACTCTCCTCTGTTGTTTCCCTGTATTTGTTTTAGACTATTACTCACTTTAGAGTTCAAAAATCACCAATGCAAAAGGATACTGATTTGCCAGCAAACATGCCATTTATGATGACACTAGATGAAAGCCAAAACGGAGTCCAGTTCCTGATGTGACAATCAGTACTGAGTGCAAAGTTAGCCACCAAGATGGGACATGGCATACACAATGTGGCAAACTATCCTAGTTATTGCATGGATCTGACAACTACCACCTTGATATATTAGGTATAAGTGAAATGAGATGGAAGGAAAATTGTAAAATCATTAGCAAGGGAAAGGCCATAAAGAATATATTAGATATTCAGGCCACAGTGAACACCAACATGGAGATGGCATCATTATGAGTAAGAACACTGCCAAGGCATTGACAGATGGAAACCAAACAATGAACTACTCATTAGTGCAAGATTCCCATCCTAACATTCCAAGACGTCCATAATACAAGGATGACCCAACCGAAACTGTGGAAGACACAGAATAAGATCAATGTTATGAACTATTACAATAAACAATCAATGAGATCCCAAGTCATAACGTAAAGATCATTATTGGAGACGTAAATGCACCAATCAATAACAACAGAGTAGGAACAGAACACACAATTGGCTCACATAGATCTGCAACCCCCAAAAGTGAAAATGGAGATCGGCTAATACTTTTATGTAGCTTAAATGGGCTGTGCATAGGAAATGCATATTCCGAATGCAAAGAAATCCATAAGAAAACATAGAGCTTGCCAGATGGGGACACAAATAATGAGATCAACTACATCTGCTTCAGCAACTAATGGCAGTCATCATTACAAGATGTGAGAGCTTTCTGAGATGCAGGTGTAAGATCAGATCATCACTTATTAATAGCTAAATTCCATCTACGCCTGAAGAAATTGAAAAAGGAAAAACCTGTGTACCTATATGCTATTGGAAAAAATTGCAAAATCATGGTACTGCTGAATCATTCAAGACAGAACTTAATAACCGATTTGGGACCTCTTCAGAATAAGGCCAATGTTAAAGAACAACGGTCGGTTTTTAAGCAAGCAGTGACTGAAAGTGTGGATGCAGTTATTGGAAAAGAAGGAGCACACAAAAAGAGCGATGGGTTAAGGATCACACCTGGAAATTAACAGATGAGAGGAAAATAGCCAAGGGGCAGCATGGGCAGGCAAAAACCACAGAAGAGAAAGAAACAGCAACAATAAGATATCGGAAATAAGACTGACTAGTCAAAAAAAGCTGTTGTATGGATAAGAATGAGTGGTTGATCAAGGGAAGTGCAGAGGCACAAGATGCAACTAATAAAAATTACTCTAATACACTTTACTGTATAGTTAGAAAGCTGACTGGAGCAAGAAGTAATACTGATGTGCCAACTAAAGATAAAAAGGACAAAATCTTAACTAGTATTAAGAGCAAAATGTCTTTTGGGCTAAACACTTTAAAGAAAATTTTAGTCAGCCAATCCCAACCTTGATTTATACCTTTAATATAGACACCCATGTACAAGAACTAGTTAACCATGTTCAGATTACCAAAACAGAGACTGCTGAAGCGATCAAATCATTAAAGAATAATAAAGCACCAGGCCTAAATCCAATAGCTGCAGAAATGTTAAAATACAGTGGAGAATACATAGCAAAGCTTTAAACAAGTTGTTTAATAACTGTTAGCAAGAGGAACGTATTACCAAGGAATGGAGGGAAGGAGTTATAGTAAAGTTCCCAAGGAAAAAAAGACAACACTTCTAATTGTAACAACTGGAGAAGGGTCACACTCATCTCAGTCCCTGGTGAAGCATTTAGAATCATCTTGCTTAGGCGCCTACAAGACACAGTGGACTAACTCGTGCAAGAAGAACAATCAGGCTTTCATAAAGGATGCTCGTGTTAATGATCAGATTTTATACTTTGAAACATCATTTAACAAAGTATAGAATTTCATCAATTTCGTGAAGGCTTTTGACAGTGTCCATTGTGATACATTATGGCACATTGTGAGAAATTGTGGCATTCCACAGTGTTTTATAAACATTTTTAGAAATGTTACCAAGATTCAAGCTGCTGTGTTAAAACTGCATGTGGCACTAACAACTTCTTCAGCATGGAATCTGATGTTAAATAAGAGTGAATTCTTACTCATAACTACAGTGTTAAATACTAGTTCAAATGACACAAATCCACAGTAAACTAAAAATGCAAACTCCCTAGTGGCGCTTCACAGCCATACCAAAGGAGAGGGAAGAAGTCCCTCATTCTTCTTATATTAAGCATGACTAAATTTCACACCTGATCTAGCCTACTGACTTCAAGTGGAAATATAATTACGGTGTTGCTTATATTCTGGTCCACTATTACAGGAAAACAGCTGGAAAATAATTTCATTTTGAGCCAGACCATAAAACAGACCAGGAGAAACTATGATGAGAAAGGATGCTTCAGTTCACTGTATAAATCTTCTTGTCCATCCATCCCTTCCCATAAAATGGCACTCTTTCCTCTGGGCTCTTGTATTATGAACTTTGCTGCACTGATTAACTAAGAATTTAATTAAGAAACGTCTAAAATGTGACTAAAGTCTTCAATAAAACACAGCTTTCAGTTCCAAAATTACAATCGTTCCATTATGGCTAAGAGTTCTGACAGCATTTCCTCTTTTGAATGTTATTCACTCAATCCCCACATGGTGGCAGCAAGAGCACATTATTATTTTTATTTTTATTTTTATTTTTTGGACTCTCCAATTTGTAGGGCAGGAGAGCAAAACGGAACCCATTGCAAAATACACAGAATACAAACAGTGAATCATGCGCTCAAGAGCCTCCTCGAAGATTGTGGTATTTTTGCACCACAATCTGGCGTACCCCGGTAGCGGCAACCTTGTGTTGCCAGCTAATCTTTCTCACACTAGGTCAGGCGAAAGGAACTATCGACTGAACTCACCAAAATGTGTCTTCATTTTGGCAGTTTCACATCTGGCCTAGACACAGAAGAATAAGAGTGTTCTCACTAAAATGGTGCCCATGGAAAATTCTGGAAAAGTGGCTGGACTGCCTTATCACATGTCTCAAGGAAATAGAGCTCTAAGAGTGGGGGCAGGATGAGTTTCTAATTGATGCATTCCTTAATCTTTATAACTGCAAATAAAGGCTTTTTAAAACAACCAGGGTTTCTCCACGTTTCTTTAAAAAAATGCTATTCCCAATCCAATACAGAACTAAACACTCCCAAGATCATAATGGGTTTGAGTGTTACAGTTTATGTTCCCTGTTTTGAGGAACACAGCTTGAGTCCACTGAAAACAGTGTTATCTCACACTTCCTTTTTTTCTTGCCTTTTGTGTGTGTGTCTTTTCATGAGGGCCATGTGTTGTGTCCTAATAGTGTAACCTTCTACATGTGATATCAATGTATCTGAACCAATGTAACCTTGCCAATGAGTAACAATGTAACCTTCAGCTGTATCATATAAACCCTGTAATAGGACGCGAGCTAATGACCACCAGCTGGCAGCAGCGAGCGTCCAAGCTCTCTTGGTTCAAACCCATCAAAGACCGCAGCGCGGGAAGCTTCCCGCCGCTACCTACACCTGGACAAGAAGGGCGTGACCAACCATGACGTCACGCGGACCAGTAGCCAACGGGCTACCGTGGAGCCACATTCAAACATGTTCCTACCATATATATAGAGCTGTTCGTCCGCCATTACCTCATGTTCCCTCTGTCCACCATGCAATAAACCTGAGTTAACCCAGCCGTTGGCTGTGCTTCGTGTCTTGACTCTCATATACTAAATTGGCGACGAAGGTGGGATCATGGATCCCCACGGAGCCAGGACACAGAGCGGGTTCAACATCACCAAACCGCAAGACTGGGAGCTTTTTGAGATGGACTTCCAGGCGGCACTGGTGGAGCTCAAAGTCAAAGAAGACGAGGAGGAAAGGAAGAGGGCCATCCTCACCCGCATGCTTGGGATGGAAACCAAGCGGACGCTGGTGGGCATCCTTGCACCGAAGAAGATGAGCGATTTCAAAGCCGGTGACATCATGAAAATGCTGCGTGAGCGTTTCCGGCCCTCGAGGGCAATGTTTCCCGCTCGGAGTGCGTTTTGGAGGCGAGTTCAAGCGCCGGACGAGTCGGTAGAAGCCTTCGTAACGGCTATGAGGGTAGCCGCCGCCCCCTGCAAATGGGACCACATCCTAGAGATGGCCCTCAGGGACGGAGTGCTGTGTGGCCTGAAGGACAAGGAAGTACAGCGCAGCTTGATGAACAAGGAGCCACCACCCACACTGGAAGAGGTTGTAGAGGCCGCGGAAGCCGCGGAATCCACGAATGCTGGAGTAGACGAGATGCACAAGTGGCGTGAGTGGCGTCCGAGGGCCGGCAAAGCGGAAAACTCGTCGCACGGGAAGTCCGGTCAGTCGGTGCATGCAACCCGACCGACCTCGAAATCGTCTTCAGAAAGCAGCGATGGCGAGGAGGTCCAGAAGGTCCGGAGAGGCGGGCGCCGCTGCGATGGTTGCGGAGCGGCCCATGAGCGCGTGAAGTGCCCATTCAGGAAAGCCGAGTGTTTCAACTGTGGACGTCGGGGGCACATCGCCAAGGCATGCAGGAAATGGAAAGAGGGCCGGAGACAGTCGCAAGACCGTTCAGCCAGACCGGACCGTCCAGCGAGGTCCAAAGATGGCGCCCGGGCCACGAGGAAGCAGGACGGCGTGGGCCGCATCTCGGACGACAGCGAGGGCGACGCTCCTGTGTTCAACGTGTCTGCGGGACAGCCCCATTACTTTGTTGAGGTACTAGTACAAGGGACCCCTATTAGGATGGAAGTTGACTCGGGGTCCTCCTATTCCATAATCCCCCAGAGAGAGTTCTTGAAACGCGACCCCCACGTGCGGCCCAAACTTAAAGCGTTGAGGGCCACACTACGGGACGTTCAGGGGAACAGCATTCCAGTGTTGGGGGTCGGAACGTTCCGGGTTCGCTTTAAGAGACATTCTGCGGAGCTTCCCCTAGTGGTGCTAAAGGGGGGGAGTTGTAGCCTCCTCGGAACACAGTGGTTTCAGCCCTTAGGCCTGTTCATAGGGGGGGTGCATGCAGTAGGCGAGGACCCAATACAAGCAGTGTGTGACGCACACCCCGCCGTTTTTAAAAGTGGACTGGGAAAGTTCAAGGGACCCCCTGTAGCCTTCGACTTAGACCCGGAGGTCCGCCCGATAAGACTTAAACCGCGCAGGGTACCGTTCGCGCTTAAGGACAAAATAGAGGCGGAACTGGACAAACTGGTGGGTCAAGGAATTCTCGTTCCTGTGGATTCCGCGGAGTGGGAGACTCCAATTGTAACAGCACTGAAGGCTAACGGGGAGGTGCGCATTTGCGCTGATTATAAGTGTACCATTAATAAGGCAATCCGCCCTAATGCATACCCGGTGCCGGTGGTCAGCCACCTTCTGGCCAGGCTGAATGGGGGAAAGTGTTTCGCTAAACTCGATTTAGCACAGGCCTACCAGCAACTCCCGGTAACCCCCGCCACAGCGGCGGCACAAACAATAGTCACACATAAGGGGGCGTTCCAGGTGTCGAGGTTACAGTTCGGCGTGAACTCGGCACCTGGCATTTTTCAATCGCTAGTGGAACGCCTCCTGAAGGGGTTGGAGGGGGTGTTGCCATATTTTGATGACGTGTTGATAACGGGGGGGAGTAAGGCCGAGCTGGCCCACAGATTGGATAAGGTCCTGGCCGTGTTCGAGAAAGCGGGACTGCGACTGAGAAAAGACAAATGTGTATTTTTCGAAACAGAGGTTGAGTTTTTAGGGTTCCGTGTCACGCCCGAGGGAATTAGGCCGTCCAAATCTCCCTCAGACAGCTTCAGGGGCCGGACGGCCATTTTGCCCTTCCTCCACTACATGGCATTTGAAATGGTGCATCTGGCCTGTGGGCCGCAGGTTGAGAATCCCTGACCTAACTCTTTCATGGTGTATAAAATGTTATCATTTAGGCAGTATTTAAGCAGTTTTTTCTTCAGTTGTTTCACTGAACAGTTATCACCACTACTTTGTTTGTGGGTTCACAACTAGAATACAACTGCACCTCTTACCCTACTGCCAAATTACAGGATGCCTCCCAAACAATTAGGAGGACCTCCCCCGCCCTCCTGTGCTTTTGCAGACAGCTACAATAGGGACTGAAAAGCCGTAACTAAAAGGGTGAGGGGAACAAAAATCATCACCCTCCCTCTTGGCAGCATTTGGAGCATTCTCAAGTACTCCAAATCACTTTCCACACACAATTCCAGTACATTTTATGGTAATCTCATATCATGATCCCCATATCTGGGAGGTGGGGTTGGAAGAAGTTCAAACATCAATGGTTTTTCAACAGTAACCTGGAAAGCTGGTAGTCAAGATTTCAAACAGACAACTAAGTGATCTTAAATTTATCTCATGTCCTATTCCCTACTCTCCACCACCATTCCAATTGTCAGCAAGCCCCACACCCCCTCCAAATATATATATATAATGCAGTCTGTGATGGGGCTGCATCTTTGGCTTCTTTATAAAACTCTGGAACTGCTCTGTTGATAAAACTTATTAACACAGAATCCATCAGTGTAGTGAGATGTTTTCTTGACCATAATCAAAACACTTCTGCTATAACATAAATAAGAAGAAGGCATTACCTTGTCCCAGGAACAAGTCAAATCTTGTACTCTGAGGATATTTTCACTTTTGTTTTTCAGTTGTGGGCTGAGCTGAGAAATCTCATCAAGAACCAGAAAGTTCTGCATCAAGGAAAGCAAGAAGATGAAGATTGCTTAAGCAGAAAATCAAAAAGCCAAGAGAATGCACGTCAAATGTGTACAGTACATGGAATTAAATTAACAGATCTATCTCATACTCTAAAAACTGCCCACTAAAAAGTAAATTTGGATCAAACTGTTCATTGAAGAAACTCCAGCCACAGAAGAGAGGAATCTTCAAATGTTAAAAGAAATGCACTTTGCAAAAGCAGGAGCATTTCACATTCATATCATTTATTTATTTATTCTATTCAATTCAATTTGTATAGCCGCCCCAATCAACATGTGACTCAGGGCAGTGTACATAAAATCCCCAACATTAAACAATTATACATAAAACAATAAAAAACACTCAAAAATCCTAAAACACAAAAAAGATCATCTAGTTAAAAACTAAAAAAACCTGAATGATCCTGCTCTAAATGAGCCAGCAGAGGGTGGGGGTCACCTCCCTCCACCTCCCCATACCTGCCGCGCCAGCCAGGTTTTCAGCTCTTTCCTGAAGGGCATCAACTCCATCCAGAAATGCAGTTCAACTGGCAGGAGGTTCCATAGGGACGGAGCAAATACAGAAAAGGCTCTTCTTCTAATGCTAGAGAGGCGAGCCTCTCTAGCAGATGGCATCTTTAAAGATCCCCCTCCTGTCCACTCTAGTGGGACGGGCAGATGTCCTCAGGGTGATGGGGTCTCTTAAGTATCCTGGCCCACTACATTGTAGGGCTTTAAAGGCCATTACCAGCATCTTGAATTGCACCCAGAGGCACACACATTTGCAAATTAGCTTACAATGTTTTGGGACTAGCTTTTTCCCCCCTGTTATCTGAACACTCACCTCCTTTGTTAGCATGACTGTTCATTTAAGAATGTCTGCTGAAATCATGTCTCTGACAATAAAAGATTTTGGCATCTAACAACAGCCTACTTGTAACATATTGTTTGGACCAAGGCCAAGGAAGGGAAATGGAGCACCTGTCATCACATTGGTCCAACCATCCCGTCCAACCGAG
This sequence comes from Bradypodion pumilum, assembly GCA_035047305.1. NCBI lineage: Eukaryota > Metazoa > Chordata > Lepidosauria > Squamata > Chamaeleonidae > Bradypodion > Bradypodion pumilum. Next base: position 226,455,549 of record JAWDJD010000003.1, on the reverse strand, counting down.
CCGGCCACACTCACATTAAGACCCTGCGAGCATCACCACAAGGGTCGGCCAGCTGAGAGTGGGGCAATCGCCCCACAAACCAGATTACAAAACTACAAGGCCCAGCATCCTCTGTGCCATGCCACCCCTCAGCCAATCAGACACTTCATCTCCAGGAGGGAGACCATCCCCGTGACCCCGGTGAGCAAGGCCAGCGCCGGCCTTGCTGCGGCTTTTGCGGGGTTGTGGGAAGGAGGGGGAGCCCCTCATCTTCCCCCAGCCCTGGCAAGCGAGGCCGGCGCTGGCCTCGCAGCGTCTTCAGTGGAGATGCAGGAAGGAGGAGGAGCACCTCATCTACCCGCGGCTCCGGTGATAAAGGCCGGCGCCAGCCTTGGGAGAGGATAGCTCCAGGCACCTTCCCTGCCGGGGAGAAGAGAGAGAGAGAAAGGGAAGGGAAGAGAGAGGGGGAAGAGAGGGAGAGGAGAAGATGGAAGAGAGAGATAAGGTGTGGGGGAAGAGAGAAAGATGTGGAAAGCACGCACGAGAAAGTGGGGAAAAGAGAGAGAGAAAGAAGAGGGTAAAAGAGACAGAGTCGGGGAAAGTGCAAGCGAGAGAGAGGGAGAGGGGGTAGAAGAGAGAGGGGGAAGAGAGAGATGGAGAAAGCTGATGCCTTCCCCGCCAGGTGACGGCCAAAGCTGGCGCCCCGTTCGGGCCTTCTTGCCTGACAGAGGAAGGGAGTGTGTGTGTGTGTGTGTGTGTGTGTGTGTGTGTGTGTGTGTGTGTGTGTGTGTGTGTGTGTGTGTGTGTGTGTGTGTGTGTGTGTGTGTGTGTGTGTGTGTGTGTGTGTGTGTGTGTACCCCCAAAACCACCCCAACCACCAACATACAAAAATAACCCTGCCCGGCATTGCTGGGCAAAAATGCTTGTGTGTGTGTGTAAACTTAAAACTCTGGGTTTTTTTAAAAAAAATAGATCTTTTGATATATTTAATTCTAAACACCAGAAAAATAACCTGGACAAAAATTAACATTTGTCCATTTCATATATCGCAAAGAAGAGATTCTGTACTGCTACCTCCTCTAGATTTCCTCCCATACCACTAACTTGCCCAACTATCAGTTAAGTCATCTTGTCCGAAAACAATTCAACAGTAATTAAAAAAAATAAAAGCAAACACACACACACAGCAGAATGATCAGCTGCTGGCCTAGTTTACTCTACCCATCCTCATGCAACCTTGCCAAGGGTTTAGGGCTTTTCTATCTATGTTTCAAAAACTGGTTTCAGGACTTGAGACAGCCTGAAAAATAATTATGATCACTGTTGAAATCATAGGTTTAAGTGAGGATGAACAACTGAAGTATGAGAAAATGTAGCTTGTCAGACCACACATATCTCCTGAAGTTTCCTCTTCCACAGAACTATTAAAAGACACAAGAGGTGTGTCATCCACTTCATGCATCCACCCTAGTTTAAGTATAACCTAAAGAGTATCAAGAAGAAATAAGTGGAGACCCTGCCTCTGAAACAGAGCCAGACATATGATGCAAGTCACACAGCAATGGTATTATGATGAAAGTTATCAAATATTATTATTTCTTACACTGCAACAGAAAGCGAGCAAAGAAATTAACACAGAGGATCTTGTGAGCTGAATATCTCACATAAAACAAAATGGGGAGAAAGCAAAGTAGTTTTTCTCAGGAATTATTCCTTGTATGTGAATTGGTGCTGTTGTTGTGATTTAATTGTTAGAAGGCAGTGTTTCTGGTTCCCCCCCAGCAGAAGGTGAGTAGCTAAGACTATATAGGCCTATGTCCATTTTCATGAGATTAAATCCTACTGAACTCAGTAACACTTACACTTGAGTTTAGGACTATGCTATTATTTTCATCATTTTGAGTTTGTGAAAGGATGAATAAAGCTTCCATTCAACTCATGTAGCCTAGGAAGCACAGAGTCCCAAACTGCTTCTGGGCATATCATGGCCCTCTGCAAGAATAGCCATTTATGTCTCCTCCCCTTCATTAGGAGAGCTGGAAAGAGTAGGAGACACCAATAATAACCAAAGTTTTGTAGAGTCAGACTGTGCTTAGCTCCAGGGACAAAACACACTTTCCTTCATTTAATCTTCCTGATAAAATAAATTATATTCAGCAACCGCCATTCCTACATGTCAATTAAAAATAACTTTTAAGCAATTGGTTAAAAACAATACTGTATATGTGTATTTCTCATCTTTTTCTCTGTTTTTCTTAGGCCATCATGGATTAAGTGCTCAGAAGGAAGCAGGAAGAGTCATAAAACATAGCCATGGGCTAGTAAATTGTGGATTATTTGTAGTGATGCAATTAGACACTTCCACAGAACACAACATTTCATTTTCTGTCAATACCTTGATTCGTCGAATGCTGACTAAAGCTTCAGATACCTTCTCAACGGCTGCTGGGAAAAAGAGGGTGACTGTCAATCTCACTGAACTATACAGGGATACCGCAACGAACACCCGACTTGCTGAGATCACATTGCCAATCAAGACGTAGGTCATGAATGTCATGAATACAGTTATTTTGCTGGCAACAAAGAAAGAAGCCAAATTCATTCCTCGAAGATAGGAACTCTTAAGAACAATGGAAATCTCCTTCCTGAAATGAAAAAAGAGAAGTTTATAATAATTTCATCTTATTTTTATAGTGTCTAAGCAGAATACTTAGTATGCAAAAAAGTTTCAGAGCTATGCATGTTTTTGAACCAAGTTGGAGAATGTTATGAGGATAGTATTGAACGACTAGCAAAAACAGCTTTCCACCCTAATTTAACCTGATTATGTACCATGCAATACTGATAAATCCAATTGTGTATTTCAAGCAAAATGTGTTCCAACCTGCAATCCACACCTTCCCTCTCACAACATTTATCAATTCTGGTTGTTGCAGTAAATGCTGGATTTTAATGTGTTTCTTGTTTTAAAGCAGTGTTTCTCAATGTTTTCAGGTCGCGGGCCTGGCCACACCTTCTGGACAGCTGATCAGGCTGATCATGTGGTTCCTCCCACCCAGCAGCAGAAGTAAAAGGCACCCCGTGCATGCGCAAAATGCATTTAGCATCATTCTGTGTGTGCACAGGGCACATTTTACTTCTGCTTCCAGGAGCAGCAAGGGCATGGTGTGGTGGTGGATGAATTGGCGTCAGTGGCTGGGTCTGGCCCATGGGCCATAGGTTGCAAATGCCTCTTTTAAACCAAGAAAAGTATTTCCTGCAGTATGGTGTTTTGTTTTGTTTTTGTTTTTTTGTCACTGTGGAATATTGTATTTCAGTTTCACATTCAGTGGTGCATCCCACCTCTTGTATGAGATAAAGTTGGCCTCCAGACCCATAGAAGTCTACCACTCTGCTTTAAAGCATAACTTTAAATCAGGGGTGCCCAAACTATGGCCCAGGGGCAGATCTGACCCCCCCATGCCAATTCATCCAGCCTGCGATGCCCTCATTGCTCCCAGAAGCAGAAGTAAAACGCATTCATACGGACGCATTTTACTTCTGGGAGCGACGAGGGCATCACGGGCTGGATGAATTGGCATCAGGGGCAGATCTGTCCTCCAGGCCATAGTAACTGGCCCCCTGAACCACGTGACTGGCCCACGGCCCAAAAGGTTTGGGCATCCCTGCTTGAAAGCATAACTGGATTGTTCAAACATAATTCTAAAGTGAACCCTCGCATAACAACGTGTTTGGATAGCGTCATTTTCGCTTAATGACATGTCATTATGCGCCACGTGTTCCCCCGCATAATGACGTTATCCAGATAATGAGGCTACAAATGTCATTATGCAGGAAACTCCATAGAAACCCAGATAATGATGTTTTCTGCATAATGATGCTACAAATAACCATTGTTATCCAGATAACGACGCTAAAAACGTTGTTATGTGGGAAACTCCATAGAAACCCACATAACGACGTTTTTTGCATAACAACGTTTTCTGCCATTTACAATCCTGCTTTAGATTCTTAGTTCAAATTAACAAAGTATCCTGTTGTTCAATTTTTGTTTAGGCAAAAATGTGACTAATAAACAAAATATAAATAAATAAATAAATTCACTGAACCATCTACTGATTTAAACAAAATGGCGGCTGCAACTTTAGTCAGCTGTTGTGTGGCCCAGGAACCACCTAGGAAGGTGGGAATAGCTCGGAAAAGGTCCTCTCAACCCCACACCCCACATCCCACCCCCGAGCCCCCGAGCCTGCTGGAGAGCCAGAGAGCCGGGAAAATGCAGCCGAAGATGGCAATCCCCCCCCCCCCCAAATAGCGTGACAAGGTAGGAGATCAAAAACGAAGCGCCGGATAATGACAAAATGACACTGTCTGGTGCATGACTTTTCTAAAAACTTAGCGTCGTTATCCAGTTTTGTTGTTCTCCGGTGCTGTCGTTATCCAGGGTTCTACTGTATTGCTAAAGCATGGCGTCCAGTGGAACACAAAATCACCTTCTCATGTTGTTCACAAGATCAGCAAAAGACTTTTCCCAGGCATACATCTTTATGATCCGCATGCCAGCTATAACCTCATTCATGGTCCTGATCCTCACATCTGTGAAGGCTGCCGTCCGGCTCCTGTAGTTTTAACACAGAAGCATACAGTGATTATCAAGACACAAGTAAATGTTGTTTCTAGAAACATATTCTGACTGTCCTCTCTACAGACATAATGAAGAGATGAACAATTGTGAATGAATAACTATAGAGTGGGCACAACTAAGCGCATGAACAACATTCATTCATACAGACAGACAGTCTTCTGTCCTGCCCATTGAGTCCTGTCCTGCCCATTGACATGTTTTATGAAAGCTGGTGAAAGGCACTTCTACATCCTGTTCACATCAATTTCCATTAAATGTATCTTATGTTTGCAAAGCTATTAGGATACCTCTTAATTTTCAAGTCCCCATATCTTTATGGCATAAGATGCCTTGCATTACAATCTATGTCAAGGTCTTCACCAACACCTTTAATATTTTCAAGGATCACCTGCAGAAAAGAGACCTGACAAAAGGGTGGGGCAAGGGGCTCATCCTCTCCGAAGACCAAAAGACCATTCTACTACCATCAAGTGAAACAACTTTACAATCCAAATGACAGAAGACTGAATATGGCAAGAAATGAATTTTAGCTCCTCACGCTCGCCATTTCCATTGGTACCAGATTCAGCACACTCCTGGCATTAAAACATTACACCCAAATACATACATAACAAAATATAAAATTAAAATAATAGCTACATTTGCAACATTATTACAGCCCATGCCATTCTTCACATAAGAAGAAAAGGGAAAGACAGAGGTTATAAAAGGGCCTCCTTACCTCAGAGAGGAGAACAGCCTCCCAATGCAGGTTTGCAAAGGAAGCAGAATGATCAGAACCGCCATTCCAGCAAGGCATGATGGGCCAATTTCAAGCCAAAGTAGGGCAGTTACAGCTATCGCTTGAAGGGGTCCAGCCCACAAGAAATGCAAGAAAATAGTCACCTGCACAATCAGAAAACTGCACATGAAACACAGATATTAAAGCAGCCATTCCTGCCAACAGAAAGTTATGACAACCCCAGGTATGGTTCATACCTTTTAACAGGGACAACCAATCCCATGCATAGGTATGTCTATGACATTGGAAATACTGACAAGAATTAGAAATACATATATATTTCTGCATTTGTATCCCTACACGTGTCCGTATGGAATGACAGAAAAGAAGGCTACTTGCATTCAATGTGGGAGCTTACTACTCAAGAGGAGGTCCATTAAAGCCAAAGGATAATGGGTGAAATTTGGGCACTAGCAAATATATATACTAAGTACTCTAAAATTATACCCCAAAAGATATGTCTTCTTGGGGTAAAAAGGTCAAAGGTGAAACATCATCATACAGATGAAGCATGAGTTGCATATCCCCTTAACTGGATTTCCAGCAATTCAATAGCATTGGGATCTTCTTTTAACTGGTCACTTCAAGGGCAGTATAAAGCACAGAAATAGTGTAGCATAGCTGCCATGCAGTCCAAAAAGAAGATGCAGTGTTTTGCTTTTCTTGTATAATCTATGAAAATATCCCTTTTATTTCATTTGCAATCTGTTTGCCTGCAGATGCCCAAGAAAGCAATACAAAAGGTCCAAAAGACAGCATCACCTTTCACATTACTCTTCCTTCAACCTCCAAAGCAATCTATAGCTAGCACATTGACCAGCTGACAGCTATAGCTAGCACTATAATACAGTGGAACTCCAGATAACCACAGCACCGGATAAGGACAAATCCGGATAACGTCAGCAAATTTTTAGAAAAGATTTGCACTGGACAGTGTCATTTTGTCATTATCCGGTGCATTGTGTTTGATCTCCTACCTTGTCACGCTGTTTGGGGCCAAAAAATTTGCCATCTTTGTGTGCATTTTTCTGCCTCCCCGCCTCACCAACAACCTCTGGGAGGGTAGGAGGACCTTTTCCATGCTATTCCTGCCTTCCTAGGAGTTCCCTGAGCCATGCAACAGATGAAAACAGTTGCGGCCGCCATTTTGGAGGGTTTTTTTCTGCCCATTATGGGCTCTCTGCCATCCCTGTCGCCTTTGGGGAGAGTGGGGGACCCAATCCGTGCTGTTTTCAATGTCCCCCGACCACCACCACCCCGGGTGTTGCTGCAAGGCAAAACCTGCAGCTGAGGAAGGAGTTTCCCCAGGTTTTTTAGCGTTATCCAATGCATGCACCAGATAATGCTAAAAACCGACTTGTGGAACCAAGTTTTGTCATTATCCAGAGTATTACTGTGATAATTTCATGTCAGAAATTATTCTGGGTTTAAAGGATTTTTTTGCTGGAGAAACTCCGCTCAGGGGACGCTCAAATGAGGCTCCTTTCAGGTCCCCAAGATCTTTTCCCATCGAAGTGGTCCCTATTTATTTACTTGCAATTTCTTGCTTTCGAACTGATAGGTTGGCAGGAGTTGGGACAGAGAAGGGTGCTCAAACCGTCATGCAGTACCCTCGAACTGTTGACTTGCTGGCCTTCCAGCTAACAAGGTGAGCTTCTTGACCACTGAGTCCCCGCAGTCCCTATAGCTAGCACTAGAGAATGACTAGTAAAGAAATGCAAAGCTGTAGCAAGAGCATAGTAAGTAAGGCATGTCTCAGGCTTGCAATATATAGAACACTGAAAAAAATACTTAAAATGGGAGTCTACTATTCTTGAGCATGTCACACCACTATGAAAAGGGCAAATTCCGATAACCCTGACAAGCTGTTCCTACCAGGTAAGCTCACCATGTTTAAGGAAGTTCTTCCCATGTCTTATAATCCAAACTGAACTGAGCACTGCAAATTACAAACTTCATATGGTATCATATATGTTGTGATCCGTGATGGGATTCAATCTTTTTTACTACCTACTCTGTGGGTGTGGTATGGTGAGCGTGGCCAGGGGGAAAGCCCTACATTGCACCCAAATTGAGACTACTTTATTTCAAAACCTGGATGAGCGGGGCCAACCAGAATTTCTGCTACCGGTTCTGGTGAACTGATGTGAACCTGCTGAATCCCCCCACTGGTTGTGATTCTACTCTGCGTGCTTCCTGATACCTAATGCAGTTTAATTTTGTATTTTTAAAGTAATCGTTTCTCAGAACTTCTCAGAAAACATTGAGGTTGAAAGAAAGTTGAGGGGGGGAATGCAAGAAAATACAACCTGCTGGCTAGTGCCATAAACAGGATTCTAGATTGGAGGGGGGGGGTGTTCAGGAGGGTCAAAAAATTCCCAGGATGGGCAACAATGACACACTCACATATATAACATTGGCACCATGGGGTGGTTTGGGGAGGCGGGCTGTTAACTCAGGAGGATTTTCCCCCTGGGGGCCCCCGGCTATGGCCCTGCTGCCAGTTAAGAAAGTTAAGATCAATCAATGGTCAGATCAGAATTGCCAGCAGTGATTTTTTTTTTATCAAAACCACCACTTACCACCCTATCCCAATGCTCTCAAAGACTTGCTCAGGGCAAAAGGGAGCCTTACAAAGCCTCAGAACCTAAATGCTTCCAGTACTCAATCTGGGTTATGCTACACAACATTAATGTCAACAGCATTTTGCCCACAAGTATGTCAAATCCTCCCTTACTTGCACATTGGTTGATTATATCTACCCAGTTTTCATCACTCAAATAACAGGTCATAATATTAACTATTATGAAAGCACAGGAGGCATAATTTTATATTCTTGCCTGGGGTTCAAAATTAGCTAGTTAAGTCGCTGAGGAAATGATTGTGTCTAAGAACAGGAAGAAGAGAAAAGCATGGTTTTGGCCACCTGTACTCAACATCCTTCACAATAACACGTTCCATTTGTCTCCCTGGGCTCACTTTTTCCACAACAAAGGACTGAGCCAGGGTAGAAACCAGAAGGCCAGTTGGGACAGGATGCCAAAGATAAGACACAGTAGTTGTGCTCAAGAGACACAACTCATTCCTACAGTCTCTATGCTATTTGCTGGCTCTGAGCCTATTCTTCTTCTCTGTGTGTCATCTTCATCTTTACTACACTTAGCCCCCTGATGCTATGGCACCCATGTAATACAGTACTGTACTTTCACTGTATGTATGAAACAGGCCTTTTGCAAACGTCATAATAAAAATTGGGACTCTTGATAAACATTCAATTTTGAATGCAGTAATTTAGCCACTTCTTTAACCAGCACTGGAAAACTTTAGCCAGATTCACTTTTGAAAACTAAAACGCAGCATAATGGTTGGGTAATTCTGGAAGAGGCAATCCAATCAAGTAACAACTGCAATCTTCTCCTTTAGTAGTTAAGAGATCAAATAGTCAACTTTCATGGCCTAATAGTCTATCCTAATTTCCAACTGATTGTTCTCCAGTTAACACTGTAACATCTTTGGACAAATTCAGGCATTTTCCAAAGCTGAGATGTTTTACAGCACTGACAACTCTTTAGGGGAAAAAAACACAGGTCTTATGAGCAAAGTTTGCCAACCGCAGAGCCTTATTTAGACCATGTTATTCCTCCTACAAGTCAAACACACATCTGCTGCTTGGAATTCATACCACATTGAAATCCATGATACAGTCAAGAAATGGGTTTTAACAGGACCAATCTCAGAAAACACATCACTTTCCATTCCCCATTTTGCACATGCATGTGTTATGTGCTGTCAAGCCACATCTATCATATAGCAACCCGAACAGAGTTTTCAAGGTAAGTGCAATATTTAGGAAGTGATTTTAGACACAGGGAATTCCAAACACAGCTCTTCCTCTGTTGATTAAAAAAAACTTAAGCCATTATCTAAATGAATGAAGGCAAACTCTTTCACAGATAAAGGCAACTGATAATGGGGCTTACCTGATCAAATTTATTCACGTCATTTGATAAAAGATTTACAATTTGCCCCGTTGTAGTTTTCCCCATGGCTGTATTATTTAGACGAAGTGCCTAAGAAAGAGAAGGAAGAAAGGAAAGATTCACGTTTTATCCTTGCATTCTACAGTACTTTAATATATTTCCAAACTTGTCTCAACATTATACTTTTGAAATCAGGTTAAAGGTTAAGCTGTGATCCAATATACATATTGTTGATTATCTCAGTGGTATCACTATGAACTGCAGTGGCTCAAGTTGCTAAGACGCTGACTGGGAAGCGGAAGGTCAGCAGTTCGATTCCCGAGTACTGCAGGACGGAAATGAGCTCCCGTCTTCGTCCCAGCTCCTGCCAACCTAGCAGTTCGAAAGCAAGAAATTGCAAGTAGATAAATAGGGACCACTTCGGTGGGAAGGTAACAGCATTCCGTGCGCTCCGGTGTCTAGTCATGCCTGCCACATGACCACGGAAACGTCTGCAGAAGCAGACAGCGCTGGCTCTTCAGCTTAGAAACAGAGATGAGCACTGCACCCTAGAGTCGGATACGACTGGCTTTCGAGCAAGGGAAACCTTTACCTTTATCACTATGAAAAACATGCAAGAAAGCTGAATGGGTAACATATATTTTTTTAGAAGAAGAAATAAAGAAATGAAATGACAGATTTTTTTTAAAATGCATCTTTTTACATTTTTATTATTGGAATATCTGGTCGGATATCTCAGTGGCTTAGGTATCTCTCTGCAGAGCTATAGGTTGGGTGTTCAGTTCTCCACTGTGCCTCTGGAAAGAAGAGCCCACCTGTGTGGCCTTGTGTAAGCTGCACAGACCGAGGATGCTCCCAGGATGCCGCCAGAAGAAGGGAATGGTAAATCACTTCCATATGCATTGGAACCGTGGGTTAAAGACGCTTCAGGTAACGGAACACTTGACTTATGGAAAGAAATCCATTGAAAATAATGCTTCGGCTTATGGAATTTTTTTGGAATGTTTTTCCTATGGGAAACCATGCTTCACATTATGGAATTTGTTTTCAATGCATTTCTATGGAAACCACGCAATACATTCCTATGGGTTCTTCGCAATAAGGAATTTTTGCTAAAAGGAAAACCCCATGGAACAGATTAATTCCATAACCCAGGTTTTTACTGTATTCTCCACCTGGAAAATCTAGAAGAGAGTCACTAAAGGTGAGAAGTGACTTGATAGAACATCATGATGATGATGATGATGATGATGATGATGATGATGATGATGATGATGATGATGATGATGATGATGATGATGATGATGATGATGATGATGATGAAGATAATTGTGTGCCAGCATGGATACTTGATATTAGATCTATCCTTAAATGTTCCTACCAATCACATTCAAAGAGGTCTTGTAGGTCTTGTTTTACTCCTTTGATGCTACTCCAGCACCTTGGAAAGAGAGGGATATTCACGAAACTCAGTACAGTAGACCCTCGCATAATGACGTTACTTGGTTCCCCAAGTATCATTGCTAAGCGACTTTTGTTGTTATGCGGGTTTCTATGGAGTTTCCCGCATAACGACATTTTTAGCATCGTTGTCCAGATAATGATGGTTATTATAGCATCATTGTCCGGACAATGGCACTAAAACGTTGTTATGCAGGGGAGCACGTGGTGCATAACAACATGTTGTTAAGCAAAAATGATGCTATCCGAACATGTTGTTATGTGAGGGTTGACTGTACAGTATTTGAGTTTTGGCTTTAAACTAGAAAATATGAAGCTGTAAAAACAGCACACTTGTTACAAAATGTGATTTTTCTCAAATACCATTTGGTATGCTGTAATTTATGACTGGTCAGTGGAAAATAAATTTGTTTCACATAAGAAAACTGCTGGGAATTAGAGCACATTTTCTGCCTTCCTTTTCCCATGACAATGCTTGACAAATATCTGCTTCAAAAATCAATTTTTAAGAGCTGAAGAGTTAAAACTGAGCAATTTATCCAACGTGAAACTATAATCCTTTAATTTATCATTACAGATCTGCACCCATCCTCTGAGACAAAGTTGTTCCAACCAGCAACATTTGGTCAGTGGTGACGAACCTTGCCACTCCCAGTGTTCTTGGACTTCAATTACCAGAAACCCAAGTCAGCACTCCTGCTGATCAGGGCTTCTGGGATTGAAGTTCAAGACCATCTGAAATGCCAAAGTTCGCCATCACTGCTGTAGGTTATTTAATCTCTGCCAGTATGTAAAATAAGGTGAATCAACTCTGGCAATGATTGAAGGAAGACCCATCTCAGCTCTAAAATGAGTCAAAGGTATCCATGGAGTTAGGGCCAGAATATGTCTCAAGAATTTATTCTGCTGAATTTCCAATTTAGGCTTTACATCCTTCCCCAGTATTTTGACTTCATACAACACTTGAGCCAATTTTTCTGAAGCAAACGTCTAGTGGGGTTCACTAACTGTTCACATCCAGAATAATAATATCTTTTAAACAATCCAATTGATCTTGTACTTGTTAGAATAGTAGCATCTAAATGTTGCCTCCATGATAATTTTTCATTAAAATAAAGACTTAGATATTTGAATGAGTGTACCTGTTCCAGGGCATGCTCTTATAATAGCCAGTTACCCTTAGGGAATATCAAAATTAGTTTTAGCTAGTTTAGGCCAGAAAAGTTCTCAATCTATTAAGTCAAAATGTGAAGAAATTCACAAAAACAGCATAAAGAATTTTTTTAGGAATTTTGGTAAATTGCCAATTATATGGCTTAGAACAAAGGCATGGTCTATTGTTGATCTACCCAGGGCTGTAGCCACATCCAAAAGGCTTATAGGTCTATAATTACAATGATCAGATGGATCACCTTTTTAAAAAATTGGGACTACAATGCCAGTTCTCCAACCTAGAGGAAAATTTCCAGTAAGATTAATATAGTTGAATAGATTAATTAATATAGGAGATCACCATTCCCTATCAATGGCAAATACCTCAGCAGGAATCATATCCTCACCTGGGACATTGCCAAAGCTTAATGTTGAAATTAATTCCCCAACTTCATTTTTAGAGACTGGTGGTCTTTCAGGGAGACTGAGAGGAATTTCATTTATGTTCTGCAAATGGTTAACACACACCCCAATATGACTGAAATGTGTAAGCCAAATTTCAGAAGTAATTGGATTAACAACTTCATGTGCCATCTGGAGAAAACCTCTCTCTATCAGCTTCCAGAACTTTGATTCACTTCCTCAATAAGAGCATTTCCTAAGCCAGAGGTGCCCAAACTTTTTGGGCCTTGGGCCGGTCACATGGTTCAGGGGGCTGGTCACTATGGCCCATGGGCCAGATCCAACCCTGATGCCAATTCATCCGGCCCACAAAGTCCTCATCGCTCCTAGAAGCGGAAGTAAAACATACAGGCATGTTTTATTTCCGCTTCTGGGAGCAATGAGGGCTTTGCGGGCCGGATGAATTGGCATCGGGGTCTGGATCCAGTGCATGGGCCGTAGGCTGGGCACCCCTGTCCTAAGATTTCCAACTATTAACAAAAATAGCCTTCTTTTTACTTCTGAGGAAGGCATTATCTCTCTGATAATTTCACAGGCAGGCAGTGGCTTTCTTTGTACCAATATGCCTCATCTACCTAGTCACTTTGCAAATATTGTGGCTCCCTTGAAGAGCATACTGGCATAAATCTTAACATTTATGCATAGATAACATCTGTCTTATGTTACAGTCAATTCTGGGGGACTATTTGAGACATTTTGTTTTTTGTAAAAGTATGAAATCTGATAACCTCTGTCATTCATATCAAAGTTCATCAAGGTAGAAGACATTTACTTACTTCTGTCTGCCATACTAAAAATTTCAGAGAATGAGAATAACCCATTGAGAATGAGAATAACTCTTTGTGGAGTATGCAGAGAAAAATGAGTCTAGGCAACACTAGCTTTTCTAATTCTACAAGTTTTAGTCATCTACATTTCTTCTATGCACAAAAATCTGAAAGTTACTGAAAACACCTAATACTTTGTTTGAGAAGTCAAAGTTGTGTGATTTCTAAATATTCTTATAGCTATAAGCAAAAGCTGCATGTTCAAATGCTTAAAAATTATATGAAGACTGAACTTGTTACAGGCAAATACTTAAGCCAGAAAAATATATTCCAATTGTAAACTTTTAGTTACAAAAGTTACAGACAAGAATTTAAATATTACTTCAAAAAAAATTACAAGAGCTTATAACTTTAAAATGCACATTTTTAACAAGAGTAAAAAATATGTAAGTAGAAATACTGAGAAACTGACAGTTTCCCCCTTCCCAGCAAAGTGGGTTTTGGGAAATCTCACTTATAGGTTTTCTCTGTTTTTCAACAGTCCACTTTGGCAGTCTTGACATAATTACACCAAGGCAGAAGTGCTATCCAGAAACCATTCCAGCAAGCACATTGCATGATCGGTTCCAAAGGGAACTACGTGACCAACCTATGTAGTTGGTCACGTAGGGAAACAGGTTTCCAGCTAATGAATGACAGGCTTGTGTACATGGTTCCATTACATATCCATCATCTCCAGCAATGCAGGATTAGATAATAGTGAAGCACTTCTCATACTTTGGTAGGCATGTCTCTTCAGAGTGAAAGATTATGTGCAATCATTTCCCAAACTGACATATGAATAAAATCCTAACAGCATTGCTTTCCTCACACAATTTAAGAATGAAGCCATTCATAACAACATACAAAGATATATGTGGTGAATTAACCTGCAATGTCACCATCAGCCAAGTATCATTATTTTTAACTTGAACAATAAATTTCAAATATACAACATAACAATGGCAGAAATACTGCTACTTAGCGAAGTAAGTGGCAATTAGAGTAAGCCCATTTGAATTTGTGAAATTTACAAACAGGTTGACTTACCAAATCTGTACTTATTCTAGTTTGACTTAATATGCTAAACAGGATTTCAGCCAGAAAATGTGTTATCTATTAGTTAATATTATGACTGCATTCTTATGAACCAGTCTTAATACCGTGGGTTTTTCCAGGAAATGAAAAGGTAATTATCATAATTTGTGGTAAATAAAATAGTGAGTCATTTGCCTCAGGCTGTAAGATCATCACATAGATATTCCCTGTTTCACATATACACACATACTATTGCATGCAGACAAAGAAATAAAGGGAAAATGACACTGTACGTATGAATTTTCCTTTCTAGGTTTTCTATTAACTCTACAACAATTAGTATTAGCTGCAAAGACTGTTTATTAATCCCATAATGGCCTGTTATCTGGAACAACAAATTAATACCTTAGAGATATCTTTATGTTCAAGGAAGCAATGTGTTCCACAGTAGCAGAGCTCCTGGGAGATTATTTCCTAGGTTATAAGAATTGCTGTACAAAAACACAAACCCAGCTTTCCCAAGATGACAACAGAAAAGTTGACACACACAATCCTAAGTATGTGGCTCTATGGACCATACTCAGATGGCTGCAAAGCCATCTTCTCATAGACCTCTGGGCATTCAAGTCAGCTACCTAAAAGCTGAAGAGGACTTCAGAAACTTGAAAAATGCTTTTTTAAAAGCTCCTACACTTCTCAAACACAATGTTGCAGAAATTGGGGGTCACTGACAGCAAATTACACATACTGTAATGAAAAATGTACAGTTCCTGCCATGACAATGTTCTCTCTGCAGGCATGAAATTGCATCAAAATGTGATGCCTGAACAATGGGTGGAACAAAAGCGTACACAAGTCCTGAAGCTCCAAGCCGACCAGCCTCCTCGCCTCCACCGAGGCCCAGACCATGGCAAGTCCAGCCGCCCGCCGTGGCTGGCCCCAAATCCTAGCCAACAACAAGAAGATGGTAGCGAAGCATCCCAGGGGGCCAACCAGGACAACCCGCAGCATCTCCCACCTGTCTCCACTCCTGGGAGCCGGTGGCGTGGACTCCTGGGCAAGACAGGGAGTCCCTCTCCGCAACGGCGGCATCTCCCCTTTTTCTGCTCTCTGGGTGGGCCGGCCCAGAGAGCGAAGTCAGCTGTGGGGGGCGGTGGCTCTCCCACCTGTCTCCACTCCCGGGAGCCGGTGGCGTGGGCTCCCGGGCGAGACAGGGAGTCCCTCTCCACGATGACGGCGTCTCCCCTTTTTCTGCTCTCTGGGCGGGCCGGCCCAGAGAGCGAAGTCAGCTGTGGGGGGGGGGGGCGGTGGCTCTCCCACCTGTCTCCACTCCCGGGATCCGGTGGCGTGGGCTCCTGGGCGAGACAGGGAGTCCCTCTCCACAACGGCGGCATCTCCCCTTTTTCTGCTCTCTGGGTGGGCCGGCCCAGAGAGCAAAGTCAGCTGTGGGGGGCGGTGGCTCTCCCACCTGTCTCCACTCCCGGGAGCCGGTGGCGTGGGCTCCTGGGCGAGACAGGGAGTCCCTCTCCACGATGACGGCGTCTCCCCTTTTTCTGCTCTCTGGGTGGGCCGGCCCAGAGAGCGAAGTCAGCTGCGGGGGGGGCGGTGGCTCTCCCACCTGTCTCCACTCCCGGGAGCCGGTGGCGTGGGCTCCCGGGCGAGACAGGGAGTCCCTCTCCGCAACGGCAGCATCTCCCCTTTTTCTGCTCTCTGGGTGGGCCGGCCCAGAGAGCGAAGTCAGCTGTGGGGGGCGGTGGCTCTCCCACCTGTCTCCACTCCCGGGAGCCGGTGGCGTGGGCTCCCGGGCGAGACAGGGAGTCCCTCTCCACGATGACGGCGTCTCCCCTTTTTCTGCTCTCTGGGCGGGCCGGCCCAGAGAGCGAAGTCAGCTGTGGGGGGGGGGGGGCGGTGGCTCTCCCACCTGTCTCCACTCCCGGGATCCGGTGGCGTGGGCTCCCGGGCGAGACAGGGAGTCCCTCTCCACAACGGCGGCATCTCCCCTTTTTCTGCTCTCTGGGTGGGCCGGCCCAGAGAGCAAAGTCAGCTGTGGGGGGCGGTGGCTCTCCCACCTGTCTCCACTCCCGGGAGCCGGTGGCGTGGGCTCCTGGGCGAGACAGGGAGTCCCTCTCCACGATGACGGCGTCTCCCCTTTTTCTGCTCTCTGGGCGGGCCGGCCCAGAGAGCGAAGTCAGCTGTGGGGGGGGGCGGTGGCTCTCCCACCTGTCTCCACTCCCGGGATCCGGTGGTGTGGGCTCCCGGGTGAGACAGGGAGTCCCTCTCCACGACGGCGGCGTCTCCCCTTTTTCTGCTCTCTGGGTGGGCCGGCCCAGAGAGCAAAGTCAGCTGTGGGGGTGGCGGTGGCTCTCCCACCTGTCTCCACTCCGGGGAGCCGGTGGCATGGGCTCCCGGGCGAGACAGGGAGTCCCTCTCCACGACGGCGGCGTCTCCCCTTTTTCTGCTCTCTGGGTGGGCCGGCCCAGAGAGTGAAGTCAGCTGGGGGGGGCGGTGGCTCTCCCACCTATCTCCACTCCCGGGATCCGGTGGCATGGGCTCCCGGGTGAGACAAGGAGTCCCTCTCCGCAACGGCGGCGTCTCCCCTTTTTCTGTTCTCTGGGTGGGCCGGCCCAGAGAGCGAAGTCAGCTGTGGGGGGGCGGTGGCTCTCCCACCTGTCTCCACTCCCAGGATCCGGTGGCGTGGGCTCCCGGGTGAGACAGGGAGGCCCTCTCCGCAACGGCGGCGTCTCCCCTTTTTCTGCTCTCTGGGTGGGCCGGCCCAGAGAGCAAAGTCAGCTGTGGGGGGGGCGGTGGCTCTCCCACCTGTCTCCACTCCCGGGAGCCGGTGGCGTGGGCTCCCGGGCGAGACAAGGAGTCCCTCTCCACGATGGCGGCGTCTCCCCTTTTTCTGCTCTCTGGGCGGGCCGGCCCAGAGAGCGAAGTCAGCTGTGGGGGGCGGGCGGTGGCTCTCCCACCTGTCTCCACTCCCGGGATCCGGTGGTGTGGGCTCCCGGGTGTCTCAAGGCAGCCCAACTTCAAATGAGGAGCTAACTGGAACCCAGAAGCTAACTGGACTCTTTAGTGTATGTTCTGCTTCAGAGTTCTTTAGAACATTAGAAATGTAAGGCCCTTTTGAAATGAAAACATTGCTAACACAACCATCCATTTTCCCAAAGCCTTCAGTAACACCTATGTCTGTTGGCAAAAAAAATGTAAAAACAAAATGTTTTCCTATATAAACATGTAAAAGGCAAGTGGAAGCATTTTCTTTATATAAGTAAGGGAGATTACACCCTATGCTCGTTGGGGACTGGTATAGACTCCAAATGGTATCGTCTGCTTCATACCTTCCAAAATTTGATCGTATCTAGGCCAGGCTTATATCCTTTCTCTTTTATTAATGAATATTGAATAAAGGGTTCCCAAATTTCCCAAAAAGGTATCTTGACCCTGAGTCCTTGCTTCTGGCGTATTTGGGTTGTCAGTTTTTCATTCAGTGCCAATTTCCAAATTTCCACGTACCACTTCTTCATAGTCAGTTTTTCACTACACTTCCATTCTAATGCTATTGTTTCGCAACTGTCAACAATGCTAGAGTTAGATCTTCCTTTCTCTTATCCAAATTCAAATCTTCTAATTCGCCCAATATAACATGTTTTGGTTCTAAAATTATCGATGTACCTAATATACTGTTTCTTTCTCTCTCTACCTTTTTTTATACAGTAATACCTCATACAACGTCCGCTTCATAGACCGTCGGATCCATACAACGTCACCCAATTATTGGGGAAAAAGATGCCTCATACACCGTTGCCGGACGTTGTATGAGGCATTAGGGTTTTCACATGAGAAAGAAGCCGCAACACCCACCGGACGCTTCCCTTGGTTGTGAGCCGGATGGGAGCGAAACTGGCCCCAGCCGTGAGGCAGCCAGAGAAGTGACCGTGGGGGAATCCCCCAAAATATCCAAGCGGCCCCGAGCACCCTTGCCCAAGGACAGGAGGAATGTGGCGAGGAGGAATGGTGCTTCCGGGGCGGCGGCGGGAGACCCAACGAGTCTCCTCCTCTTCGGGCACTGGTCGCTTCTCTTGCACCCGCCGGCGAGTCTCGCTCCCACCTACCCGCTCTCAACCAAGGGTCGCTTCCCTGGCGAGAGCGGGGAAGGGAAGCGAGACTGGCTTCAGCTGTGAGGCAGGCAGCGTGGCGCATAAGAAGACCAGGCACGGCGGAGTCTCGCTTCCCTTCCCCACTCACAACCAAGGGACGCTTCCCTGGCGAGAGCGGGGAAGCGATCGAGACTCCGGCGTGCCTGGTCTTCTTATGTGCCATGCTGCCTGCCTCACAGCTGAAGCCAGTCTCCAAGGGACGCTTCCTTGCCGAGAGCAGGGAAGGGAAGCGAGACTGGCTTCAGCTGTGAGGCGGGCAGCGTGGCGCATAAGAAGACCAGCCACGCCGGAGTCTCGCTTCCCTTCCCCACTCACAACCAAGGGACGCTTCCCTGGCGAGAGCGGGGAAGCAATCGAGACTCCAGCGTGCCTGGTCTTATGTGCCACGCTGCCCGCCTCACAGCTGAAGCCAGTCTCCAAGGGACGCTTCCCTGGCGAGAGCAGGAAAGGGAAGCGAGACTGGCTTCAGCTGTGAGGCGGGCAGCGTGGCGCATAAGAAGACCAGGCATGCCAGAGTCTCGACCGCTTCCCCGATCTCGCCAGGGAAGCGTCCCTTGGTTGTGAGCGGGGAAGGGAAGCGAGACTCCGGCGTGACTGGTCTTCTTATGAGCCATGCTGCCTGCCTCATAGCTGAAGCCAGTCTCGCTTCCCTTCCCCACTCTCGCCAGGGAAGCGACCCTTGGTTGAGAGTGGGTAGGTGGGAGCGAGACTCGCCGGCAGGAGCAAGAGAAGCAACCAGTGCCTGAAGAGGAGGAGACTCATCGGGTCTCCCGCCGCTGCCCCGGAAGTGCCATTCCTCCTCCTCGCTCCATTCCTCCTGTCCTCGGGTGAGGGTGCTCAGGGCCGCTTGGATATTTTGGGGGATTTCCCCCACACACAGTTGCTTCTCTGGCCGCCTCACAGCTGGGGCCAGCCTTTAGCCCCCGCCTCCCCGTTCTCACCAGGGGCTTTCACCAGGGGAACGACGTTATACAAAGCATCAGTGGCAATAATTTGGACGTTGTATGAGGCATCGTGGATAGGATTTTGCATGCCTCATACAAAGTCGGAATTCATACAACGTCCTAACTTGTGGAACCAAGTTTGGATGTTGTATGAGGTATTAGTGTATTTGTTTCACCTGAGACATGAATGCCCAAATATTTAAGTTTATCCTTTATATTAATTTTATATATTAAGTGGAAGCATTTTCTGATGATAAAAAATAATTAGAACCCTATCTAGAAGAGTATGTACTTATTTAAGATCTCGGTAACTACCCAATTCCTTAGAGTGCAGAAACTATTTCCCAATATAAAAAACAGTTACCATGCTATACCAGTAAGGTATATGGATCCCAGTCTCAATGCAAACCTAAGATAGGTAAAGAGTCCCAAACATCTGCCTCTCTACCCACCACAATATAAATGTTCATTTGTTGTGTTTTTGCTTGTTTTAATCTATCTACTTGGATAGCAATCCACAGGAAAAACCTGCAGCAAGCCACAAAATGCTACAAATTGTAATACAAAATATAAGCAATCAAATAAAACAGGATGCCATGAAAGCTCACCTTATTTGTAAGTTTTTGGTGATTAGGTTTTAAATTTTATTTAAAATAAATTACTAAATTTTGTAAAGTAATAACATTATTACTCAATCTAGCATTTTGCTTCTATTCACAGCTCCCTATATTCTGGATACTTCCAAACCATTTTTGTTTAATCTGATTGTTGTTTTCTTAATATAATGGCCAAAATAGTAGCTTGGGCAGGTCTCTCTCCCCTCAGTGCATACAAAGCTAAGTTATGTCTACCCTATTTCTTCCATTCTCTGAAAGAGACTGAAAAAAATTCCATACAGTAGACCCTCGCATAACGATGTTACTTGGTTCCCTAAGTAGCATTGTTAAGCGATTTTTGTTGTTATTCGTGTTTCTATGGAGTTTCCCCGCATAACGACGTTTTTAGCGTTGTTGTCCGGATAATGACGGTTATTTTAGTGTTGTTGTCCAGACGATGACACTAAAAAATGTTGTTGTGTGGGGGAACACGTGGTGCATAACGACGCATTGTTAAGCAAAAATGATGCTATCTGAACGCGTTGTTATATGAGTGTTGACTGTACTCTTTTCACAAATGCCTGTAATGTTAAATGGGAGTAGCAAGCCAAGCAGCACAAGATGGCAACTAGCATTTCTCCAACTTTTTCCTCCAACATTCAATTCTTACAGTTTGTTCCTAGATAAAAATTTAGATACAGCACAGATCAGTCATGAGCCTAATCCAAGTATTGTCTCCTGGAACATCCGTACATTTTATCCCCCCTTTTTAAAGACCAAGTTAACCATTTAAAGTATTTTATTTCAGAAAAGAGTTACTTTAACACTTCCCATGAAAGATAACAGCTCTCATAGTTAAGCATTCTGTTTATTTCTGTAAAGAAAATATATCACCTACCTTACGATAAATCATATGGCACATGGCTACTCGCAGCCTCATGCCAGTACGTTGTACATGATAAAAATACAAGTGATGAGTCACAGCCAATATCAAAGTACACACAGACAAGGCCACTGTAGAGGCATAAGCATACATCAAAGCACCGCCATCATCACCATCCCTGGATCCAACAGTTTCAAAATAGGCAATAATCATGCCCAGGAACATTGGCTGAATTACTTTGAGTGTTTCCTAGAAAGAAGGAAAGGAAGGAAGGAAGGAAGGAAGGAAGAAAATTAATTAGATGAAATCTTGCCATGTAGGCTGTGGCTGAGACAGTGGCTTGCCATAAATATTTCACCTGAGGATTAAGATTTGAGTCCCTGGCACATATCTTATTCTGTCACCATGGTGCTGCACAGACTTTCTCTTAAAATGATGAGCCTACACAGTGGCTCCCAACCTAGAAGTTCTTGGAATAAAAACTCCCAGAAGCCTTCACCATTGGCTCTCCTGGCCAAGATTTCTGGGAACTATAGTCCAAGAACATCTAGGGTTCCAAGGATGGGGACCTCTTCAAGGTCTATAGAACATGCTTGAGAAAAGGAACCATGAAGGTTACATTTCCAAACCTTGGGGCCCACGTGTAGTCCACCCACCAATCCTGAACTCTAGCACACACATATCAAAGTTTTTACTCTATTGTTTTATAAATGCTTCCTCAGTATTTTACCTTGTACCTTCTAAAATGTGTGAAGCACAATGCAGCCTTGTTTAGGTACCCCTCTGTATCTATGGTGGGCATACACAAACTCAAATTCTGGGGGAAGGGTGTAATGGTCACTAGAAGGTGTGAGTGTCAGGGGATGTTCAGTCCTTTTGGACTTCACTTTTCCCTTCTGCTTTTCTTAGACCTATCAGTTCCAGAATGGAATGTGCTTCTTAGAGTAAGCTATCTGTAATTGGCTGGATTCCCATATGTGGGAAGCCTGAGGTAGAAAAAGTGAGTGAGAATAAAAGAATGCGCGTGGGAGATACTTTCTCTTTCACCACTTGGAAAGCCATGGGGGAGCCTCAGGCCAGATGGGCATGAGTAAATTTGCCTAGCAAAACCATTTTTATTACTTTTTACCTTGAAATGACTAGTTTGCAAAGTTTAATTTCCTATCCTATAACCATATTCTTAATGAACCTTAAATAAGACTTATAAAATATAGATCTTTGTGTCTATTGAATTGGGAGCAATGAGCTGGGCTGGACTACGTGCTACAGGCCACAAATGCTACCATAGGTGATCCCTGCATACCTACACTAGCCAAGGGCCACGTGGCGTACAGGGGAATTCAAGAGGGGAATTGCCCTTAATTGGAAGGTACAGGCCACGGCTGATGTGAGAGGCTAAACAGTGCAGGGCCACCATCAGAAATTTTTGGGCCCCATACTGAGCAGTCCTATTGGGCCCCACACACACACATAGTAATGTCACAGTTATGGCCGTTGGTGGCAGGGCCCCTGTCAGCTCCGGGCCCTATATGGCAGTACTAGTAGTACTGCCCTGATGGTGGCCCTGAAACAGGGAGATGTGGTCAGGAAGGTGGCAAGAAGTCTGGCTGCTGGAAAGCAGATAAAGAGATTTCTTTCTCACAGTGAGTAACCTTTTCCAGCCCTCACACAAGAAATATATATTTGGTGGTGCAAGGCACGGGAAGGGATGTGGTCCTGTCAGGTATACTACATATCAGAACTAGATCTTACAGGGGATACAAATGTCCTGAGTAGAGACAACAACAGTAGGGAAATATAGTGGTATACAGCCACTTCTGAAGTCACCTAGGTGAGGAAAAGCAATCAGGCTCAACAGCAAAACTGAGGTCCGTCAAGGCTCTTTCCCTGCTTTTTGGCTCTGAGGTGAGAAGACAGAGATGCAGCCACACACAACCAGTTTCCATTAATGCTGCTAATGCATACGTTACCCCAAGGGTACAATTATCAGGTGGGTGGGATGGAACATTTGGTCCTCTTGCCATTTTGTACTGGAACACCCAAAATCTCTTTCTGTTTACCCTGATGGTTGAGTTTTCAGGAGCTAATAAGTCAAATAATGGTTGGGCCAAAGATCCCCAATTCCCAATATGCACTCAGACATCAGCAGCTGCTGCCAAGTGGAGGACATTTGCTATCATCTGTCACAACAGTTCCACCACTCTGGAAGAGAAGGTGAATGGAGGGAGTAGGTTTGGGAAGTGGAATTTGGAAAAGTAGCAACTGTGGATATGGGGAAGGCGTGTGGTCATTTCTTGTATCTGGCCTTGCAAATTCTCTTCTAGCACATCTCTTTGTGGTCTGTTACCTCAATGAGTGTAAAAACACCCAAAGTCAAGTAAGACTTCCAGTAGCAAAGTATGATTGCTTTGGTTAAATGTGGCGTCCTTGCATCTTTTTTTGCCTTTTGCACCTCTTTGTCCCAGTACCTATAAAATAAAAACAAAACACAAGAATGAATGATGCCATAAGAGCATCGGAGTTAGGGAAGAGGTAATTAACTCAAAGGAGAAGAAAAAATTACCAGTCCCCAGGATTACCACAGTTGATTCATGAATAAATCATGAACATCCAACAAGGATGTATTTTAATGGGGAAGAAGGGAAGCTTTCTCTCCCATTTATAAGAATAATACAGCATATTTTTTTGTTTTTTCACAGAAGGGCAGCTCATCACATAAAACTAAATACAATCAGGCTAAGCCATCACAAAGAGAAACTGACTGTACCACTTGTCTGTTGCAGTGGAAACTTTGACCTAAGCCAGTGATGGCCAACCTTGGCACTCCAAGTGTTCTTGGACTTCAATTACAAGAAGCCCAAGTCAGCACTCTTGCTGATCAGGGCTTCTGGGAATTGAAGTCCAAGAACACCTGGAACGCCAAGGTTAGCCATCACTGATCTAAGCCATAACTTGCTATAGGTTTTATTTGGAACAGGCCCAAATAACAAAAGGATGGTACCAGAGGAAACCAATGAAAGAAAAGTTAATATGGGACCAAGGTACAAAAAATAGCATACAGGGGAACCCCAGGTTATGGATGGCTTGAATAATGGAAAACTCATGATGCGGAAAGAAATCCCGAGAAAATGATGCCTTGGCTTACTTTTTTTCCTGTCAAATGAACAGGTGTTGTTTTTTGGCATGGCAGGTGTAATTGTGCCATTTTTTCAGCTATTTTGGCAGCCTCCGCTGCTTCCCACGGCAGCAGGAGGTTTTCGGAGCATGTTCGCTCTGTTTCTGGAATTTTTGGCATTTTCAGGTGGTGGGGGAAGCAAACAGCTGATTTTCAGGGACATTAGCAGAGCTGGCCACTAGAAGCCGCTATCAGAAGTGCTGAAAATGCATAGGAATGTATTAAAACCAATTAATTCCTTCCAGAGATCAGAAAAAAATGGGGTGGATATCTTTTATTTGTTCAAATCTCTTTATAAAGTGGCAGAAATGTGGCAATAAAATCCAAAGTGCACTTTATAAAGAGTTTGGAACAGAAAAATACATTTTAAAACTATTTTCTGACCTCCGGAACAGATTAATTGGTTTTCAATGCATTCCTATGGGAAATCAAGCTTTGTGATATAGATTTTTCGCAATAAGGAAAACCCCGTGGAACAGATTAATTCTGTAACACAGGTTTCTACTGTACTTTCAAACTATACCACGGTGTTAGTTTTGCTGAAGCTGTGTCTGTATCTGGGCTATACTGCTCTCAGAACATACTGCCCTATCAGATACAAGAGAAATAAGAGGTGAGATAAGGGAAAGAAAGAATACTCCTTCCCAGAAGTACAGCTTACATGCAAGGAGAAATCCCAAGTAGGGCTAATGAGACATGACACTCTAGGAGAATAAAAATGCCATTTTTACAGACATACCTCTAAAATGCACACATAAGGTCTGCCTTACCAAGGTCCCCAATGTACAGATGCCATGACATAAATGGGCATTGTATGATTTCTATCTTGCTATTCTTCACTTATTCTTGGATGTGTGGCGAGATAGCTTTAAAAATGACACAGAAAATACAACTCTGTACTTATTATCTACTTACCATTGCAACTCCTCCCCAAGCACCTTTGAGGAGTCTTCAGTGAGTACATTATACATATCATCTTCTACAAGCTTCTGTTTATGTCCAGTAACAAATAATGGATTCAGCCACCTGTTTAAATGATAATATAAAAAATCACCCATTAGTGCTTGGAAAAGAAACCAGGACTGAAAATCTTGACACCCTTTGTCTTTCCATTTAATCTAAAGCCTCAGTCTCTCATATCAGCCTCCCTGCAAGAAATATTGCCATCCCATCTAGCCAGATTTTTTTTTTGGGGGGGGGGGATTTGTTTCCCCTCCCCAATTTTTATAACATGTAACCTTGAAGAAGTCTGATGAATTTGAAAGCTTGTGTTGTTGCAGTTTGGTAGTCTAATAAAAGTTTTTCATAACCTTCAAACAAGAAAGCTATTAATCCTACTAGCACATGATTAAATATTGGTACTAATCTAAAGCAAGGTACAGACTGCTTGCAGCTCTTCCCAGATGTTATTGGAACACAATTCCCATAATCCTTTACCACTGCTAGCTAGGGCTGATGGGAAATACTGTCCTATAGTATCTATGGCCTCTTCTTCCTTTATCTCTCCAATCTAGTCATCTGAGGATATTAAAAGTGCCATGATCTCTGTAAGATTGTCTCTAGGTATATGAATTTCTCCGTTCTTTAACACTGTCTGGCAGGGCATTATCAACAAGTCCACTACAGCAAAGAAAAACTCATGGGACTTTTTCTATGGCAATCTGCCAACTATACAGATGGCGGGACAAGATACTTCAGGCTCTAAGCTAGGAGTTCTGAACCTTTTAAAGCCGGGGACTGGGTCACGTTCCCTCAGACAGTGGAGGCCACATGAAATGACACCACAGGCTGCATTTGACCTGTGGGGCACAGGTTGAGAATCCCTGCTCTAAGCATTTAAATTTAATGTCATTGATAACTACTTCTCACTTTTATGCCTGTTTTAAACAAATACTGTTGCTCCCTGGGCATGCTGTAATGGCAACTTCACCTTGGGTACCAACTAGTAGAAAAGTTGTGAACCTATTTTCAAGGTGAGCAGAACATTTTAAATCCCTGTACAACTGGGGTGCCTGTACGAGCACTCCTGGCTCTTAAGATCTTCAGGTGAGGCCCTTCTCTCAATCTCACCATTTTGGCAGGCAGGTCTGGTGGGAATGCCAAACAGGGCCTTCTCCGTGGCTGCTCACAGGTTGTGAAATGCCCTCCCCCAAAAGGATAGGTTGTCCTTCCCCTTGTCTTCCCAGCTTTTTTTGTTTTTATCTTTGTTAAGCATCTTGAAAAGAACAGAGGCTGCTACACAAACACAGATACAGACTTTCTATTACTTTGCAAGGTCTCACTGCCATTTAAGTCTTTTGTTGGCTTACTTATCCCCTACTATTTAAGGCAGACAAAAGTAAGATTTTAAACACTTTATATCACCTGCAAGACCAGTCTTTCCACTAGGCTATTGTCACTCTTAATATTTTTCTCACAGAAGCAAGGATGATCCCTAAACCTGGGGAAATTATTTTTTTGTACTATACTTCCCAGAACTCTCTAGGACAGGAGTGGCCAACCTTAGTGCTTCTGCTGTTCTTGGACTTCAATTCCCAGAAGCCCTGATCAGCAGGTGTGCTGACTTGGGCTTCTGGGAATTAAAGTCCAAGAACAGCAGGCCACCCCTGCTCTTGGAGCACTGCCACTGAATAAGATTCTAGGAGCTGTTATCTTGAAAAATAATTACTTTTTCACACTGGATATTTCTATCTTAGGGTTTCCTAAAGACAGAGCATATGCTTTTGTTGAACCTGACCTTTGAAGACACAGGAAAAGACAGTGAACCCCTTATTAGATGGAAATGTTTTCCAAGCTTAGTTCCTCCCTTCAAAGATATTTCCTTTCCGGACTCTCCCCAAATCACATCAAATATATGTTCACTGATTAGGAGAGTAGCAGTGGGTGCCCATAATGAAAAGGAGGACAGCAGCAGAAAAGCGATCAATGGAACCCTAGAGAATCCAGTGAACTGATAAGTGAAAGACCTGCCCTGTTTAAGGAAGCAGAAAGTCTAGCTCTGAATAGACACAGAAAAGAGGGGAAAGGTATCCCAAGGAGTCTAATTCTGCAATTCAAGAAATGTATTATCTGAGGCCAAGATGCCCTCACCTCATACGACATCCAAATTACATGCAGGAGAGCCTTATTCAAATACTCGTGATGGGACATCTTCCATTGCATCTGGGATCAACAGGTAACTTAAGGAACTCAGAGAGGAGGGGGTGCCCCATTACCTACCCAAAATCACCAGCAAGAGATAAATGCCTTCCACCAAGATACTTCTTCCACCTGGTGCAAAGATTGACCACATACAGCTCTAGCTCCAACACCTCCACCAAACTCCACATTAAAAACTTTCATGCTGAATTCACAACATCCTGGAAGCCTTGAAGAAAAATGCAACTTGCCAAACAAATTCTCTGCTCTTGATTCACATCCAGCCTCTTGCCCTGATCCTCCACATTAATACTATGTTGTCGGGTGGAAACTGGGAAGGGGGAGATAAAAAATGGTACATATTTCCTAGAACGAATACTGTATTTCCTAGTCACTACTAGTCTGCTAGCAGCAGTTCCTATAAACAGGGATGTAAATCCTTGCTTGAAAAGACAATAGACTCCAATAGCCTTCTCTTCCCAGACAAGAATGCCAAATAATTTCCTGGGGCTCTCATTAATCAATTTAATTAATTTTTGCAATGCTGAGAATGATCATATGCACAAAACTGCACACTTATGGTGCAAAACTGGCCATTCTTTGTACAAAATGATACAAGTCCAGTGATACTGAAAAGTATTGAGACTGATAAAACTATACTTCAGCTATTTCTGCACAACTTGGCATCTATCAAACCAAGTGTACCCTATCCTCTGATATAAGGTAGTATATATGAAGTTCAACAAGTCGCTTGTTTCTGCTGCCTGGCGAGAACTGAAACCAGTGCTGGTGGAGTGGTTACAAAGGGTTGTTGGATGCCTGACATGACAGGCCACAATTATCTTTCCTAGTCGCACATTATGCCAGTCTCCCTTAGATTAAAGAGAACATACACATGAGAAAGAACAATTTTTACATTTTTGGCATGCAACATAATTTTTAAAAAGTCTTGCCTCGAGCATTCAAAAATAAAGCTATAGTTGCTTGCCCTAGCAAACACCAAACCTCAACAGCCTTTTCAAATCAGTCTTCTGGGGATTCACTTTTCCTGTATGCTATCCTAAAATAGTTTACAGGCTATCATCACACAACCAAACAAGTGTACTTCAACGCCTGCATTTCTTTTTTATTATTATTATTAATAATTTTTATTAATTTTTTCAGAAAATATATAAACGTACAATGACAATACATCATAAAAATACATATGTTTAACAAAAATTTTAAACAACGCCTGCATTTCTAACCAATTGATATTGAAAATACAAAGTAAGGAAAGACAAGAATCAGCTACAGTCATGAAAAATATTAAGGTTGCCTAGATACCATGGAGACTCATTCAGCCTTGAAAACCAGATGGTACGTAACCTTCTCAAGTTTATGCAAACAATTCAAAGGTCAAGCTGTGTGGAAGCACAAGGATTGTCTTGCAAACCCTTCTATCTGCTTTCCACCTGGTCCCTCCTTGTATCCCATGCCTCACCGCTGCACAGTTTTAATGATTTTAAATATTTTTTAATAGTAACATTAAACTAGGGATGGCTTCCCATTCTGGCCCACAGGAGTTTTCTGTCACTCCACTTCTCCCTAAAGCATCAGAATAGCAAAGCCAGGGGATTTCCATGAAGGGAAGCCAGCTTTGTTATCACTTCATCTTCTCCAGTTAAGAATCTTTGTGAGTATGTGGAATGGGGGCAGGGATGCCATACGTAACAGAAAACTGGGAATTGCACGGGTTGAACCTGTCCTGGCCCGGTTCCAAAAAGATCATTTAAAAGTCCCACTTTTCAGACTAAGGGGGTTTGAAGAAAAAATATGCACTTTTTTCTTGCAATAGAGCTGCGCTTCAATTGAACACCAGCAGGTGGTGCAGCCATAGCAAAGGAAGACAGCAAAAAAAAAAAACCCACACCATTTTATTGCTGCCTCTATTGAAGTTGCGGCATCAACAGCTTGTGGAATGAGCTCCCGTCTTTGTCCCAGCTCCTGCAAACCCAGCAGTTCAAAGGCAAAAAATTCCAAGTAGGTAAATAGGGACCACTTGGGGGAGAAGGTAAGCAGCGTTCCGTGTGCTCTGGTGTCTAGTCATGCCTGCCACATGACCATGGAATATGTCTGCAGCAGCAGACAATGCTGGCTGTTTGGCTTTGAAACACAGATGAGCACTGAACCCTAGAGTCGGATACGATGGGCTTCCGAACAAGGGAAACCTTTACTTTTACACATGGCAGTCCCGGTTTGAGAATATAGGATTATGGTAACCCTAAATGGGGGATGGGTCAGACCTCAATTAATTTTATTTTTATTTCCAAACAAATAATAATGCATTGCAAATCAACTTTGAACCCTAGCTTACCAGGGAACAACAAAGATGAAGCTTTTAGAGCGGGAGTTCTCAACCTTTTTAAACCAGGGGCCGGGTCAAGCTCCTTTAGACAGGTTCGAGGGCCGGACAGCCATTTTGCCCTTCCTACATTACATGGCACTTCCTGTTGTGGTGGAGGCTGTGAGGGGCCACATGTAAATCTCCTGACTTCCCATCTTTTCTTGTCTCTATTCTTACAACGAACACAACCCACCAAAAGAGGAGAAATAGAATAATTTTGGATGGATAGCAGTAGGAACCCTACATCATATCCCAGAAATGTTGGATATGGCACTAGACATCTTTCTCCTCCTGAGTGTCCAGTTAATGAAACTGCTTGGGAAAGTCTAGTAGGAGCAATCAGGCATTCAGCCAGGGTTCTCCAGAATCTCAGTTTATCATTTTGTATGAAAACAGCTATTTCCAAACACAAATGTCTGATCTGTGTTGCAAGGAGAATAACTTAATCACTCTTAAGATACCCAGTGCATTTCAAATCCCATTTCAAATGCAGCTCCTCGACAGCAAATTTACGTATGCCTCCAGTTTTCTTCACTTGAACATTATGTTCCCCAAGAAACATGAGGGTACATTCTCAGATTAGGAAGAGATTATCATTTGTCCCTAAAAATGGATCGCATCCAACATGTACCAAATTGCTAAAGCTAAAAGATAATTCAGTATATGAATTAAATTCATTTTTAAAACATTCAGTTTATGGATGTGGAATATTGTGCCTCTGTATTCACAATTCAAAATGTTACAAAATGGCCCAGTGTTGCAACACAATATCATTCTCTCATTACCACTAGGAAAGAGGATGCCAAGCTTTATACAAGGGCAGCCTGAATATTGACAACACCAATGGCAGTAGTCAAGATGGTCTATATTCACATAGAGAATACTGTGGTACCATCCACATAGAGTTACCAATCAATGGAAAAATCTCAGAAACCCACATGGACAGGAAATCACTGGCACTGGTGCGAAACCAGTTTCTCATCTGGCTACACAGAGTCCCCCATGATTTCACCATTTCCTGGAATGAGTCATCAAAAGTCTGAATCAACTTGGCAGCACAAAATTATTACTGAAATTCCAGGAAACCTGGCCAGCAGTGGTGCATTGGGAGGTACAGGTGCCCATAGTCACCTCCCCAGAAGAGTCTACAATTGCAGACCATTGGACTGGTACATTGCGACAGGGCTGCCATCAGGGCAGTACAACCCTTACTCCTGTAAGGGGCCCGGAGCAGAGAGGGAGCCTGGCCAGCCCTGCCACCGCCAACCAAGCCGAGTGTCCCTGGTCCATAGCTGTCAAGTATCCCAGGCATTTGGGATAGACAGCCCTCCTTGTCTCAGCACCTGGGCGGTTGCTAAAGAGTGGTGGCCTAAAGCTGGCCTGTCATGGGTGCGTATTCCAACACATAATTTCTGGGTTCCCTCAGGATGCGAGGCCATGAGGAGGGTGCCCCCAGTTCCCGGGGGCATGGCACTGTGGCTCAGACTGCACCCACCCAGAATCCTGGTGTGCATGCGCAGTGTGTGCCGACCCACAAGGCACCGGGGACAGTGCCAGACCAGATATCTGACCTTGTGTCCACCCCCGGAAGCTAGAGCCGCCGAAGAACCGGACGCCGGAGGAGAGCCGACGGGAGCTGCCACCACCACCGAGAAGCCTCAGCTTAGGAAGACTCAGGCCCACCGTGTGGACACCCAGGGAAGGGAGACCCAGAGCAGCAGCAGATAGGCCTTCCCAAGCACATCGGGGGGGGGGGGACTGGTAAGGGGTAGGGGGACCACACAGGGGGGATGGCAGGGGCATCGTGGGCAGGTGGGTGAGGGTTCCTCATGGGTCCCACACATGGGTGCAGGGTCTGGCATGGGGGGGCGGGTAGACCCACCGCAGCACCAGCGCCCAAGCCAAGGTCGCCGCAAATGGGGAAAACTACAGTGGCAAGGCCGCCGCAGGCACCACTGGACAAAGCAGGAGGTAAGGCTGTACTACCCAGCAAAGCGGTTACCTCTGCTAGTCTTTACTATTTGACCCTCCAATGAGCAGTCAGGGTTGATTTCTTCTAATAGGGCGATATTAGAAGAAATCAACCCTGACTGCTCATTGGAAGGTCAAATAGTAAAGATGAAGATGAAGTACTTTGGACATCAAATGAGAAGGGAGGATTCACTTGAGAAAGCCTTGATGCTGGGAAAGGTGGAGGGCAAAAGAAGAAGGGGCGGCCAAAGATGAGATGGCCAGATGGTATTGTAGACACAATGGGCACAGAGCTCGGCGGGCTGAGGAGGATGGTGGAGGACAGAGGTGCCTGGAGGACAATGGTCCATAGGGTCGCAAAGAGTCAGAATCCACTGTGCAACTGAACAATTACAAAAGCTCAGCCCTCTCTCTCTCTCTTTGTTGTGTCTCCATTTCAACACAACTAAAGTAGTATTAATATTTATATATTTATCAAATTATTTTCAGGGTTGATTTGATTTATATCAAGACAAGACAAGATTTAAATTATGGTTTTCTGCATGAAGAACCATTCTTGCTGGTACAATCTTAAAATTTACAACCAAATGAAGGGTTCATTTTCAGAATAAAAGCTTTTCAGATTAGTTTTACAGTTACAGTGATACCTCATACAACGTCCAAACTTGGTTCCACAAGTTTGGACTTTATACGGATTTGGACTTTGGATGAGGCATGCAAAATCCTAGCCGCGATGCCTCATACAACGTCCAAATCTTTGCCGCGATGCCTCGTACAACGTCGTTTCCATAGAGATACATT
The DNA here is from genome assembly GCA_035047305.1 of Bradypodion pumilum. Taxonomy (NCBI): domain Eukaryota; kingdom Metazoa; phylum Chordata; class Lepidosauria; order Squamata; family Chamaeleonidae; genus Bradypodion; species Bradypodion pumilum. The sequence goes on along the minus strand of JAWDJD010000003.1, from coordinate 226,423,191 downwards.
GTACTGTAACAGCACAGACTTCAGGGCAAAGTCAAGGAAACAGACAGGAAACTGACAGAACTTTAAGAAATCATTGTCTAAAGGCTAAAAACATTATAAAAACATGTCAAACAACCCTGATTGTCCAAGAACCTGAAGAATGCTGCAAAAATCCCAGGAATGCTTCTAAAACTTCTGACGAAAAAAATCAAAAAAATCCAAAATCGTGCTCAAAACCACTTTTAAACACTCTTCGTCTCATGCAAAACCCACAAGAGCAATGCACGCATGTGTCCTGCCTTTTATACTGCCCAGGCACAATGCAACCTGGGAAAAACCTAATGCCTCATACAAAGTCAAGTAACTTTTTTTCAAGAAATTATGCGATGTATGAATTCGATGTTGTATGAAACGGACTTTGTATGAGGTATTACTGTATATTAAAATTTGCTGATTTGATTATACAGTTAGTGCTTGTCTCATTCTTTTCTTAATGCTTGTAATTTAATTCTGTTTGTGGAATTCTGTTTTTAAGAGCTCACACAGTTCCTTCTGAATTTCAGCAGCACCAGGAATAAAACAACCATTTTCTGTATTCGGTCCTTGGACTCCATTTCCCAGAAGCCTAAGTCAATTCCTCAAAGCACTGATCAGCCAATATACTGACTTAGGCTTCTGGGAATTGAAGTCCCCTGTGGGGCGTAGGGCCCACTTTGGGGACCACTGGTTTAAAGCTTCAGAAATGGGTTTCAGGATGCTCAGCATATGTTCAACATTTCTCTTAAGCCCATTGTTGAGGATGTTGACCATGACAATGCCAGTTCTTGATATACTGCTCAAAACAGTCCACTACAGAGCTCCGTCTAACATCTTGTGGGAGCATTAGATTTGTTCTAACCCAATGTAGGCAAACCTTTGGCATGCATGCCAGAGGTGAGACACAGAGCCCTCTCTGTGGGCCCATGCAATGTCATGGGCAGGCCTTCACCACACTGTTAGTGCCAATGGCAGCACTGCTTCCCCACCCATCCCTCTCCTTTTACCAATAGGGAGGCAAGAGGGGAGGCTGAAATCCTACCCAGGAGGAGGCGGCAGCAAGGACAATGTGAGGCGACCAGTCACCACCCACCCACCCCTCCTAGGAGGAGGAGGAGTCATGCACATATGCAGGTGGCATGCACACATACAGGGGGCGTGTACACCCACCCACATGATGTCACCAGAGTTAGAGGCACACCAGGGACTTCACATGGGTGTGTGGACACATGCGGTGCCTGCCCGCATGCCTCCTCCTCCTTGGGCACTTGGTCTCTAAAACGTTTACCATCACTGTTCTACTCATTCTTTTCAGAGTTACAGCAGTGAAATGATTGTTACACACATATTTAATAATTGCAACAATGTTAATTTTTATTTCTAGAACACTGGAGTCTTTGGCTAGGAGGTGCAACAAATTAGCACAGCAACCATATGTTATTAGCTTTGTACAGTGTATTCCCTTCCTGCTCTTCCAAATTACTTCTCATCTTGGATACATTTGAAGCATTGTCTGTGATCAAACTGCATGCGAGACATCTGGATTTGTGTTCACCTGTTATTATAGCTTTTGCTGCCACTTCTTGTAGGTATTCTGTTGTGTGTGCATTTCCTGACATATCAATTGTGTATACACAAGTACATGCAACAGGAACGTTGTAGACATTTCTCCTCCAATCAAGATTTAGGTTAATAGTTTTACCCTCTAGAACTGTCCATTTTCTGCCATACACTTTATCCAGCAATTTCTTTGCAACATCTATTCTGCTGATTGGCCTCAGTGATTAAACTATATTAATGAAGTGAGGCTTTCAATCAGAAGGGGGAAGAGTTTGTCACATAATCAAACTAGGCATTCCCCCCCAACCACCCATCAAATAAATCTTTTTATAGTCTGCTGGTTGTAAACTCAAACTTATCTATGTATGGTAGTTCCTGGACGATTGGCTTTTCTCTTTCTTTTAGCTGACATACTGTGCATATGTGATGTATATGATATAGGGGCTGCAGTGGTTCAGTGGTTAAGAAGCTTGCCTTGTTAGCTGGAAGGCCAGCAAGTAAGCAGTTCAAAGCCCGGGTACTGCATGATGGATTGAGCACCCGTCTCTGTCCCAGCTCTTGGAGACATGAAAGGAGCCTCATTTGGGCATTCCCTGAGCGGAGTTTCTCCCACAAAAATCCTTTCAACCCAGAATAATTTCTGCCACGAAATTATTATTCTTATTATGTATTGCTGCCTTTTAGGAAAGGGCTGAAAACCTGGCTTGCAGGCCAAGTTTGGGGGGGCCGACGGGGTGCTGACTCCCACTAGTTGGCTCTGCTAGAGGCATATGTCCCTTTTTACTGTTGGGTGGGAAGGGAAGGTCTTTTAACTGTAAGATGGTTTTAAATTGTTTTTATGGAAGTTTTTATAGGGGATTTTATAGTTTTTATGTGTAAGTGAGTTGCCCTAGGGCAAGAGGGCGGGATATAAATCCAATTAAATAAAAAAAATGATAAGACTGAAACACTGCTCTGGATAGATAACTGTGAAATTGTAGAGGAAGGTGATCTTGAAGATGGATAATTTCCAGGTTTCTTTAGATTGATGACAGATTCCTCTAAACAAAAAAGTCAATGTTACTGTTATTTTATTATTTACACCATTTCTGCTTTTTTTAGTATTACTCATTGTATTAACATGACATTCAGAATTGTCCAAAAAAGGAAAATTTCCTTGCTTCAAGTCCTGACTCCTTCATAACAACTGTATCAAAATGACAGTCGCATGCAGTAATAATAACTACAAATATGATTTTGCTCATACATAACAGATCCACAAGACAGTCTTTAAGAAATATGACAAAATCAAAACATTTACCAATCTGAAGATCCTGCCTGTTCAAAAATGTTCCTTTTATCACTAGTTTCCTACCTTAAAGGACAGCTGCATAAAAACTCTGAGGGTTCATGTTGTTTAAAGGCTATGTATTACTATTCTGACTCAGACACCAAACTCCAAGTAATGTCACATTTTAAAAACCATACCACACACTTAAAAGCTCTTGGCAAATGCAAATCTCAAAGTAGGATAAACCCTACAATGGAATATGCCCTCTGTTTGCTAAATAAGAGGTCAATATGTTTTGTAAGCATGTCTACCTAAGCATACACATGTTTGCTTTAAGTCCCATACATATTTACTTCTGAGTCTGTCCCAGCAAACTTTCCCCACTAAGTGCGCAGTCTTGGATCCAAAATTAGTCTCAGTATGAAGTGCATGCAACCCAAGTGGTTCTTTTGCCTTGGCAGATTCCCCAGAGAGCCAGATGCCTTTCCTTTCAAATTTATAGTATGGTGTCAATTGCCTAGGGGCAGGGAGCCAATCAGAGCCCAATTATGTAAGGTTGTATAAACAAAACAAGCACAACAGTCTTGGAAACCCTATAGAATGATTATTTAACTACTTAAGCTACTTATCCTTTAAACTGTACAATACTGCAAGCAAAAGAGGCAGGAAAATGTCAAATACTATCGCATCATGTGTGGAACAGGATGGTCACAGCATGCTATAGAAACTACAATGGATTTACAAAAAAGGCTTTCCTTATTTCATCACCCTTCCTCTGATGGTTGATACTTGGCATTCCTACAGGTTCCTTATACATGTTTAATTGGAGGAGTTCTACATGTTTACTTAAACTCCTATACATACTTAATGTCAGTGTATCTACAGAAATTACAGTACAGTAATCTGATACTCTTTAGCTGGAGTATCAATTCTAAACAATGCTGGGATTTGTAGTTTGCTACTTAAGATCTTACGTTGATGGTTTGGAGCACTACAGGTAAAGGTAAAGGTTTCCCTTGCTCAAAAGCCAGTCGTATCCGACTCTAGAATTCAGTACTCATCTCTCTTTCTAAGCCAAAGAGCCAGCGCTGTCTGCTTCTGCAGACGTTTCCGTGGTCATGTGGCAGAGCGCACGGAACGCTGTTACCTTCCCACCGAAGTGGTCCCTATTTATCTACTTCCAATTTCTTGCTTTCGAACTGCTAGGTTGGCAGGAGCTGGGACGAAGACGGGGGGGGGGCACATTTCCGTCCTGCAGTACTTGGGAATTGAACTGCTGACCTTCCCCTTCCCAGTCAGCATCTAAGTCACTTGAACCACTGCAGTCCCTACAGGTAGATTCTCTATAAGAATCTCTCCAAACTACAAATCCCAGGATTCCACACAAAGGAGTCGTAGTCATTAAACTGGTACCTAATTTAAAACGCTGTGATATTCTTGAGCCTCACTCCATTCAAACAAGCCTACTATCTGGTAGATGTGTTTTGTGTCCTTAAACATGTGCCTTTAAACCAGCCAAACCACTTGGGATTCATCCTATTTCTGAACGGATTTACATTCTTTACTTTGGCACACAACAGCCTCTACCCGTTCCCTGATACAAGAGGAAAAGCACAACACTGTCTTTTATGTCTATTTCAGAAACGTGAGCCTTACAACCATTCAAAGAATTCTGTGTCAGGCTGAAAGAGGAGAGGGAGAATTCAACACGATACGTAACCAACACACATTCTAATCTAAAACAATGTGAGTTTTAAAAAAGAAAGAAACCCCACAGATTACATTGTGTCAACGAAACTGATAGGAATAAATCACACATTTAGAGGAACCATCTGACAGGTAGCAATATTAATCAGAATGGAGCTGTAAGTCAGCAGAGAAGGCCTGGTATGAATTATAACATCAGCTACCCTGTGGTCTTCTCTTCGCACTTTAGACATGTGTTCGCTTCTTCTACATAACATACTGCTACTGCATAATCGACAGATTATGGACTCTAGGCTGCCAGTGTGGACTCTAGGCTGCCTTTAGAAAGGCAAGCATATATATTTTGGTGTAGGCTCTGCACAGATAGGATCACAATTAAATTCCTCCTTAGTTCTTATGAAAGCAGAGGGTGTGGAAATGATTTTTAAAAGCACTTCTGTGGTTCTTGCATTCTGTTTTTAACACCTACAGGCGAACGGTAGCATGCTTGTCAAAAGGTTGTGTAACACCCATCCCTCGATGAGGTTTAGCAAGGCCCTAATCAGAGAAGGTGGAGATTATTCTCTCCAGCCGTATTTCTATTATTTCTCAGCATCTCCATGGAACTAATGTGAACTGAAGGTTGTCTGCGTCAGAAAACTGGTGTTTAACCCTTTTTTCAGATGACAACCCAGGCTAGTGTCAGTTGTAGTAAAACAAAATTAGAGTTCTAAACATCGTTTTTAAGTAATATACTGGGACATTAGGAATTTTTTTAAAATCCCAAAGTACCAACCTGAAGCACAACTTCTTAGTTATTTTTTATTTTATTTTTTGCAGAAACACCTTAAAAATAGGGAAATGTCATCTAGTGGTTAAAAAAAAAGATCTCCCCAAATCCTCATTTTCAAAGTAACACATAATCCCCTATCCTTTATATTAAAGGAGTACTTATATTACAGTACCAGTCACAGCATTATTTCAAAAATTATTGTCAGGTCCCCGTCCCCCACACCATGCTCCCAAACTCTAGACATAAATGGTATCTAGCATTTATGTAGCATTTTTCAATGTTCAAAATGTTTCACAAAACCTCATTTTGTAATCTTTAGCATTACCTCATAAAAGAGAGTCATTGTCATTGTTCCCATGACTGTGAAGACAGAGAGGAAGAGAGGCTGCCTGAAGCCGTGTAATAGGATCAAGGTTGGGACAAGAACAGAATTGAGACTTCCTTGTTCTTTATTTTGCACACATCAGTACTTTAAATTTGAATTCCCTTAATTAAAACCACCAAAAAAAAGGACCCAGTTACTCCTTGGTAAGACAACTAGGCTGAAACGGCTCTTTAGTTGCTGAAACAGGTTGCTTTATTGAAGAGAATTTGGATTCCAACCTTCAGCAACTGACCCTTTTCCTAAAAGTGAAAAAAGGATGATTTGCATAGGCAAAATCAGAGGCTTATATATCACACAGTTGCGTGATGTTTGCAGGGTAATAATTACACAGCTTAACAGTAACAGGAATGCAGACTTTAACAAGACAATATAGTTATACAATAATCCCTGCATCTTAGAGGGCAGCTAACAAGATCCCTCTCCCCATTTTGTTTATTAAAAAGAGTGAAGGGCAGTTTTAGTGAGAAAGCTCTCATTTACCCTCTAATGGCCAAAAAGTTTTAAAAGTGGGATCTGGGGCTGTCTCCACCAAAGCCGAAAAATTGCTCCCCAAACATCAAATAGGAGACTTTTAAAACAATATTATTTGGTCAATATTTTTTAAAGCTGGGAGTGTGTCCAAGATGAACCTTTACAGAAGAATTGTGAAGTAAACGTATGCTCAGGAATTCCAGCTAATTCTATTACATGTGCAGCACATATTTTCATTCCTGCATGTATACTCTACAGGCAATATTGGTTTACTGTGGAACTTCACACTGAAGTAACAATAGCTTCTATTTCTAGTAACGTGCAAAGTGTCCCAAGTATTATTTATTTCTTAAAACACTATTTTTACTTCACCATTTTCTATAAACCACTTCCCAGATTCAATAAAGTCAAATTTGGATAGTTATGAAACTCATGGCAACTCTATCCAAGGAAGTTTGCCCACCACCTCTATACTTTGTGGAGATGGCAATGCTCACAGAATCACAATATTTTTGTTTTTGCCACTTTATTTCACATGACAAGGTCACTCACAATCATACCTGTCAACCTTCCCGATTTGGCCGGGATTACCCCGTAAATTGACGTCGATTGACGTCATAACCCGGCCCCCGCTGCCAAAACCCCGTAATTTGGCAGCAGGGGAAATGCTTTCCACGCATGTGCGAAAGGGGTTTACTCCTTCCATGCATGCGCGGAAGCGCTACGTCGCTTGCGTAAGGGCTGCGCAAGGGGCGTAGTGCTTCCGCGCATGCGTGGAAGGGGTAAAACCTTTCCACGCATGCGTGGAACGCGACCTGCGCACAAGCGATGTGCGCAGGTCCCGTTTTTCCGGAGCCGCGGGTTGACAGGTATGCTCACAATACTTGGTCATCTGTGTTAACATTATGTACTGTTCCAGTTATTATGTAGACACCCTTGCCAGCACACTATATCTGTGACAAAGTTTTCTCCTTCACTGAATATGTGATAAATTTGTTTTGAAAAAATTACAGAGTGTTATTTGCTTAAAAGTTAGCCTTGCTTAGTTTGATTGGTCTACTTTGGATTGCAACCTTAGGGCTCTTTTTTTATTTACAGTCAATCCAGTTTAAAAATTACTCAGAAATGAATCCAGTGAGACTTAGATATTCAAAGCTGTAATATTAAAATGCACATATCAAATTACCTAAAAGAAAAAGAAACAAGCTGTTGCTACTATCTTAGGTTCACTGAAAGTCAAATGTATAGATATGTATGTATGCCTCATTCCTCAAACGAGAGAGAGAGAGAGAGAGAGAAGGCTACAGTCTGGGATTTTGCTCCTAGAAAATGTAATGGCTGTATTTATTTGATTGCTTTCACTGGACCAGTCAACGCATAAACCCTTTCTGAACAAAGGCATGGATTGTAAAATGAAAAGTAGGTTAAATCAGATGAGTCAAATTAGCATTTTTCTAAATAAATCTACCATGAAAGTGCTATAACAGTGATGACAAACATTTTAGAGACCGAGTGCCCCAACTGCAACCAAAAACCCACTTATTTATCGCAAAGTGCCAACACAGCAATAGGGGAGGAAGGAAACACTCCCATTGGGCTGCTGGGCAGAGGGGCAGGGCAAACTCTGTGCTGGGGTGAATGCATGGGTGCCCACAGAGAGGGCTCCGAGTGCCACCTCTGGCACGTGTGCCACAGGTTCACCACCACTGTGCTATGACATAAACTTACCAACCTCCTTCATCCAAAATTAAATTTACAAGTTTATGCATATCTTCAGAGAAGTAAGACTCATTGAGTTCAGGGCTACAATCCATTGCACTCTTACATTACAGGAAGTATGCAGGTAGATATAGGATAGGGCTATAAAAGTGGCAGATCTCTTAAAACAAGACATGAACGGATGGAGTGCTTTACAGGGCACAGTTGGGGATTACCATTCAAAGCAGACAGGATTGATCTGGTAACTTTTATGCAATCAAATTTGTGGAATATCACAGGCCTACACCCGTCAATATACTCCCTACTTAGCAACTTCAACTTCAGTTGAGACAAGCATATTAGTTAAAATGAGTTTTCAAAAACATATTCCCCACGTATTTTTTTCAGTGAATAACGTGCTTGAGAAATGCAAAACATTACCATGCCAAAAACTTTCTGACCACCACAGAAAATCCATTAACACCAGTGAATTCATGCTTTCTTATGTTGTTGTAACCTTGTGTCAAGTCACGTTCAACTGATAATTATCTCTCATAGTTTGAAAACCCTACTAAGGTAGCTAACAAGTGGTTTATCAGTTCTACACACATCCTTCCCAGTGAGTGTCCACAGCAGAGTAGGAATTCAAACCCAGGTCTCCTGAACACTCATCCATCACCCTATCCAAAACACCATGCTAACTGTCTGTATATTTTGATGCTCTTTATGCTGTACCATCAAGTTGTGGTGACCCTAGGAACAAGAGATCTCCCAAATGTCCTGTCCTCAACAGCTGTGCTCAGCTCTTGTACGCTCAAACCTGTCGCTTCTCTCCTGGAGTCAATCCATCTTTTTCAAGGCACTAAAAATATTTATTCAATAACTTTCAGCCTAGTACACCAACAAAGCTTGAGTAAACACATCAGCTAAGGGAGATGGGAGTCACACACAATGAGTGGCCAGAACACAGACTTTGTGGGAAAAACAATTATTGTAGGAGAAGATAAAGGCAGCAAGAAAAGTGTAAGCCCAAAGAGGAGATGGATTTACTCAGTAAAAGAATACACGATCCTCATTTTGCAGGATCTGAGCACGACAGTTCAAGGCAGGATGTTTCATAAGTCATTCATTCATAGGGTCCCCCAAATTCAGAGGCGACTTGCTGGCACATAATGACCTAGCCCACTGATTGAACTAGGATAGGCTACCCCACCAACACTAACACCAGGGATGTAGCCAGGGGGCCAGGGAGGCGAAACCCCTCCTGAGCTAACTGCCCACCCACCCCCAACCCTCCCCGTGATGGCAATGTTATCTATGTGAGTGTGACGTTGCTGCCCCTCCTGGATTTTTTTTTGCCCACCCTGAATTTTTTTTTTGCCACCGTTCAAGAATCCTGGCTATGGCCCTGACCACCACTCATGATGCCCTTCTCCACTCCCAGCTCCTGGCCAGGACATCAAATCAATGACGGAAGGCGCTAGAGCTCCCAAATCTCTCTGCTCTTGAGTCCAGTGGCTTTGTGGCCCACCAACAGAGAAAGTGGGGCTATGGTGGCTTAGTAGCTAAGATGCTGAGTTGAGAACTGGAAGGTCATCAGGGCAGCAATTCAAGACCCGAGTGACGGAGTGAGCATCCATTGTCTATCCCAGCTTCTGCCTACTTAACAGCTCAAAAAGAAAGAAAGAAAGAAATTGCTGGTAGCTAAATAGGTACTGTTTTGGCAGGAAAGGTAACAGCGTTCCGTGCCCTCCAGCATCTAGCCATGCCTGCCATATGACCATAGAAATGTCTGCAGACTGAGACAATGCTGGCTCTTTGGCTGTAAATGGAGAGGAACACTGCCCCTAGAGTCAGATATGACTGGTTTTCAAGCAAGGGAGGCTTTAACCTATATTAAAAGAGAGACTCTTTCTGAACAGATATGAGCCTCAAATACACTGGCTCTGATCCAGGGCCATAGCCAGGGGGTGGCCAGGGGGGCTCAGCCCCCCCCCCGAACTAACAACCTGCCCACCCACCAGGGCAAAGTTCTAATGGTGTGTGTGTGTGTGTGTGTGTGTGTGTGTGTGTGTGTGTGTGTGTGTGTGTGTGTGTGTGTGTGTGTGTGCGTGTGTGTGTGTGACATTGTCATACCTGTCAAGATTCGGGATATTTCTGTCAAATAAGGGAAATTTCCTGGCCAAAGCAGGAAACTGGACAGCTATGCTTATCCTGTGCTGGCCTCCAGTCTAACTCCAGTCTAATTGCAGTCTAACTAATATGGGATGATGGCGGGAAAGAGTGTAAAATACGAGGGTTTTACAGAAATTTCCCGAAACTTGACAGGTATGGACATTGTTGCTCCTCCTGAAAAAATATCCCCCCCCCCCCAATCTAGAATGCTGGCTATTGCCTTGCTCTGATCCAGGAGGAGCTTTATGGCGAGATCAAACATGCTTGAGGGTACACAAGAGCAAAACCAAATTTAGAAGATGGGGGAAAGGAGCTCACTTGACAAGAAACAACATTAAAGGAGGATATAGCTGGGGAGGAACTCAACCTCCCCTACCTCAAGTGCCTAAAATGGAAGACCAACTTGCTCAAGTGGTGGGTGCTGGCAGACAACAACACAGTGTGTTGAATGTGGAGAGATGCAGAATCTGGCTCTTTTACTGGTCTGCCGATTGCTTCCGGAGAGACAGGCACAAGTTTGGCCAAGCCAAAGCCAGGAAAGCGTTTGAAGAAGAGGAAGACGAAGCAGAAAGAAGGAGGAGGAGAGGAAGAAAGAAGAGGAAGGAGGAGGAGAGAAAGAAAGAAAGAAGAAGAGGAAGAAAGAAGAGGAAGGAGGAAAGAAAGAAGAAGAGAAAGAAAGAAGAGGAAGGAGGAGAGAAAGAAGAGGAAGAAAGAAAGAAAGAAGAGGAAGGAAGAGAAAAAAGAAAGAAGAAGAAGAGAAAGAAAGAAGAGGAAGGAAGAGAAAAAAGAAAGAAGAGAAAGAAAGAAGAGGAAGGAGAGGAAGAAAGAAGAAGAGAAAGAAAGAGGAGGAAGGAGGAGAGAAAGAAAGAAGAGAAAGAAAGAAGAGGAAGGGGGAGAGAAAGAAAGAAAGAAGAGAAAGAAGGAGAAAAAGAAAGAGGAAGGAGGAGAGAAAGAAAGAAAGAAGAGAAAGGAGGAGAAAAAAGAAAGAAGAAGAGAAGGAAAGAGGAGGAAGGAGGAGAGAAAGAAAGAAAGAAGAGAAAGAAAGAAGAGGAAGGAGGAGAGAAGGAAAGAAGAAGAGAAAGAAAGGAAGGGAGGAGGAGGAGGAAGAGGACCGAGAGAAAGGCTCCTATTCCACAAAGTCTCAACAACTTGCCTGCCTGCCTGCCTGCCCTCTCCACTCACCAGAAGAAGAGCCGGGAGCAGAAGTTGGCCTCGCGGAGCGGGTTGTGCTTCTCGCCCCGGCCGGGAAGCGCCTCCATCGGCCCGCCGCGGTCTTGGGGTTGGGGTGGCTCCCCGGAACGAGCGGAGGCGGAGGAAGAAAGGAGGACCCTGGCGCGCACCGCGTTGTATAACCGGCCAAGCGGCGCTTTGCCGGGAAAGGAAAGCCAAGCCAAAGCCGCTCTCTCGTGGTGGCCGGGAAAGGGCAGCGGCAGCAGCAGCAGCAGCAGCACGCGCTTCCGGGAAACCTGACACCCTAATCGGCACACCTGCACCGGCCCCCGGTCGCCTCTAGAGGGAGCCGCGGGGGCGCGGACGGGGCTTACGCGCCGCCACGGGCCGGCGCGTCATTGGTGCGCTTCCCCCCCCCCCGCCCCCCGCCAGGTGGAGAGCGGAGGGGAGGTGCGGGGCGCGCCCCTTGGCTGGGGGCTCGGGTGGGGCGGCGTGGGGTCCTCGAAGGCGTGGCCAGGTTACTCTGCGGCGGAGGAAAGAGGGGCTGCGGTGGCGCCGTGGTGAAGAGGCGCGCCTCGTTGGCTGGCAAGTCGGCAGTTCGAGACCCGGGGACTGCATGACGGGTTGAGCGCCCGTCTCTGTCCCAGCTCTTCTTGGGCACATGAAAGGAGCCTCATGCGTGCGTTCCCTGAGCAGAACTTTTGGAAGTGTTAGTCTGTGCGAGCATATCAGAGGCATATCCTTCCCCCCCCCCCCCCCCCCCAGGATCTTGACCAGATGGGGAAATTTGGGTTGCACTGAAAAGTTTATTATCTTTATTACTGTGGGGTCCTGAAGATGTTGTGACCCCCCCCCCCCCACCTGCTGGTTGGTTTAATATCAACGTAATATTCCACTTTTTAATGTGTGTAGGGTTTAGCGGGATAATTTGTTTTAATGGGGTTGTTCTTGTTTTAAGGGTTTTAAGATTGTATGCCGCCCAGAGTCATTGTGAGTTGGGTGGCTATATAAATATGAATATAAATAAATAAATAAAACAAGTTTTATCTGGAGTGGTCATACATTACTATGTATCTCACACAGGGTTGTCATCTCAGGTAATTTTATTGTTCAGTCGCACAGTTGATTCCGACCCTTTGCGACCCCATGGACCACCGCCCTCCAGGCACCTCTGTCCTCCACTATCCTCCTCAACCCGCCCAGCTCTGTGCCCACTGTGTCTACAATACCATCTAGCCTTCTCATCTTTGGCCGACCCCCTACTCCCTGTATTTTCATGTTAGCTTTCAGTGGACCAAGTCCACTTCTTCAGACATAAGAGTGGATTTTCATTCTGTACATTTATACATTTCATCTAGAGGCCCAGAGTAGGTGTGCAAATTGGATTGGTTTGGAGAGGGACATGTACATCAAAGAGTTATTTACAAACGGCAATAAAAAAGGAATCAGTTTGTCAGGTGATTCTCTGATGGAAAACAGCTTGAGTGGTTAGATTTACAAAATAAACATTTTGACATGCATCTGACATTATACATCTCCTAGTGAGTTGACAAAGTTTTGTGGGTTGAGGCACAGCTAGAAGTCAACAGCCCTAAAAATATTCCTCTCCCCCCTTCCCCACCCCCATATTTTTGAGTCTGCTATGCATTTGTTGCATTTTTAAATTTGATAATGTCCCAGAAACCCCTGGCTAATATTCAAACCTGTTCTGTGAGTGTCCAGCATGTGTATATATTTTATCTCCACTATCTCTCTCTCTGAGCAGAGTTTCTCCAGCAAAAATCTTTTCAACCCAGAATAATTTCTGACCTGTAATAATAATAATAGTAATAATAATAGTGATAGTTGTTGTTTTGTTGTTGTGTTGTTGTTGTTGTTGTTGTTGTTGTTGTAGCAGCGGAGGAAAGAGGGCGGGAAGCACTTGGAAGGGCGAGTTGAGATATCCCGAAGGACCAGGGTGATTACCTACACACACACACACACACACACATGAAAAACAGAATTAAAACACGTGGGAACGGCACCCTCCAGGATTCTTGTGGCACCGCCTCAGCTGCAGCCTGGAAAAGGGCTGCCTTCCTCTGCCACTGCTCTGGGTTCACAACCTGTCCTGAGCCATCTCTTCACACATAAATTGATGCCATGAAGTCTCACTTTTATGTCTGATGAAATGAACGTGGTCTATGAAAGCTAACATTAAAATTTAGCTGTTGGCCTTTAAAGTGCCACAACATGGTTTTTTTTTCTTTTTGTTCTGTTTTGTTTTAATGTTATCTTTCATGGATCAAATCCACTTCATCAGACATAAGAGTGTTAACACTGACATAGATTGATTAGTTTTAATGGTGGCACAACTCTTCCTCCCTTTCCCCCTCCCCCAAGGATCTTGACCAGATGGAGAAATTTGGGTTGTACTGAAAAGTTTATTATCTTTACTGCAACAAGTTTTATCTGGAGTGGTCATACCTTACTATGTATCTTACAGGGTTGTCATCTCAGGTAATTTTGTTGCTCAGTTGCATAGTCGATTCCGACCCTTTGTGACTCCATGGACCACCACCCTCCAGGCACCTCTGTCCTCCACCTACCCACCTCTGTGCCCACTCCATCTACAATACCATCTAGCCATCTCATCTTTGGCCGACCCCTTCTTCTTTTGCCCTCCACCTTTCTGAGCATCAAGGCTTTCTCAAGTGAGTCCTCTCTTCTCATTTGATGTCCGAAGTACTTTGGCTTCATCTTTACTATTTGACCTTCTAAGGAGCAGTCAGGGTTGATTTCTTCTAAGATCGACCTATTTGTTCTCCTCGCAGTCCAGGGGACTCTCAAAGGCATTTATCCTTCTGTGTTCAGCTTTCCTTATGGTCTAGCTCTCACAACCATACATTACTACCGGGAATACCATTGCTTTGATTATGCGAATTTTTGTTTGCAAGGTGATGTCTCTACTTTTAACTATGTTCCCCACATTTCTCATAGCTTGTCTCCCAAGAATCTGTCGCCTTTTATTTCATGGCTGCAATCACCATCTGCAGTGATCTTGGATCCTAAGTGTGTAAAATCTGTGGAGATGGCAATTCTCACAGTACTGTATCTCTTCCATCAACCTAATCAGGAGTTTCTTTAGGTCTTCCGCACTTTCTGCCATTAGGGTAGTATCATCTGTATATCTCAAATTGTTGATGTTTCTCTTAGCAATTTTGATCCCAAATTGTGATTCCTCCATCCCTGCATTGTACATTATGCGCTCTCTGTATAAGTTAAATAAGCAGGGTGACTAAATGCAGTCTTGTCTTACTCCTTTTCCTATTCCAAACCACTCTGTCATGCCGTATCCTATCCTAACTGTTGCTTCTTGACTCGTACAGATTTCTCATGAGACATATAAGGTGTTCTGGTATTCCCATCTCTTTAATTACTTGCCACATTTTGTTGTGGTCCATACAGTCAAAGGCCTTGGATTAGTCAATGAAACAGAAGTAGACTTGTTTCTGATATTCCTTTGTTTTCTCCATGATCCAACATATGTTGGCAATGTTGTCTCTAGTCCCCCTGCCTCTTCAGAACCCAGCCTGCACTTCTGGTAATTCTCTCACCACGTGCTGCTGTAGTCTATCCTGTATTATCTTGAGCATAACCTTGCTAGCATGTTGGATGAGCGCAATTGTTCAATAATTTGAACATTCAGATTCGCCATGCCTCTCCCGGGTCGATGCCATTGGCCCAGGATGGGAGGCAAATGCAGCCACCGGCCCTGCCTCCCTCCAGCCCTGTCTGACTGGAGGGATAAGAGAGATGCCACCGGGGAGCCTTGCCATGCCTCTCCCGGGTCCATGCCATTGGCCTGGAATGGGAGGCAACTGTGGCCACCAGCCCTGAAGCCCTCCAGACCCATCTAACTGGAGGGATAAGAGAGACACTGGAAATGCTACCGGGGAGCCTTGCCGTGCCTCTCTCGGGTCCATGCCATCGACCCAGGATGGGAGTCAGCTGTGGCCACCGGCCCCGCCTCCCTCCGGCCCTGTCTGACCAGAGGGATAAGAGAGATGCCGGAGACACTGCTGGGGAGCCTTGCCATGCCTCTCTTGGAGCCTAGGCTCCATTGGGGGCATAGAGCCTGGGCACTGTCAAGGACGTTGAGCCCTGGGCTCTGCCGAAGCCTTTGTCTGGGACATGTTGGTGGTGGAGAGGCTATTGTATTAGGCTACCGGGTTTATTATTATTATTATTATTATTATTATTATTATTATTATTATTATTATTATTATTATTATTATTATTATTATTATTATTATGTGTATTGCATATTATTGTGAGATAATATTTCGTATTTATTGCATTGTACCTTTATTTGTGCTCTTGTTATATTGTATTTTTGTCATATTGTATTTTCATTCAACATTTTGTAAGCCGTCCTAAGTCGGCCTGTGCCGAGTAGGGCGGTGTATAAATCAAATAAACTAAACTATACTATACTAAACTTAACCTGGGTGCATACTAACTGTTTACATGGATTACACAACAGGATCACTGAGAGCACTTTTAAAAAAACTAATTGTATGCAAGAAAAAGAGATCAACAGCTTTCAAAAGGGGTTGGTGGAAAGCTACATAAAAAACCAAAGAGCTCTAACTACAGAGCTACAGTATATGCCCTGTCTAACACAGCAACCTGTGTGTAAGCCACCACACTGCTGTTCTAGGCTTTTGCTTGTAAAGCCTTTGGCTGATGCAGAAGGCTGAAAGGGGATGGTTGATCTAGGTCAGGGGTCAGCAAACATGGCTCTCCAGATGTTCTTGGACTTCAGTTCCTAGAAGCACTGATCAGCAGGTGTACTGACTTGGGCTTCTGGGAACTGAAGTCCAAGAACACCTGGGGTTTGCTGATCCCTGATCTAAGTTCAGAAAATGGGGGTCCCAATTTAGCTACTATCAAAACAGAAGAGATGATGGGGTGGCTGTGGCAGGCAGCCATCTGAAGGTGAGAGTTTCTACTCCTGTGTGAAGTGGAGATCTTTGTCAATTCAGGGACACAGGCTAGATTAATGTGCACCTAATCTGCTTACCGAGTGGGGTCCTTGGGATCTTATACAACTCAGATATGTAATGTGTAAAACTAAGGAGAGAAAAAAATCTTTTTAAAAAACAATACTGGGAACATGAGTCATGAGAATCATAAGATCCTTAATAGGATTAAAAAAAACAATGTTAAAACACAGCAAATAATATAGTGTGAAAGAGAACAGCTGACTGTGGGCTTTTGCTGACTGTAGAGCAGCAAAGAGCCAAGATCCCCCAGGTCTTGCTATTGGCGTCTTTAAATCCAAGCACTGCCAAAGCATGAGATATTTCAGTGCTCTCAATCATCTTCTTTCTCCCTAACCAACCTTTGCTGACCTAGCTGCATTTAGTGGTTAAAAACTGAGCAGAAGAAAAGGCTGGATAGAAAGCATGTAGATGGGGGCATAGAGAAGGCCATGGAGAAGCCAGTGGCAAGGAGAGAAGAGACACTACCAAGGCTGAGGAGGTGAACCCCAAGCTTGGAGACCCCAATACCACCAAGTTGGAGAAGGAGGGGGCTGTGGGTGATGCTATGGAGGAACCACAGCCAGTCCTGTACACTGAGGGGATATTTGATTATACATACCATATATACTCGAGTATAAGTCAAGTTTTTAGCCCCCAAGATGAGGTCCAAAAAGGTGACTTGACTTATGCACGGGTCAACAACCACGAGAGTCCAAAACTGTGCTGGATTCGGTGCAGTTTGGCTTCAGGAGAGGGGAAAGTAACCCATATGTTCAGTGGGCCATTACCACAGGTGGCAACAAGAGGGCGCAAGTTGCGATTTCTCATTTAAATGCATTGGAAATCAATTTCTTGTGTTCTAAAGCTTTTCTGTTTGTATGTTCCCAATGCATTTCAGAGGGAAACCAAACCTGTGCATAAAAAAGAAAGGGTTTTACTTACCTTTCTTCCCTTTGTCCCTGCTCCATGTGATCAAAATGGAGGGAGAAGCAATGCTTCCTGAATGCAGGGAGAGCAAGAGGCTAGGCTAGAGCATTGCTTCCTGCCTCAGTGCCTTTGGCCTGCCCACCCATTTCCCCTGCAACACCACCACTGGTTGGTGGTGCAAATACAGTTTTATTAAACGAAGTAACTACCGAAAAACACTCAAAAACATGCCCACACAAATGTTTAAATTAATTACTGTATTTTCAATTTTTTTAGTATTGAAACTCACTAGCAGCAGCTGCATTTTCCACCCCCGACTCATACTTGGGTCAAAATATTTTCCTAGTTTTAGAGGTCAAAATTAGGTACCTCGACTTATATTCAGATTGATTTATACTGGAGTAAATACAGTATACAGTATACAGTATAGATGAACCCCAGTCTGGCCAGGTTATCCTGCCATGGTAATAGAGTAGACTATACTGCCAGTTACTCAACACTGATCATCAGGCAGCGGTTAACTAACCTGACGACCCTGAGGACTAATGGCCTTAAGTGCCGAAGTCTACAGGGAAGGGTGATGGTCCCCAAGTGGATTAAATCCCACTTGAATCCACCTTGATAGAGGGCAGCAGCTTCATCAATACTGGCCTGGGGCTGATGAGGACTTTGTGTGCCAGATGGGCTCAGGACCAGAATGTGAATTGCAGAAATGAATGAGTAGTATGGGTGTCAATGTGCGATGCAGAAGGCAGATGAGACGAGATCGGGCGTGTTCATGGTGGTATGGCCATAGGCACAACAGAAGGCAGATGAAAGGCCACTGCATTATATTCTCAGGACAGTCTTCATGGCTGATTGCCATTATTATTACCTATATTCAGATTTAGATATAGCAGAAGAAGAGGACCCCCAGGATGGGTGTCCTTGTATAGATCCACCTGGCACACAGGAAGGTTTGTGACATAGCTTCACCCTTTCAGCCTTCATTGTGCTCTGTACCCTTACCCCAAACTAGAGGAGGCAATGGAGGCACAAGTGATAAAGGGAGAATCAGTAGTGCCTTCAGAAGAGGTTGGGGACCCCTGGGTCATGACAGGAGCCCATTTCTAGAAGTCATCTTTGAAGGGTTATGGATGATAAAGACAACTGGTAAAACCATGGATACTGAACTTACTGGCCCCAGTGACGGTAACTGGAAGACCAAGAAGGTCTGGATAGTGCCAAGGTATTCTGCCTCCAACTACCAGATGAGTTGGTGTTACTTCACAATTTTCTGTAAACCACTTCCCAGATTCAATAAAATCAAATTTTGATAGTTATGAAACTCATAGCAACTCTATCCAAGGAACTTTGTCCACCACCTCTATGCTTTGTGGAGATGCCAATGCTCACAGAATCACAATATTTTTGTTTTTGCCACTCTATTTCGCATGACAAGGTCACACACAATACTTTGTCTCAGTCTTTGACCATCTGTATTAACATCATGTACTGTTCCAGTTATTATGTAGACAGCCCTGCCAGCATACTATATCTGTGACAAAGTTTCCTCCTTCACTGAAGATAGATAGATAGATAGATAGATAGATAGATAGATAGATAGATAGATAGATAGATAGATAGATAGATAGATAGATAGATAGATAGATAGATAGATAGATAGATAGATAGATAGATAGATAGATAGATCTTTATTGTCATTGTCCCCTTGCGGGAACAACGAAATTTCTCGGTTGCTATATAACAACTCGAATAAGGCATACCCCTTAATTTAAAACAGCTACAGAAACACCAATTAAGATAGTACCATACAGTACAATTAAAAAATTTAAAAACTTCAAAACTTCAAAAATTTTAAATTTTAAAAATCCTAAAAATTAAAAATCTAAAAACTTTAAAATTTTAAAAT
The DNA here is from genome assembly GCA_035047305.1 of Bradypodion pumilum. Classification (NCBI taxonomy): domain Eukaryota; kingdom Metazoa; phylum Chordata; class Lepidosauria; order Squamata; family Chamaeleonidae; genus Bradypodion; species Bradypodion pumilum. The sequence goes on along the minus strand of JAWDJD010000003.1, from coordinate 226,404,102 downwards.
AAGATAACATGACTTCAAAGTCCAGAGTTTCCATTTAAGGCCAAAATTGCTCTGGAGAAGAAACTGTTCTTGAGATGGCTCGTTTTTACCTTCATTATTCTATATCTCCGTCCCAATGGCAGAAGCTCAAAGAAGCAGTGGGCAGGATGCGATGGGTCTCCTACTATATCTAATGCTTTTCTGTGGCACCTGATGGTGTAAATTTGTTCTAAAGTGGAAAGTGGACAGCCGATGATTCTCTCCGCTGTTTTAATAATTCTGTGCAACATTATCCTATCCCAATGAGTACTACTCCCATACCACACACATAAGCCATAAGTGAGCACGCTCTCAATAGCGCAACGATAGAAGGCAAGCAGCAGCTTTTGTGGAACATGATTTTTCCTTAGAGTTCTCAAATAATACAGTTTCTGCTGTGCCTTCTTCACAAGCCTCCTTGTGTTGGCACTCCAGGACAGATCCTCCTGTATCTCAATGCCCAGAAATCTGAACATTGCTACCCTCTCCACACAGGTTCTGTCAATCAAAAGTGGCTGGACATCGGTTCTCTGCCTCCTAAAATCGACCACAAGCTCCTTTGTTTTCTTTATGTTGACGAGCAGATTATTGGTTCTACACCACTTTGTCAAACGCTCCACCTCATCTCTATAGGCTGTATCGCCCTCCTAATCAGAGATGAGCCCGATCACAGTTGTGTCATCTGCAAATTTGACAATCCTATTGCTAGGGTGGACAGAGACACAGTCAAACATATAGAGAATATAAAGGAGTGGGCTAAGCACACATCCCTGTGGTGTTCCTGTATTTGTACTATGGAGAGGAGAAAAACCGTTCATGGCCAGAAGGCAAAATTATCAAGAGATGTTAAGCAATAAAAAGTAAGTCCAAGACAAGTGTCTGTGTATCAAATTTGTATTGAGTGAAGTTCCACAATGAGACTATATATCCAAACAATTCATCACTGGGAACAAATTTCCAAAGCTTTTCCGGTACAATAAAGCTTTTCTGGGCATAAGCCAAAAATATACACCAACAACTATTGCCCAGGGAGGCATTCTTTATACATTTGTTTAACTCTGTTTCACCTAAAGGGATAAATCAAGAATTGGAATTATCTTCATTCTTATAACGGTCACCTTGTGAGTAACGATTGATTAGCAAAAATGCAAGTCATGAAAGGAGCTCCCCACCTGGGTATTACAGGCTCTCTATTTAAACTTAGTCACTCTCCATTCTAGCTAACGTCCGCAGCACATAGCAGACTTCACATAGAGGCTAGGACGCGAGACTCTTACGTCAATTATTCTTACCAATTTATACTGAGGTACGGTTTTTTCCAATAATGTTGACTTGATCTTAGTAAATTGATAATTTAGTAAATTGATAATTTTTATTCTTGATGGTTTGATAACAGGTAATATAGTTATGAATATCATATTTATACAGTATTTATTACAATTCTTTAGTCCTATCTCTATATATAATGGTTTGACTCTGCATGTGCTCTTAAGCAGAGCTGCTGCTGAGGAGAGCCAAACAAAGGAAGTGAGCACTGGTAAGTTTTGCAGTTGAAGTAGAGCTGCTTTAGAGGCCTCCACTAATTTAAATTGATAATTTAAACTGCTGAGAGCCACCTCTGTTCAAACAGAGAAAGCAGTTAGAAGCTTCCAGAAGCAGGGGGCAGGGCCACACCAGGCCCTTCCCTGAACTGTGACTCATAGGGGCGGAGCCACACTAGCCTTTAAAAGCTCTGAGCTCTTTCAGGGTCAGCCCTTTTGACTCTGCATGTGCTCTTAAGCAGAGCTGCTGCTGAGGAGAGCCAAACAAAGGAAGTGAGCACTGGTAAGTTTTGCAGTTGGAGTAGAGCTGCTTTTGAGGCCCGCGCGCCGTTAACAAAGGAAGAATATAGTCTTACTAGGTAGAAAGGTAGTAAATGTGTACATTTTTGAGGCCCAGAATACTGCACTTGTTAAAATGGATTCTGAGGGAACAGTTGTAGTTACCTGCAATACTTGTGCCATGTTTGTGTTCTTGCCAAAGCATATGGAGAACCACACTTGCAGCAAGTGCAAGCTGGTTGCACTACTAGAAGAGAAGGTCCAGCAGCTAGAGGGCCGCATATCTAACCATCAACAAATTAAGGAGATTGAGCTGTTCTTGGACAGAGCGGAGCAGACTATGCTGGACAAAGAAGAGACAGGGCACAGTTCTGAGGGAGAAGGCCCTTCACTAACTCAGGAGGGAGATGGTTGGAGGAATGTGACTCAAAGGAGGAGAAGAGTAGGGGATCACTCTGAGAGTCTGAAATTACAGAATAAATTTGAGGCTCTTTCCCTCATCACACCTGATGAGGAACACACAGAGGAACAACTGGTTCCACCTGATGATCTCTCCTTCATCACACTTGATGAGATCCAGGAAGATAAACAACAGGAACAAACTGAGGTTCTCTCCCTTAATATGGTTAATGAGGTGCATGTAGATGAACAGATTGCAGGAGAGAGGCTCTTTGTACTAGGCGATTCAATAATTAGAAATACAGAGAAATGGATTTGTGATGCACATGATAACCGTATGGTGACTTGCCTGCCAGGTGCAAAAGTTGCAGACATCACAAGAAATCTAGATAGATTATTAGAGAGAACTGGGAATGAGCCAGTTGTCATGGTACACGTTGGTACCAATGATGTTGGGAAGGCCAAGCGATCTGTCCTGGAAGCCAAATTCAGGTTGTTAGGAAGAAGATTGAAGTCCCGGACTTCCAAGGTAGCATTTTCAGAAGTGCTGCCTGTCCCTCGTGCAGGACCTACCAGGCAGGCAGAGCTCAGAAGCCTCAATGCGTGGATGAGGCGGTGGTGTCGAGAGGAGGGTTTCAGATTTGTCAGGAACTGGAGAACATTTTGGGACAAGCCAAATCGGTTCAGGAAGGATGGGTTGCATTTGAACCATGATGGGACCAGATTGCTGGCACTCAACATCAAAAAGGCTGCAGAGCAGCTTTTAAACTGATAACTGGGGGAAAGCCGACAGGAGCTGGGCAGCATCCGGTTCGGGAAAGTGTGTATTTGAGTAGTGAGGAGGATGCAAAAATTACTGAGCAGAGCGAGGAGCTAGTCACTCGCATTCTAGCAGAAGGATGCAAGAGGCAGTCTAACAATGCAACTGGACACAAAAGACTGTGTCAGAAAAGCATATATAAATGCTTGTATACAAATGCCAGAAGCCTCCGGAACAAAATAGGGGAGCTGGAATACTTAGCAATAGATAAGAATATTGATATTATTGGTATCACTGAAACCTGGTGGACGGATGATAACCAATGGGATACAGTTATCCCAGGCTACAAACTGTACAGGAAGGATAGGAAGGGGCAAATGGGAGGTGGTGTGGCCTTGTATGTCAAAGAAGTGATAAAATCGTATGAATTGGAATATCTAGGTGATTTGGAGTCACCATTAGAAGCTCTGTGGGTAAGAGTACCAGGCCACAAGGATGGTCTAACAGTAGGCATATACTATCGGCCTCCAACCCAAACTCTTGAGGGAAACTGGCAGTTGGAGAATGTTGTAAAGGAGGCATCCAAGAAGGGAAGCCTGGTTATAATGGGGGACTTCAATTACCCTCACATAGACTGGGTGAACTGTTGTTCAGCACATGATAAAGAGATAAAGTTCCTAGATATGCTAAATGATTGTTCCCTGGGACAGATGGTTGAAGACCCAACTAGAGGTACAAGAATCCTTGACTTGATCCTGAGTAATACTCAGGATCTGGTGCAAGATGTTAATGTGACTGATCCAATAGTGAACAGTGACCACAACTCAATTATGTTTAACTTGATCATAGACCGCAAGTCACTGATAAAATCTAACACAGAGACCTTAAATTTTCAAGAAGGAAATTTCCCAAAGTTGAGGAAACTAGTAAAAAAGAAGCTGAAAGGGAAAATTGAGAGAGTCCAAACACTCCAAGAGGCATGGAGGCTGTTTACAAAAACAATAACAGAGGCTCAATTGGAATGCATACCCAAAAGGAAAAAGGGCACTGCCAGGTCCAAGAGGACTCCAATGTGGCTTACAGGAGCTGTTCGGGAAGTGATCAAGAGCAAGAAAAGCTCATTTAGAAGATAGAAGGCTTGTCCGAATGAGGACAGCAGGCAGAAACATAAATTCTGGCAGAACAAATGCAAGGCAACAATCAGGAAAGCAAAGCAAGACTTTGAGGAGCGTATAGCTAAAAATACTCAGAGAAATAACAAAGACTTCTTTAAGTACATTAGAAGTAAGAACCCAACTAGGAAGGCCATTGGACCATTAGATGACAATGGAAGGCAAGGGGTTATTAAAGAGGAAACAGAGATTGCAGAGAGACTCAATGAATTCTTTGCTTCAGTATTCACTGAAGAAGACAGAGGCCACATGCCCAAAACAGAGCCTATCTTCATAGGGAGGGAAACCAAAGAATTAAGCCAGATAGAAATAACCAGGGAGGAGGTCCTTGCATGTCTTGTTAAGCTAAACACTAACAAATCACCAGGACCAGATGGCATCCATCCACGAGTTCTCAGGGAACTTAAAGATGAAATTGCTGATCTCCTAGCCAAAATATATAATCTTTCCCTCAAATCAGGCTTTGTGCCTGATGACTGGAAGGTAGCGAATGTAACACCAATTTTCAAAAAAGGATCCAGGGGTGATCCAGGAAATTACCGACCTGTCAGTTTGACATGTGTCCCAGGTAAAGTGATGGAAACCATCCTAAAAGATAGAATTAATAGGCACATAGAAGAGAAGGCGCTGCTAAAGGAGAGCCAACATGGCTTTTGCAAGGGCAAATCATGCCTCACTAATCTGTTGGAATTTTTTGAGAGTGTCAACAAGCATGTGGATAAGGGGGATCCAGTTGACATTGTTTATCTGGACTTTCAGAAGGCTTTTGACAAGGTCCCACACCAAAGGCTCTTGAATAAACTTACCAGTCATGGAAAAAAGGGACAGGTCTTGTCCTGGATCAGCAACTGGCTAAGGGACAGGAAACAGAGGTTTCGTATCTTGCACAGAAGACAAAGAAGGAGTCGCAGTGAGGACTAACACAGGTTTATTGGTTGATGATCAGGATGAACATGTGGTAATGGCGGAGGTACATCACATTATATACAGTAGTGCAATACATTTGAATCTTGTTGCACGGTAGCTTATTGGCTGCTACAGGCGTGACGTCGTCCAAGTCACGCCCCTCTTCCGTAGTAGTTTGCTAGTGCGGGAGAATTCCCGCAGCTGTCGGTGATTTGGGGAATGAGAACCATGTGAGTTGAACGCTCGCAGCTGCGCTCTATGGGCGGCTTACTCGCGTTCCTTTAACAGCTGGGCTACATTGTAATTGTGGTCAGGTTACATTCATACATTTCTTAAAGCAACATTGTACATACATAACATCCCTCCCCCCTAGGATGGGACGAAGTCCCTCAACCATTGTGGCTTGCCGCACGTGCGCCTGGTGCGTGCGGCCGCTTGACTTAACACTGGGGAGCCTGGTTCTGCGGAGTCCTGTCCTGCAACGGAAAGGGGGGACTCATTAGTGGCTCGGTGTGGGCTCTGCGGTAACCTTGCATTGGGGGACGGGAATGGAATGAACAGTTGGGAAGTGAACCCCTGCCTACTGTTTGAGGAGTTTGGGGTCCCCCCCAGTACGAATCTCGGGACTGACGAAGAGACCTTCGTGGCCTCGCCACCCCCCGTTACTTGTCCGGGAGTTCTAGAGACTGTGGTGGGCAGACTCCCCCCCGTTACCTGTCTTGGGGGTGTTTGTCTCCGGGGAGCTGGCGCTATGGTATATTCTAAAACAAAAGGACTGGGGGGACTGGAGGTACCAGGGGCTGAACTGAAACCCCTCTTCTCGCTAGGACGGGTGGGGGACCACTCCGCTACACCCCCCTGGTACTGCAACTCATAATCATAATCAAACTGATCCCTCTCTTTCAAAGTATCCTCCTCTGTGCTCGAGAACCCAGGATATGCATTTGTATCTGCGGGTTCCGCCGTGTCTCCCCCTTGGGTAATGCGGGTGGGGGAGGACCCTAACGCTTATTCCCCTTCACTGGTGACTCGCCTTCTGAGTTGGTCGGCATGCCTTCTCCAGAGTAGACCCGAGCTAGTCTCGACCCTGTAGGATACTGGCCCCGTCTGCTCAATGATTGTCCCTGGAACCCACGCTGGCCCCGAGGCCGCGTAGTTCCTGCAGTGAACCGGGTCCCCTACCGAAAAACTTTTGGAGCTCTCTCCCCCTATGTTTATATTCCTTCCTTCATCCTCCACCCTGGATGGATCCATCCAGTCAAAAAGTGTTACCGGACGCCTCCTCATGAGGAGTTCGGCTGGGGAAAATCCTGAAGCTAGGGGGGTTGTCCTGTAACAGATGAGGAACTGACACAGATGAAGGTTCAACTCACCGGGACCCATGCGCCGCAGTGTGTCTTTCGTAGTGTGCACTTGGCGCTCTACCTGACCGTTTGTGGTGGGGTGAAACGGGGCAGCGGTAATGTGCCTGATGGCGTTCCGCTCAATAAACGTCTTGAACTCTGCAGACGTGAAGGTACTAGCGTTATCGCTAACAAGGACGTCTGGCAGGCCGAAACAGGCAAAAAGCTTGCGCAACTGTTTAATGGTTGCTGCAGAGGAGGTGCTGTTCATGGGGATTACCTCCAACCACTTGGAGTAGGAGTCGACTACCAGCAGAAACATGGCCCCGCGGAAAGGGCCAGCGAAGTCAACATGAATCCGGGACCATGGCCCGCGGGCCGTGTCCCATTCCCTATGGGGTAACCGGGACTCCTCGGGCCGAGAGCTCTGGCAGCTCTCACACGTGCCCACTAAACGTTCTATATCCACATCTATCTGGGGCCACCAGAAAAAGCTCCTGGCCAGAGCCTTGGAGCGCACGATCCCCGGGTGACTGGTATGCAGTAGCTTCAGTACCTTGGCCCTCAGTTTCTCTGGGATAACTACCCGCTGGCCCCAGAGTAAGCAGCCCCTTTCCAGAGAAAGCTCTACTCTCCGCCTGACAAATGGCTTGAACTGTTCCTCGGGGGGAGTAGTGGGCCACCCTTTCCTCACCCAGGAACTAACTTGGGCCAGCATCTTGTTGGCCGCCGTGGCTTTGGCGAGGTCGGCCGGGAAAATGGGGGGTGAGTCGAGAGACTCGATCAGTAGGACTTGGTGGTCCTGCTCTACCTTGCATGTGGGGTCCCCTACACTTGGGAGGGGAGATCGGGACAGTGCGTCCGCATGGGAGATCTCCTTCCCTGGGCGATAGACCAGCTCGTACTGGTAGGCGTTGAGGAAGATGGCCCAACGCAGCATCCTGGGGGAGAGAATTTGCGGTGTGGGTTTGCCGGTAGTGAAGATCCCCAGAAGTGGCTTGTGATCCGTCACTACCGTAAACTCGCGGCCGTATAAAAAGTCATGGAATTTTTTCGTTCCCGCGATGATGGCTAGGGCCTCCCTATCAGTTTGCGCGTAATTGCGCTCGGCCTTCGAGAGGGACCTTGAGTAGTACGCTACCGGGGCTTCCCTCCCACTCTCCAACACGTGGCATAGAACCACCCCCACCCCCACTGGGGACGCATCACAGACTAGAATTACTGGTCTCCTAGGGTCGAAATGGGTCAGGACAGCACTCGAGGATAGGAGTGCCTTCAGTTCCCTGAAAGCTTTCTCTTACCTATCTCCCCACCGCCAAACCGCCTCTTTCTTCAATAGTGCGTGCAGTGGCTCGGCAATGGATGCCTTCCTTGGCAGGAAGGAATGGTAAAAATTTAAGAGCCCTAGAAACGACTGCAGCTCCGGTTTCGCGGTGGGGCGAGGGGCGTTTTGCACCGCTGCAACCTTGGACTCGGAGGGCTTGATGCCTTCCGGGGTTACCTTGAACCCGGGGAACTCAACCTCCCTCGCAAAGAAAACACATTTGTCCCGTCTCAATCGGAGGCCCGCTTTCTCGAATATTGAAAGGACCCTGTCTAGCCTTTGCGCTAATTCTGACTCGGCCCCCGCTGTTATCAACACATCGTCGAAGTATGGGAGGACGCCTGGAAGCCCCTTTAAAAGGCGTTCCACGAGGGACTGAAAAATTCCGGGGGCCAAATTCACGCCAAACTGAAGGCGCGTTACCTTAAATGCCCCCTTGTGCGTTACGATCGTATGCGCAGCAGCAGCAGCAGCCGTGGTTACAGAGAGCTGCTGATATGCCTGCGCCAGATCTAGCTTGGCAAAACACCTCCCCCCATGAAGCGTGGCCAGTAAATGGCTGACCACGGGTACCGGATATGCATTTGGCCGAATGGCCTTATTAATCGTACATTTGTAGTCCACACAAATCCTAACCTCCCCGTTTGATTTAAGGGCTGTCACAATCGGCGTTTCCCACTCCGCTGAATCAACTGGAACCAAAATCCCCTGCCCCACCAATTTGTCCAGTTCCGCCTCGATCTTGTCCTTGAGTGCGAAGGGCACCCTCCTTGGTTTGAGGCGGATGGGCCGGATTTCTGGGTCCAGCTCGAAGGAAACCGGGGGCCCCTTGTATTTCCCGAGCCCCTTCTTGAAAACGTCCGGGTGTGCGTTGCACACGTCCCGCATTGGGTCAGTCTCTATGGCGTTAATGCCGGACAGTTCGATTCCTAGGGGAGCGAACCACTGCATTCCCAAAAGGCAGCACCTCCCCCCTTGAGGACCACTAGGGGCAGTTTCTCAGAGTAATTCTTGAACTTCACCTTGAAGTTCCCCACCCCCAACACTGGGATCCCGTTCCCTTGCACGTCCCGTAGGTGTGACCTCATGGCCCGCAACTTGGGCCGCGCATCTGGGGGAATGCGAATAAACTCTTTTTGGGACAGGATGGAATAGGACGACCCCGAGTCTATCTCCATCCTCACTGGGAGCCCCTGTAACTGTACCTCTACGAAAAAATGCCGGTGCTCCAGGCCCACGCGGTTCACGCCTGCCATGCTGTGGTCGTCTGAGACCTTCCTGGTGCCGGCCGCCTTCCGCTGGGAATGGTTCGAATTGCCCTTGTCCTCAACTCGCCCGCGCCTGCACACTCGGGCGATTTGTCCCTTTCGGCCGCAGTTGTGACACTCGGCCTTTCGGAACGGACACCTCGTGCGGTCGTGGGACGCCCCACAACCGTCGCAGCGGCGGTCTTGCCGCTCGCGGGTCTGTCGCTTCTCTCCTCGCTTCTTGACCCACTGGACGTCGTCGTCCTCGCTGGAGCAGGGGTCTGCCGTAGTGGACGACTCCTCGGACGCCGTTGGTGTGCCGGCGGGCGGCTTGGGGGCCCGCCAGGCCGTTTTCGCTGGTGTCCGCCGGGCCGCCTGTACTGGTGACTTGGCCCTTTCGGACGTGGCCCCTCGGGACTTGAACACTCTGACCCCGCTCCTGGCCGCTTCGGCCGCTTGGGCCTCCCGCAGTACCTCGTTGAATGTGAGGCGGTAGTCGCGGGTCATGAGCTTCCGCTGAAGCTCCTCGTCCCTCAGGCCACACAGCATGCAGTCTCGGAGGGCCTGGTCCAGGTCGTCCCACTGGCAGTGCACCGCTGCAAGCCTGAGGGCCACCGCGTAGGCGGACACGGATTCGCCCGGTCGCTGGTCTCGCCTGTGGAATGCGACCCGGGCCGGGAAGATCGACACGAGAGGCTGGAAATGCTCGCCCAACAGCACCAGGATGCGGTTGATGGGCACCTCTTCTACCTTCTTGGGGGCCACCAGGCTCATCAGGATGCGCAGCGCGGCCGGCCCCACCTGGGCCAGGAAGTAGGAACGCATTCTCGCGGCGGCGTCGACGCCCGCGGCTTCCATCGCGTACCGGAACTGGCACTCGTAGAGCTCCCATTGTTCGGGCTCGCTGACATCGAACTGGTAAGGCTTGACCTTGGGATTCGCCATAATCCCACCTTCGTCGCCAATTTCGTGTCTTGCACGGAAGACAAAGAAGGAGTCGCAGTGAGGACTAACACAGGTTTATTGGTTGATGATCAGGATGAACATGTGGTAATGGCAGAGGTACATCACATTATATACAGTAGTGCAATACATTTGAATCTTGTTGCACGGTAGCTTATTGGCTGCTACCGGCGTGACATCGTCCAAGTCACGCCCCTCTTCCGTAGTAGTTTGCTAGTGCGGGAGAATTCCCGCGGCTGTCGGTGATTTGAGGAATGAGAACCATGTGAGTTGAACGCTCGCAGCTGCCCTCTATGGGCGGCTTACTCACGTTCCTTTAACAGCTGGGCTACATTGTAATTGTGGTCAGGTTACATTCATACATTTCTTAAAGCAACATTGTACATACATAACAAGAGGGTAGCAGTAAATGGACACTTCTCCAAGTGGAGGGAAGTAAAGAGTGGGGTCCCCCAAGGTTCAGTACTGGGACCCCTGCTTTTCAACCTCTTCATAAATGATCTAGAGGTAGGAGTAAAAAGTAAGGTAGCCAAATTTGCTGACGACACTAAATTATACAGGGTAGTGAAAACTGTGAGAGATTGTGAGGAGCTCCAGAGGGATCTCTTGACACTGGGGGAGTGGGCAAAATAGTGGCAAATGAGTTTCAACATTAGTAAGTGCAGAGTGATGCATGTTGGGGCAAAGAACCCCAATTACATTTATAAACTGATGGGGTCTGAACTCTCTGCAACAAACCAGGAAAGGGACCTTGGTGTCCTGGTGGACAACTCAATGAAGGTGTCAACCCAGTGTGCCTCAGCAGTGAAAAAAGCAAACTCAATGCTAGGGATCATTAGGAAGGGTATAGAAAATAAGTCAGCAAGTGTCATTTTGCCTCTTTATAAATCTATGGTGAGGCCCCATCTGGAATACTGTGTACAGTTCTGGTCGCCATACCTCCAGAAGGATATTATGGAGCTGGAAAAAGTGCAGAGGAGGGCAACCAGAATGATTAGGGGACTGGAACACCTTCCTTACCATCTGAGGCTGCAACGGTTGGGCCTCTTCACTCTTGAACGATGACGTCTAAGAGGTGACCTGATTGAAGTTTATAAAATCATGCATGGTCTGGACAAAGTAGATAAGGAAAAACTGTTTTCCCTATCGCATAACACTAGAACTAGGGGACACTCCATGAAACTTTTGGGTACTAGTTCTCAAACAAATAAGAGAAAGTACTTTTTCACCCAGAGGATTACTGGCCTATGGAACTCCCTTCCAGAAGAAGTGGTGACAGCTGTCAGTCTTGACAGCTTTAAGAAAGGATTAGACAAGTTCATGGAGGACAAGAGTATCAATGGCTATAATTATGGATACTTAAGGACAACCTCCGGGTTGGAGAGATAGGCAGGATATCTCTCAATATCATTTCCAGGGAATCCTAAGCAGGTGAAGGCATCTGCTTGGGAATACCCTGAAGGAAATGGTGAGCCACTGTGTGAGACAGAATGCTGGACTGGATGGGCTGTGGCCTGTTCCAGCAAGGCTGTTCTTATGTTCTTATGTTCTAGTCACACCAGAGTCATTTTTATGTGTATTCCAATATTTGCATATGTGGACAAAAATATTTGTATGGTGTATTTTTGTAACCTTGTACATAGTTTCATGTTAGTGTTTAATTGTTTTGTATTTTAGCCAATTTAGTCTATTTAGCTATACACGTTTTTAGCTTTGCACTGTCACTTTAGTCCACATTCCAGGATGGGAGATATTCTAATTCTATATTTATTAACTTATAGATTTTCCTGAGGAAAGGGCTTATGCCCAGAAAAACTTTATTGTACCAGAAAAGCTTTGGAAATTTGTTCTCAGTGATGAATTGTTTGGATATATAGTCTCATTGTGGAACTTCGCTCAATACAAATTTGATACATGGACACTTGTCTTGGACTTATTACTTTTTGTTGCTTAACATCTCTTGATAATTTTGCCTTCTGGCCACGAATGGTTTTTCTCCTCTCCAAAGTCATTATACCCGTTCAACCCTCTTCCCAGTTTTCCTGTATTTGTACTAAGCATATTAGAGGTATAAGGGCCCAACTGGACCCTCTGGGAGCGTTCTGACAGAAAATCCAATATCCACCCACAAAGTGATGGCGGGAACCCCAGATCTTTCAACTTAGATATCAAACACTGCGGTAGAATGGTGTTGAGTGCCAAGGTGAAATCCACAAAGAGCAATCTGACATAACCCCTCCGCTGCTCCAAATGTGCAAGAACAGCATGAAGGGCAATCACCACAGCATCCTCTGCTGATCTTTTCATTTTATAGGCAAATTGGAATGCATCCAGTCCCTCTGGTAGGCAAGCGATAACATAATTTTGTACCAGTTTTTCAAAACACTTCATGATTACAGGTGTGAGTGCCACTGGATGAAAATCATTCAAATTTTCTGGGTTATTTTTCGGTATTGGAACAATAATAGAAGACTTTAGGCAGGATGGAACAATAGCCTGAGATAGGGATCGATTCAAAACTCCTGCTAGTTGATCTGCACAGTCTTTCAATACCCTTCCAGCTATTCCATCCTGCCCTGTCTTTTCTTGGGTTAATTCCCTTCAACACCTTCCTCATCTCTTCTTCTTCCACACTGAATACTACATTCCTTTGTACTGATGATGGTGATGGTAGTGATGGTGACGAAGCCTCTGAAGATATCACTGCTGATGTTGTTTCAAAGCAGGCAAAAAAGACATTCAACTCCTCTGCCCGTGATGCCCCTCCCTCACCTGCCAGGGAGCCTTTAGATTTATATCCAGTCAATTCCTGTACACCTCGCCACACCTGCCTGGTATCGTTACTCTGTAAATGATTTCCCAGCCGCTGCCTATATGCCTCCTTGGCCACACCGATGCCTCTCTTTAGATCCACTCTGGCTAGGCTATACAGTGACCTATCTCCACTTCTAAAAGCAGTATTCCTTGCCTTTAGCAACCCCTGGACCTCCCTTGTCATCCAGGGCTTCCTGTTTGCATAGATCTTTATCCGGCATTTTTGTGTTACATTGTCAGTGCAGAACCTAATGTAATCCAACATTACCTCCATATGAATCTCTACATCCTGTTGGTCAAATACCTCCCAGTCTGTGTCATAAAAGCAATCCTGTAGCTGTTGAGACACTTCTGCCGGCCATATCATAATATCCTTCTTTATTACTGGGGTACGTTTCCTCAATGGGATGTATGCAGGAGTCAGGAACAGGGACACATGATCAGATTGGCCCAAGTACGCCAACGGTTCAGCCCTGTATGCCTGTTTGACATTTGTGTACAACCTGTCCAAAGTCTTTTCTCCCCTGGTTGCACACTTTATATGCTGATAGAATTTAGGTAGGACCACTTTCAAATCTGCCTGGTTGGAGTCCCCACATACAATGAGTGCAGCCTCAGGATATTTACATTGTTGTCTACTAATAACATTGTGCAAAAGACCCAATGCTTCATTGATATTTGCATCAGGTGCAATATACACTATAGTTATCAATACTACTGTAAATTCACCGGGGATATATATAGGTCTGCATTTAAGCATCATAAATTCTACAGTTGGAGAACAGTGACTGGCTATCACAACAGGATTTGTGCACCAACAGCTATTCACATATGCACACAACCCCCCTCCTCTTCTTTTACCAGAGTCCTCTGTCCTATCATGACGAAACACTGTGTAGCCTGTTAGTTCTATGGCAGAGTCCGGAATAAGTGGTGTCAACCAAGTCTCTGTAAGCAGCAGAAGACAGCAGTCACTGACAGTTCTCTCAGTTGCTATCCACAGCTTCCACTCTTTCAGCTTGTTCACCAAAGATCTGACATTTGCATAAAAAATGCTGGGAAGCGGTAGTTTGTGATGCTGTGTCTTTAATTTATGCTGCTGTGTCTTTAACCTTAATTGCCTTCCTCCCCTGCAACCTCTTTTCTGTTTACGATCTCTCCTGTGCCTCTTTCCTCCCCTGCTCTTAGAAGTCAAAATATCTTCATTACAGACGCGTAAGTCTATATTGGCAAGGTATAAAAGCCAAGTTCTGAGTTGAGGAGCAACCAGCCGCTGCGTCTGCACGCGCCGCCATCTTGTATATCAATGTGATAAATTTCTTTTGAAAAGTTTAAAGAGTGTTATTTGCTTAAAAGTTAGCCTTGCTTAGTTTGATTGGTCTACTTTGAATTGCAACCTTAGGATTCTTTTTTATTTACAATCAATCCTGTTTAAAGATTACTTGGAAATGAATTCAGTGAGACTTACATATTCAAGGCTATAGAATTAAAATTCACAAATCAAATTACCTAAAAGAAAAAGCAACAAGCTGTTGCTACTATCTTGGGTTCACTGAAAAGCAAATGTATAGATATGTATGTATGCCTCATTCCTCAGAAAAAAGAGAGCAGGCAATGGTGAATTAAATGTAGAAATTAAATGACAAAATTAAAATTAATTTAAAATAGGTGGTCCTGAAATATCAGCCTATGTGCAATTTCAGGTACAAGTCAAAAGAAATCTATGATTTGACTAATCTTCAATCACAGTTCTTTTCATTCAATTCAATTCAATTTATTCAATTTATATCCCGCCCTACTCAACACATGGCCGACTCAGGGCGGCTAACAACATATAAAGGACCCCAGGGCAACTCAAGGGGTTTACATATAAGATACAAAATACAATGTTCAAAATACAATAATAAATACAATGTTTCACGTAAATACAATAATACAAATTACAATATTAAGCAAAACAATCCACAAAATGCAAAATATCAGCACCACATCAAAATAGAAAACAATTCAACTGAAACCACCCACAAAAAAACCCTGCCTCCAGAGTCTTGTGAAGGGGAGGACAGGGCCCTGGAACACCAGCCGGTGGCATGGCTGGAAGGCCTCTTCGTCCTCACCGGGCCCGGGAGCGCTGCGGCAGTGGGTTCACCCGGCAGACCCCCTCGCCTTTTAAGTCCTAGCGAGGGGTGGAGGGCGGGGCCCGGTACGCTGGCCGGTGGTGTGGCCGGGAGGCCTCTTCGCCCCTACTGGGGCCGGGAGCACTGCGGCGGTGGGTTCGCCCGGCAGACCCCCTCGCCTTTTAAGTCCTGGCGAGGGGTGGAGGGTGGGGCCCGGAACGCCGGCCGGTGGTGTGGCCGGGAGGCCTCTTCGCCCCCACCGGGGCCGGGAGCACTGCGGCCCGGCAGACCCCCTCGCCTTTTAAGTCCTGGCGAGGGGTGGAGGGCGGGGCCCGGAACGCCGACTGGTGGTGTGGCCGGGAGGCCTCTTTGCCCCTACCGGGGCTGGGAGCGCTGCGGCGGTGGATTCGCCCGGCAGACCCCCTTGCCTTTTAAGTCCTGGCGAGGGGTGGAGGGCGGGGCCCGGAACGCCGGCTGGTGGTGTGGCCGGGAGGCCTCTTTGCCCCCACCGGGGCCGGGAGTGCTGCGGCCCGGCAGACCCCCTCGCCTTTTAAGTCCTGGCAAGGGGTGGAGGGCGGGGCCCGGAACGCCGGCTGGTGGTGTGGCCGGGAGGCCTCTTCGCCCCTACCAGGGCCGGGAGTGCTGTGGCGGTGGGTTCGCCCGGCAGACCCCCTCGCCTTTTAAGTCCTGGCGAGGGGTGGAGGGCGGGGCCCGGAACGCCAGCTGGTGGTGTGGCTGGGAGGCCTCTTCGCCCCTACCTGGGCCGGGAGCGCTGCGGCGGTGGGTTCGCCTGGCAGACCCCCTCGCCTTTTAAGTCCTGGCGAGGGGTGGAGGGTGGGGCCCGGAACGCCGGCTGGTGGTCTGGCCGGGAGGCTTCTTCGCCCCTACCGGGGCCGGGAGCACTGTGGCGGTGGATTCGCCCGGCAGACCCCCTCGCCTTTTAAGTCCTGGCGAGGTTTGGAGGGCGGGGCCCGGAACGCCAGCCGGTGGTGTGGCCAGGAGGCCTCTTCGCCCCCACCGGGGCCGGGAGCGCTAAGAAATTATTTCCACAGATAGATCTATGATCTCTAGGAAGTTTTATGTGACCAGAGAGCAAATAAGTTTTACATATAGGCTGGATATATCTTATTTAGGAATTTTCACAATTTTTATATACCTCACATAATGAAAACCCCATATAATGAAAATCTCTATGGGATGCATCGTACAATGAAAATCTCTAAAATTTTCATTGTACGATGCATCCCATAAAGATTTTAATTATACAGGGTTTTCATTATGTGAGGTATACCCTGTATAAAGAAAAATTCATAATGTGGGGCATCGCGGTTAGCGCAAAAACGCTTCATTATACAAATTTTTCATTATGCAGGGCATTTGTTATACAGGGTTCCACTGTATACACATTTTAAGAGATGTTATATATGTCTTACTTTTTCAAGTTGAATTGAATTACAGTAGCAATGTGTAGTATACATTCACTCAAAAAAACAGTCAAAGAAAATGGCGGGAGCACGGTTGCTGTTCAAGAAGCACAAGACCATTTTGAAGTGGTATTTAAAATTTGAGAATCTTATGGAAGTACATGAATATGAAACAGAACCTCTAACACACATAACAATTGCATGCATGTGTGATAAGTTTGAGACACATGGTACTGTGTGTGATGTGCACAAGGGAAAATCTAGAAGGTCTTGCAAAGCAAGTCCTATTTCTTCTGCTAAGGTGTTGGAACAGTTTACACACTCACCACAGAAGTGTACCAAACAATTTGTACATCCATTTTACCTGCAATTCGTACACTTTTGGGGAATGAGCAATTTTACTTCCAACAAGATGGTTTCCCATCACATTTCCACCAAGCTTACCTCGAACAGAATTTGCTAGGCCAATGGATGGGACAAAGAGCTGCAGTTGAATTGCCCCCACATTCTCCTGACTTAACACCCCTTGACCTTTATCTATTGGGGGGACCTTAAAGGATGTGGTGTACCATAGAAAATTGGCTACACTGGTGGTATTTTGGGAAGGAACTGAAATGGCATGCACAGCAATACAAGTTGACATTTTGGTCAACACTCAAGCAGTAGTTTGCCATAATCAGAAGTGTCTGGACACTGGTAGTTACCACTTTGAGCACCTTTTGTAATTGCAGAAGTCAAATGTGACTTGTATTCATCTTTTGCTATCAGTATATATTGAGTATTACAATTTTAAAAACATTTTTTGCACCCTCTTATTTAGGAATTTTTAGAGAAGGGTGGTTTAGCTCATACAGGAGTTGAACATTAGAAAAGTATGGAACTGATAGTGTTAAGTTTGAGAAAAAATTGATCAGTTTTATTCAGCACAGCTGTAAAAAGTTAAAGATCCCTGTAGACAAAATTGAATCAAAATAATTTCTTAACATATAGCCTCAAAAAGAAATATCAGAAAAGAATTCTCCTGGTTCTACAAGAACATAAATATTTGAAAAGGATAGGAAAACAGTAGTCAAACACAAGAGTCCTTCTAAAGGGCAAAAGGAGTAGATTTTCTGGACTTTAATCTCAGAATAGCTCTGTGATGACACACAGCAGATAAAGTGTTGAAGCTGCTATAAATGATTGCAAGGATTTGACAAATCTCCAGTTTGATGTTACCATCCTGTGACTTCAAAATCTGGAAAAGGTAAACTGAAAACAGACAGCAAGTCAAGGGAATTTGATGGTGGAGTGTGCTGAGTCTTCCTCCTAGTGCACCATACTGCATTGAGCAGTATCAGAAGTGAACATTTTATTCTGACAGCCTTGTGGCTTAAAGGATTAAATTTTTCTCTGATAGTTATTACTGTTCAGCATGCCAAAAATGTCATGAAAAATACCTCTCCTTTCTCAAAGGTAACAATGATCAGTGAGATGTTGACAGTAATAGCCAATTAAAGGCTTAAAGTGAATAAAGTTGTAAAACCGAAGTAGGGACTCCCAGTTCCATTGGACCTGCTGGTTGGTTGCTAAGATATAAACATTTTGCTATTTTAGTTAGCATACTTGGAATGAACATTTAACTTTTTTCTCTCTCTTAGTAAATCTGATAGTGTCACAAGCATTCCCATGGCTTAAGCTTTCCCATTTATTTTGCATGGGTGAGCATAGCTTCTTGGGATCCTATTTTCTTCTTTGATCCCATGTGTATTTATTTCTGAAAATACTGGGATGGGTTGGTTTGGTGACGGCTAATGTTTTGTTTACCCAATAAATGGATGGCACTTGATGGAGTAACACAAGAAAACAACACATCCCTGCCTCAATGATCCTTATACCCCAATTAACTTTTCTTTTTCAAATAAAAAACTATTTATTTTTTAAAAATTACTCTGCCTTTCTCCAAAAAAAAAAAAGTATTCAAGAAGGCTTTAAAATGTGTTCTTTGTAAAAACCTATTTTATACATATTTTGGCAATCTGGCCAGGTAATCCTGCTATGGTAATAGAATAGACCATACTGCCAGCGACTCAAAACCAATTGTCAGGCAGCAGTTAACTAACCAGACAACTTGGCCTTGGGTGGCAAAGTCCACAGGAAAGGGTGATGGTCCCCAAGTGGAATAAACCCCACTTGAATCCATCTTGATGGAGGGCAGCAGTTTCAATACTGGCCAGAGGCTGATGAGGACGTTGTGTGCCATAGAGCTCAGGACCAGAAAGTGACTCACAGAACTGGATCAGTGGTACATGTGTCACGCTGCAATGCAGAAGGCAAATGGAAAGCCACTGCATTATATTGTTCCCAGGACATTCTTCATGGCTGATCACAATGATGATAGCCAATATTTAGAATTCAGGGGAATAATACTTCCATGGTGGTGGTGACATGACCACTCCAATCCCCCACCATTTCCCCACCCCTGCCGCTTCCCTGCCTGCCATGGGTGAAGGAGGGGTGCTGCCTGTCCTTGCCCACACTCGACCAGTGCAGTACCTGGGAAAGATGTGGCCATCTGCCACTTCCACTTCTGCTTCCACCACCAGCGCCGCCGGCCTTTTCCCCTCCACCTGGCATGGCATGTCCCTAACACCAACACATAGGAGGGCAGATGTTGTAAGCCTTCTTACAACATCCACCCTGCTATGGAGTGGCATTAGGGACATACCAAGCCAGGTGCAGGGGGAAAGGACGGTGGTGATGGCAGCCACAAAGGTGGCACAAACAAGGACATGGGATGGATGGAATGGTGCCATAGGCTGGATCCAGCCCATGGGCCATAAGTTGAGAACCCATGTGCTAAAACATATAAGGTACACGTGGCGATGAACACATCAAATCAATGCAAATTAGATGACAGGTTGTGTTGTGTATGTACAATGTTGCTTGATATGTATGTACATTGTCGCTTTAAGAAATGTATGAATGTAACCTGGCCACAATCACAATGTAACCCAGCTGTTAAAGGAACGCGAGCAAGCTGCCTATAGAGGGCAGCTGCGAGTGTTCAACTCACATGGTTATCATTCCTCAAATCACCTGCAGCCGCGGGAACTCCCTGCAACAGCAAACTACTACCATCCAGCACCTTAGATGGGCGTGACCCGGATGACATCACGCCGGTAGCAGCCAATGAGCTACCATGCAGGCAGATTTAAATGTATTGTACTACTGTATATAATGTGAGGTATCTCCGCCATTACCACATGTTCGTTCTGATCATCAACCAAGAAACCTGTGTTAGTCCCTACTGCGACTCTTTCTATGTCTCCTGGAAAAGACACTAAATTGGCGACGAAGGTGGGATCGATGGCGAATCCCAAGGTCAAGGCGTACCAGTTCGATGTGAGCGAGCCCGAACAATGGGAGCTCTACGAGTGCCAGTTTCGGCACGTGATGGAAGCCGCGGGCATCGACGACGACGCGAAGATGCGCTCCCACTTCCTGGCCCAAGTGGGGCCGGCCACGCTGCGGATCCTGATGACCCTGGTGGCCCCCCGGAGGTCCCCATCGACCGTATCCTGGAGAGACTGGGTGAGCATTTCCAGCCACCCGTCTCGATCTTCCCAGCACGGGTCGCGTTTCACAGGCGAGACCAGCGACCGGGCGAATCCGTGTCCGCCTACGCCGCGGCCCTCAGGCTTGCGGCGGTCCACTGCCAGTGGGATGACCTGGACCAGGCCCTCCGTGACCGCATGCTGTGTGTTTTGAGGGACGAGGAACTGCAGAGAAGGCTGATGACCCGCGACCAATGCCTCACTTTCAACAAGGTACTGCGGGAGGCCCAAGCAGCCGAAGAGGCCAGGAGCGGGGTGAGACTGTTCAAGTCCCGAGGGGCCGCGTCCGAGAGGGCCAAGTCACCAGTACAGGCGGCCCGGCGGACACCAGCGAAGGCGGCCTGGCGGGCCCCCAAGCCGCCCGCCGGCACACCAACGTCGTCCGAGGAGTCGTCCACCACAGCGGACCCCTACTCCAGCGAGGACGACGACGTCCAGAGGATCAAGAAGCGTGGTGAGAAGTGGCAGACCCGAGAACGGCAGGACCGCCATTGCGACGGCTGTGGGGCGTCCCACGACCGCACGAGGTGCCCGTTTCGAAAGGCCGAGTGTCACAACTGCGGCCGAAAGGGGCACATCACCCGAGTATGCAGGCGCGGGCGAGTCGAGGACAAAGGGAGTTCCAGCCATCCCCAGACGCACCAACGGAAGGCGGCCGGCACCAGGAAGGTCGCAGCCAGCTACAGCGAGGAAGGCGTGAACCGTGTGGGCCTGGAGCACCGGTGGTTTTTCGTAGAGGTACTGTTGCAAGGGGTCCCAGTGAGGATGGAGATAGACTCGGGGTCATCTTATTCTATCCTGTCCCAAAAGGAGTTTATGCGTATTCCCCCAGATAAGCGGCCCAAGCTCCGGGCAATGAGGTCACACCTACGGGACGTGCAGGGAAATGGGATCCCGGTGTTGGGGTTGGGAAACTTAAAGGTGAAGTTCAAGAACTACTCCGAGAAACTCCCCTTAGTGGTCCTCAAAGGGGGGAGGTGCTGCCTTTTGGGAACGCAGTGGTTTGCTCCCCTGGGAATCGAACTGTCCGGCATTAACGCCATCGAGACTGACCCAATGCGGGACGTGTGCAACGCGCACCCGGACGTTTTCAAGAAGGGGCTCGGGAAATACAAGGGGCCCCCGGTTTCCTTCGAGCTGGACCCAGAAATCCGGCCCATCCGCCTCAAACCAAGGAGGGTGCCCTTCGCACTCAAGGACAAGATCGAGGCGGAACTGGACAAATTGGTGGGGCAGGGGATTTTGGTTCCAGTTGACTCGGCGGAGTGGAAAACGCCGATTGTTACAGCCCTTAAGTCGAACGGGGAAGTCAGGATTTGTGCAGGCTATAAATGTACCATTAACAAGGCCATTCGGCCAAATGCATATCCAGTGCCGTGGTCAGTCACTTGCTGGCCACGTTACATGGGGGGAAGTGTTTTGCCAAGTTAGATCTGGCCCAGGCATACCAGCAGCTCTCTGTAACCCCGGCTGCTGCAGCCGCGCAAACGATAGTGACACACAAGGGGGTGTTTAAGGTAACGCGCCTTCTGTTTGGCATGAATTCGGCCCCCGGAATTTTCCAGTCCCTCGTGGAACGCCTTTTAAAGGGGCTTCCAGGTGTCCTCCCATACTTCAACGACGTGTTGATAACGGCAGGGAGCGAATTAGAGTTAGCAAAGAGGCTAGATGGGGTCCTTTCAGTGTTCGAGAGGGCAGGTCTTCGACTGAGGAGGGACAAATGCATATTCTTTGCGAGGGAGGTCGAGTTTCTAGGTTTTAAGGTAACCCCGGACGGGATCAAGCCCTCTGAGTCAAAGGTTGCGGCCGTGAAAAACGCCCCTCGCCCCACCGCAAAACCGGAGCTACAATCATTTCTAGGGCTCCTAAATTTTTATCATACCTTCCTGCCTCGGAAGGCATCGGTCGCGGAGCCTCTACACGCGCTACTTAAAAAGGACGTGGTTTGGCAGTGGGGGGACAGGCAGGAGAGAGCGTTCAAGGAGCTCAAGTCACTCCTGTCCTCGGATGCTGTCCCTACCCACTTCGACCCGAAAAAGCCAGTGGTTTTAGTCTGTGATGCATCCCCAGTGGGGGTGGGGGCGGTCCTGTGTCACGTGTTGGAGAGCGGGAGGGAAGCCCCGGTAGCGTACTACTCAAGGTCCCTCTCAAAGGCCGAGCGCAATTACGCGCAAACTGATAGGGAGGCCCTAGCCATCATCGCCGGAACGAAAAAGTTCCACGACTTTTTATACGGCCGCGAGTTTACGGTAGTGACCGATCACAAACCACTTCTGGGGATCTTCACTACCGGCAAACCCACACCGCAAATCCTATCCCCCAGGATGCTGCGTTGGGCCATTTTCCTCAACGCCTACCAGTATGAGCTGGTCTATCGCCCAGGGAAGGAGATCTCCCATGCAGACGCGCTGTCCCGATCTCCCCTCCCCAGCTTAGGGGACCCCGCATGCGAGGTAGAGCAGGATCACCAAGTCCTGCTAATCGAGTCTCTCGACTCACCCCCCATTGTCCCGGCCGACCTCGCCAAGGCCACGGCGGCCGACAAGATGCTGGCCCAAGTTAGTTCCTGGGTTAGGAAGGGCTGGCCTACGACTACCCCCGATGAAGAGTTCAGGCCATTTTTTAGGCGCAGAGTAGAGCTTTCGCTGGAAAGGGGCTGCTTACTCTGGGGCCAGCGGGTAGTTATCCCAGAGAAGCTGAGGGCCAGGGTACTGAGACTACTGCACACCAGACACCCCGGGATCATGCGCTCCAAGGCTCTGGCCAGGAGTTTCTTTTGGTGGCCCCAGATAGACGGGGACATAGAGCGTTTAGTGGGCACGTGCGAGAGCTGCCAGAGCTCTCGGCCCGAGGAGTCCCGGTTTCCCCATAGGGAATGGGATACGGCCCTCGGGCCATGGTCCCGGATCCATGTCGACTTCGCTGGCCCTTTCCGCGGGTCCATGTTTCTGCTGGTAGTCGACTCCTACTCCAAGTGGTTGGAGGTAATCCCCATGAACAGCACCTCCTCCGCCGCAACCATCAAGTAGCTGCGCAAGCTTTTGCCTGTTTCGGCCTGCCAGACGTCCTTGTAAGCGATAACGCTAGTACCTTCACGTCTGCAGAATTCAAGTCGTTCATTGAGCGGAACGCTATAAGGCACATTACCGCTGCCCCGTTTCACCCCGCCACAAATGGTCAGGTAGAGCGCCAAGTGCGCACTACGAAAGACGCACTGCGGCACATGGGCCCCGGTGAGTTGAACCTTCATTTGTGTCAGTTTCTCATCTGCTACAGGACAACCCCCCTAGCTTCATGATTTTCCCCAGCCGAACTCCTCATGAGGAGGCGTCCGATAACACTTTTTGACCGGATGGATCCGTCCAGGGTGGAGGATGAAGGGAGAAACATAAATATAGGGGGAGGGAGCTCCAAAAGTTTTTCGGCAGGGGACCCGGTTCACTGCAGGAATTACGCGGCGTCAGGGCCAGCGTGGGTCCCAGGGACAGTCATCGAGCAGACGGGGCCAGTGTCCTACAGGGTCGAGACTAGCTCGGGTCTACTCTGGAGGAGGCACGCCGACCAACTCAGAAGGCGGGTCACTAGTGAAGGGGATTCAGCGTTAGGGTCCTCCCCCACCCGCATTACCCAAGGGGGAGACACGGCGGAACCCGGGGATACAAATGCATATCCTCGGTTCTCAGCCACAGAGGAGGATACTTTGGAAGAGAGGGATCAGTTTGATGATGATTATGAGTTGCGGTACCAGGGGGGTGTAGCGGAGTGGTCCCCCACCCGTCCTAGCGAAAAGAGGGGTTTCAGTTTAGCCCCTGGTACCTTCAGTCCCCCCAGTCCTTTTGTGTTAGAATATACCATAGCTCCAGCTCCCCGGAGACCAACACCCCCAAGGCAGGCATCGGGGGGGAGTCCAACCACCACAGTCCCCAGAACTCCCAGGCAGGGAACGGGGGGTGGCGAGACCACGAGGGTCTCTTCGTCGGTCCCGAGATTCGTGCTGGGGGGACCCCTAGCTCCTCAAACGGTAGGCAGGAGTTCACTTCCCAACTGTTCATTCCATTCCCATCCCCCAATGCAAGGTTACCACAGAGCCCACACCGAGCCACTAACGAGTCCCCCCTTTCCGTTGCAGGACAGGACTCCGCAGAGCCAGGCTCCCCTGTGTTAGGCCAAGCGGCCGCTCGCCCCAGGCGCACGTGCGGCAAGCCACAATGGTTGAGGGACTTCGTCCCATCCTAGGGGGGAGGGATGTTGTGTATGTACAATGTTGCTTGATATGTATGTACATTGTCGCTTTAAGAAATGTATGAATGTAACCTGGCCACAATCACAATGTAACCCAGCTGTTAAAGGAACGCGAGCAAGCTGCCTATAGAGGGCAGCTGCGAGTGTTCAACTCACATGGTTATCATTCCTCAAATCACCTGCAGCCGCGGGAACTCCCTGCAACAGCAAACTACTACCGATCCACCACCTTAGATGGGCGTGACCCGGATGACGTCACACCAGTAGCAGCCAATGAGCTACCATGCAGCCAGATTCAAATGTATTGTACTACTGTATATAATGTGAGGTATCTCCGCCATTACCACATGTTCGTTCTGATCATCAACCAATAAACCTGTGTTAGTCCCTACTGCGACTCTTTCTATGTCTCCTGGAAAAGACACTAAATGTTGTGCACCATTTTAACTGTATTTCAAATTTAGTTGCTGGCAATTTAAAAAATCAAATGTGTCCAGAGGGGGAGGAAAGGCTTGTAGGGATGAAGAATGTTGCTTCTCACTCACTTCCAACATGCCAGCCTGATGGGATTTGTTTGTTTGTTTGTTGTATTTCTATACTGCCCATTTGGGTGATATCCCACTCTGGGCTGTAAACAAACAGATAACAAATAACAACAACACACAGCAAATCAAACAATCAACTGACAAATACATCACAAACTGAAATAAAATAAAATAAAGTAATTGGTACCTGTTATGTATGTATGTGTGCATGTTCATTATACTGTAAAGGCAAGAATGTAACCACTCCAAGTACCAACGATCTCAGCTGTAAAGGAACGCGAGCAGACAGCCCATAGAGGGCAGCTGCGAGCGTTCAGTCTCACATGGTTCACATTGCTCAATCACGGACAGCCGCGGGAAAACCTTCCCCGCATTCAGCAGCAGAAGAAAGAGGCGTGCCTGGGCGAGGCCACGCCGGTAGCAGCCAATGAGCTACCGTGCTACAAGATTCAAATGTAGAGGGCTACTGTATATATTGAGATGTATCACCGCCATTACCTCATGCTTCACCGGAACACTATGCAATAAACCTGCGTTAAACCAACCCTTCGGTTGTCCTGTTGTCTTTGGTCCCATACACTAAATTGGCGACGAGGATGGGATATGGCTGCCCACGGGACCAAGACATGCGCCGGCTACGAGATCAGGAAGCCGGGAGACTTGGAGCTGTTTGAGATAGACTTCAACGCAGCGCTGGTGGAGCTCGAAGTCTCAGATGAGGCCAAGAAGAGGGCCATTTTCGTCCGCATGCTCGGACACGAGACCAAGAGGACCTTGGTGGACCTGATCGCGCCGAGGAAGGTGGGCGACCTCAAAGCCACAGAGCTCCTGGCGGCGCTGCGCGCCCATCTCCAGCCAGCGATAGCGATGTTCCCCGCTCGGAGCGCGTTCTGGAGGCGAGTCCAGGCGCCCGGGGAATCGGTCGCTGAGTTCGCCGCGGCCCTGCGGCTGGCCGCCGGCCCATGCAAGTGGGAGACCCCAGAAGTCACCCTCCGGGACTGCCGCTCTGCGGTCTGAGGGACACAGAGACTCAGCGCGCGCTGATGAAAAGGGAGCCGCCTCCCACGTGGCAACAAGTCCTCGACACGGCGCAGGCCGCGGAGGCCACGACTGCCGGGGTGCAAGAGCTCCGGGACTGGCACCCGAAGCCCGCCAAGGCAGAGAGCTCGGTGCGCGCGGCCCGGCGAGCTTCGGACTCGTCTGCGGAGAGCGGCGACGACGAGGACGTCCGGAGGGTCCAGAGAGAGGGCCGGCACTGCGACGGCTGCGGCGCCGCCCACGCCCGCGCCAAATGCCCATTCCGCAAGGCCGAGTGCCACAACTGCGGCCGGCGCGGGCACATCGCCAAGGTCTGCCGGAAGCGGCGCGAGGCCACAAGGAGTTCTCCAGACCGCTCGGCGAGGCAGGACCGCACCACGAGGCCAAAGGACGGCACCCGGACCACGAGGACGCGGGACGGCGTAGGGCGCATCTCCGACGACAGCGAGGACGACGCTCCGGTTTGCAGCGTTTCCACGGAGCACCCCCGATACTTCGTTGAGGTAGTAATACAAGGGGCCCCTGTTAGAATGGAGGTGGACTCGGGTTCGTCATACTCTATTATTTCCCAGGGGGAGTTCATGAAAATCGCCCCCCGCGTGCGGCCCAAGCTCAAAGCGTTGAGGGCCACACTGAAGGACGTGCAAGGGAACCGCATCCCAGTGTTGGGGATTGGGAAGTTCCAGGTCCAGTTTAAAAAGCACACCGCAACGCTTCCCCTAGTCGTCCTCAAGGGAGGAAAATGCAGCCTCCTCGGGACTCAATGGTTCCAGCCCCTGGGGTTGTTCATTGGGGGGGTGCACGCCGTGGGAGCACACGCCACCGGGACTGATCCAATACAGAGCGTGTGCGACGTGCACCCCGAAGTTTTCAAAAAGGGGCTCGGAAAATTCAAGGGCCCCCCAGTGACTTTCGACCTGGATCCTGGAGTACGTCCAATCAGACTTAAACCGCGCAGAGTGCCTTTCGCACTAAAAGACAAAATAGAGGCGGAGTTGGACAAATTGGTGGGCCAGGGGATTCTTGTTCCTGTTGATTCTGCGGAGTGGGAAACTCCAATTGTAACAGCGCTCAAGGCCAACGGGGAGGTCCGCATATGCGCTGATTACAAGTGCACCATCAATAAGGCGATCCGCCCTAATGCGTATCCGGTGCCGGTAGTCAGCCACTTGTTGGCCAGGTTACATGGGGGGAGGTGTTTCGCTAAACTCGACCTGGCCCAAGCCTACCAGCAACTCCCGGTGACCCCCGCCGCAGCTGCTGCACAGACCATAGTCACCCACAAAGGGGCGTTCCAGGTATCGCGCCTCCAATTCGGCGTGAATTCGGCGCCCGGGATTTTCCAGTCACTCGTGGAACGCCTCCTGAAGGGGTTAGAGGGGGTGTTACCCTACTTTGATGACGTATTGATTACAGGGGGGAGCCGGGCCGAATTAGCAACAAGGTTGGGAAAGGTCCTGGCAATATTCGAAAAGGCGGGGTTGCGGTTGCGAAAAGACAAATGCGTTTTCTTCGCAAGTGAGGTTGAGTTCCTAGGGTTCCGTGTTACTCCCGAGGGAATCAGGCCATCCCAATCCAAGGTGGCCGCCATCAAGAAGGCCCCTCGCCCCACCTCCAAGCCCGAGTTGCAGTCGTTCTTGGGACTGCTCAATTTTTACCACTCCTTCCTTCCGCGGAAGGCAGCAGTGGCGGAACCGCTACACAAATTGTTAAAAAAGGATGAGGCATGGAAGTGGGGCGACGTCCAGGAGAAGGCTTTCAATGACCTGAAGCGACTCCTGGCATCAGATGCTGTACTGACCCACTTCAATCCCAAACGCCCAGTGGTCCTAATATGTGATGCATCCCCGGTGGGGGTGGGGGCGGTGTTATGCCACGTACTGGAGAACGGGAGGGAGGCCCTGATAGCGTTCTACTCTAGGTCCTTGTCCCAAGCGGAGAGAAACTATGCCCAGACAGACAGGGAAGCACTAGCGATAATTGCGGGGACCAAGAAATTTCATGATTTTGTGTACGGCCGCCCCTTCACCATAGTGACTGACCACAAGCCCCTGCTAGGCATTTTCACCACAGATAAGCCCACACCCCAAATCCTGTCCCCGAGAATGCTCAGGTGGGCCATTTTTCTCAACGCGTATCAGCACGCGCTGGTATACCGGCCCGGGAAGGAGATCAGCCATGCGGATGCCCTGTCGAGGTCCCCCATTCCCCGGGATTGCTGCCACGTGGGCGAGGTAGAGAGGGACCACCAGGTCTTAATGATAGAGGTCCTAGACTCCCCTCCAGTAGTACCGGCCGACATCGCTAAAGCGACCGGCAAGGACAAAACGCTGGCCACAGTTTGCTCCTGGGTGCAGAAAGGGTGGCCCGTGTCTTCCCCAGCAGCGGAATTCGACACATTTTTCAAAAAGAAACTAGAGTTGTCCCTAGAGAGGGGTTGCCTTTTGTGGGGACAGCGGGTAGTGATCCCCACGTCTCTCCGGCCGAGGGTGCTTAAACTGCTGCACGTCAGCCACCCGGGGATCGTCCGCTCTAAGGCACTGGCCCGCAGTTACTTTTGGTGGCCCCAGCTAGACGCCGACATCGAACACATGGTCGGCACTTGCGAAGCGTGCCAAAGCTCCAGGCCAGAAGAGGCCCGCTCGCCACATAGGGAGTGGGACGCAGCAAGGGGGCCCTGGTCCCGGGTACACGTAGATTTTGCTGGCCCGTTCAGGGGAACGCTCTTCCTCCTTGTAGTGGACGCGTTCTCCAAGTGGTTGGAGGTCATTCCAGTCTCGAGCACCTCCTCGGCCACAACAATTAAACAGTTACGGAGGGTCTTTTCCACGTTCGGTTTACCCGACACCCTCGTCAGCGATAACGCTAGCTGTTTCACGTCCGCCGAGTTCGGGGCATTCATGGAGCGCAACGCCATTCGGCACATCACCTCCGCCCCCTTTCACCCGGCCACCAACGGCCAAGTAGAGCGCCTCGTGCGCACCACGAAAGACGCGCTGCTGCGCATGGGCCACGGAGACCTCGACCTGAAATTGTGCCAATTCCTGCTAAGGTACAGGGTCACCCCATTGGCGTCAGGGTACTCCCCCGCAGAGCTGTTGATGCGCAGGAAGCTGGCCACGGGAATCTCCAAGCTAGACCCCACGAGAGTAGAGGACAAAGGGTGGAACATAGGGGTGGAACCCACAAAGAGTTTCAGCATAGGCGCCCCGGTGCACTGCAGGAACTACGCCAACGCGGGGCCAGCCTGGGTGCCGGGCACCGTAATAGCACAAACCGGCCCCGTCTCATACCGCGTGGAGACCAGTACAGGTTTCCTGTGGAGGCGACACGTGGACCAGCTCAGGCGCAGGGTCCCCGGAGAGCAGGACGGAGACAAAAATAGCATCGAATCAGCGTTAGGGTACTCCCCCACCCGTTTAGCCCAAGGGGGAGGAAAAGGGGAGCATGGGTCCCCACCAAGGGGGGAGGAAAGGGAATCGATCCACAGAGATCTTTTGCGGGAGTCCGCGGCAGAAAGGAAGAGCCCCGACCACACACATACCCCTCGGGAGTTCCCCCGAAACACAGATGCCCATAGAAGTTTAGACGTTGATTTACAGTACCAGGGGGAGTTAGCGGAGTGGTCCCCCACCCGTCCTAGCGAAAAGAGGGGTTTCAGTTCAGCCCCTGGTACTTCCAGTCCCAGTAGCCCCTGTGAGTTAGAATGCAATATAGCGCCAATTTCCCGGAGACCGACACCCCCAAGACGGGAGGCAACGGCGAGTCCGCCCACCACAGTCTCAAGATCCCCCGAGCGGGGATCAGAAGGTAGCAGAACCACAAGGGCGACCTCATCGGTTCCGCGGTTCACAATGGGAGGGTCCCCGGGGTCCGAGGGCAACAGGCAGGGATTCACCTCCCAACTGTTCATTCCATTCCCATCCCCGGGCGCAGGGCAGGCACGGACGCCCCACAGAGCCACTAACGAATCCCCGTTTCCCGTTGCAGGACAAGCACCCGCGGAGTCAGGGATCACAGGCTCTCCAGTACTAGGGCAGACGCAGGCACGCCCCAAGCGCACGTGCGGCAAGCCACAATGGTTGCGGGACTTCGTCCCATCCTAGGGGGGAGGGATGTTATGTATGTATGTGTGCATGTTCATTATACTGTAAAGGCAAGAATGTAACCACTCCAAATACCAACGATCTCAGCTGTAAAGGAACGCGAGCAGACAGCCCATAGAGGGCAGCTGCGAGCGTTCAGTCTCACATGGTTCACATTGCTCAATCACGGACAGCCGCGGGAAAACCTTCCCCGCATTCAGCAGCAGAAGAAAGAGGCGTGCCTGGGCGAGGCCACGCCGGTAGCAGCCAATGAGCTACCGTGCTACAAGATTCAAATGTAGAGGGCTACTGTATATATTGAGATGTATCACCGCCATTACCTCATGCTTCACCGGAACACTATGCAATAAACCTGCGTTAAACCAACCCTTCGGTTGTCCTGTTGTCTTTGGTCCCATACACTAAAGTACCTGAGGGCATAGGACAGTGATGGAGAACCTTTTAGAGACCGAGTGCCAAAATTGCAACCAAAACCCTACTTATTTATCACTAAGTGCCAACACGGCAACAGGGGAAGGAGGAAGCGCTCACATTGGGCTGCTGGACAGAGGGACGAGGTGAAATCTGTGCTTGGGGGAGGGAGAAAGTGCTCCCATTGAACTGCTGGGCAGAGCAAATTCTGTGCTGGGGAGAAGAGAGGGGGCGCTCCCATTGGGTTGCTGGGCAGAGCAAACTCTGTGCTGGGGAGGGAAGAAGTGCTTTCATTTGGCTGCTGGGCAGAGCAAACTCTGTGCTGGGGAGGGAGGGAGTGCTCCCATTGGGCTGCTGGGCAGAGGGACAAGCAAACACTGTGCTGGGGGGGAGGAAGCACTCCCATTGGGCTGCTGGGCAGAGAGGTGGGCAAAGTCTGCTGGGGCGACCACATGGGTGCCCACAGAGAGAGCTTCGAGTGCCATCTCTGGCATGTGTGCTATAGGTTCACCACCATTGGCATAGGAAATCAACCTGACTGACAATTTATCAGTAAAGGGACAAAACCCTGAAAAGCCTCCTTGAAGAAGAGAGTTTTTAATTGCTTTTTAAAGATAGCCAGTGATGGAGCCTGGCACAGCTCTACTGGTAGAGTGTTCCACAGTGTTGGTGCCGCCACTGAAAAGGCTCTATTTCTAGTTAAAGACTTTTGAGCCATCCTCGGGGTTGGCACCTGGAGCTGCACTGACTATGATGACTCCCAGATTGCTGGTCCCTAGGGGTAAGAGTAGTTCCATCCAGGGTAGGGACCAGGCCTCCCAGTTGGGCAGATGCTCTCTCAAACACCAAAACCTCTATCTTGTTGGGAGTTGTTCTGAGGGAGAGATGCTCTGACAGATAGCAAGGTCCCAAACCATATAGGACCTTATATGATAACATTAACACCTTGTATCTGACAGGTAACCAGTGCAGACCTGCCAAGGCTGGGGAAATATGATCGAATTTCTTTATGCTTGTCACCAGCCTGGCTGCTCTATTCTGGACCCGCTGCAATCTCCATCTGCAGACATTTCTGTGGACATGTGGCAGGCATGTCTAGAGTGCACAGAACGCTGTTTATCTTCCCACTGAAGTGGTGCCTATTTGTCTATTTGCAATTTCTTGCTTTCAAACTGCTATGTTGGCAGGAGCTGGGATGGAGATGGGAGGTCACTCTGCTGTACAGTACTCGGGAATTGAACTCCAACCTTCCAGTCATTGAGTTCAGCATCTGTTGTGTATGTAACTCAAGTGAAATGTAATTGAAAGCGAACATGCAACGCAAGTGAAATGTGAGTGAAATCGGATCTAACGATCCTCCATTTCCCCCTCTTTAGTGTAAGGGACCAAAGACAATGAAACAGCCGAAGGGTTGGCTTAACACAGGTTTATTGCATGATGATCCGGAGGAACATGTGGTAATGGCGGATGGGTGTTGGAATTCTGCTTCATGTAAAGATATCTTCTTTATTCAGTCAGCCTCATTAGCAGCAGTTTATATTCTCAGATCTTTTAGATAGCAATCAGTCCCATGAAGTCCTGCTTCATTAGGCTTTTTGTAGGGAGAAACAGAGACAGACAAAAGCAGACACGACTGCTCTCTTTGGCTGGTCAAACGCTACTGAAACCTTTTCTTTATTTAGGCAGAGAGAGCGAGAAACGAATCTTGGGCAAGCATTGTATACCAGAAATGAAACTTAAGCTATATAATCAATCAGAATGTCAGAACCCAAAGAAGGGAGAGATAAGGAGCGTTGTCTCTCAGTGAGCAAAGAGGCCTTGTTTACAAAATGTGTCAGAGACAGGCAAGACAGAATCCAGATGCATTCCTACATGTCCTCCTTTTTTCATTTAAATTTGAGAGAGGGACGGCTAATCATACCCCTGCATGTCATCATATACATCATCACTGTCCACCTGGACATCGTACCCCTCCTGACTCATGGTACTTTGTTCCGGAGGAAGATACCTCATTGAGTACAATTGCCGTCGTGCAAAACTCGATGTCTCCCTTCTACGCAGTGGACATGTATTACACATAGAAATAAGGTTAGGAATACAATTAATGCAAAAACACAAAGATATAAGGCAGATAATAATAATGAACCCATAAAAGAAAACTTGTCTAAGGACAGATAAATCAGGCAACCAAGAAGTCACCCAATCAAAGAGATTAACATCAGTGCGTACATTGTTAGTAATACTCTCCTGTAAATTCTGAAGTTCTTTCTCAATAGTATTATTCAAATCCTGGAATTTTACCCGACATCCCTGGTTCCCGACCAGTTTACAAAATCCTCCGGATTTTGCTAACAGGTAATCTATAGCCAGTCTGTCCTGCATTTGGTCTTGATGAAGCTCAGTGATTTCCATTTGAAGATCCCGTATGACCCTCCCTGTGGCATTGATTGATTTCTCCAGCCTACAGGTGAGTCCCAAAATGGACCTTCTATTCTCCTGGGAAATGACACCTGGGTATGATCCCAATGTGAGTGCGCCAGTGATAGCACTCCCTATAGCTCTCCCCCAGGAGCTACCATCAGACAGCTGAACATCGATTATCACTTCATCATTGCAGCCAGAACCCATTGGGCCGGCAGCAGCTCTCCGGCGCCGTGCATGTGCCTGAGGCGGCATTTGCACTTGTACGGGTAAGGTAAAATAACCCAATGCTGCACATTGATATTGTCCTGGATGGAAATTCGTGGCAACTCCATTAAAAAAGAACCACATGTTAGGATCCTTGATTTGCCATCCATTGCAAATTGAACCACTATCTATAGCAGAATAATCAGGAGTAAACATAGGAAAAACATCATATATATCTTCAATAGTAGTGTTAAACAAGGTATAATTAAGCTTATAAGAACTGTTATAACTACCCCATAACCAAAAATAATCATCACAACCCGTATAATTGCCTACATTCTGCAAAACCCTTTCCGCTTGAGTCCAGTATTTCCATTCACTATTCCAGACTCCAGAACTATGACAACAGAAACAAAGTCCTTTAGTGTATTTCTTGAATGTCATGCTTCGCCAACGGGTGTTGTTAAATTGTTCTGGAGGATTAGAGAAGAGTGTAGACCTATCAAGATGTTGCAAATGTCCAATAACCAGCTCTGGTGTGTTGAACAATGCCGGAAGAAAAGCCATTTGCGACACTGCCAGTGGATGCTCATAGTATAACGTTGCATTCTTACCATGAACCTCAAACATATAGTTAGCATGACGAATCCAAAAGTTGGGGTTGCCCCCATGAGGCATTGTTCTTACAGCTGGAAGCACAGTAAGAAAGAAAAGAACAAATGTCAGCACATTTAGTTTACTGGTGAACCACCATCCTGGAGCTGAGTAACCTTCTTCTCTCTCCATGGACGGATCGCTCCAGCAGGAATCCTTCCACTCAGGATCCCCTTGTTGCCAATAGATGACCAATGGCTTAAGAAGACACTCCCCTAAGAAACAGGAGCATGCCCTGTTATTACTAGTACCATGTAACTAAACATGAAACATGAGTGACATATAACACAAATGCAATATCACAAACCCATTTACATGTGTAGAGTACTGAAACCTCTGCCATGTGCTTCTGAAGGTATGCAGTTTCATAAGACAATACATAACATAAGCAAAGACAGATCTTTCTCCTGCAAAAGAATAAGCAAAACATTTAAGCATAAACAAGACATGAACATTTTTTTTTCTTCCTTACATGAAGGAGGCCTCTATAGCATTCTAGAAAGCAATTCTTACTACCCAATTACATGAGTAAGGCATTAAATTTCTTCTTCTCCCACTAGATGTAAAGTGAAAGAGGCATTCAATAACTTATAATCAACATAGCATGGTAACTCAAATACAGTACAAATCTCATTAACATGAGCAGGTAGACAATTTCTTAAAAAGGCTGTCAGGTTTTATAATTCTTCTTTAAAGTCCACACAAACTTTTTAGTCCAATTAAAATGTCCAAATTAAAGACCAAACGTTGATTGAAGACAATTTAAACACAAAACACTATTTCTCCAGCACATTTCTTGGCATGGCAAGTTGAAATTAAGCCATAAATTAAGTCTCACTGACTTCACAAGACAATCCCACACAACCCCCCCTTTTCAGCTTTTCAGGCAGACACACATTCCTTCATGCTCCAGCCACACCCATCTGCAGTAAGGCAGGCCGAGGAGGTGTGAAGGCACAAAGACTTCTCCAGAAGTTGCAAGTAATTTTCACACAGAAGAAAATCACAGGGAAGTCCAAGTTGCTTTCCCTGCAATCCTGATGCTTGAAACGTGGGACAGCTCACTCTGTATCTCTTTGTTTGTGGGTTGGGCAGTTCAAAATCAGCAAAAAACTCCTTGTATTTTTGCCACAGTCTGTTGTCGTTCGAGGCAATATTCACCCCCCTCTTTCTCTGTATTTCTTTCATCTCCAGCATATGATTCTCAACCTTATGACAACCTGCATCTGTTAGTTTGTACTTGCACCCCTTTTTTGTCTTTGTTTTTGTGCGTTCCTCCTTTGGGCCATCCTTCCATTTCTGCAGGATCTTCCTGCCCAAACGTGAGGTATCAAATTTACTACTCAGCTTCTCCTGCTTTTGTGATGATGGTTGCTTCAGGGGGGGGCTGAGATCCCCTATGCTGCTCTTTGAAACACAGTCCTTGCTTCCTGCCACTCTGCATGCATTAGGAACTTCAATCTGTGATGAGTTCCTCACCATTTGTTCCCCATCAGCTGGCACTAGTATTGCAACAGTCTCATTTGCCCGCGGCTCTCTGTTCACTGGATATACATCAACAGGTTCCATCTCCAGCACAGCTGTAGTTAACGCAGCAGAGAACAGGTCTTTTGTAGGGCTAAAAGCACTTGATTGTTGCAAGTCAGGACATAATTGCAAGTCAGGACATAATTGCCCATCTCCTTTTCTACCTCCATCCCCATCAGGGGGCTGTTGTTTCTCATATGATGGAGGAGCAGTTGCAATGGCCCCCCTTTTCTCTGAAGGCAAAGGCTGTGGGAGGGGATGGCCATCAAGTCTTTGAGACAATCTTTGAGACAATAAAATATTTTTTGGAGTAAGTCTCTGAAGGCAGCCTTCAATTTCCTCCCATGTAAATAATATTGACACAGAAATTCCATTATGCTTCTGCATTTCTCTCCCAATCTGTTTCCACTGTTTTAAGTCCAGACCTTCATATTTAAACCAAGGACAGAATTTTGCTATAACTTTAACCAGTTTCTGTATCTCCTGTTCATTAGCCTTCTGCCCATTCTCATGCAAAAGATCTGAGATATCTTTACAAAGTTCCTGCATTTCTGAAGAAAGCAAACATCCCATGATAAAAAAATATATATGTTTCTTTTCCACTTACCCTGTGTGGGACCCAATGTAGAATTGGATGAATCTCGAGCTCGATTTATGACCTTCCCGGTCGGGGGTAAATGAGACCTTGTCCCCGGTCGCCAATTATGGGGTGTTAATTGCTGCTAAATGCTGAAGCAGAGTTCAAAGCAGGCTCTCTCATTGTAGTTCAAAGCGTCACACGGAGCGCCACTTGTTTGAATTCTGCTTCATGTAAAGATATCTTCTTTATTCAGTCAGCCTCATTAGCAGCAGTTTATATTCTCAGATCTTTTAGATAGCAATCAGTCCCATGAAGTCCTGCTTCATTAGGCTTTTTGTAGGGAGAAACAGAGACAGACAAAAGCAGACACGACTGCTCTCTTTGGCTGGTCAAACGCTACTGAAACCTTTTCTTTATTTAGGCAGAGAGAGCGAGAAACGAATCTTGGGCAAGCATTGTATACCAGAAATGAAACTTAAGCTATATAATCAATCAGAATGTCAGAACCCAAAGAAGGGAGAGATAAGGAGCGTTGTCTCTCAGTGAGCAAAGAGGCCTTGTTTACAAAATGTGTCAGAGACAGGCAAGACAGAATCCAGATGCATTCCTACAGATGGGTAGCTCAATATATACAGCTGGCTATACATTTGAAAGTGGCTTGTCGACAGACTATTGGTTGCTGCCTGCGTGACGTCGTAGAAGGTCATGCCCTTCTTGTCCAGGTGAAGAGGTGGCGGGAATCTTCCCGCGCTGCTGATCCAGGTGAATCTGAGCCATGAGAGCTGGATGCTCGCTATTGCCATCTAGTGGTCACTAGCTCGCGTCCCCTTATCAGGTTTACATTGATACAGCTGAAGGTTATAATGTTGCACACAGAAAGGTTACATTGTTACCACATGGCTAAGGTACATTGTTAAAGGCACAGCTTTACAGAACACAACACCCTCCCTTTCCCACTTGTTGTTTACTCATTACCCAATCAAGTGTTGTCACCTGGCTGTTTACCTGTACTGACCAATCATGTGGCTCTGCGCCAGGTTTGAATCAGTACCTATTGTATATTAGGAGCATTGCTCCACCGTTGACCTCATGTTCAGATTGACTACATTCCAATAAAGATGTGTTTGGCCCCCTGACTGCAATCACTTGAGCCACCACAGCCTCTGAAAAGCTAATTACAGATGCCTTCTAAATTGGACAGTTTATTCTTTCCTTCTGTACCCTGGTATCCCTGCTTTATCATATTTGTAAACAGGAGTCTTTATACAGTTCATTGAAAAGACTGTATCTTTATCACATTTGTTTCTCACTCTTCCTTGAAGGAGCTCATTGTGACAACAGGGGTTTATCATATTTTATCTTCAAACTATCTTATGAGGTTGATTAGACTGAGCCATTGCATATCTGATTGCTACAAGCAGCTACTCTATGAGAATAAAATTATTTCAGTCTCCCAGGAGCAGGTGTGAGGAATGCTGTCTACTCACTAGCCCAAATTCAGCCCCTGTTGGCTTTAGTACATTTTAATCCACATATTATTTAACAATTTCCTATTTCTTACAAAGAAGTGCATGTAAATGGTAAAAAAAGAGAAATTCTACACTTCTACCCCATATCTTTGAATTGTAAACGTGATGCACGTATAAACATGGCAGCATATTTGATATGTGCTATCTATGTGCCTTGTTATGTGTTATCCATAGCTTTGAGGCCCTTACTATCAAACCCTTCACATTTTATTATCCAGGTGTTCTCAACCTATGACCCACATGCTGCAACTGGCCCATGGCACCATTTTATGTGGTCTGCGCCGCCCCTGCCCCACCACCAGAATTGGAAGCAGACGCATTTACAAAAACCATAAATGCGCCCACAGCTGTCGTAAATGCATTTAAGACAGCCGCAGATGCATTTTACGGCAGCATTTATGGTGGGGGAAACCACCAGTCTGGCCCGCTCAACTGTTTGAGGGGGTGTGGTCTGGACTGTGGCTTGAAAAGATTAAGAACCCCTGGCCTTATCTGCTTCCAATTTAGATTTGCCAGCCTGAAACCAGCATACCCCTAAGAATAAATAAAGTGTCTATCTACAATTTATTAAATAATGCTTTGTTTTCTACTTGGATAACATGAGCTTATCAAAACAATATCAAAGTTACTTTTTCAGACTACAACTACCAGAATTCTCTAATTAGTGGTGGCTGTGGGATGCTACCCCTATTGCACTTTTTCTATAAAAGTTATGTTTTAAAAAACACAACAACATTCCTGTAATAGATAACATTCTTGTTCATACAACAATAATGTTGGTTTGATTTTTAAATTGATAGAATATTCTTTCTGATTCAATCTAGAAGGTTTAAAGAAAGACTAATATTTGCATACCTGACAACATTTATTGTCCAGGCACATAGGTATTGAAACATTTGTAAAATGTTATGCCTAGATATCTTCAGAAAACTCAGAGTTTCTGCACTGTACTTCTACAAATTAATGGCAAGACAGACACTGATTTAATGACCCAGGATTATAATTAAAATAGATGTCAACATTCTCAATAAAATCTGCTGTACACTATATGAATCTAGTTTATAAACTTATTGATACATTTGTCACCTTTGGTCACATAGTTTTGTCCAAAGCCTTACACATAGGAAGATGAAGTATTATGTCGTATTATTACAGCAAGGGAGTGTCTGTCATCTTTTCTAGATTTTGATAAGCCAAAGACCTTCTGATGAAGTAAAACTACTGGTCCTCTCCAGAAGATGTGAACACTCCAGTACTATTCACAGTTATTCAAGGAGGAAATGGTTACACCACTGTTAGCAACTTTTTTAAAAAGCATAAGTTGTTGCATTTGGCACTGTTGAAAATTTAGTTTTGAAAGGTCTGTTGATGTTCAAGTCCAGGGGTACCCAAACTTTTCAGGCCGTGGGTCGGTCACATGGTCCAGGGAGCCAGTCACTACGGCCCAGGGGCCGGATAAGAGCGCATTTTACTTCCACTTCCAGAAGCAACGAGGCTTTTGCGGGGTGGATGAATTGGTGTCAGGGGCCCAATTCCGCCCCTGGGCCATAGTTTGGTCACCCCTATTCTAGTCATTGGCAATGCAAGGACATTTAATTTCCCAACAGATATGAGAAAGAAAAATGAGCTTCAAAAGCTTCAAAATGATGTGCAGAGGAGCCACTGCTTTTTTTTTTCAGTCTCCAGAAATCAAGCTTTGTGTAGGACCATTTTCCCCCATTATACTCATTACAGCTGAATTGTGGGAAATTGTTTCCAACTCTTACCTAGCACTCTGTTTATTACAGATATTTCCAGTGGCGGAGTGGGTCATTGAATTAATTTGTTGCAACAAAAACCTATGTAGCAAAAAGAGCTGTGGCTATGGCAGCTCACCAAATGAATGCTCTGATCAAAAGGTGGCAACAGGCTATGCTATTTTGCTTATTTACATATGCCTTCTAGTTCTAGCTCAGCTTTATCATCTACAGGCATTCTAATTAGTGGAAAATTAAGGATGGAGGTGGTTTTGTTTGTTTATTTGTTTATTTTTCTGATTTATATTGCCACCCAACTCCGAAGACTCTGTATGGCAAGGGTGTGGGAGAGAGAAGAATAAGAGGCCAAGCAACTCTCAGTAAGAATATTGTTTGAGGGTCATCGACTGATGCATCCTTTGCTTGCTTACCACATATACTTGAGTATAAGCCGACCCGAATATAAGCCAATGTACCTAATTTTGACCTGAAAACCTAGGAAAATAGATTGACCCAAGTCTAAGCCAAAGATGGGAAATGCAGCAGCTGCTAGTGAATTTCAATAATCAAAATACATGAAAATATGGTAAATGTAATTAAATTGTTGGCACATCCCAATCCAACATGTTCGTGGGACCCTTGTGGTCATTGACCTGAGTATAAGCAAAGTCTCCTTTTGGGGGGCTAAAAAAACTCGGCTTATACTCAAATATTCCTAAACAGGAACAGAAGCCTGAAGTGAAGAGAGATGGTGTAGTTGTTTTGCTAAAACTAAATAGATCTTGTTTGGACAGTGCCAGCCTGTCAGATCACTTGGAAATCTGATCTATCTATCTATCTATCTATCTATCTATCTATCTATCTATCTATCTATCTATCTATCTATCTATCTATCTATCTATCTATCTATCTATCTATCTATCTATCTATCTACAGTGGTACCTCAGTTAACATATTAATGCGTTTTCCAGGATGTTTCCTACAACAAAAATTACTTTAACTTAATTTCCCATAGGAATGCACTGAAAATCAAAATACATTAACTGAAACATGGTTTCCCATAGGAATGCATTGAAAACCAATTAATCCGTTCTGGGGGAAAATTTGTAAACTGAGCCATTATTTTCTATGGATTTTCTTTTGTTATGTGATTTTTATGTTAACTGAGCCATTTGTTAACCAAGGTTCCACTCTGTCTGTCTGTCTGTCTGTCTAGTTACTTTTGGGGATGGTAATCGTATTTTAAAAGTAACATGATAGGAAGGAATGAAATTGTTGTATTGATGGAACAACTAATTTTTGCCCTAGTTACTTTTAAAAGTTAATGGTTAACAGACATTTTTAGATATTTTGGGAGAACTTTTTCAAATCCTGTGCCTTTGTCTTACCAACCATAAACTCCCAGCCCCAGCCCCCTCAAAAGTAGTGGAAACTAATTGAAAAGTACCAACAGTGCAGCAAATAATGTAATCAAATATTACTCAACTTTCTATTAATAATGATGGATGGTTATTTTTCAGCCACAGTGATTCATAATGGAAATAAATTATTTTTAAAAACCTAATTTTCCAAGCTGTAATAAATCATAAAACAGATGGAATCACACATAGGTGAAAGTTGAGAATCAGTATCCACCTGGGTAAAAAAATACTCTTCACATTCTAAATTACAGAAGTTCTGAATTTAAAAAACACAATAATTGTATGGTAGTAGAAGGACAACACAGTGGTCTCTCTTGGTAGGACTTCCTCTCCCTGGGACAGGTCCACAAGCACGCCTTCTCACATATACCCATCAAATGCTTGTTCCTACAAGTCTGTGTTTTTTACTTGCTATTCTAGTCTTTGGCTATCACTCGGTGTGTATGTATTGCATTTGTTTATGTGGGGTCCATTTAGATGAGTTACAATGCAATTTTGTGTCTGATTACCCAGAAATAAGTTCAATGGAATCCTGTGATCCTTATTCCCCACACAAGTATATTTAACATAACAGCCTCCATAATGCATTGGAGTATGCAGACACCATCTACTTTGATTAGGTCCAAATTATTTTTCTCACAAATTTCAACTGGTTTCTTTCAGTCAGTGTGCAGCTTGTCTATTTAACTTATATACAAATATTTTAAAGTATTTACTAACAATTGCATTTGACAGAATAGTGAAAAATATGAATATATAGGAACAAAGAAGTTTGACATGGAATGGGGAGGGGAGAACTCAGTGCCATCAACTATTGCTCAACCTGAGAGCCATGCAATTTATTCTGAGTTCAGCTCCCACCCTTCCTGAATCCATCCTTTATCTTCATATATTGATTTCAACTGGATCCTCTGAAACAAAAACTGTTGCTCTGGAGATTAAACCTCCAAAACTAAAAATGTGCATTTGAAAGAGTCCTGATTCAACGTGAGAACCACCTCAGGCTTCCTTGTTTCACTTTGCATTAGTTCAAAAACACTAGTTTTCCTAAGAAATTCCAAATTCAAAGCATATTCCTGTTCATGAATTTCATAAAGAAAATTAATTATATGCATGATAAGTCACAAATAAAATAATTTGGTTATTTTAATCTTTACTGCATTGCCATGTAAGGCATGTTAATTTAAAAA
Organism: Bradypodion pumilum; assembly: GCA_035047305.1. NCBI lineage: Eukaryota > Metazoa > Chordata > Lepidosauria > Squamata > Chamaeleonidae > Bradypodion > Bradypodion pumilum. The sequence goes on along the minus strand of JAWDJD010000003.1, from coordinate 226,362,592 downwards.
ACTGCTCATATATATCGTTCACAGCATGATATTTGCTTAAACATATTCATATGAGTTCCCTGGACAGCAAGAACAAATAGGTCAATCTTAGAAGAAATCAACCCTGACTGCTCCTTAGAAGGCCAAATAGTAAATATGAAGCTAAAGTACTTTGGATATCAAATGAGAAGAGAGGATTCATTTGAGAAAGCCTTGATGCTGGGAAAGGTGGAGGGCAAAAGAAGAAGGGGACAGCCAAAAATGAGATGGCTAGATGGTTTTGTAGACACAATGAGCACAGAGCTGGGTGGCTGCCTGGAGGGCAATGGTCCATGGGGTCGCAAAGAGTTGGAATTGACTGTGCGACTAAACAACAATTTATATGAGAAACAGGAGAAAAGTAGGGAGAAGAGCAGGGAAACAGTTAAACATTTGGCAAAGATCAAAATATACACAAGATTATAATAAAGCCCGCATGTGTTTTTTTGGCCTCAAAAGATATTATTTTTCAGAATAATTTTAGAAGGAGGGAGTGACAATAACGATGCTGTACACTGGCAAATTTTGTATCCCTGAAGAAATCAGACAATCACAACTGATTCTGCCAAAAATTGTAATGCCTTGGCTTGAAATGCAAACCTCAGCTATGAGTATGAAGATGAGCATTATGGTGTCTGAGCTATTCTCTACCTTAATCTCGAAAAAAATTATTCCCTTCTTCATCGTCGTTGGCTACTACTCATATCCGAGCATTCATTTTTCCTGGAAGTCATTTTCTCAGTTGATGGATGTGTCTCTGGTGACTCCATAAACCGATCCTGGCATGAAACATGCAACCTTCTTACCTACACAGTTATGCTGCTGACATCACCTTTTTGTCCTCTTTCTTGCTGGCTTCCTCTTCTTTCTCTGCCTGCTGATATGGAGGTCACTTGGTCCGTGTCCTCCACTTTCACACTGAATGAAGCGGAGAATGAGATTACAGTAAAACCCCTACTTACGTAAAAAGTCTGTTCTGTAGGCTTTTATATAAATCGGATTTTTACTTAACTCAAAGCAAACCCATAGGAAAAATGAATTTTGTTTTTACTTAAGTCAAAGCAAACCCATAAGAAAGTGATATTTATGTAAATCGAAGCAACCCCATAGGAAAAAATGAATTTTTTACTTAACTCGAAGCAAACCCATAGGAAATTGTGTTATGTAAATCGGGACGTGGTTTTAGTGCAAAAATCATTATGTAAGACAAATTTTATGTAACTCAAGGCACATGTAAGTGAGGGGTTTACTGTACTGTCCTCTTCTTCTTGTAGATATTCATAATATCACTGTGGAACATTACTAGCACAAGGAGCCCTGGCACTTCAAATTTTCTATGACACATGACGCGGTGAAGATACCTAAAGGGAGGGGAGATATTCTAGAGACATGGTTCCCAATGTGGAGCACACACACCACAGGGGGGCAATCTGATTTTCAAGGGGGATAATTCAATTATAATTTATTAACAGTGAATGGACTTTTAGGTTTCATCCACATGAATAGGAGCTTATTTTTTGAATAATAAGAATTGCATGTCATGGAGGGAGGGGTCAGGATTTTAGGGATGCTTAGGTGGAGCTTGGCCCAAAAAGGGTTGGGAACCACTATTCTAGAGCTTCAAAGTATGTGTGGAAGAGGAGAAACTTGCAAACCTTTTTGTTGCAAAAATAGAATGACAGGAAAAGACTACACAGCCATTAGGTAATGAATGTTAAGACAATTTTCCTGAACATTCAGGCCTCAGTCTAAATCAAGCATGGAATAGCTTTCCCACCATGATAGGGAATGCTGTTGCCATTGCACGTGTCTTTTGCCCTGTCTGTGTGCATCCTGTATCCATTTTTCACTGTATTTTTCTTGATTGTAATTTTTAATTATGTTTATGATATTTCTTGTATGTTTTTATATTGTATGTCTCATTTTCGCTTTTTGCTGCTGTCTGCTGTGCAGGCAGCATGCACTAATGTAAACCGCTTTGAGTCGCCTTTGGGCCGAATAAAGTGGTATACAAATAAAAGTGAAATGGGGGGGTGTTGTGTTCTGATGGTTTTACCTTACACATGGATTACAATGTATCTGAGCCAATGTAACCTTGCCTATAGCAACAATGTAACCTTCAGCTGTATCATATAAACCCTGTAATAGGACGCGAGCTAATGACCACCAGCTGGCAGCAGCGAGCGTCCAAGCTCTCTTGGTCCGAACTCATCAAAGGCAACAGCGCGGGAAGTTTTCCCGCCACCACCTTCACCTGGACAAGAAGGGCGTGACCCGCAATGACGTCACGCAGACAGTAGCCAATGGGCTACCATGGCACCACGTTCAAATGTATTACTACTGTATATAAAGAGCTATCGATCCGCCATTACCTCATGTTCCCTCTGTCCACGATGCAATAAACCTGAGTTAACCCAGCCCGAGGCTGTGTCCTGTGTCTTGGTTTGCATACACCAAATTGGCGACGAAGGTGGGATGATGGATCCCCACGGAACAGCCAGGGCACAGAGCGGGTTCAACATCACCAAACCGCAAGACTGGGAGCTGCTTGAGATGGACTTCCAGGCGGCACTGGTGGAACTCAGAGTCAAAGGAGACGACGAGGAGAGGAAGAGGGCCATCCTCACCAGAATGCTCGGGATGGAAACCAAGCGGACGCTGGTGGGCATCATCGCTCCGAAGAAGGTGAGCGAATTTAAGGCGGACGACATCATGAAGCTGCTGCGAGAGCGCTTCTGTCCCTCGAGGGCAATGTTTCCCGCTCGGAGTGCGTTTTGGAGGCGAGTCCAAGCGCCGGATGAGTCGGTTGAGGCATTCGTGGCCGCCATGAGGGTAGCCGCCGCCCCCTGTAAATGGGGCGACATCCTAGAGATGGCCCTCAGGGACGGAGTGCTGTGTGGCCTGAAAGACAAGGAGGTACAGCGCAGCTTGATGAATAAGGAGCCGCCACCCACGCTGGCAGAGGTCGTAGAGGCCGCGGAAGCCGCAGAGTCCACAAATGCGGGAGGGGACGAGATGCACCAGTGGCGTGCGTGGCGTCCTAGAGCCGGCAAGGCGGAAAATTCGGTGCACGGGAAGTCCGGACAGTCGGTGCACGTAACTCGACGGGCCTCAAAGTCGTCTACGGAAGGCAGCGACGGCGAGGAGGTCCAGAAGGTCCGAAAGGGTGGTCGACGCTGCGAGGGTTGCGGAGCGGCCCATGAGCGCGCGAGATGCCCGTTCAGGAAGGCCGAGTGTTACACCTGCGGCCGTCGGGGGCACATCGCCAAGGCATGCAGAAAACAGAAGGAGGGCCGGAGGCAGTCACAAGACCGTGCGGCCAGACCGGACCGTCCAGCGAGGCCCAAAGATGGCGCCCAGACCACGAGGAAGCAGGATGGCGTGGGCCGCGTCTCGGACGACAGCGAGGACGACACCCCAGTGTTCAGCGTGTCCGCGGGACAGTCCCATTACTTCGTTGAGGTATTAGTACAAGGGGCCCCTATTAAGATGGAAATTGACTCGGGGTCCTCCTATTCCATAATTCCCCAGAAAGAGTTTTTGAAAATCGACCCCCACGTGCGGCCCAAACTTAAAGCGTTGAGGTCCACGCTACGAGACGTACAGGGAAACAGCATTCCGGTGTTGGGGGTCGGGAAATTTCGGGTCAATTTTAAGAGACATTCTGCGGAACTGCCCCTAGTTGTCCTCAAGGGGGGAAGCTGTAGCCTCCTAGGGACACAGTGGTTTCAGCCCTTGGGTTTGTTCATAGGGGGAGTGCATACCGTGGGGGGGGACCCGATACAAGCGGTTTGCGATGCGCATCCCGCCGTTTTTAAGAAAGGACTCGGAAAGTTCAAGGGACCCCCTGTAGCTTTCGACATAGACCCGGAGGTCCGCCCGATAAGACTCAAACCGCGCAGGGTGCCGTTCGCACTCAAGGACAAGATAGAGGCGGAACTGGACAAACTGGTGGGCCAGGGGATTCTTATTCCTGTTGATTCCGCGGAGTGGGAAACTCCAATTGTAACGGCTCTAAAGGCTAACGGGGAGGTGCGCATTTGCGCTGATTATAAGTGTACAATTAACAAGGCGATCCGCCCTAATGCATACCCGGTGCCAGTGATCAGCCACCTTTTGGCCAGGCTGAATGGGGGAAAGTGTTTCGCCAAACTCGATTTGGCACAAGCCTATCAGCAACTTCCTGTGACCCCCGCCACGGCCGCGGCACAAACGATAGTTACACATAAAGGAGCGTTCCAGGTGTCGCGGTTACAGTTTGGCGTGAACTCGGCACCCGGCCTTTTTCAGTCGCTTGTGGAACGCCTCCTGAAGGGACTGGAGGGGGTGTTGCCTTATTTTGATGACGTGTTGATAACAGGGGGGAGTGAGGCTGAACTGGCAAAGAGGTTGGACAAAGTACTGACCGTGTTCGAGAAAGCGGGGCTGAGATTGAGGAAGGACAAATGTGTCTTTTTCGAAACCGAGGTCGAGTTTTTAGGGTTCCGGATCACACCCGAGGGGATTAAACCGTCTAAATCCAAAGTAGCAGCCATTAAAAAGGCCCCTCGCCCCACATCCAAAACCGAGCTACAGTCCTTCCTGGGGCTCCGCAATTTTTACCATACATTCCTCCCGCGGAAGGCGTCCGTGGCCGAACCCCTCCATCGGTTACTGAAAAAGGAGGAGACATGGATGTGGGGTGACGAGCACGAGAGGGCGTTCAAAGAGCTAAAGCAACTCCTAACATCTGAGGCAATCCTGACGCACTTCGACCCCAAACGGCCAGTGGTCCTAGTTTGTGATGCATCCCCGGTGGGGGTGGGGGCGGTGCTTTGCCACGTGTTGGAGGACGGAAGGGAGGCCCCGGTAGCGTTTTACTCAAGGTCCCTGTCCCAAGCGGAGCGAAATTACGCACAAACCGACAGGGAGGCGTTAGCAATAGTAGCGGGAACCAAAAAATTTCACGATTTTTTGTATGGCCGCCCGTTCAAAATCGTGACCGATCACAAGCCACTGTTAGGGATTTTCACGGCAAGCAAGCCCACGCCGCAGATCCTGTCCCCGAGAATGCTGCGATGGGCTATTTTCCTCAACGCGTACCAACATGAGTTGGAGTACCGGCCCGGAAAGGAGATCAGCCATGCTGATGCACTTTCGAGATCCCCTTTGCCCTTGTCGGACGACCAAAAGGCGAGAGCAGAAAGAGACCGCCAGGTGTTGCTAATTGAGGTTTTAGACGCACCCCCAATAGTACCAACCGACATTGCTAGGGCGACAGGCAAGGACAGAACGCTGGAGAAAGTTAGTTCATGGGTACAGAAGGGGTGGCCGGCATCGTCCCCGAGTGCAGAGTTCGACCCATTCTTTCGGAAGAAGCTAGAGTTGTCCCTAGAAAGGGGGTGCCTTTTGTGGGGCCAACGGGTGGTGGTCCCTACGCCCCTGCGGACGAGGGTGCTCGAACTGCTGCACGTCAGCCACCCGGGCATAGTTCGTTCAAAGGCGCTGGCCCGGAGTTACTTCTGGTGGCCACAGCTGGACGCGGACATTGAGCACATGGTCGGCACTTGCGAGGCATGCCAGGGATCCCGACCTGAGGCGGCCCGTCTCCCGCATAGGGAGTGGGACACAGCAAGGGGGCCATGGTCCAGAGTGCACGTGGATTTCGCTGGCCCATTCCGAGGAACCATGTTTCTCCTGGTGGTGGATGCGTTCTCCAAGTGGCTGGAGGTTATCCCAGTAAAGAGCACGTCCTCCGCCACGACAATTAGCCAGCTAAGGAGAGTCTTTTCCACATTCGGTTTACCCGACACTTTAGTCAGCGATAACGCTAGTTGCTTCACCTCCGCTGAGTTTGGAGCATTCATGGAGGCAAACGCCATTCGGCATGTCACGTCCGCACCGTTTCACCCGGCCACGAATGGCCAAGTGGAACGGCTGGTGCGTACAACGAAGGAGGCGCTGCGGCGCATGGGCCCGGGGGACCTGAATCACCAAGTATGCCAGTTCCTCTTAGCGTATAGGGTAACCCCCTTAGCGTCAGGCTACTCGCCAGCGGAGCTCTTGATGCGGCGAAAACTGACCACGATCCTGTCCAGGCTAGACCCGACGAGAGTCGAGGATAAAGGGAAAAACATAGGGTTGGCAGTCTCGAAAGGTTTCGCCGCCGGTGACCCTGTTCACTGCAGGAACTATTCCAGCGCGGGGCCAGCCTGGGTACCAGGGACGGTTGTAGAACAGACGGGGCCAGTGTCGTACCGGGTCGAGACTAACACCGGCCTCCTCTGGAGGAGGCACGCAGACCAACTGAGGCACCGAGTGAGTGGGCCAGTCAGTGGAGCTCAGCAACAGGATTCAGCGTTAGGGTTCTCCCCCACCCGCTTAACCCAAGGGGGAGACAGCAGTGGACAACAGTCCCAAGCAAGGGGGGAAGGCAGAAGCAGCGGCCCCGACTCATATCCTTTTGATACGCCAGTCCTATCAGGGGCCGGGGAAGGGGGAGAGGAGTTCGCGACCGCTGCCCCCGATTGTAATTTTGATTTTGATTTTGCGAGCCGGGGGGGTTTTCAGGAGTGTTCCCCCACCCATCCAAGCGAGAAGAGGGGTTTTTCGTTAGCCCCCAGTGCCCCCGGTTCCTCCCTAAGAAAGAGCACACCTCCCAACAACGCCGCGGAGCCGCGGCAAGTCACTAACGAGTCTCCCTCTCCAATTACAGGACAGGAAACCAGGGGACAAAGAGAAGGTAGCAAACCCGGGGAGAGGCAGCCCGCATCGAGACCCCAGCGTGTTCGAAATAAGCCATCTTGGCTGAGAGACTTTGTCTCCTAAGGGGGGGAGTGTGTTTAAGTGTGGGCTCGAGACTTTGTCTCGTCCTAGGGGGGAGGGGTGTTGTGTTCTGATGGTTTTACCTTACACATGGATTACAATGTATCTGAGCCAATGTAACCTTGCCTATAGCAACAATGTAACCTTCAGCTGTATCATATAAACCCTGTAATAGGACGCGAGCTAATGACCACCAGCTGGCAGCAGCGAGCGTCCAAGCTCTCTTGGTCCGAACTCATCAAAGGCAACAGCGCGGGAAGTTTTCCCGCCACCACCTTCACCTGGACAAGAAGGGCGTGACCCGCAATGACGTCACGCAGACAGTAGCCAATGGGCTACCATGGCACCACGTTCAAATGTATTACTACTGTATATAAAGAGCTATCGATCCGCCATTACCTCATGTTCCCTCTGTCCACGATGCAATAAACCTGAGTTAACCCAGCCCGAGGCTGTGTCCTGTGTCTTGGTTTGCATACACCAAAGGGGGAAAATGAAAAAATGAAGGCAGCATTTTTATCCCACTTTAGCATGTTGAATTTCATTGCAGGTCCTTCCCTCATCAAAAACACTCCCTGTTGTATCTTCTCACATTCTGCTTCCAAATTGATCAGCATTTCCTCACTCGCTATTTCCTTATGAACTGGAAATATAAATTCAAACTCAAAGAGGAAATCCAAATTGCAATAGGGTTTAAGGACACACCGATCACTGTCAGCCTCACTGATGACTTGCTGTGTTCTGAGACTGATATCTAACGGTCTGAGAAAGGCTGAAGATCAATTCACTTTCCTTTGCAGGCGCACCACCCAAAGAAAGACTCAGACACCAGTATATGGATAAAGGCATCGGGCCACTTTTATTGACAAATGCCCTAGTCCGAATTATAACTTTCAATTGGTGTAATCATCCAATTGTAATTCTTTAAGGCAAGCAGGCCGCAGTAACACTGGTAAGGTTGCTCCCAAAATGCCAATGGCAATTGGCTACATGTAACTATTTGTATCAATTCGTTTGTTGACAAAAACAAATTGTTGACCGGAGTCAATAAACTATCTACTGACCCCACCCTATGACGTGTATCCGTTAAATATCAAGGTGATGCAGGCTGTGAAGCTCCTGACATCACCCCTTGCCTGGTTCGCCCTTGACCGGCCAAACCTATTTCCCCTGTCCCTGTCTACGTGTTGGCCAGTCAATTGCGAACCTGCCGGATACCTATCGGTCATAAACCTTTACCTTACCAGTGCTACCCGCCAAAAGTGACCAAAGTCAACTTACCCTTTTTCTCAAACACTAGCAACAGTGTGGGATGGGCAAAAAAGTGAGAACCAGAGAGCCAATTGTAGGTTCAAGCCAAAAATTCCCACCCGGCCCCGAAACGACCAAAAATTCACACTGTTCACTAGGGAGGGGGTGGAGGGAAAACTTCTCCGCTCCGTCACAATTCTAAAATGGCAGGTCGGCTGCCTCGTGGCCACTCCTTTTATAGAGGAGTGGCCACGCCCCCTAACTCACCCGGATGTCTGAGTCCGGGGGGGCTTGCAAAGAGTGCGGTGGCCATTTTGGCACCGCGCTTTCATTGCAGGCGCACCCCCCAAAGAAAGACTCAGACACCGTTATATGGATAAAGGCATCGGGCCACTTTTATTGAATAATGCCCTAGTCCGAATTATAACTTTCAATTGGTGTAATCATCCAATTGTAATTCTTTAAGGCAAGCAGGCCGCAGTAACACTGGTAAGGTTCCTCCCAAAATGCCAATATTGCAATTGGCTACATGTAACTATTTGTATCAATTTGTTTGTTGACACAAACAAATTGTTGACCGGAGTCAATAAACTATCTACTGACCCCACCCTATGACGTGTATCCATTAAATATCAAGGTGATGCAGGCTGTGAAGCTCCTGACATCACCCCTTGCCTGGTTCGCCCTTGACTGGCCAAACCTATTTCCCCTGTCCCTGTCTACGTGTTGGCCAGTCAATTGCGAACCTGCCGGATACCTATGGGTCATAAATCTTTACCTTACCAGTGCTACCCGCCACACGGGGAGGCATCCATGATGACTCACCGCCCGCCCCCCCCAGACCGTCAGCTCGGTCACCAGGCCTGGTTGCATATCCTCAAGAAAGAGGTTCATACCTCTGGCCGACAAGTGGACCCCATCTCCTGCATAGAGATCATAATCCTGCAAGCCTATCCTAGGGTGCCGGATGGCTGTCCCCAAGCCCTTGTCTGCCAGGAACCGGGCAACAGCCCTGTTTACCGACCGGCGAGCACGGTCAAGGGCACGGAGGTCAAAGCCTCCCCTGTAAGACTGTTGCAGCACAATGTCCGACCATAGCAACCGCGTGGACGGCCATACATAATGTAAATAGGCCAGGCCACTGCAAATCATGAATTTTAAAGAGAGGCCAGTGACCTGTGCAAGGTCATTGCCCTCGAGGTGCAGGATAAGGACATCAGGCGGTCCAGCATCCCTGACGGAAAACAGGAATGGCAACAGTTCCCGCCATCTCATACCGCGCTTACCGTACCATCGCATACGTGTGGCTGCACGTAGCCCGAGATGGGGTCCCCACTCTGTCGCCGCAGCATACTGCGCTGCCCAGTGCACGTAACTGTGGCCCACCAGCCATACTGCCACCGGTGTGCGGGGACACACAGGGTCTGTAAAAGAAGAAAGAGGGACAATGACATAACTGATACTCATGCATGGAGGGGGCGTACATATAATCAAAAGTGCATGGATCCTCATCTGCCCATCTGGTGTATATCAGCCTCAGAGTACCCAAACGCAGCCGCAGTGGACGCAGCGCCTATCCTAAAGGAATGGGTGCCGTAACGAGCCCCAGGGAGGCCCACACTGTGAAGTGCCATACCGGTCACCTTCCAAAGCTGGAATTTAGTGAGGGGAGACCCATCCTGGTGGCAGAAAAATGGGCCAGGGTGCATACCATGCACTGCCAAAAACTCATGTAGGGCACCAACCGGACAGATGTCTTCAATGGAACATCGTAGCAGTCTAACTCCACTGCCTACACCATGCTGATCAACCTTTGAGGACCGTATCCTCAACTGAGCCCACTCATGTGTAACATAGACATCGTCGAGTTCCAGTGCCCTACGAGACTCATCCGCCTTAGACAATGGTACCAACTCACTGATGCGGAGCGCTCCAAAGAAGGCTACAGTGGTAGCTGCGTGAAAAAGAGCCACCTTATACCTATCATAACATAAGTTATGCCAGCCTCGTGCAAGGTGGGTAAGAACCTCTGGTGAAATCGGGTGACGTGTGTCCGGGCGGCGGCCACGTTCACGTGTCCACCCCTCCAAAACATGGCGTATGCGGAAGTCATTTCACGCAGTCAGCGAAGCCCCGCACCTTGGCCATAAATGCCAGTGCCGAAAGCCTAGAGGCTATAGTACTGGGGGCCAACCCCTGACCGTTAAGATAAACCATGTATTGTAAAACCTGGTCTACTGGTATTGGCCACACTTCAGGCAACCGTAGTTGCCCACAAAAGGTTCTAAATTGTATGAAAGCATGCTGATACGCCTTACGCGTGCGAGTTGCCAATGACATACCGATCGCCCGGTTCACCTCTCCTCGCCAAATGTCCAAATCTCAGCCGGGAGTGGCGAGGGGAATTCCTCTGCTTCCGGAGCCAAGGCACGGAACCGGGAGATCTGCAGGTGGGATAAAGCATCAGCAATATCGTTATTATTACCTGGTACATGTCTGGTCCTGAACAGCACATTGAGGCGTAGGCTTCTCAAAACAAATTGACGAACCAATGCCATGACCCTAGGGGATTTGGACGTCTGGGCATTAACAATGTGCACCACTGCAGCATTGTCACACCAAAAATGGACCACTGAGTTGGCCCACTTGTCGCCCCATAGCATTAGTACTCCCAAAATGGGGAAAAATTCCAGGAAAGTAAGATCGCGGAGGCGATCCGTGCCCTGCCATGTGTGAGGCCATCGGCCATATGCCCACCGCCCCTCAAAATAAATCCCATAACCCAGAGAGCCGGAGGCATCCGACTGTACTTGAAATTTAGGGCAGACCATAAGGTCTGATCTCCAAAAAGAGACCCTGTTAAAATCCTGGAGGAATGTGAGCCAAACCGAAAGGTCTGCCCGTATGCCCCTGGTCAGCCGGACCCTGTGGTGGCGGTTTAATAGGCCAGCCATGGCATCACACAGATGCCTGGCAAAAGCTCTGCCCGGTGTCACCACCCTACAGGCAAAGTTGAGGTGGCCGTGAAGGACCTGTAGCTCACGAAGGGACACTTTACGCTTGGCAATCAGTGCCAGAATCGCCGCGGAGATCCGAGTCACCTTGTCCATGGGTAACCTGGATGCCTGTGCAACAGTGTCAATTTCGATGCCTAAAAAGGTGAGCTTGGTGGCTGGGCCCTCGGTCTTTTCAGGCGCTAAGGGGACACCCAGTTCCCGCATGTAGTAAGGAGATGCGTACACGTGTCCGAGCCCCATTCACCCCCGAACAAAAAGTCATCGAGGTAATGGGCTACAGACCGGGACCCTGACCTACGAACAAACGCACATTGGAGGAAAGTGCTAAATCGTTCGAATGCCGAACATGAAATAGAACAGCCAAAAGGCATGGCCTTATCTACGTAGAACTTTCCTCGGAAACGAAAACCCAACAGCTCAAAGTCCTCGGGGTACACTGGCAGTAATCAGAATGCCGATTTGATATCACACTTTGCCAGGAGGGCCCCGGGACCACAGGAGCGTACCATCTGTAGGGCCTGATCAAACGATGTGTACCTGACTGAGCAAAGGTAATCAGGAATAGCATCATTGACCGAGGAACCCGCAGGGTAAGAGAGATGGTGAATTAAACGAAATTCACCTGGGGTCTTTTTCAGTACTAGCCCCAGAGGAGAGACCTTCAAGTTAGGGAACGGTGGTTCCGCAAAGGGCCTAGCAACTCTCATAGCCTTCACCTCCTTAGCTATGCTTTGTGCAGCGACCTCCTCATTACCCTTCAGAGAAAGTAAGTTCGGGGCATCCTGCGGTCCCCGAACACCCCTAAATGGAATACGAAAGCCAAACTGGAAACCTTCTAACAGGTACCTCGCATCATCCCGTCTAGGATAAGTGGAAAGCCATCGTTCCAGCATAGGGATATTAATTGGGGAGGGGGCCTTTTGCGTGGTTAGCCCCGTCAGAGGGAGCTCTGACCGCCCCCTGCCCACCCCTACCTCTGCCTCGTGACCCACCAGCCCGCAGGCACGCGGAGGCGGCGTGAGGGCCAGAGCAAGAGGGACACTTGTGTCGGAAATGACACTGATGCTTGTTGCACACGCCGCTAGCTGAGAAGCTCCAACACAGCAGGCGGGCTGGAACCCCCTGCCCCACCAGCTGGCGGGGAACCTGCGTCGCAGCCGCCCGCTGCACGGCATGGCCGCAATGGTACCTATCACCAGGCGCTGGACGCGTGGGAGTCATATACAAGAGCCACAATTGCTGGCAGGGCTCATCCCACCTCATCTCAGGATGTAGGGCCACTCTCATCCTGAATTCCTCATCGTAAGCCAACCACGACGGGCCAGGAAAATCAACCATCGCCCTATAAATGTTGTCGAGGTATTGCACCATCGGAATGGCCAAATCAGGCCAGGCCCACAGGTATACCACCATATATATAAGGTATGCCGGCAACCAATTGGCCCAGGTACGCGGTGGCTTACGACGACGGGACAACTCCTTGTCCTTGTCATCCTGTCCCTCCCTCTCCTCCTTGGTGGGCTCACGATTCAAGAGGGAGAAAATATCAACATACTCACCTCGCCAAATCTTATCCCTCGTGGCCTGTGATAGATGATCACCCAGGGGCAAGGAATAATCAGCCGTCGGCAGAGCCGCTGTCAGCACATTTTGGATGGAGGGTATGCGCAGCGGGCCCTGAATAGCCCCTGCAATGCTTGGCATACCCCCAGGGGAGGACACCCCTGCCCTAATCGAGGGGCCATTCGGCAACCAGGAGTTAATGGGGCAGTGTGGAAGCAACTGCCCACTCACAGTAACTTGTCGTGGCCATGGCCACTGCACCCCCTGGTGTGACTGGACAGTGTCGGTGGTGCACTAAATTGAACCGGATACTCACCAGTCACACCCCCGTGAGCCGCCCCCACTGGGGGTCCGGCCCACGGTGGGCGTCGGAGCTCGCGACAGGCATCGAGCTCTGGGGCCACACCTGACTGCTCCCCACCGGCAAATCAGGACATGCGGGGAGCTGTGAGGCGCCCGCCGGGGCTGACCTGATGGCCTCGAGCAGCTCGACCCTGTTGACGGCCCGCTGGAGAGTCATGGACGACGTGTTGGCCGGGATCGACGAAGGGGCCGTAATTGAAGTGGCGGCTAAACCCCCATCAGAAGGCAGTTGGGCAATGCCCATTGATGCCTGTAGCACTGAAATGTGTGCGATAAGTGCATCAACGGCCTCCGAACCCCCAGTATAAGGTGGGCCGGGTGGGCCGGACGGCCCTCTAGGTAGTTGCTGGAATGGAAACCCGAATGGGGATCCAGGGCCCGAATAGGGCCATGCCCAAAACTCCGGCCCATGGGGTGCCGGAGGAATGGTGGGGTGGAAACCCACACCAGACCCACATGGGCCACCCTGTCCTGAGCCGTGAAAAGGCCCTCCAGGGGCCAGGATCCCCGAGGGGCCAGCATGTGCCAGCCCAGCCTGCAGGCTTGTGCCAGGCTGACAGGCAGAAGCCTGGCCGGCACCACTGGGCAAAGCCATCCCACTGCCCAGCTGAGGGGGTGCAGCCCGAGTCCTCCGACCCGATGGCTGCCCCCCAGTCGAAGAAGGGGTAGGGAAAGCCCTTCCCCTCGGCCGCAGCTTGACCGCCGGAGCCTTGCGCTAGGGAGCCATGTCTCCCGGAAGAAACTGCCTCCCAATTGATCCCTGGCCAGGGATCCGATCCTGTGCCCTGAGTAGCGAAGAGCAAAGGAACTTCGTTTGAAGCTAAGGTACGAAGGACAAAGCTCAGAGTAAAAATGCGACGGAGAAAACTTCTCCGCTCTGTCGCGTTCTAAAATGGCAGCTCGGCTGCCTTGTGGCCACTCCTTTTATAGAGGAGTGGCCACGCCCCCTAACTCACCCGGATGTCTGAGTCCGGGGGGGGACTGCAAAGAGTGCGGCAGCCATTTTGGTGCCACGCTTTCATTCTAACTACAGATCTCACCAGGATTTTTTCACTATGAAAGGCCACTACTTCCTCACAAATGGTATATTGGGAGGTGTATATTCTTAAAACCTCTAGCACTTCATCTCTACATGCCAGGCAGGAGTGTGACAAACCCCCAATTCTGGCTTCCCCCATCCCACCCTTGTTGTGGAATATAAATGCAACATAAATACTCACCTCAGTAGATACTCAGTAGAATTAGGCTGTGACTACACAGGTAAATAGGACAGGATTTTCCTTAGAAGTAAAAAGAATGCAGAACTGAGTTAAAATTCTGGGCCTCATGGCCTTATTTATGATCATCCTCAAGCCCATAATGTCACAGGCATTGCTACATTTACTCAGATTCCTGGCTTTGCTGAACGGGAGATTTTGGGAATTATGGTCCAAAAATAACTCTTCCAATGTTTGTTAGGGGGAAAACCTTGATAGCCAGAAATTGTATGGAGAAACAAGTATTTTGGATTTATAAAGAAAGACAGCTGGCAAAAGATGTATGCTGTAGCAGCAGTTGGTTTCTATTCTCACCTAATTCAAGGTACATGGTGCCCACATCCAGTCCAACGAGGAAAATTCACAGCTACCTCTCTCCCTCACAACAGTAAAACACAAAAATAATAATTTAAATAATTAAAAATTCATTGCTGTTTGTTGCCTAATGGTAGGACTAATCCTATTTTAAGAAATGTGTAGTAAACTATATTTGATAAACATGCATCATGATTCATTAGGGTGCTCAAGTGCCTAAATGTGCAGATGTGAATTTGGTGGAGAAATAGCAATATGCTGTTCCTCAACTTATTCTCATCGGGCTGCCCCTATTAAAACAGATTAACAAGCAGAACAGGTAAATAGGTACAGGTACTCTAAAAGGAGTATCTGCCATAGTAGAATGCATGCTAAAGAAAGATCATATGTTTACTGTGCGTTTCCATTGAAGCAGGGGTGGGGGTGCGGTGGGAGGATGTCTAGGAAAATTTTATTGCCTCAGGACTTCAGTTTTATGAAACTTACGACTTTCTGTGATCTTGAGAAATTTTAATTATCCACATTCCAAATCACTCAAATATATTCAAATAAGTGTGTCTAAAATCAGTGTCCAATTACGCCATGCAACTTGGACTCTGCACTTTCCCCCCCATAATGTGGTGTGTTGCGTTTCAGATTAACCACAAATTAAGCATTAACTTAACGCCTGAATACCAGAAAGAAAATAAATATTTTAAAATAATAACATTCCAGAATTGCTGATTTGTAGTCATACCTGGGGCTAGCCCTGACTATTTGCAACAATATAGAGCGATTTGTATTCCTACACTGCTCCAAGCCTTCTGCTTTGAGATGCCAGCAAGATATGAAGGCTGACTGAATTTACAGATGCATTAACACCACTGTGACACTTGTTCATATGTAATTTGCTAATGTTGTACTAGGCAGTGAAAAGTGCTCCATCATTTCCAGCGTGGCAGAACAAGCTACCGGAGATACAGTGCCACTTTTGGAACATGTCAGGGACACAGATCGTAGCCCTCCTCTTTTGTCTCTCTGGAATGGGGGCGATTATTGGCGCCATTGCCTCTAATGAATGGAAAATAACCAGCAGGGCATCTTCTGTGATCACAGCCACATGGGTCACCCAGGGGCTCTGGATGAACTGTGCAGGAAACGCTCTGGGTTCTTTCCACTGTAGACCTCATCTGACTATCTTCAAGATCGAGGGTAAGCAAGCTAAAGAACATATCTTCTCAGGTGGGCACTGAGATCTGAGTTTTGATGGGGGGCATTCTAAGAGATCAACATAAGCAAGATTCCCATCCCCTTCTAGGACTAATTCTTTTTCCCCATCTCTGCTGCCATCAGTGTGATTGGTTGGTTGGTTGGTTGGTTGGTTGGTTGGTTGGTTGGTTGGTTGGTTGGTTGGTTGGTTGGTTGGTTGGTTGGTTGGTTGGTTGGTTGGATGGATGGATGGATGGATGGATGGATGGATGGATGGATGGATGGATGGATGGATGGATGGATGGATGAATGAATGAATGGAGTTATCACCTGCATCTCCACAACAGGGCTGAAAGGAGTTGTTCCTGCTGCTCATACATTTTCAGCTTTCACACGTAGGAACTCAATGTGTTTTTAACAAAAACATAGGCAAGGGCATGTCTGTGCCAAGGCTGTATACATCTGCACATGTTTATTAATGCATATCAACATCCCAAACAGGGTGGTAATAATAACAACAGCAAGATCAAAAATGGTATATCTGGATCAAAAAGGGATACAGGTTATAATCATGTCCCTCCATATAATGCATACTCAGTAATGCTATTGTTGTTACATTTGACCTATGGTGACCCTATGAATGAGAGATCTTCAAAATGTTCTGTCCTCAACAACCCTGCTCAGCTCTTGTAAACTCAGGTCTGTAGCATTTCCTTTAGTGAGTCAAACCATTCCAGATTTGGTATTCCTCTTTTTTGGCTGTCTTTATCCTTTCCCAGCAATATTGTCCTTTCCAGAACATCTTCTCATAATGTGTCCAAAACAAGACAGCCACACTTTTGTTGTTTTTGCCTCCAGAGATAGTTCAGGCTTGTTTTGCTCTAAAACTCATTTGTCTATCTTTCTCACAGTCCAAGATATTTGCAAAGCTCTCATCCAGCACCATATTTCAAACAAATCATTTTTCCCCTATCAGATTTCTTTCACACCTGTACGTAGTGGCTGGAATACATGTATAAGTGTATGGATAATCTTGGCCTTGGTCTCCAGTGACACATCATTACAATTGATGATGTTTTCTAATTCCTGCATTACTGCCCTTTCAGGTCTCAGCCTTCTTTTGACTGCTTGGCTATAGTCTCAATTTGGATTGAGGATTGACCAAGTTATACAAAATGTGTAACAATTTCAATTTCTTTATTGTAAACATTAAAGTTGTGTAGTTCATCTGTAGTCATGAATTTTGTCTTCCTACTGTTCAATTGCAGTCCTGCTTTGGCACTTTCTTCTTTGATTTTCACTTAAACCCATTTCAGGTCACCACCACTTTCTGCCAGTATGACGGTATCATTTACATAGCTTAAATTATTCATGTTTCTTCCACCAATTTTCACTCCTGCTTTCATCAGATTCTAGTCTGGCTTTCCATATGATATGTTCTTCATACAGATTGAACAAACAAAAAAATGAAATGCACCCTTGTCTGACCCCTTTGCCTATAGGTAACCTTATCTTCATCTCTTCCCTGAATAAAAAGGTCCACTCATTTAACTGACTGGGTTCTATTCACATCTATGAAGAAAAATGAATCACTGCCTTACAGCTGCCCACATTTTGATTTCAAGTGGCCAAAGCCACATTGAAAGGAAACCCATAGTAGATAATGTGCCTACATGTACTACACAAAAACATGTTGCATGTTTTGCTTTTCTCCTGAAGTCTATAATATGTGGACCTACCTTCTAGAACTCCACAAGTCATCATGACGGAATTTTTGCTAATTGCTTCATTAGCTTACTAAAGATCTCTCTGCTTTTGCATTCCATATAGAAACAGTTAACAGTTTCGACAATATCCTGTGACAGTGAGTTCAATGTTTCCATAAAATATGTTGTGAAGGAATCTCTCCTTTGTGTCTTTGTAGCCTGCTGCCTAATCTGTTTTTATGTTGGTTTGCTTTTATATTTTGACAGCTTGCAATGCAGTCACTTCTGGGATGATGCTCTTCCTTGGCTTCTGTTTGCAGCATCATAATTTACTATTCTTATTCTTATGCTACTTCTCCCTACCACCACCCACAATCCCATGGAAGTCAGATGTCGGGCTTCTCCATGCTACATTTCCACACGTGAAATCAACACAGCTTGAAAATAGCCTGGGGTTGTTCACTTTCACTTTTTGGACCAATATAAGGAAAGGATTTTTAAAACCTAATCTACTAAAAATAAGACTAGAAAAATAGTGTTTTGTCGATTAAAAATGTTGGTTTTGATATGGTGTTTCAGAACGTCCATGTTAAATCTGCATATATTTTTTCTTTTTTAAAGGGAAAGGCACCTATATCTCCCTTTGGAAACTAGAATTGTATTAGGTGGGCCAGCCTTGATGCTGTAAATACAAGGTATCCCAAAAGTCACCATGCATTGGCAAAATTGCAAAATAACAGATATCGTAGAATGTGTTCACCATGAGTAGGGGAGAAAACTTTGAGTGTGTGTAAAAAGTGGTGGCCAATGCATAGAGAATATTTGGTAAAATTTTGGGAATAATATTTTTACATAAAGGTACATTTAGCTACCATTCCCTATTTTCCCTATGTATGGTGAATTTTGGGACACTCTGTGTATTTGGACAACCATACCAAGAAACATTATGGTTAGAACAACCAAGAGTCTATGGTATTTCTCAAGATCTCAGTTTCTGGGATTATGGTTTAAGATCATCAAGAGTCCCAAGACTGAGAATCATTGTGATGTAGTGATCTATTCCCAGTTATGCTTCTTTAGCATAACACTGTAAGAAGCATTGATTGAAAATATGGATCTGGTTTGAAACTAGCTCAGAGACTTGCTACATCCTCCCAGGTGGCCACTGCAATCATAGACATCAATTCTTACTGGATCAGTTCAACAGGAATGTCCAATAGCTTTAAAAATACATGGGATTCTTCAGTCTCCCCAAATAATGTTTAGAAATAATGTAATTTGGAGCAAAGCCAACAGTCTTCTTGCAAGATGAAGCTGGGTTGATTTCTATGATTCTCCCTTAAAGGTCTCTATACTGTATGGACGGGGGTGGGGGGAGCCCATCCTACTGTACTGTTGAAGCAGTGCAGATCTAGTTGAACGGCCTTTTCCGTAGGTGTCTACAAATCTGGTCTGTTTGAATGAAATAGAAGGTGAAAGATTGGTTAATCAACATGAAAGAGCAAAAAACACCAAAGCCTCTGATGTTGCAAATAGAGGCTTTTTTCTTTCTTTATATAACTGCAAATTAACTAACCTGTATTAGTTTCTCAGATGCTTACTTATCTCTCACCCTTTCCTTACCAATCAGGGATGGCTCTATATAAGCCATTTCTTTTTTTTTCTATTCTCTTTCATTCTAATAATGTTCTTATCTTATTTTTATGCTTATGAGGCTGGGGCTAAAGAGTGGGGGAGGACTATCATGTTGTTGATGTTCTGCTGTCCTTTGTGTTGCAGTTTTTGTGTTCTGTTGTATTGAGGCAGCAGTGGCTTGGAGATACTGTAGTGTGTCTTATGCCACAGGCCAACACCATTTATAGCATTCAGATTTCTTCCCATTCACACACACACACACACACACACACAAAAGGTAAAGAAAAAGTAACTGCAGCAGTAGTAACTACATTCTTTGCAGGTGCACCCCCCAAAGAAAGACTCAGACACCGGTATATGGATAAAGGCATTGGGCCACTTTTATTGAATAATGCCCTAGTCCGAATTATAACTTTCAATTGGTACTCATCCAATTATAATTCTTAAGGCAAGCAGGCCGCAGTAACACTGGTAAGGTTCCTCCCAAAATTGCCAATGGCAATTGGCTACAATGTATCCATTTGTATCAATTTGTTTGTTGACACAAACAAATTGTTGACCGTAGTCAATAAACTATCTACTGACCCCACCCTCTGACATGTATCCGTCAAATCACGGGGTGATGCATGCTGAAAAGCTCCTGCCATCACCCCTTGCCTGGTTCGTCGTTGACCGGTCAACGTTATTACACCTGTACCTGTCTAAGTGTTGGCCAGTCAATTGCGAACCTGCCGGATACCTATGGGTCATAAATATTTACCTTACCAGTGCTACCCGCCTAAGTGACCAAAGTCAAGAGCAAAAACCCCTATGTCAAACCTTAGCAACAGTGTGGGATGGGCAAAAAAGCCAGAACCCAAGGGCCAATTGTAGGTTCAGGCCAAAAATTCCCACCCGGCCCCGAAGCGACCAAACTATCACACTGTTCACTAGGGAGGGGGTGGAGGGAAAACTTTTCCTCTCTGTCGCTATTTTTAAAATGGCAGCTCGGCTGCCTCGTGGCCACCCCTTTTATAGAGGGGTGGCCACGCCCCCTAACCGTAGTCAATAAACTATCTACTGACCCCACCCTCTGACGTGTATCCATCAAATCACGGGGTGATGCATGCTGAAAAGCTCCTGCCATCACCCCTTGCCTGGTTCGTCGTTGACCGGTCAACGTTATTACACCTGTACCTGTCTAAGTGTTGGCCAGTCAATTGCGAACGTGCCGGATACCTATGGGTCATAAATATTTACCTTACCAGTGCTACCCGCCACACGGGGAGGCGTCCATGATGACTCACCGCCACCCCCCAAGACCGTCAGCTCGGTCGCCAGGCCTGCTTGCACCACACCCAGAAAGAGGTACATACCTCCTGCCGACAGGTGGACCCCTTCCCCTGCCTACCGGCAAAATTTTTGTAAGCCTATCATCAGGTGTCCAATGGCTGTCTCCCAGCCATGCTCAGCAAGGGACTGAGCAACAGCCCTGTCCACTGACTGCCAGAACAGTCCAAACCACGGAGATCCACGTCTCCCCTAAATTGGTGTCTCAGCACGATGTTAGACCATAGCGACCGTGTGTAAGCCATACGTGATATAAAACGCCAGGTCACAGCCCCTCGACAGTTTAGTAACAGTAGTGATCCGTATAAGATCGTTGCCGCCGAGGTGCCTATTAAGAACATCGGGCGGTCCAGCATCCCCGACGGAGATCAGGAATGGCAACAGTTCCCGCCCCCTTGTGCCGCACATACCATACCATCGCATACATGCGGATGCACACAGCCCAAGTCGGGGTCCACTCTCTGTCACCGCAGCATATACTGCTGCCCAGTGTACATAGCTGCGGCCCACCAGCCCCACTGCCACCGGTGTGTAGCGACACACAGGATCTGTAAAAGAGGAGAAGAGGTTAAGGACATAACTAGGTACTCGTACAGTGAGGGCACGTACATATAAGAAATTGCGCGTACACGCATGTCCGCCTCTGAGTACTCCAAACGTAGCCACGATCAACGCGACGCCTATCCTAAATAAATGGGTGCCAAAACGGGCCCCCACACCGCGAAGCGCGGCACTGGTCACCCTCAGTAACATTACTCTGGCAAGGGTAGACCTATCCTGGTGGCAGAAAAACAGGCTGGGGCGCGCAGCAGGCACTGTCGAAAATTCATGTAGGGCACCAACCGGACAGATGTCTCCAATAAAACCTCGTAGCAGTCTGACTCCACTGCCTACGCCGTGCTGAACAACCTGTGAGGACCGTATCCCCACTTGAGCCCACTCATGTGTGACAGAGACATCGTCGAGTTCCAGTGCCCTATGAGACACATCCGCCTTACACAGATGGTACCAACTCTGGCACCCACTCACTGATGCGGAGCACTCCAAAAAGGCTACCGTGGTAGCTGCGTGACCAAGAGCCACTTCACACCTATCCGAACATAAATAATGCCAGCCTCGTGCAAGGTGGGTCAGAAACTCTGGGAACTGAGGTGACGCGCGTCCGGGCGGCGGACACGTTCCCGTGTCCAC
The DNA here is from genome assembly GCA_035047305.1 of Bradypodion pumilum. Lineage (NCBI taxonomy): Eukaryota > Metazoa > Chordata > Lepidosauria > Squamata > Chamaeleonidae > Bradypodion > Bradypodion pumilum. The sequence continues at coordinate 226,340,956 of JAWDJD010000003.1, read as the reverse complement.
CCCTCCAAAACACGACGGCTGAACACATAGTGATACGCCGTACGCGTGCGAGGTGCCAATGACATGACCGTTCACCTCTCCTCGCCAAACGTCCAAATATCGGCCGGGAGTGGCGAGTGGAATTCATCTGCTTCCGGAGCAAGGCACGGAACCGGGGGATCTGCAGGCGGGCTAAAGCAGCAGCAATGTCGTTATTAATACCTGGAACATGTCTGGCCCAGAACAGCACATTTAGGCGTAGGCTTCTCAAAAAGAATAGACAAACTAATGTCATGACCCTGGGGGATTTGAATGTCTGGGTGGTGACAATGTGCACCACTGACGCATTATCACACCGAAAATGGACCACTGAGTAGGCCCACTCATCGCCCCATAGCATCAGTGCTCCCCAAAATGGGAGAAACTCAAGGAAGGTAAGATCGCGGAGGCGATCCGTGCCAAGCCATGGGTGCTGCCATTGGCCGTAAGTCCACCTACCCTCAGAGTAAACCCCCATAAGTCAGGGAGCCGGAGGCATCCAACCGTTCTTGAAATCTAGGGCAGACCATCAGGTCTGATCTCCAGGAAGAGACCCCGTTAAAACCCAGGAGTAATTTGAGCCAGACCGGAAGGTCCACCCGTATGCCACTGATCAGCCGGACCCTGTGTTGACGTTTTAACAGGCCAGCCATGGCGTCACACAGGTGCCTGGTCAATGCTCTGCTGGGTGGAACCACCCTGCAGGCAAAATTAAGGTGTCCATGAAGTAACGGCAGGTCACAAGGTAACACTTTATGTTTGGCAATCAATGCCAAAATCGCCGCGGAGATCTGAGCCACCTTATTCATGGGTAACCTGGATGCCCGTGCGACAGAGTCGATTTGGAAATGTGAGCTTAGTAGCTGGGCCCTCGGTCTTTTCAGGCGCCAAGGGGACACCCAGATCCCACCTGAGTGTCTGAAATGTAGTGAGGAGACGCGTGCACGTGTCCGAGCCCCGTTCACCCCCGAACCAAAAGTCGTCGAGGTAATGGGCTAGAGACCGAGACCCCGACCTGCGAGCAAAGGCCCACTGAATGAAAGTCCCGAATCGTTCGAATGCTGAACATGAATTAACTTAGTCAGAAGGGGTTGGACTTATCTAAGTAAAAGTCACCTTGGAACCTAAAAACCCAATAGCTCTAAATCCATTGGGTGCACTGGCAGTAATCTGAAAGCCGGGTGCATATCACACTGTGCCAGGAAAGCACCGGGACTGCATGAGCGAGCCACCCATAGGGGCTGAACCAACTACGAGTACCTGACTGAACAAGGTCATCAGGAATGGCATCCCTAACCGGATAACCCACAGGGTGAGCTAAATGGAGGATTAAATGACATTCACCCTGGTTCTACCTCGGTACTAGCCTCATTGTGGAGACGTTCAACTTAGGAAAGGTGGTTCCAAGAAGGGACCCGCTACTCTCATAGCCCCAACTCCCATAGCTGTGCACAGTGGAGCAACCTCTTCGTTACCTTTCAAGGTAACCAGATTAGTAGCATCCTGGGACCCCTAACACCCCCGAATGGAATACAAAAGCCCCATTGAAACCCTCCAGCAGGTACCCCGCATCATCCCTTCTTGGATAAGCTGAGTGCCATCGCTCCAGCCTGAGTACACTAATTGGGGAGGGGGGGCTTTGACAAGGCTAGTTCTTTCAGACGGAGCTCTGATCGCCCCCTGTGCACCCCTACCTCTGCCCCGTAACCCACCAACCCGCGGGCACGCGGAGGTGGCGTAAGGGCCAGCGCAAAAGGGGACACCAAGTCGGTAACGACACTGGCGCTTAGTACACCCGTCGCCAGCTGAGCAGGTCGAACACGGCAGGCCGGCTGGTACCCCCTGCCCGACCAGTTAGCGTGGAGCCTGTGTCTGAGCAGCCCGCTGCACAGCATGACCACCATGGTACCTATCACCAGGCGCCAGTCACGTGGGAGTCATGTACACGAGCACAAGTGCTGACAGGGCTCATCCAACCTCCTCTCAGGGTGTAGGGCCACCCTCATCCACATTCCTCGTCGTAAGCCAACTGCAATGGGCCCATCAAATCAACCATCGCCCTGTAATATTAGCAATAGATGGAACCATCGGGATGGCCCAATCAGGCCGGGCCCTGCGGCATACCACCATATATATAAGGTATGCCGACCACCAGTTGGCCCCAGGTGCGCGCTGGATTACGACGATGGGACAGCTCTTTGTCTCTGTTGTCCTGTCCCTCTCTCCCCTCCTCAGTGGGCTCACAGTTCAATATGGAGAATATCCACATATCCCCCTCCAGACCTTACCCCTCGTGACCTGCGGCAAATGATCACCCAGGGGCAAGGAATAACCAGCCGTCGGCAAAGCCATCGACCGCACGTTCTGTATCAAGGGCATACGCAGCAGGACCCGGACAGCCCCTGCGATGCTCGGCACTACCCCGGGGGCGGACACCCCCGCCCTTAACGAGGGACCATTTAGCACCATGGGATACTGGGATAAGATGGTAACTGATGCCCGCTCGCATCAACTGTACACCCCCCGCCAAATCTTTTCCCTCGTGACCTGGGACAAATGATCACCAAGGGGCAATGAATAACCAGCCGTCGGCAAGGCCGTCACCAGCACATTAGGTGCACGGGGCATACGCAGTGGAACCTGGACAGCCCCTGTGATGCCCAGCACTGCCCCGGGGGCGGAAACCCCCACCCCCAATGTTGTGCCAGTATGGAACCAAGGGGCACTGGGATAGGCTGGCAACTGATGCCCACTCGCCTCGACTTGACGAGGCCATGGCCACTGAACCCCACCACTGGAAGTGGACTGTGATGTGGGTGCATTAACTTGAACCTGATACTCACTAGGTGCACCCCCGTGAGCCGCCCCCACTGGGGGTTCCGGCCCATGGCGGGCGTCAGAGCTCGCGACCGGAATCGAGCTCTGGGGCCACACCTGACCACTCTCCTGCTGTAGCTCTGGACGAACAGGGAGCTGTGAGACACCGGCAGGCGCAGGCCGGAGCGTCTCAAGCAGCTCAACCCGGCTGGCCGCTTGTTGCAGTGTGGCAGCCGTCGAGGTAGCCGGTGAACACGAAGGGCCCCCAGCAGAGAGAGAAGGGCCCCCTGCCATGGGGTTGTGTGCAATCCCCAAGGATGCCTCAAGCACAGCTAAGCGCGTTAGCAACGCATCCACTGCCACAGATCCCCCAGTATAAAGTGGGCCGGGTGGGCCGGACGGCCCACCAGGCATATGACCAGGAACCCCAAGGTGAGATCCTGGGCCCAAATAGGGCCATGCCCAAAACTCCAGCCCATGAGGTGCCAGAGGGGGAACGTGCTGTGCACCCGCACCAGGCCCTCCCCCGCTGACCTGACCCACGGCCGGCAACTGCGGGCCGAGGGCCGAAGCCCCTGAAGGGCCGGCCAGAGGCCGGCCAGCCGAGGGCCAAGCACCAGCCTGCATCGCCACACCGGTATTGGTGGGCAAAGCTGGAGTAGTGCCCTGCCACGTGGGCGCAGCCCTGGTCCTCCGACCTGAGGGCTGCCCCCCGCGCTGCGCAGGGCCCGCAAAAGTCCTCCCCGTTAGCCGCGGTTTCGTCGCCGGGGCCTTCCGTTTGGGAGCCATATCTGTAGAAAGAGCAGGATCCCTGTCCGGGGATCAACCTATGCCAAAAAGCACAGAGCAGCCAGCAAGCCAAAGGCTCTGTACAACTCCTTCCTTCCCAGCCGGGAAGGACCAAGGGCTAAAGAGCCGAAGAATCGAAGGAACAGCGACGGAGAAAACTTCTCCTCTCCGTTGCTATTTTTAAAATGGCAGCTCGGCTGCCTTGTGGCCACCCCTTTTATAGAGGGGTGGCCACCACCCCTAACTCACCCGGATGTCTGAGTCCGGTGGGGGGGCCTGCAAAGAGCGCGGCGGCCATTTTGGTGCCGCGCTTTCATTTTAACAATTAGAGAAGCAAAGAAGTTCTTTCTAGTGGTAACCTGTTACTAAAAGTTGAATTTCTGTCTCCTTTGAATGAGCGGTGTAATTATGTACTTCAAAGCTTCCCAGCTCTGGCGTGAGCACAAAAATAGTCCGTGGAGAAATGCAGATGTGTTTGGATGGGATGGGAGTATGTGGCTTCCAGCTGCCACAACACCTTTGGTTCCCTCCCCCACCAGCCGGGCTGGGGGAGGTGGGAGCGCAGCTGTGCCTCGTTCTCTGCGGTGGGGCCGTCAAAAGCCACCGCCGCCGGAGCTACTGGGAGCCGCCGCAACACCTTTGGCCTGGGCCCCTGCATTAGCTGTGGCTCGAAAGGCGGCTAGACTTTGTCGCCGCCCAGGAGCTCCGTAGCCAGAGCAAAGAAGCTTTTGGCACCGGGACTACCCTTTCAGCAACGCCGGAGGGGAAGAATGCGGTGACAGCTGCTGCACTGGCTGGGCAGTGGAGAGTCACTTCCGCCTTCCTTCTCCGGGCTTTGTTCCCCCGTCCCCAGTTTAGAACTTTAGAAGCTGCCGAGATTGGACTTGCCTGGGGTTGGGGTGAGTGGAGTGGGGTACTGCCGACGTGATATTACGTGGGTTTTTTGATTGCATTTTGTATTATGTTTCTGTAACTATTGTATTTTTGCCTTTTGCCATTGTTTCTTTTAATATTGTATTTTTACTGTACTTGAGATGTCTGTGTTTTTGCTGCTGCCTGCTGTGTAGGCAGCATGCCTCATTTGTAAACCGCCTCGAGTTGCCTTCGGGGTGAGGTTAAGCGGTATATAAATAAAACATTATTATTATTATTATTATTATTATTATTATTATTATTATTATTATTATTATTATTATTATTATTATTATTATTATTATTATTATTATTATCATTATTATCATTATTATCATTATTATCATTATTATCATTATTATCATTATTATTATCATCATCATCATGTTTCCATTGTCAGGAACATCAATATGGTGGCTATATAATATACATGGCAAAACTCACAGTGTGGCCATTTACAATTGTTATTGAAAGCAAACATAAATATGGCCATGCTACCCATCTACAAATCTTTCCACAGCAGGTATTTGTCTTCAGGTAATAATTTATTGCAACAAAATAGTTTCTGCCTATAAGCATTCCAAAGGAAGTTACATTGTGCATCTTTTATCTGATTAACTATATTAACCAGTTGGGTATCTTTAGAGATATAGAATTTGGTAAGTGGACTTTGTCTACTCTTCTTTCATCCAGTAATGAGATGCAAGCTGTTCCTGGAATACATCATTACAAACTGTTCATTTGCTTAGCAAGATGAACCCTGTTTCAGGTTTCCAAAGAAAATGAGGATGCAGAAGTTTAATGTTTCCTTTTCCAGATGGCAAGCTTCCAAATAGGCACAAACAATCAAAAGTGCGCCTGCAATGAAAGGCAAATTAGTGAGCAAACCAGAAAATTAAAGCTTTCTTTGTAAACAGTGGCATGGGAGAAAGACCTTCTCTAATCTGTTGCCCACCATCTGACCAAAATATTGGGGAAGACTGAAGAGCAAAATGAATGTTACAGATAATCTATCTTTAGAAGCTAAAATTAGGTAGTATTCTGGAGATGTGGTTCAGGTAGACCTTTATGACTGAGTAATCATATTGGCAAATGAAATTTTGACTTACATCCCAATGATGGCCAATCACAAAGCAATACAGAACAGATAATTAATTTGCAACCTACAGCAGGTATGAAGAGCTCCCACTGTGACAATCAGGTATTCTCAGCAAATGAGGAGCCTCCATCTCTAATGACAGTTTATCTGTAACATACAGTTTGACCTTTGGGTAAACCCATCTCCCCTTACACTACTGCTTCAATCCTGATGATCCCCTCTTCCTATTTAAGAAAATAGCAGATTAAATACACACACACACACACACACACACTGGTCTTTAAAGTAACACATTCTTTGCCCTCATTAGCTAAAGCATGCTCTCTCTAGAAAAGCAGTCCATCAAAATGTGATTGTGAGCAAAATGGAAAACTAATACAGTGGTACTTCATACAATGATTTTAATCCATTCCACGAGGCTTGTTGTTGTACAGAAAAACTGCTATACGATGCTTGCACCGTACTGTATAGCGATTTTCCCTATGGGATGCATCGTACAATGATTTTTTTCGCTAAACAATTTTTCCCGTTGAAAAATCGTATGATTTTTTTTCCATAGGGAAAATTGTTATGTGGGACACCATATTCCCCCAAAACCTAATTGTTATGCAATTCCGTTGCTATATGGGGCAATTGTTGTATGAGGTTCCACTATAACTATTTTATTGCTTTTCAGAAATAGGAACTAAAAAGAAACTTTTGAAAAATCAAACTACTTTGGGCAACCTTAAAAGTTTAACAATACAGTGGTACCTCACTTAAAGTTTGCTCTTTAAGCAAAACACCATTATAAGTGACCGATTGTGACTTCTGGGGGGGGGATTACAAACCCCAATTTAGTTGTTAAGTGAGTTTTGGGGGTTTTTTTAGTTGTTAAGCGAGGCAACCATTCAGAGAAAATTCTGCTCTTTAAGCAAGTTAGTCTCTACGCGAGGTGCTCTTTATGTGAGGTTTTACTGTAACTAGGTGCAATTTTTAAAGTAACTTTCCAAGTTTTGCTGAGGTACATTGTTGAATGAGGAACATTCTTGTCCAGGAAGAACTACAGCAACCCTAATATAAAAGGGAGGCTATCCCTAGCATGCTTTTTACTCTGCTTCTGCCCCCTCCCAAATGCTCAAAATAATCAAACTGGGACTTGCTTTCCACAGCATATCTGAAGACAAACAGCATGACTGGGTCATTTATTAAGGAATTAATTTCTGCAAAAACACATTCCGAACCTGATTTAAAAATTGTTTGGCAATATAATTTCAAATGAGATGATAAATGCATTATGTGGTGGTGTAGGAATCGGGGCCGCTAGGACGGCCGTTGGGTCCCGGAGGAGACTGATCAAGTAACGATACGAGGCAATATGGAGCGAGATCAGATCAGTCGTTTATTGAGGGAAAAGCATCATCATATATAGATCAGAAGGCAATGCAGGAAAGAATCGTCATCTGACAGAAAATCACATCACCCATTTACTCGGGTTAATGGGGAATCTCTCTTGGGGAAGTTAATTAACTCGATGTCGTCCATGAAATGGCAAACTAAAGCTGTGGGATGAAGGTTTCGAAACTTTGCCAGTGCATTGTGAACATAAATTTGGCACAGGGTGGGCGAATTGAGCATGCCCTGTGGCAAAAATTTCCACGCGTAACGCTGCGTGGGCTCGCTGTGGTTCACAACCGGCACCGTAAAGGCGAACCTTTCCCTGTCCCTGGGGTCTAAGGGAATGGTATAAAAGCAATCCTTGAGATCTACAACTAGGATCTCCCAACCCTCAGGAATCATATTTGGATTTGGGATGCTGCATTGAAGCGGGCCCATTGGCTGTATACATTTTTTGATCTCTCTGAGATCGTGGAGGAGTCGCCACTTCCCCGACTTCTTTTTAATGACAAAAATTGGCGAATTCCAAGGACTAGTGGACTGCTCTATATGTCCTGCGTCTAGCTGCTCTTTAACCAGTTGCTTTAGGGCAACTAATTTCTCCCCCACTACCGGCCATTGTTCCACCCAGACCGGTGTATTGGTGAGCCATTTAAGTGGCAACGCCATTACCCGAAGGTAAGCGTAGCACCGTACTGCTGTAAAATGTCTCGCCCCCAAAGGTTGATATGCACATCCAGAATGTGCGGCCAAATGACCGCCGTGCCGTCAGCCTTTGGGATTGTGACTTCCACCCACTCCCGGCTCCTAAACACTTCTTGGATGCCGCCTACCCCCCACACATCGGAGACCGACTCAATGGCCCACTCCCGTGGCCACTGGCTTCGGCTGACCACACTCACATCAGCTCCGGTATCTAATAGCCCTGAGAATGATTTTTTATTCAAAAATACCTCAATAACTGGGCGCTGTTTCCACTCAATGTTGGTCTCCACTGTCGCTAAGACTTGGTATCCTTGCACTGCCTCCCCTGCACTTGAGCGGTCTGCTGACCCGGACTCTGAGCTGTCCCTGAGCCTTCCCTGGCTATCTGCTGGCGAGTTACAAGGAACCATAATCAGTTGCGCTAATGTGTCTCCTTTGTGAATTGTCTGGGGTAGGTGTGTCCAAAGCTGAACTTGGAGAACGCCTGAAAAATTGGAGTCAATGACTCCCGGAATTACAAGAATTCTGCATGCTCCTGCTACACTGCGAGGCAAAACTAAACCTATAAAGCCCTTGGGCAGGGGTCCCATGTACTGGGAGTCCACCAGATAGACTGTGCCTGGCAAGTCGCATGTGACCTCCGCCTGGCAAGTCAATTCTAGCCCTGTACTACCCTTGGGGCTGGCCTGTGCCTTCGCAATACCTGGAATGTGAATGGAATCTAGTCTAGCTCTGGCGCGCCCAGAGCAAGGGATGTCTCTGTTTGAACCGGGGCCAGAGACGTGCCCGCGTTCCGGTTTCCCGAATTCGGACAGTGTCTGGACCAATGGTAGCCTTTCTTACACTTCGGACACGGGGTGTTTGGAGCCTTGGAACGGCCGGAATTTTGTCCGCCTCCCTTGGATCGGCACTCCCTAGCGTAGTGACCGACCTTGCCACAATTGTGACATGCCCCTTGATTTCTATTCTTAGGTCTTCTACCCCCTTGCACCGCTGCTGCCAACAGACCCATTTTATAGGATTCTGTGCCTACGTCGGCGCAAGCTCTAATCATGTCCGTGAGAGTCAAGTCGGGACGATTGCCCAGTGACTGCAAGATTTTACGGCAGTCTAAATTGGCATTGTCTTTGGCCAATTTCATCATGAGCTCTTGTTGGGCTTCCTCATTATCGATCTGTCTACTGATCGCTTCCTCTAAGCGGTTGATGAAGTCCATATAGGGCTCCTGGGCTCCCTGTTTGACTGCGGTGTAATTTTTGGCCGCTTTGCCAGTTGCGGGAACCTTGAGGAAAGCCTTGAAGGCAGCCTCGGCTGACATTTGGAGAGTGGCGAGTGGCAAGTTGGTCTGCGCATTGATGGATTCGAAGGCACCTGCATCATATAACTGATCAGGAAGTACTGCGCCTCCCATCCTGGCAGCCCTTGTCTGAGCCTCGAGGCGATACTCGCTGTCCCATAGCAAATACTGGCTGGGGTTGAGCATCATCCGCATGACGGCTTTCCAGTCGTGCGGGATGAACATGGTGTTCTCGCACACTTGCTGAAGCGTGCCCCTAGTGAAGCGACTCTGGAGTCCTGTCTCTGTAATGGCTTTCCGTATAGCCATGAGAAGCTTATACGGGACTGGTGAATGAACTACCTGCTGGGCCCCTGTGAGGGCATCCATTTCCAAGCGAATTGGACAAATCTGACTAAGCTCAGCTAGTTCTTCTGCTGGCAATTCCCCCTTCCTGATTTCCTCCTCAATTGTGCGCTGAAGGGCACTCTTGGTCTGGGAGCCTGTAGCTGTCAGAGAAGCGCCTGCACTCCTCATTCCATGCATTCCGTCGGTGACGTCTGTAGCTGTCACCGAGGGAAAGCTCCCTACACTACTCTGCTTAAACTGCAATGACGGATAGAGCGCCGTGGGCGCCGATGGCTCGACTGGCGCTGGGGGTTCTTTGGCCTCTACCCGGACTGGATCTATCTCCGCTAAGAGCTTCCTACATTTACTCCATGTGCGAATTACGCCCTCTGGAGCTTTCGGGGGTTGCTGAATGCAGTCTCCTATCTGATCCCAAAGCTGAAGGGTCAACGTACCTACTTCTGGGTAAAGCAGGCAGTGTTCCCTTAGGTACACCAAAAGTCTCGCTAGCTCTCCGCTGTGAAAACGTAACTGAAATACCCTGGCCAGGATTTTGAACTCCTCCTCATGAGTTCTTTGGCTAGCGGACGGACGTTGCCGCTGAGGACAAGTCCCCATATTACCTGCGGGGTCCTCCGAAGTCTCCTTCTTGGGACGAGTCGACGCGTCTGTGGGCAAGGCAATAGGTTTTGGCGACGATTCTCTGGGTAGAGCTCGGAGTGTGGCCTCCTGCCACGGGCCCTCGGTGGCCTCTGCGCTGTCAGGGGTTCACAGCTGACCCTGAGCAGAACGCGTTTTTCCGTAACTGCAAGCCACCGCGAAAGTCGGGAGCAAGCTGTAGGATGCCTCTTCTGTAATGCCCTGCCACTTGGGCCGTCTTTCCGATCGGCTGGCTTACCGACCGGGCTGCCGCGCTGTCCTCCGGGACGATCGGACGCGGTTCAAGTGCAGAACCGGACCGTGTGATCGCTTACTCTCGAGTAGATCACGTCGGGGTCACCAGGTGTAGGAATCAGGGCCGCTAGGACAGCCGTTGGGTCCCGGAGGAGACTGATCAAGTAACGATACGAGGCAATATGGAGCGAGATCAGATCAGTCGTTTATTGAGGGAAAAGCATCATCATATATAGATCAGAAGGCAATGCAGGAAAGAATCGTCATCTGACAGAAAATCACATCACCCATTTACTCGGGTTAATGGGGAATCTCTCTTGGGGAAGTTAATTAACTCGGGCAAACACTGACCGGGGAAAACCATTGTTCGAGGCTTACGCCAGGGTAAATATGGCTTCTATTTGCACCAAAGATTAGGCTGATCTGTGAGTCAGTAATTGCTTAATGGATAATGGAGGTTAGCGTTCTGCTCTCTCAGCAGAACCAACGGTCAGGTCAGGTGTGGGTGAATCAACCCTTATTATTAATCCACCCCCCTTAATTTCTGTGCCCGCAGAGCCCACGGGCCAGGAGCGTTCTCGACTGAAGTGGCCTTTGCAAGGGCCGTTCCATGCCAACTGGGCATGGGGAATCCGCATGGTTCCTGTTATACTACTTTAAATCTGCTGAAAACCAAAACCATATTAGTAGATTGGCAGAAAGTTGAAAAGAGTCAGAAACTGAATTCACACACTTTTGTGAAACAGTAACTTAGAACCACTAACACAAAGAATAATTTTAATCACATTGAGACCTTTATTTCCCTTTCAAAATCCTTGCTACCTGCTTTGGAACTAAGAATGTAAAGTATGATTAGGAATTTAATTAGGCATGCAAACACGGAGCTTTTACACAGGGGCTGAAATCCTGCTTTTTCAAATGGGCACACTCCAGTTGTGACTTACTATGCAAATAAGTCACAAGTAGAGTAGGCACTTTTTAAAAAAACTACAGTTTATTAGGTTGTTTATTGTCTTAAGAGAAGGCACTTTTGAATCTTTAGAATTTATAGAATAATTAATTTGCCAAATCCCCATTGGTTCAATGGGTCTATTCAAGTGCAACTTCCTACATTAAGCAAGAGTATTTCCACTAATGAGAGCTGGTTTGTCTATTGCTTTTACTATGGGCAATTCATTTGTTATTACCCATAATCACTGATGTCATCATTATACTCTGAACAATAAGTATTTCCCCTCCCACAATAGTAAATCACTTGGAATTGAGTGAGACCCATCTGATATAGCAGGAGTTCCCAACCTAGGGCCCCTGGGCCTAATCTGGTCCATGGAGCTCATTAATACAGCCCACAGTGGCCACCCTGGCACCTCCAGAAGCTACCACCACCAACGGAAGTCCCAATACATCACTTACCGCTGCCACCGTGGTAATCACACCATTTTTTGCAGCTTTTTGCACAGCCTCCACCACTTCCCAAGGCAGCAGGAGGCTTTTTGGAGTATTTTTGCTCCATTTTGGGATTTTTGGCCACTTTTCTGCTGTGTTTTGGCAGCTAAACTGCAGTGGTTGGACACTTCCTGTTTCCGTGGTTGTTAAGTTGAGGGTATGTAGGTTTGGGCTCAGGGACTGCTTTTCTTAAACATAATTTCTTTTTGGGGGAGAAACATGTGGAAGTCTGAAGTGTAGGCTCCCAAACGATTTTACAGGAACAAAGTAATATAAACAATCTCAGTGAGTGTTCTCGTACAGAATCATGTGCCAAGAGTCATTAACTGCTTCTTGGTTACAGTTTAGAAACACATCCCTATTGAAATAACACATATTTCTTTATATCGTGACCTCCAAAGGTAAGCATATCCTCCATCCAAATATTTTGTCTTTGGGTAAACCCATCTTGTCATGGACCTGGCAATGTTTTTAGTTCCAAGTAGGCGGAAAACTTTCCAATGGCACTGGTATGTGTTCATGGAGTTCTCAGAGTGCACAATTAGTCCTTTAGTTTAGCTATATGCTACGTTTCTCAGCAATAAAGTGGGAGAGTCTCGCTTTGTGGTGTGTAATAACCATGGCTGAAAATCAGGGATTTTCCAATATGATGAAAATGTTTCTTTTCCGTTTACTCATTACAATACTTCTCTAAGCATTAGAGGGGATGAGGAAAGGTCGCACAGGAAGTTAATTTGCTATCACATACTGCCTTCCTGTATGGCAGAAGAGAAGGAGCAAGAAGAAAGCATTTTAAATAGGAAGATAGCTCTAAATGAGAGAAGAGGGCAAGGATGAGCTGCAGAGACTTAGGTTAGCTGAGGAACCAAGCTTTTTAAAAGAGAATGATTTACTTTAGAACCTGGCAAAGAGGAAGGACTCAGCAGAGTAGTGGAGGCAGCAAAAGGAGCAGAAATAATTAAAAGGGCTGATATATTTTAGATTTTGTAAAACGGAATGGAAAAAACGAAAGCAGTAGCAAGTGAAAGAATTGCAAACATATGTACATTCTTCCTCAAGGGAGGAGGCAACATGAAGTGAGGAGACTCCGGTTAGTCGGGAAATAAAATGTTTAAAAGAGGCTGATGTGCTTTGGGATTAGGAAGCTAACAGGCAAAAAATCCAAATACTCCTCTTCTGTGTTACTGTCCTATGATCTTGAATATACACTGTTGCATATATTCAGGCAAGCAGCAAGTGGTGGCTGAAATTCTACAACAGTTCAAGCTGTCCAATAAATTAATACTTACAAGAATGCAGAATGTAGGATTTCATCTAATCTGGCTCTATGTGTTTTAGACTAAAAATCCCAATTGGAGTTTGCACATGGCCCCTGTAGTTTAAAGCATTTTCAAAGAAAATGCCAAGGAAAGTTTTACTTTTTTAATTTTTTGTGCAGTAAATAAAACTGGGTGCTCGGGGGAACTAGTGAGCATTTTCATGCTTTTTGCCAATAGCTGCTTCAGTAAAGAGGACCAGTAGCAAGGAATAGAATGCATTTGCAAACCAGATGAGGGTTACTAAAGTGTCATTTTGCTGGCCCAGAAAAGTGTGTAACTCAATGAAATACAGTAGGACCTCGGATAAAGCCCAAACTTGGTTCCACAAGTTTGGACTTTATCCGATTTTGGACTTTATCTGAATCAAATGGGTGATGCATTGGATAAGTCCAAAAATGGACTTTATCCGAGGTTCCTATACCAAATACCTCGGATAATGTCCATTTTTAAGCAGTTTTGGACTTTATGCGATGCATCACGTGTGCATGAAAACCGCAACTTTATCCGAATCAAACTTTATCCGAATCGGACTTTATCTGAGGTACCACTGTACAGTAAAACCCCTACTTACATAAAAAGTCTGTTCCATAGGCTTTTATGTAAATCAGTTTTTTACTTAACTTGAAGCAAACCCATAGAAACAATGAATTTTTACATAACTTGAAGCAAACCTATAGGAAAAAATTAATTTTTTACTTAACTCAAAGCAAACCCATAGCAAAATGAAATTTATGTAAATCGAAGCAAACCCACAGGAAATTACTACTACTACTACTACTACTACTACTACTACTACTACTACTACTACTACTACTACTACTACTACTACTACTACTACTACTAACTTTATTACGGAAATTGTGTTATGTAAATTGGGACATTTATGTAAATCAGGACAGTTTTAGTGCAAAAATCATTATGTAAGTCGAATTTTAGGTAACTCGAGGCATATGTAAGTCGGGGTTTTACTGTACTTTTTAAAAACAACTAATGTTCCAAGTGCTGTTCAGGTCTGCCATTCACTCAGTCTGTCCACTCTACCTCACACTATTGTATGTACTAAGAAGGGACATTTTAATTTCTCACGGTCATGTTTTATTGCAGAACCACAGAAAGAAACAGGCCCACAAGGCAAAGACTTTTCCTGTCCTATCATCTGAACAGTCTGGAACAATGCTCCCCAATTTCAACCAGTTGCCACATACCAGCTGTTTCCTAAAAGCATGAGGGGAAAAAATTGTATAAAAATGGGCCAACAAGTCTATTTATTTTTACCAGGATGTGTGTATTCTTCTGTCCCAGTCTGTGAAATGTATTGAGATAAAAATATGTCCTATGCCAAAAAAAATTGCAAACTATTATATAATAAAAAGGTGTTGTGCTCCAGTTCTTAGTAGGTTAGCCGAGTTCAGGGTGTATTTGATTCCCCCTCACTCCAAATTGAAAATACTTCAGAATGTAAGAAACATGTGCTATTCTTTCCTTTCCTTTTTCTTTTTCTTTCATTCCACTTTGTGTTTTCTGGCTCTGGCTATCTGGATGGAAGACACTTGATTCCACACACATAAATATTTCTTTGGACTTAAGGGCATTTTGATATCATCCAATGCATTGGAATTCTAACTGAAGTTAGAAAACACTGCATAACTTACACAATGCAAAATTTTATGAACTCCTACTAATTGATGGTTAAACATATATTGTTGCTGATATATGTGGCACTCTTTTTCCCTAATCCTCATCTTGTTGAGTCTAACTAGACACAGGGATACACTTCACACATGTGCAGCTTGTTTTAAAGCATCACACTGTGAAGTCTTAGCACTAAAACAATAGCTATGCAGTGCCGTATTTAGGATCTGTGGGTCCCTATGCTGAACCTGTGGCGCGGGCCCTACCAGAAAAAGTATATTTTTAAAATTAATCTACAAAAACCACATTTTCAGCAATTATCCAATTAAAAACTGAAAAATAAACGTTTAAAGTTTATTATTAAATTATAGAAAATTTACATACAATTTTGTGGCAGTCCATAATACTAGATTAAATGGAAAAATTGAAAAATATAAAAAAACCAGACTTACTACAACTTTCCTTTGCTGTATTGAAAACGTCTTAATATGAAACAGTATGCGCTCATTGTGCTCTGTGTTTTCTGTCGCCTTCGCGAAACTTCCAGCTGGCAGATAGTGGGAGGAGATATTCTTGTCGGGCTGGTCAAACACCCAAACACCACATTAAGTTAAACCAAGTGCAAATGATAAATGATGATTACGATCACCAAACTTTTATACTATTTATTTACGAAAACAAAAAAAACTGATTTTAAAAATTGATGTAGAATCAGATGGTGCGGGGCAACCTTTGTGGTGCAGGCCCATAGGCTGCAGCCTAGATAGCCTATACTTAAATCCGGCTATGTACTTAACTTGCAGGGGATGCTGCTGACCCACCAACCTTAGAAATATTCTCACCTGGTGCCCAACTTTCTGGTGATGTATTTTTTAAAAATGTAGTTATATCTCAGCTAGCAGACATGCAGTCTGTCACAGAAGCAATAACTGAAGTTTTCAAAATCTGGTAAAACTGCCAGACCTGGTATTCTACTGGCATAGCCACCTCCATGTCATGATGAGATGACAGAGCAGAAGTTGGTGGAAGTATTTCTGTCATAAAATATACAAATATACCACATAACTAACTTTAAAAAATACAGCTGGCTGCAGCTAAAAACAATTGGCAGGATGGTGTTCTGTTCAGATTAAAATTCCTAGGAAAATTAAAATCTCTTATCCTGAGAATGAAAAAAAGTAATGTATTTTCTAAACAATGTATCTGTTTAGGAATAGTATTCTACAGTTAGTCACACCACAACCAAAAAGCTCTAATCTTTATTGCTGTACAGCATGCTTCTGAGAAGGAGGACACTTGGAAGAGAGGTTTAGCAAAGTTCTCAAAACATGGGCAGTATAGTAGATGAAGAGAGCCACTTATTATACAACCAAGCAGGCTCACAGTACAGAATCACAGATGTGTAGCAAATCTGATTCTGTCACTTGAAAAACACTGGGCAGATGAGGTCTGGGATATTATCAAGCACATCAGAGTCTCAGTGAAAGAAGTCTCAGAGAAGCTACTTTACAACACTGATTTCAACTGCTGAGTCACTTCCTGAAACAGACTGTTGGCAAATGTTGGTTTCTTAACATTAAAAGGAAGCAGAGAGACATTTACGGAAAGAAAACATTTATGTCTTGGCTCCTGCTCTTGTCTCCAAGTAATTATCTAATTACAGATTTGTACTGCTTTTATTGCAGCAATGCCTGACATTGAAAACACTGACGTGATATGGATAGAATCCCAGTGCTTTTGGACTATGGTATATAAACACTTTAAAATACAACACTAACAAAACAATATTGTAAATGAAAAGAAAAGGTTAGGTGGATGAGAAACTACACAGCGGGGGTGGGAGGTGGGGGTGGGGTTCAGATGCATACATTCTTGAACATAATGTGCTATGTGTGTGTTTGTGTGTCTGCACATTCCAAAACCTGAAGCCAAGAGAGCATAGAAGTTCAGATGGAGAGAAAGATTAGGACTAGACCATCCTTTTATCTCCAATAACTGAACAAATAAAGCATACATGACTGCAGTGGCTCAAGTCGCTAAGACGCTGACTGGGAAGCGGAAGGTCAGCAGTTCGATTCCCGAGTACTGCAGGACAGAAATGAGCTCCCGTCTTCGTCCCAGCTCCTGCCAACCTAGCAGTTCGAAAGCAAGAAATTGCAAGTAGATAAATAGGGACCACTTCGGTGGGAAGGTAACAGCGTTCCGTGCGCTCCGGTGTCTAGTCATGCCTGCCACATGACCACGGAAACGTCTGCAGAAGCAGACAGCGCTGGCTCTTCGGCTTAGAAACAGAGATGAGCACTGCACCCTAGAGTCGGATACGACTGGCTTTCGAGCAAGGGAAACCTTTACCTTTATCTTTACTGTATGTGCATGTATGTATTTCAAAACCCCAACTATTCTCTCTTAGAGGGACACATTGTAATATTTTTTCAATTGATATGAATAAGATTGTTAAGGAGTTTCTCTTTTGTAGTTCTGATTGTCTTCACACACAAAACTGGGGAAACAGAGAACCATAAAAGGATTGGCAGAGGCAGGAACAGGGGGGAAATGGGCAGAGATTGGACTAGAAGAAAGAAAGAATGCAAGCGCGGCGCCAAAATGGCCGCCGCGCTCTTTGCGGGCCCCCCCCCACAGGACGAATGATCCGGGTAGTTTAGGGCGTGGCCAGCTCCCTCATAAAAGAGGTGGCCACGAGGCAGCCGAGCTGCCATTTTAGCTAAGCGACGGAGCGGAGAAGTTTTTCCCTGTGTCTCCGTCGCTCCTTACCTGGAAGCCTTTTTGGCGGCGAATCTTCTCTTTCGGCTTCCTTTGCCTTGAGCGAGATGCCTTCAAAGAAGAAGGCACTTTCGGGTGCGGCTCGTACGAGCAGGAGGCGCAATCCGGGTCGGAGGACCACGGTGGCGCCTCCCCAGCAGCCGCCTTTGCCGGCACCCGCCGGGCCCGGCGGGATGGGGTCGATCACCCCTTGGCCGGAAGCTGCGGCCCGTGCCCCACACGCGGTGGACACCGCTTCTGGATCTGCTCATTCGGCTGGGCCTGCACCAGCGGTGGCGCAGCTCCCCACGGGGCCTTCTAGCCTCGGGGGGTGGTCTGGCCCTCTGCCTTGGCAGGTGCCGGCACCGACCCTCCCGGGCTTCGGGGTGGGACAATGGCCCTACCCGGGTCCTGGGGTACAGGGCCCTGTACCCGCGCCTCTCACAGGTGGGCCGGCCGGCCCTTGGCCCCAGGTTAGCGTGCAGGCCTTACTGGCCCGTGTGGCGGCCCTTGAGGCCTCTTTGGCTCGGGCCAGCCACGCTGGGGCTGCCGGTGGGGTTAGTTTTGAGGTGCCGTCGGTCGGGCAACAGCAGGCGACGGGACGGGTCAAGCTGCTGCAGGCGCGTGGCGCATCTTCAGCCACTGCCTCGCAGCTCCCCGGCCAGCAAGCAGGTGTGGGTCAGGCCCCGATGATGAGCTCTACGGTGGTCGTGAGCTCCGACGCCCCCGGTGGGCCGGAACCCCCGGTGGGGGCGGCCTGCGGGGGTGCGACATGTGAGTATCCGGTGCAAGCCAATACACCTACACACATTGCCACTACTGGGGGGGCCTTTCAATGGCCTTGGCCTCGCGCGGGTGGTGCGGTGGCCCAGCCGCCGGCGCCCCACTCGGCGATGTCGACTGCTGCACAGCTTGCTGGGGTTACAGGTGTTCCCTACCCTGCCGGGAATTTATTGGGGGTGGCGGGGCCAGCACAGGCCCCTTTTCAGATGCCCGCGCTGGCTGCGGTCCCAGTTTCGGCCTTGCCAACGGCGGGATATTCTTTGCCACTGGGTGACCACCTAGCGCAAGCCACCAGGGAAAAGATATGGCGGGGGGAGTATGTCGATATCTTCTCACTCTTAAACAGAGAGCCCACCAAGGAGGAGAGGGAGGGGCAGGATGAGAAGGATAAGGAGCAGGCACGTCGTCGCAAGCCGCCACGTACCTGGGCCAACTGGCTGCCGGCTTATTTAATTTACATGGCAGTGTACTTGAGAGCGCGGCCAGATCTGGCTATTCCGATGGTCCAATATTTGGACAACATCTATAGGGCGATGGTCGACTTTCCGGGCCCCTCGTGGTTGGCTTATGACGAGGAATTCCGCATGCGGATTCCCCTGCACCCCGAGATGAGGTGGGACGAGCCGTGCCAGAGGCTTTGGCTTCTGTATATGACGCCCACGCGCCCTGCGCCAGGGGAGAGATACCATTGTGGACATGCGGTCCAGCGAGCGGCTCCAGCTCAGGTTCCCCGCCAGGCGGCGGGGCAGGGGGTTCCAGCCCGCCTGCTGTGCTGGACTTTCTCGTCCAATGGTTCCTGCAATAGGAAAAATTGCAGGTACAGACATGAGTGTCCCACCTGTGCGGGCCCCCACGCAGCCTCTGCCTGTCCCAGGCCTGGAGGGACGCGGGGCAGAGGGAAGGGTGGGCAGTGGACCGGCAAGCCTGCCGCAGATGGAGCTAGTTCACCGAAAGGCTCCCTCCCCAATTAATGTGGACATGTTGGAGCGTTGGCTCGCATTGTACCCGAAGGGGGAGGATGCAGATTATCTGCTTCGGGGCTTTAGACAGGGGTTCCGTATTCCTTTCATGGGTGACAGGTCCCCTCAGGATGCCCCCAACCTTTTGTCCCTTAGGGGAAGGGAGGAGGTGGCTGCCGCCAGCATTAATAAGGAGGTCAATGCGGGCAGGGTCGCCGGCCCTTTCCCTGCACCCCCGTTCACTAACCTTAAGGTATCGCCCCTGGGCTTGGTTCCCAAGAAATCTCCGGGCGAGTTTCGCCTTATCCATCACTTGTCCTACCCAGCCGGCCGGTCGGTCAATGATGCTATACCTGATGACCTTTGCTCAGTCAGGTATACGTCTTTTGACCACGCGCTGCGCATGGTGCGCTCATGTGGCCCGGGTGCGCTACTGGCTAAGTGTGACATTAAGTTGGCTTTTCGCCTCTTGCCTGTGCACCCGGGCGACTTTGAATTGCTGGGCTTTAAATTCCGGGGTGAATATTATTTTGATAAAGCCATGCCTTTTGGCTGTTCCATATCATGCTCTGCATTCGAGCGTTTCAGTACCTTCCTGGAGTGGGCGTTCGTGCGCAGGTCAGGGTCCCGGTCTGTAGCCCATTACCTGGATGACTTTTTATTCGGGGGTGAACTGGGCGGGGACACGTGTCCACGTCTCCTCAACACATTTCAGACGCTAATGGAGGAACTCGGTGTCCCTTTAGCGCCCGAAAAGACCGAGGGCCCATCTAACAAGCTAGTATTCCTGGGGGTGGAGATCGACACAGTAGCGCAGGCGTCTAGGTTACCGGGGGATAAGGTGTCCCGGTTAGTGGCCCTCATCTCGGATTTGCTGGCCAGGCGCAAGGCATCGCTGAGGGAACTCCAAGTGTTACATGGTCACCTTAATTTTGCCTGCAGGGTGGTCGCACCGGGCAGGGCTTTTGCCCGGCGCTTATGCGATGCCATGGCAGGGTTATCCAGGCCCCACCATAGAGTCAGGATTACCCGGGGTATCAGGGCAGACATGTTCGTCTGGTTACAGTTCCTGAGGGAGTTTAATGGGGTCTCCTTTTGGAGGTCTGACCTCCTGGCTTCCCCGAGTTTTCAGGTCCAGTCTGATGCCTCAGGATCCCTGGGTTATGGGATGTACTTCAATGGGAAGTGGGCCTATGGTGGGTGGCCACCGGCATGGGCAGGCACGGGTCGCCTGCGTGATCTCACATACCTTGAATTTTTTCCTATCCTGGGGGCTTTGATGCTGTGGGGCGAGGAATGGGCAAACTCGGTCGTGCATTTCTGGTGTGATAACGCTGCGGTTGTCCGCATCATTAATGCACAGACTTCTAAATCACCCAGGGTTATGGACCTAGTGCGCCAATTTGTGCTGCGCTGCCTGCGCCTCAACGTTTTGTTCAGGGCTAGGCACGTCCCAGGGGTTAATAATGATATTGCCGACACTTTGTCCCGCCTGCAGATCTCCCGGTTCCGTGCCTTGGCCCCGGATGTGGAGGAATTTCCCTCGCCACTCCCGGACGAGATATGGACCATTGGCAGGGAGAGGTGAACCGGGCGATCGGCCTGTCACTGGCGCCCCGCACGCGTAAGGCGTATCAACAAGCTTTTAATTCTTATAGGGCATTTTCCGCCCAATTTCACCTGCCAGAGACCTGGCCTATCCCGGTGGACCATGCGCTGCGGTTCATGGTTCACCTGCATTCCCAGGGCCTCGCACCTCGCACCATAGCATCTAAGCTGTCAGCGTTGGCTTTTATGGCCAAGGTGGGGGGTCATGTGGACAGCACCTCTGACTTCCGTGTGAGACATGTTTTGGAGGGGTGGGTGCGCGAGCGTGGGCGTTGCCCAGACGACCGGCACCCTATTTCCCCAGGGGTTCTTACCCAGTTGGCCCGGGGCTGGCCAGGCCTCTGTTTTGATCATTATGAGGCAGCCCTTTTTCATGCAGCCACAACGGTGGCATTTTTTGGAGCGCTCCGCATCAGCGAACTTGTGATGCTGTCTAAGGCGGATGCAAGTTGTAGGGCACTGGAACTCGAAGATGTATATGTTGCCAAAGACTGGGCCCAGTTGAGGATACGCTCCTCTAAGACTGATCAGCAGGGCGTAGGCAGTGGTGTAAGACTGCTACGGTGTTCTTTGGCAGACATCTGTCCGGTTGGTGCCCTACAGGAGTTTCTTGCACTGCGTGGCACGCACCATGGCCCGTTTTTCTGTCACCAAGATGGGTCTCCCCTCACTAAATTTCAGTTTTGGAAGGTGACAGGCAGAGCCCTCGCCAGGGTGGGCCTACCAGGTGCCCGTTATGGCACACATTCGTTCCGTATCGGAGCAGCCTCTACAGCAGCTGCGTTTGGGTACTCCGGGGCTGACATACGCAGCATGGGTAGGTGGGGTACACGGTGTTTTCAGTTTTATGTGCGCCCGCTCCCCCCGTGAGTACCAACCCAGTCACCTTACATCATTTCCCTCGTTTTTTCCTTACAGACCCTGGGTGTCGTATTACACCGGTGACAGTATGGCTGGTGGGCCACAGCTACGTGCAAAGGGCAGCGCGTTACGCTGCGGCGACAGAGTGGGGACCCCGACTGGGACTGGGTGAACACGCCAGTCTCACATGGCATGGTAAGCCTGGGATGTTGTGGCTGGAGCTGCTGCCTTTCCTGTTTTCAGGCAGAAGTGCTGCCCCGCCTGACATTCTCATCATGCACTTGGGGGGCAACGATTTGGGTCAGGTCACTGGCTTGTCGCTCAAGCATGCGATTTGCGAGGACCTCGCCTACTTGCACTACGTCTGGCCTCCCGCAACCCTGGTTTGGTCGGACATTGTCCCGCGCCATTCTTACAGAGGAGGAGTTGACCTCATGGCCATTGACCGCGCTAGGTGCGCGGTCAATAAGGCGGTGGCGCGGTTCCTTGCCGACAAGGCTTGGGGACGGGTCAGTCGTAACCCCGCTATTGGACTAGAAAATTATGATTTGTATGCAGGGGATGGGGTCCATCTGTAGCGAGGAGGTATGGACCTCCTGTTGGGTGATTGGCGAGCAGGCCTGTTGACCGAGCTGACGGTCTGGGGGGGGCGTCAGGCCTTCTTTGAAGCCCCTCCGTGTGGCGGGTAGCACTGGTAAGGTAAACAGTTATGACCCACAGGTATCCGGCAGGTTCGCAATTGACTGGACAACAGTAGATAGGAATAAATTTGTTAAACGTTGTCCGGTCAATGACGAACCAGGCGATGGGGTGATGGCGATAGCTAGACAGCATGCATCACCCCGTGATTTCACGGATACGAGTCAGAGGGTGGGGTCATCAGTTAGATATTGACTACGGTCAACAATTTGTTTGTTGTCAACAAACAAATTGATACAAATTGATACATTGTAACCAATTGCCGTTGGCAATTTTGGGTGGTACCTTACCAGTGTTACTTCGGCCTGCTTGCCTTAAGAATTATGATTGGTCGTTTTACCAATACAAATTTATAATTCGGACTAGGGCATGAATCAATAAATGTGGCCCAATGCCGTTACCCACTTTCAATGGTGTCTGAGTCCGTTATTGGGGGGTGCGCCTGCAAAGAAAGAAACTCTAAGGCTAAACTTGCCTGCTATTTCAGTTAACTTTTGACTTCCTACTTTGGCATTCCAATCTCCTATGATGATAAGGACATCTTTTTTGGTGTGAGTTCTAGAAGTTGTTGTAGGTCTTCATAGAACTGGTTGACTACAGCCTCTTCTGCATCCATAGTTGGGGTATAGACTTGGATTACTGTAATGTTAATTGGTTTGCTTTGAATTCAGACTGAGATCATTCTGTCATTTTAAAGAAAATATCCCATTACTGCTTTCCTCACTCTTTTATTGACTATAAGGCAATCGAATGAAATATGAGATATACTTTCAATATCTGGAGAACCATATATGCACGTTCTTTCATGATATGGCAAGTGGTGAAAATGCCCATATTTATTCATGGAATTTAGTAACTCGAATCTAGCTCTACAGTAAGACCTTCTTAAAGGATGAGGGAGGCACATCAATAAATATTTTTCAGGTTGAAATGTAATTTTGTTAGCAGCCAGCCACCTTAAAGAACCATTTTTGGCCAGTAGTTCCAAGTCAGATTGCACACTGATATCTAAGACTCTCTGTTTAAAAATCTCCTTGGCTTGAGTGGCCACTGAGAGCAAATATTGAACTGAAAACCCATAATGAGAAATTACTTCGCAGACCAGGACTTGGGATGATCCCACTTTATCTGTTAGGTTAAGCATAATTTGGGAAGCATATTAGAGTCCATTTATTGAATCCTCAACCAATATGAGAATGGTTTAAATACTAAATGGCTATACAAGGACTGGAAGCCCAATTCTGCTCTGACTGCAGGGGTAGACGTGTTGCTATCAGTTCCTAAAATACTTATTAGGGACTGTATATGTTCCAGAAGTGGGGCTCTATTTAGGCCCCACAATTCTACCCCATATGACAGCATAGGGACAATTTTTGCCACAAACACTTTTAAAACCGGGGAGAGGATGCCAGGATGATTATAATTAAATAGTTTATATAGTCAATTTGTACTTATGGCAGCCCTTGATGAAATTCTCTTAAAACTATTTAGCCACATCCCTATATTGGAGAAAACCGCTCCAAGATAGTTAAAAGAGTTAACTTGTTCAATAGGCTCACCATTTATCTGCCAATTATAAATCTTTCTTTTCCTACTAAAACCCAACACTTTGGATTTACTTTTGTTCATATTTTTAAAAATTTGATCACAGTATGTGTTTAGTTTTTGATGCAATCTCCTCAGACCTGTTTGTGAGTGAGCCATTAAAATTCTATCATCAGCATATAAAAGAGTATTAATATGATTGTCAAGAATCTTTAATATATGGGTCTCTGTATCAAACAGGAAACCTGTTAAGTCATTAATATAAAGATTAAAAAGCATTGGAGCTAAAATGCAACCTTTTGCAAGGGCAAATCATGCCTCACTAATCTGTTGGTTTTTTTGAGAGTGTCAACAAGCATGTGGATAAGGGGGATCCAGTTGACATTGTTTATCTGGACTTTCAGAAGGCTTTTGACAAGGTCCCGCACCAAAGGCTCTTGAATAAACTTACCAGTCATGGAATAAAGGGACAGGTCTTGTCCTGGATCAGCAACCTGCTAAGGGACAGGAAACAGAGGGTAACACTAAATGGATACTTCTCCAAGTGGAGGGAAGTAAAGAGTTGGGTCCCCCAAGGTTCAGTACTGGGACCCCTGCTTTTCAACCTCTTCATAAATGATGTAGAAGTAGGAGTAAATAGCAAGGTAGCCAAATTTGCTGACAACACTAAATTATACAGGGTAGTGAAAACTGTGAGAGATTGTGAGGAGCTCCAGAGGGATCTATTGACACTGGGGGAGTGGGCAAAACAGTGGCAAATGAGCTTCAAAATTAGTAAGTGCAGAGTGATGCATGTTGGGGCAAAAAAAAACCAATTACATTTATAAACTGATGGGGTCTGAACTCTCTGCGACAAACCAGGAAAGGGACCTTGGCGTCCTGGTGGACAACTCAATGAAGGTGTCAACCCAGTGTGCCTCAACAGTGAAAAAAGCAAACTCAATGCTAGGGATCATTAGGAAGGGTATAGAAAATAAGTCAGCAAGTGTCATTTTGCCTCTTTATAAATCTATGGTGAGGCCCCATCGGGAATACTGTGTACAGTTCTGGTCGCCATACCTCCAGAAGGATATTATGGAGCTGGAAAAATTGCAGAGGAGGGCAACCAGAATGATTAGGGGACTGGAACACCTTCCTTACCATCTGAGGCTGCAATGGTTGGGCCTCTTCACTCTTGAATGACAGCGTCTAAGAGGTGACCTGATTGAAGTTTATAAAATCATGCACGGTGTGGACAAAGTAGATAAGGAAAAACTGTTTTCCCTATCGCACAACACTAGAACTAGGGGGCACTCCATGAAACTTTTGGGTACTAGTTCTCAAACAAATAAGAGAAAGTACTTTTTCACCCAGAGGATCACTGGTCTATGGAACTCCCTGCCAGAAGAAGTGGTGACAGCTGTCAGTCTTGACAGCTTTAAGAAAGGATTAGACAAGTTCATGGAGGACAAGGGTATCAATGGCTATAATTATGGATACCTAAGGACAACTTCCGGGTTGGAGAGATAAGCAGGATCTCTCTCAATGCCATTTCCAGGGAATCCTAAGCAGGTGAAGGCATTTGCTTGGGAATACCCTGAAGCAAATGGTGAGCCACTGTGTGAGACAGAATGCTGGACTGGATGGGCTGTGGCCTGTTCTAGCAAGGCTGCTCTTATGTTCTTATGTTTCCTTTTTAAACATTTAAATAGGAAGATATGCAACAGTAGTACAGTGGTACCACGGATAAAGTCCGATTCAGATAAAGTCCGATTCGGATAAAGTCTCGGTTTTTCATGCACACGTGATCAGTGGTGGGCACCAGCAGGGTCACACCAGTTTGCCAGAACCGGTAGCAGAAAATCTGGCTGGCCCCACCCATCTAAGTTTTGAAATAAAGTAGTCCTAATTCAGGTGCAACGCAGGGCTTTCCTGGTCATGCCCACCATACCACGTCCACAGAGTAGGTAGTAAAAAAATTTGGAGCCCATTACTGCACGTGATGTATCACATAAAGTCCAAAACTGCTTTTAAAAAATGGACATTATCTGAGGTATTTGGTATAGGAACCTCTGATAAAGTCCATTTTTTGGACGTTATCCGATGCATTTTGTAGAAGTCATGGCTTGTGGAGCTTCAGTGTTAGCTTTGTCTACTCTCTTTACCATTATACTATAATTCCTAAGCAGGGGTGGCTTAGAAGCAATACTTGGCCTTTATTAGAATTGCAGGGACAGATGGTAACAAATACAGCTTCAAAAAGTTTTAAAAATTACATCTTTTGACCTGCCATCTCTAATAATTGACCCTCTTTACTGTTTATTTATATTGAAAGCGTAACGCCAAAATGGCCGCCGTGCTCTTTGCGGGCCCCCCCACCCGGACTCAGACATCCGGGTGAGTTAGGGGGCATGGCCACCCCTCTATAAAAGGGGTGGCCACGAGGCAGACGAGCTGCCATTTTAGAAATAGCGACGGAAAGGAGAAGTTTTCTCCGTCACTGTTTGTCCTGTAGTCTTCGGCTGTTTAGCCCTTGATCCTTTCCTGGCTGGGAAAGGAGGATTAGCGCACGCAGAGCCTTCGTTCGCTTGGCTACTGCGTGCTTCGGCGCTAGGTTTTCGATCCCTGGAAAGGGATCCTGCTTCTTCTTTTCTCGGAAGACATGCCTCCCAAACGGAAGGCCCAGGCGATCAAGCCACGGCCAAGGGGGAGGACTTTTACTGGCCCTGCGCAGGACGGGGGACAGCCATCGGGTAGGAGGATCAGGGCTGCGCCCCCGCAGCAGGGCACTGTGCCAGCCTTGCCCACCGATACCGGTGGGGCTACTCAGGCTGGCACTTGGCAGCTGGGCTTGGCTGGCCGGCCACAGGCCGGCCCCTCAGGGGCTTCGGCCCTCGGCCCGCCGTTACCAGCCATGGGTCAGGGCAGCGGGGGAGGGCCTAATGTGGGCATACAACCCGTTCCTCCTCTGGCACCTCATGGGCCGGAGTTTTGGGCATGGCCCTATTCTGGCTCTGGCTCTCCTTTCGGGGTACCGTTCCAACACGGACTAGTGGGCCATCCGGCTCGCCCGGCCCGCTTTATACTGGGGGCTCCGGGGCAGTGGATGCTCTGTTAGCAAAGATGGCAGTGCTGGAAGCATCCTTGGGCATTGCACAGC
This sequence comes from Bradypodion pumilum, assembly GCA_035047305.1. Classification (NCBI taxonomy): domain Eukaryota; kingdom Metazoa; phylum Chordata; class Lepidosauria; order Squamata; family Chamaeleonidae; genus Bradypodion; species Bradypodion pumilum. Next base: position 226,313,970 of record JAWDJD010000003.1, on the reverse strand, counting down.
CTCCTTTGGAGGGGGCGCTACTCTTTCTTCAACAGGGGCCACTTCGTCGCTGCAGCGGGCGGCCAACCGGGTCAAGCTGCTTGAGACGGTCCGGCCGGCCCCAGCTGGTGTCTCGCAGCTCCCCATTTGACCTGATGTCCAGGCTGGGAGCAGTCAGGGGTGGTCCCAGAGCTCGATTCCGGTCACGAGCTCCGACGCCCGCCGTGGGCCGGAACCCCTGGTGGGGGCGGCTCACAGGGTTGCACCTAGTGAGTATCAGGTTCAATTTAGTGCACCAACACCACAGCCCACTTACAGTGGTGGGGTTCAGTAGCCCTGGCCTCGTCAAGTCAATGCGAGCGGGCATCAGTTACCATCCTATCCCAGTATCCCATGGTTTCTAAAATGTCCCTTGTTAAGGGCGGGGGCGTCCGCCCCTGGGGCGGTGCCGAGCATCGCAGGGGCTGTTCAGGTCCCACTGCGTATGCCCTCTATACAGAATGTGCCGACGATGGCTTTGCCGACGGCTGGTTATTCCTTGCCCCTGGGTGATCATTTGTCACAGGTCACGAGGGATAAGATCTGGTGCAGGGAATCCGTGGATATATTCTCCCTATTGAACTGTGAGCCCACTGAGGAAGAGAGAGAGGGACGGGACGACAGAGACAAAGAGCTGTCCCGTCGTTGTAAGCCACCGTGCACCTGGGCCAACTGGTTGCCGGCATACCTTATATATATGGTGGTATGCCTCAGGGCCCGGCCTGATTGGGTCATCCCGATGGTTCAATCCCTTGATAATATTTACAGGGCGATGGTTGATTTCATGGGCCCATCGTAGTTGGCTTGCGATGAGGAATTTGGATGAGGGTGGCCCTACATCCTGAGATGAGGTGGGATGAGCCCTGTCAGCAATTGTTGCTCTTGTACATGACTCCCACGTGACTGGCGCCTGGTGATAGGTACCATGGTGGTCATGCTGTGCGGGCTGCTGCAACACAGGCTCCACGCTAACTGGTGGGGCAGGGGGTTCCAGCCCGCCTGCTGTGTTGGACCTGCTCAGCTAGCGACGTGTGTACTAAGCGCCAGTGTCGTTACCGACACGAGTGTCCCCCTTTTGCGCTGGCCCCTACGCCGCCTCTGTGTGCCCGCGGGTTGGTGGGTTGCGGGGCAGAGGAAGAGGTGCACAGGGGGCAATCAGAGCTCCGTCTCTCGGAACTAGCCATGTCAAAGCCCCCCTCCCCAATTAGTGTACTCATGCTGGAACGATGGCTCTCAGCTTATCCAAGAAGGGATGATGTGAGGTACCTGCTGGAGGGTTTTCCAATGGGGCTTTCGCATTCCATTTGGGGGTGTTAGGGGCCCCAAGATGCTACTACTTTAGTTCCCTTGAAAGGTAACGAGGAGGTTGCTGCACTGAGCACAGCTAAGGAAGTTGAGGCTATGAGGGTAGCGGGCCCCTTCTTGGAACCACCTTTCCCTTATTTGAAGGTCTCCCCTCTGGGGCTAGTACCGAAGTAGAACCCGGGTGAATGTCGTCTAATCCCCTATCTAGCTTACCCTGCGGGTTCTTCGGTCAGTGATGCCATTCCTGATGACCTTTTTCAGTCAGGTAAACGTTGTTTGTTCAGCCCCTGTGGGTGGTACGCTCATGCGGTCCCGGTGCTTTCTTGGCACAGTGTGATATGCACTCGGCTTTCCGATTACTACCAGTGCACCCAATGGATTTTGAGCTATTGGGTTTTTAGGTTCCAAGGGGAATTTTACTTAGATAAGGCCAGCCCTTTTGACTGCTCTATTTCAGGTTCGGCATTCGAACGATTCGGTACTTTCATTCAGTGGGCCTTTGCTCGCAGGTCGGGGTCTCAGTCTCTAGCCCATTACCTCGATGACTTTTGGTCCAGGGGTGAACGGGGCTTGGACATGTGCACGCGTCTCCTCACTACATTTCAGACACTCAGGTGGGAACTGGGTGTCCCCTTAGCGCCTGAAAAGACCGAGGGCCCAGCTACATTTCTAGGCATTAGAATTGACTCTGTTGCACAGGCATCCAGGTTACCCATGGATAAGGTGGCTCGGATCTCCGCGGCGATGTTGGCATTGATTGCCAAACATAAAGTGTCCCCTCGTGAGCTGCAGTTACTTCATTTAACTTTGCCTGCAGGGTGGTTACACCCGGCACAGCATTGGCCGGGCGCCTGTGTGATGCCATGGCTGGCCTGTTAAAACGTCACCACAGGATCCGGCTGATCAGGGGCATACGGGCGGACCTTTCGGTCTGGCTCAAATTACTCCTGGGTTTTAATGGGGTTTCTTCCTGGAGATCAGACCTTATAGTCTGCCCTAGATTTCAAGTACGGTCGGATGCCTCCGGCTCCCTGGCTTATGGGGGTTTACTCTGAGGGTAGGTGGACTTACGGCCGAGGGCATCACGCATGGCTTGGCACGGACCGCCTCTGCGATCTTACCTTCCTTGAGTTTCTTCCCAATTTGGGGAGCACTGATGCTATGGGACGATGAGTGGGCCAACTCAGTGGTCCATTTTTGGTGTGACAATGCGGCAGTGGTGCACATTGTCAATGCCCAGACATGCAAATCCCCCAGGGTCATGGCATTGGTTTGTCTATTCTTTTTGAGAAGCCTACGCCTAAATGTGCTGTTCAGGGCCAGACATGTTCCAGGTATTAATAACGATATTGCTGATGCTTTATCCCGCCTGCAGATCCCCCGGTTCCGTGCCTTACTCCGGAAGCAGATGAATTCCACTCGCCACTCCCGGCCGATAGTTGGACGTTTGGCGAGGAGAGGTGAACCGGGCATGGCATTGGCACCTCGCACGCGTAAGGCGTATCACCATGCGTTCATGCGATTTAGAACTTTTTGCGAGTAACTACCGTTACCTCAAGTGTGGTCAATATCAGAGGATCAGGTTTTACAATGCATGTTTATCTTCACAGTCAGGGTTTGGCCCCCATACTATAGCCTTCGGGCTTTCGGCACTGGCATTTATGGCCAACGTGTGTGGGGGGGGGGGGGTTTCAATGACTGCGTGAGTTACTTCCGTATGCGTCGTGTTTTGGAGGGGTGGACACGTGAACGTCCACCGCCCGGACACGCGTCACCCCAGTTTGCCAGAGTTTCTGACCCACCTTGCACGAGGTTGGCATGACTTATGTCGGATAGGTGTGGAGTGGCTCTTGGTCACGCAGCTACCACGGTAGCCTTTTTGGAGCGCTCCGCATCAGTGAGTGGGTGCCAGAGTTGGTACCATCTGTGTAAGGCGGATGTGTCTCGTAGGGCACTGGAACTCGACGATGTCTATGTCACACATGAGTGGGCTCAATTGGGGATACGGTCCTCAAAGGTGTTCAGCACGGCGTAGGCAGTGGAGTTAGACTGCTACGAAGTTTCATTGGAGACATCTGTCTGGTTGGTGCCCTACATGAATTTTTGGCAGTGCCTGCTGCGCGCCCCAGCCTGTTTTTCTGCCACCAGGATGGGTCTCCCCTTGCCAAAGTAAAGTTACTGAGGGTGACCGGTGCCGCGCTTCGCGGTGTGGGGCCCGTTTTGGCACCCATTTATTTAGGATAGGTGTCGCGTTGATCGCGGCTACATTTGGGGTACTCGGAGGCAGATATATGTGTACGCGTAATGTCTTATATGTACGTCCCCTCACTGTATGAGTACCTAGTTATGTCCTTCACCTCTTCTCCTCTTTTTCAGATCCTGTGTGTATATCCACACCGGTGGCAATGGGGCTGGTGGGCCGCAGCTATGTACACTGGGCAGCAGTATATGCTGCGGCGACAAAGAGTGGACCCCGACTTGGGCTGTGTGCATCCGCATGTATGCGATGGTATGGTATGCGCGGCACAAGGGAGCGGGAACTGTGGCCATTTCTGATGTCCGTCAGGAATGCTGGACCGCCCGATGTTCTTATTAGGCACCTCGGCAGCAATGATCTTATACGGATCACTGCTATTCCTAAACTGTCGAGGGGCAGTGACCTGGCGTTTTATATCATGTGTGGCTTACACACGGTCGCTATGGTCTAACATCGTGCCAAGACACCAATTAGGGGAGACGTGGATCTCCGCGGTTCGGACTGTTCCGGCAGTCAGTGGACAGGGCTGTTGCTCGGTCCCTTGCTGAGCATGGCTGGGAGACAGCCATTGGACACCTGCGGATAGGCTTACAAAAATTTTTGCTGGTAGGCAAGAGATGGGGTCCACCTGTTGGCTGGAGGTATGTACCTCTTTCTGTGGTGCAAGCAGGCCTGGCGACCGAGCTGACGGTCTGGGGGGGTGAGTCATCATGGACGCCTCCCCGTGTGGCGGGTAGCACTGGTAAGGTAAAGATTTATGACCCATAGGTATCCGGCAGGTTCGCAATTGACTGGCCAACACTTAGACAGGTACAGGTGTAATAGCTTTGACCAGTCAACGACGAACCAGGCAAGGGGGTGATAGCAGGAGCTTTTCAGCATGCATCACCTCGTGATTTGACGGATACACATCATAGGGTGGGGTCAGTAGATAGTTTATTGACTCCAGTCAACAATTTGTTTGTGTCAACAAACAAATTGATACAAATGGATACATTGTAGCCAATTGCCATTGGCAATTTTGGGAGGAACCTTACCAGTGTTACTGCGGCCTGCTTGCCTTAAGAATTACAATTGGATGAATACACCAATTGAAAGTTATAATTCGGACTAGGGCATTATTCAATAAAAGTGGCCCAATGCCTTTATCCATATACCGGAGTCTGAGTCTTTCTTTGGGGGGTGCGCCTGCAATGACATCAACTATTAAAGCCTAGTTTAGCTGTAATGCTATCGACCATAGAAAAAGGCATCCTAATGTTTTTTCCTTGACTGTATGATTTCTTTCCCTGTTTCCTTAGTTAATATTACCTTTTCCACCATGCTTTTCTATAGATGCTAATTGTGGCTAACTGTTGGGGTAGAAAACATCACTATCAGCTGATTTTTAAATCCTAGTTAATGCTATTGAAGATATAGCACCAGTTGCAGGAAGCAATGTATCATGGTTAATGCTAACTGGTTTCCAGTGTGGTATAGTGGAAAGAGTGATGGGCCAGGACTCTGGGCCATGGAAACCCACTGAGTGAGTGGAGTTGTTAAAACCGCCTCTTAAAGATTCATATTAGGATTGCTGTAGGTAGGTAGATTTGATGGCACTTAATTAATTAATGCTAACAAAGTGAAAGAGTGGGGAGCAATATGTGCTCAGCAGAGAACTAATAAGCCTGTGGCATGCTCCATCATGATCACCATGGTTAGAATAGTTTTCATAGCTTTTTCCTGAGTCAAAGACTAAACCAAGTAAAACAGAAAACACCAAACGCTTTCTTTATCTTCTCTAACTCTTTTAGTGGCTGACTGTATGTCTGAGAGTCTTGTTCAATCAGTAAACTTATTTAGGTTATAAAGCAGCCCACCTAGATTCCATGTATGCTAAAACATTGGAGATAATATATGTTATCTGAGCACATTTCTGTTCAGTACCATGATGCCTGTTTGCAGACGTTGAGAAAGCGATTATGCTCTTGTCAGTTTCAGTCCTTTGGGGGATATTGATGCAGGGAGAGAATCTGGGTGTATTTTCCTCATTTGTATTTTGAGAATCCCTGTAGCGAAGTTGGTAATAGCTGGATAGCAACATACATGGACAGGAAGTGTTAATGACATATTTTTAAAAAAGATAAGAGGCATATAAAAACATTTCTTTCTAAGAATATGTTAAGGAAGCCAGAAGAAATTGGTAATTGTCAACAATTCAAGTTACTGTATATATAAAAAACTAAATATTGCCAGTTTCCTCTAGATGTTTTAAAACAAGAAACATGGCACTTTTCAGAGCTTGTAACCCATTTTTTATGGTTTTGATGAATTAATGATTGTGTTGTGTTGAACTTCACTAGTACTGCTGTGGGGAGTGTTTTCTGTCAGTATTTGATATGGGCAAATTCCATGTATGGGCTGTGGCCTGTTCCAGCAAGGCTGTTCTTATGTTCTTATGTTCCTGTCTGACGCCTGTAAAAGTAGGTATGCTCTTCGTTAAGGAGCCATTTACACCAGTTCACACTTTCAGGTATGCATTTGAATGTAGAGCTCTGACCATGAATAAAAGTCTAGGTTCCATTTTTAGGGTAACCAATTTCTCCCACAACAAGTTTCTGTCAATCAAATCAAAGGCTGCTCTAAGATCTATAAATGCAGCAAAGAATTTCTTGTTATTTCTTAGTTATTTTGTGAGAAAGTGATATAAAATTATTGATGCTATTGTTATTTATTGATGCTGTTTCATTGTATTATTGATACTATTGTAATTACATGTATGGTTTGATATGTTGTTGCTGTCGGGCTTCGGCCCGAGAAAGGCGGGGTATAAATTAAATTGAAAATAAAGCAATTATCCAATACAATGAAAGCGCGGTGCCAAAATGGCCGCCGCGCTCTTTGCGGGAGCCCCCCCACAGGACGAAGGCATCCGGGTAGTTAGGGGCGTGGCCAGCTCCCTTATAAAAGGGGTGGCCACGAGGCAGCCGAGCTGCCATTTTGCGAAGCGACGGAGCGGAGAAGTTTTTCCTCTTACTCCGTCGCTTTTACCTTGAGCGGGAAGCCTTTTGGTGACCTTCCTCTTTTCGGCTTCCCTTAGGTCCGGCTGAGATGCCTTCGAAGAAGAAGGCGGCTGCGAGCGCGGCTCGGACGGTTCGGAGGCGCAATCCGGGTCGGAGGACAGCGGCTGCGCCTTCCCACCAGCCGCCTTTGCCGGCTCCCACCGGGACCGGTGGGATGGGGTCTATTACCCCCTGGCCGGAGGCTGGGGACCCGAGCAGGGGTACAGCTTGGGCTGCGGCCCACGGCCCGCAAGCGGCGGACGCCGCTCCTGGTGCTCACTCTACGGGGCCTCCCTCCATCGGGGCGCAGCTCACTCCAGGGCCTTCCAGCATTGGGGGGTGGTGTGGTCCCCTCCCTTGGCAGGTACCTACGCCGGCCCTGCCGGGCCTGGGTGGGGGGTCATGGCCATATTCGGGCCCCGGGGTGCAAGGACCTGTACCCACGCCCGTAACGGGCGGGCCGGCTGGCCCGTGGCCCCACGCCAGTGTGGAGGCCTTACTGGCCCGCGTGGCGGCACTCGAGGCTTCCCTTGCTCGGGCCAGCCACGCCGGGGCACCTTTTGGGTGCACTTTGACGCGTCGTCTGCTGGGCAGCGGCAGGCGACGGGACGGGTCGAGCAGCTTGAGGCCTGTGGCGCGACTTCGGCCACTGCCTCGCAGCTCCCCAACCAACAGGCAAGCGCGGGTCAGGCCCCGACGGCGAGCTCTACGGCGGTCGTGAGCTCCGACGCCCCCAGTGGGCCGGAACCCCCGGTGGGGGCGGCCCGCGGGGGTGCAGCATGTGAGTATGCGGTACAAACTAGTGCACCTACACATGTGGCTACGTTGGGGGGGGGCTTTCCAATGGCCTTGGCCTCGCATGGGTGGTGCGGCGGTACAGCTGCTGACGCACCACCAGGCGACGTCAACCACCACCCAGGGCCCCGGGGTGGGGAGCGTTTCCTACCCTGTGGGGAATGTTTTGGGGGTGGCTGGGCTAGTCCAAGCCCCTTTCCAGATGCCCGCAGTTTCTGCTGTGCCTGTCTCGGCCTTGCCGACAGCGGGCTATTCCTTGCCACTGGGTGACCACTTGGCACAGGCCACCAGAGAGAAAATATGGTGAGGGGAGTATGTTGATATCTTCTCACTCCTAAACAGGGAGCCCACCAAGGAAGAGAGGGAGGGGCAGGATGAGAAGGATAAGGAACAGGCACGTCGTCGCAAGCCACCACGAACGTGGGCCAACTGGCTGCCGGCTTACCTCATCTACATGGCGGTGTACCTGAGGGCCCGGCCGGATCTGGCAATTCCGATGGTCCAGTATTTGGACAATATCTATCGGGTGATGGTTGATTTTCCGGGCCCATCGTGGTTGGCTTATGACGAGGAATTCCGTATGCGAATTCCCCTGCACCCTGAGATGAGGTGGGATGAGCCATGCCAGAGGCTTTGGCTTCTGTATATGACGCCCACGCGCCCCGCGCCAGGGGAAAGATACCATTGTGGACATGCGGTCCAGCGAGTGGCTCCAGCACAGGTTCCCCACCAAGTGGCGGGGCAGGGGGTTCCAGCCCGCCTGCTGTGCTGGACTTTCTCGTCTAATGGTTCATGCAATAAGAAGAATTGCAAGTACAGACATGAGTGTCCCACCTGTGCGGGCCCCCATGCGGCCTCTGCCTGTCCCAGGCCTGGAGGGACGCGGGGCAGAGGGAGGGGCAGACAGGGGGCTGGCAAGACTGCCACAGATGGAGCTGGTTCACCGAAAGGCTCCCTCCCCAATTAATGTGGACATGCTGGAGCATTGGCTCGCATTGTACCCGAAGGGGGAGGATGCAGATTATCTCCTTCAGGGCTTTGGACAGGGGTTCCGTGTTCCTTTCATGGGTGATAGGTCCCCTCAGGATGCCCCCAACCTTTTGTCCCTTAGGGGGAGGGAGGAGGTGGCTGCCGACAGCATCAATAAGGAGGTCAATGCGGGCAGGGTTGCTGGCCCTTTCCCTGCACCCCCGTTCACTAACCTCAAGGTATCGCCTCTGGGCTTGGTTCCCAAGAAGTCACCAGGCGAGTTTCGCCTTATCCATCACTTGTCCTACCCAGCCGGCCGATCGGTCAACGATGCTATCCCTGACGACCTTTGCTCAGTCAGGTGTACATCTTTTGACCGCGCGCTGCGCATGGTGCGCTCATGTGGCCCGGGTGCGCTGCTGGCTAAGTGCGACATTAAGTCGGCTTTTCGCCTCTTGCCAGTGCACCCGGGCGACTTTGAATTGCTGGGTTTCAAATTTCGGGGCGGATATTATTTTGATAAGGCCATGCCTTTTGGCTGTTCCATATCATGCTCGGCTTTCGAGCGTTTCAGTACCTTCCTAGAGTGGGCTTTCGTCCGCAGGTCAGGGTCCCGGTCTGTAGCCCATTACCTGGATGACTTTTTATTCGGGGGTGAACAGGGCTGGGACACGTGTACACGTCTCCTCAACACATTTCAGACGCTAATGGAGGAACTCGGTGTCCCTTTAGCGCCCGAAAAGACCGAGGGCCCATCTACACAGCTAGTCTTCCTGGGGGTGGAGATTGACATGATAGCGCAGGCGTCTAGGTTACCGCGGGATAAGGTGTCAAGGATAGTGGCCCTTATCTCGGACTTGTTGGCCAAGCGCAAGGCATCACTGAGGGAACTGCAGGTGCTGCATGGTCACCTTAATTTCGCCTGCAGAGTGGTCGCACCGGGCAGGGCTTTTGCCCGGCGCTTGTGCGACGCTATGGCAGGATTATCCAGGCCTCACCATAGGGTTAGGCTTACCCGGGGTATCAGGGCAGACATGCTTGTCTGGTTACAGTTCCTGAGGGAGTTCAATGGGGTCTCATTTTGGAGGCATGACCTCCTGGCTTCCCCTCAATTTCAGATTCAGTCTGATGCCTCGGGATCCCTCGGTTATGGGATGTACTTCAATGGGAAGTGGGCCTATGGTGGGTGGCCACCGGCCTGGGCAGGCACGGGTCGCCTGCGTGATCTCACATATCTGGAATTTTTCCCTATCCTGGGTGCTTTGATGCTATGGGGCCAGGAGTGGTCCAACTCGGTCGTGCATTTCTGGTGTGACAATGCGGCTGTGGTCCACATTGTAAATGCACAGACTTCCAAATCGCCCAGGGTTATGGATCTAGTGCGCCAATTTGTGTTGCGCAGCCTGCGCCTCAACGTACTGTTCAGGGCCAGGCATGTCCCAGGGGTTAATAATGATATTGCTGACGCTTTGTCCCGCCTACAGATCTCCCGGTTCCGTGCCTTGGCCCCGGATGCGGAGGAATTTCCCTCGCCACTCCCGGAGGAGATATGGACCATTGGCAAGGAGAGGTGAACCGGGCGATTGGCCTGTCGCTAGCGCCACGCACCCGTAAGGCATATCACCACGCAATTAATTCTTTCAGGGCATTCTGTACTCAATTTCAATTGCCAGGAACCTGGCCGATCCCGGTAACCCATGTGCTGCGGTTCATGGTTTACCTGCATTCTCAGGGCCTTGCACCTCGCACCATAGCATCTAAGCTTTCAGCGTTGGCTTTTATGGCCAAGGTGGGGGGTCATGTGGACAGCACCTCTGACTTCCATGTGAGACATGTTTTGGAGGGGTGGGTGCGCGAGCGCGGGCGTTGCCCGGACGATCGCCACCCGATTTCCCCAGGGGTCCTTACCCAGTTGGCCCGGGGCTGGCCTTGCCTCTGTTTTGATGCATATGAGGCAGCCCTGTTCCATGCAGCCACAACGGTGGCATTTTTTGGAGCGCTCCGCATCAGCGAGCTTGTGATGCTGTCTAAGGCGGATGCAAGTCGTAGGGCACTGGAACTCGAGGATGTCTGTGTAGCCAAAGACTGGGCTCAGTTGAGGATACGTTCCTCTAAGACCGATCAGCACGGCGTCGGCAGTGGTGTGCGACTGCTACGGTGTTCTTTGGCAGACATCTGCCCGGTTGGTGCCCTACAGGAATTCCTGGCACTGCGTGGCATGCACCATGGCCCGTTTTTCTGTCACCAAGATGGGTCTCCCCTTACTAAATTTCAATTTTGGAAGGTGACGGGCAAAGCGCTGGCCAGTGTGGGCCTCCCAGGCGCCCGCTATGGCACTCATTCATTCCGTATAGGGGCGGCCTCGACCGCTGCGGCTTTTGGGTACTCAGGGGCTGACATACGTAGCATGGGACGGTGGGGTTCGCAATGTTTTTAATTTTATGTGCGCCCACTCCCGCCGTGAGTACCAACCCAGTCACCTTACCTACTTTCCCTCATTTTTTCCTTTACAGACCCGGGGTGTCGTATTACACCGGTGACAGTATGGCTGGTGGGCCATAGCTACGTGCACAGGGCAGCGCGTTACGCTGCGGCGACAGAGTGGGGACCCCGACTGGGACTGGGTGCATACGCAAGTCTCACATGGCATGGTAAGCCTGGGATGTTATGGCGGGAGCTGCTGCCTTTCCTTTTTTCAGGCCAGAATGCTGACCCGCCTGACATTCTGATCATACACCTGGGGGGTAATGATTTGGGCCAGGTCACCGGCTTGTCGCTGAAGCATGCGATTTGCGAGGACCTCGCCTACCTGCATTACGTCTGGCCTGCCACAACCCTTGTTTGGTCGGACATGGTCCCGCGCCATTCCTACAGAGGGGGTGTTGACCTCATGGCCCTTGACCACGCTAGACGCATGGTGAATAGGGCAGTGGCGCGTTTCCTTGTCGACAGGGCTTGGGGGAGGGTCAGTCGTCACCCCGCTATTAGCCTCCAAAGTTATGACTTGTATGCAGGGGATGGGGTCCATCTGTCGCGAGGAGGTATGGACCTCCTGTTGGGTGATTGGCGAGCAGGCCTGTTGACCGAGCTGATGGTCTGGGGGGGGCGTCGAGCCTTCTTTGAAGCCCCTCCGTGTGGCGGGTAGCACTGGTAAGGTAAACATTATGACCCACAGGTATCCGGCAAGTTCGCAATTGACTGGACAACACTAGACAGGCATAAGTTGGTTAAACGTTGTCCGGTCAACGACGAACTAGGCGACGGGGTGATGGCTATAGCTAGACAGCATGCATCACCCCGTGATTTTACGGATACGCGTCAGAGGGTGGGGTCATTAGTTAGATATTGACTACGGTCAACAATTTGTTTGTGGTCAACAAACAAATTGATACAAATGGATACATTGTAGCAATTGCCGTTGGCAATTTTGGGTGGTACCTTACCAGTGTTACTTCGGCCTGCTTGCCTTAAGAATTATGATTGGTCAATTACCAATAGAAATTTATAATTCGGACTAGGGCATGAATCAATAAATGTGGCCCAATGCCGTTATCCACTTTCATTGGTGTCTGAGTCCTTTATTGGGGGGTGCGCCTGCAATACACAGTGGGGACTACATAGACCATGTATCCTAACAATCTATTGTAGAATGTTCTTGTCTAAAACCAGCTTGTTTCTCCACTAAAATGTTATTTTCCATAACCCAGTCTACTATTTTGCTCAGCAAATGTTTGGCATACATTTTGTCCACTATTCCGATGAGGCTTAGCCGACTACAGTTTTTAGGGTCACCTTTGTCTCCTTTTTTGTAAAGTGGCACTATAATGGCAACCTCCCATCCAACTGGAATGAAACCTGTATCTTTACCTATAAGGAGGGATGTTAACCGTTGGATTCTGCATACACACCTGCACCCGTCCATACTATCCCGTACCGAGCTGCCCGTACCGGCCCGACCATTGCTGCAAGGGTCCGGCAATCACCAATGGGGCAACCAGCCCACGAACGCAAACAAAACAAAACAACTTCAAGTCCCAATGTCCTCCGTGCCATGCCGCCTCTCAGCCAATCAGGCTGACAGGCAAGAGCAAGGAAAACGTTGGGAAAGCCAGCGTGCCCAATACAAAATGAGCCACAGAAAAAAGCCATCACATGAACACGAACAAAAGAAACAAAACTTCAAGTCCCAGCGTCCTCCGCGCTGTGACCATTTCACCCAATCAGGCTGAAGGGTGTGAGTGCGCAGAATGCTGAAAAAGCTGGCATGTGAAAAATAAAATAAAATAATGCCTCACGCAACGGGAACGCAAGGCCACCACAGGCAGACGCAGCACCTCACGCAACGGGAACGCAAGGCCACTGCAGGTGGACGCAGCACCTCACAGCCTCACTAACCCAAACCCACAAAAAACATGGTGAGACAACAACCGGCTTTCTTTTCCGGAGCAACAGGGAGAAGAGGGACTCCCTCTCCTCCCCGCTACCCCGCTGAAGACACGGCGAGACCACCACCAGCCTCAACATAAGTTGAGCCAGGGTGGGGAAAAAACCAAGCAGCAGACAGCAATTCATCCGGGGAAGCAAACTCTCTGGTGAATGACTGGATGCTGCCTTTGTACTACCCACACCGCTGTTTTGAAAACTAGCATGAAACAGCAGTGGAGGTAATTGAAAAGCAGCAGCCAGCAATCCGCAAGGAAGAGCACCACCCCTTACAGATCATTGCCTGCCAATCTCCCATTAGATAAGCCTGGGAAAAAGAAGGCCGAGAGGAGAGAACCATCGTGAAGCAGATAGCTCTTCTCTGCCTCCTTCTCCCCCGACCGACCTAACGAACCTTACCAGACGAAGAGCAAGCTGACTGCCAGCTCTTCCTTTTCCCCATTGCTGCATCGAAACCTAATTTCAAAACAGCAATGGGGAAAAGAGGATATGACAAACAGGCCATTCTTCACCCCACAAAACACAACAACAACAAAACAAAACAAGCATTAAAATTATAAAACACAAATAAATAAACAAATAATTAAAATAAACCCAGTAAACAAAAAACAATAAACAACAAACAATAAAAAACACCCAAAATACCAAAAGCTAATGAAAAATCATGAAAACTCACTAAAAACACCTATCTACAACACGAAAATACCAAACTCGACAAACAATAATATCACAAATTTAAAAAAATAAATACGGAAAAAATCAAAAAATAAATAACAACCAGAAATACCCAAAACAATAAAACACATCTAAAATTAAAACAAAAGAACAAGCAGAAACACTTTGGGGGGTTTAAGTAGAAACTCTCTACTTAAACCCCCTAGCCCAACACCCCAAAATCAAAACAAAATCAAAACAGAATAAAAAATCAAGAGCACTTACCAAACACGTCCTACCTCTATGCCTCTGGAACAGAACTGAACAAAGAAAGACAATCACAGTACTCTTAATCACAGCCCCACCTAGAGGCCGGAAAAGTATACAACAGTCAAAAAAATTTAAAAAATAAAAATAAAAAATAAATCAAATAAACAAAATTAAATAAATTTAAAAACCACAAATTCAAATCACCACCACCCAAACCACCCCTAACCCAAAAAACACAAACAACTGCTAGTTATTTATAAATGTAAAAGGTCCAGCTAACACAATGAGTCTTAAAAAGCCCTGGAGGTAAAAAAATCTTCCCCGGGAGCCTTATTAGACTTTAAAGATTGAATAATGATTTTTATTTCAGCCACAGAAACAGGAGGCCATTGTGGAAGCTTATCAATAGAAGGAAAATCTGCACTCAGATTGTAGGTATGGCCCAGCTTTGGGTCAGAAAACAAATTGGCATAATAATCTTCCCAAATTGAGGATGGAATTGGGATATCAAATTGGAATTTCCATTCCTTTAAGAGACCTGCTACATTGTTCCAAAAGAAAACCGAATTTGTCTCTTTTTGGGGGGGCTGGGTTTTTTAAAACGCTTTTTTATGATTGTATGTTATTCATGCATATATGTTGTTAACCGCTCTGGGTGGCGCATGCACCAGAAGAGCGGGAAGCCGCCAGCTTTGATATTATACCCCCTGATTTAGTCAAATATAACTCTGACTGGTGGACTCCAGTATTGGCAAAATTATTCACCATATTAGATAAAACTGGGCAGTTCCCCAAAAGTTGGGGGATATCAATTATATGCCCAATATATAAAAAGGGGTCTCGCAATATTCCAACAAACTACAGACCAATTAGCCTGTTAAGTGTACTCAGCAAGTTATATGTTACCCATCTTGTAGGCAAACTCCAGGACTGGTGTGAAGACGGCAAGATAATTGCCCACGAACAGGCAGGCTTTAGAGAAGGTAGATCTGTGATGGACCACTGTGCTATTTTATTCATAAATACCTTATTCATAAATACTCGTCCAACTCCACTGTTTCCCTCTACGCCACATTCGTTGACTTGAAGTCAGCTTTTGACACAGTATCAAGGATCCTGCTGTGGGAAAAATTGGAGAAAGCCTCCATTGACCCTCGGCTATTGTTTCTAATTCAAGCACTGCACTACAATACAACAATTAGGATAAAATGCAGCATGCAGGAACACTTGTCTAGATCTATTAAAATGGATAGGGGTGTTATGAAGGGTTGTGTTTTAGCTCCTGTATTATTTGATATATATATAAATGACATCGTAGAGTGTCTTAACTGCAGGGACTTCCACGCACCAAAGCTGGGTACGAAGCATATCCCAATACTTCTTTACGCTGACGATGCGGTTGTACTTTCCAGGTCGCAAATTGGAATGTGTAGGGCTCTTTGCACCTTTGCCAATTACTGTCACCAAAACCAACTGGAGATGAATTACTCCAAAACTAAAACTATGGTGTTTGCCACAGAACATAAAATACACCAGTGGTATCTAAATCAACAAGTAGTTGAACAGACCCACTATTACAATTACCTGGGGGTAATCTTTCAATCTAATGGTAGCAAAAATTCACACATAATGCAGCTAGCCTCTAAGGCAAGGAGTAGTGCCGGCGCCATCCAAAAACTTTTTCTGGAAGAAAGGCGGTTATAACGTTGTAGCTGCTCTAAGGCTGTTTTCAGCCAAACCCCTTGCTCAAATGTCTTATGGGGCCCCATTTAGCACCGCATCGAGTGTTCATCCCTTAGAAATTGTCCAATCTAAGTTACTGAGGTCCATTATGCAGACTCCATCTTGCATTTCTAACACTGCCCTAAGGTTAGAAATGGGCATGCTCACCATGAAGGCCAGATTATTAACATGTGCCGCTATGTACTGGGTGAAACTTCTGTTTTCTCCAGTAGGTCTACTTACTTTAATGATGGCAGATAATGTAACTTCCCCTTGGATTTCTCACATAGAAGCAGATTTGACATCATTTGGACTTTCTAAAACTCACCTTGTTTCCCTGGGACCAAATTGAGCCAGGGAGGAAATTAGACAAAGAGTAACTGATATATACCGCCAAACAGATCTAACCAAAGTTACCTCTTCCTTGTTTGAGTGGCCGCATTTTAATGTGTTTAAACCATTGTCCTATCTTTTCTCTGTAAATAACCGAGACCACAGACGCTCTTTTAGTCTCATTCGATATAATATGCTTCCCTCGGCATTTAGGGAGGGGCTTTTTAAGAAAATCCCAGTTTATGAATGTATATGTGCTTGTCACACCAACAAGATAGAAAATTCCGAGCACATTCTTTTGGAGTGTCCCTTTTATGAAGATCTTAGAAAAGAGCTCTTTTTAGTAGTTCCGTACTTGGCTTCCAGCGATAATAGAAACTTGAGCATATTACTATATGACCTAAGGCAAAAACGGCCGCTTTCGCCAGGTTTGCATGGAAATCATCCTGCATTCACAAAAGTATGGCGATTCATGTCTTTTGACCCCAATAGTGCTCAGTAAATAGTGAGCCTCCAGTGTTAAAATTCACGAACATGAACTCGGGACAGTCAGACTAAAGTAAAATACTATGGTGTGTATTATAGATTCTCAAACAAATTTTTAATTTTTAATATTTTACTGTATATGCTCGGTGTGTCAGAAATTTTATTATTTATTTATTTATTTATTCAATTTATATCCCGCCCACTCAACACAAGGCCGACTCTGGGTGGCTAACAACATAAAAAGTAACCCCAGGGCAACTCAAGGAGTTTACAGACAATATTCACAAATACAACAATAATCCTAAAAACAGTTAAAAAAGTAAAAAAGTTAAGACTACCCACCCCCTAAAAAGCAAGGGCTGCAGGATCGAAAAGGCACCATGGGGAAGAGTTCCTCTACACCAACCACCCCATGGTGGTTACCCTTCCACCCGCACCCCACACTTGACCTGCCAGCCAGGTTTTAAGATCCCTTCTGAAAGGCAGCAACTCCATCCGAAGACGTAATTCTGTTGGCAGGAGGTTCCAGAGGGCCGGTGCAGACACGTAGAAGGCTCTCCTCCTTGTGCCAGAGAGGCGAGCCCCTCTGGCTGATGGAACAATTAGCGAGCCCCTCCGGTCCGCTCTGGTTGGACGGACAGACGTCCTCAGGGCGATGCGGTCTCTTAGGTAACCTGGCCCACTACCATATAGGGCTTTAAAGGTCAAAACCAGCACCTTGAATTGCACCCGGAGACATACTGGCAACCAGTGCAGCTCCCGGAGCAGTGGCGAAGCATGAGCATAACGGCCACACCCCATCACCATCCGGGCAGCCGCATTTTGGACCAGCTGTAGCCTCCGAATGGTCGTCAAGGGCAGCCCCATGTAGAGCGCATTGCAATAGTCTAGTCTGGAGGTAACCAGAGCATGGGTGACCATGAGCAAGGAGTCCCGGTCCAGGAGTGGGCGCAACTGGCGAATCACCCGAAGTTGGGCGAAAGCCCTCCTGGTCACAGCCGCCACCTGTTCTTCTAGCAGTAGCCGTGAATCCAGGAGGACCCCCAAGTTGCGCACCGGGTCTGTCTGGGGCAAAATAGCCCCATCCAGAACCAACGATGGAAGCTCCCGGATTAACGCAGGACCCCCTATCCATAGCCACTCAGTCTTGCTGGGATTCAATTGTAGCCCGTTAGCCCCCATCCAGACCCCCACAGCTTCCAGGCATCTGGAAAGGACTTTGACAGCATCACTGGGGTCCCCATGGGCCGAGATGTACAACTGAGTGTCATCCGCGTACTGATGGTACCGCACCCCATGGGAACGAATGATCTCACCCAGCGGTTTCATGTAGATGTTAAATAGGAGAGGAGAGAGCACCGAGCCCTGAGGAACCCCCCATTTGAGGGGCCTAGGACTGGACCTCTCACTCTCCAACCACACCGACTGGGACCGACCCTTCAGAAATGAGGAAAACCAGGACCACACAGTACCCTGGATTCCCAAACCTCGGAGCCGTTCCAGAAGGATACCATGGTCAACGGTATCGAAAGCCGCTGAGAGGTCAAGAAGAGCAAGGACGGATTGGTGACCACTGTCCCGCTCCCACCAGAGATCATCCATCAGTGCGACCAATGCCGTCTCGGTACCATATCCAGGCCTGAATCCTGACTGAAAAGGGTCCAGATAATCCGCTTCATCCAGTACCCCCTGCAGCCGACACGCCACTGCCTTCTCCAACACCTTCCCTAAAAAGGGGAGGTTTGAGACAGGCCTATAGTTAGTTAGGACAGCTGGGTCGAGGGAAGATTTCTTCAGGAGGGGGCGCACCAAAGCATGTTTTAAAGGTGCAGGAAACACCCCCTCCCGCAATGATGCATTGATAATAGCGGCCCTAGCTAGTGTCCAATCGGAGTCTCTCTGGGTCTTCACCCAGCGGCGCTCTTGGCGTCTCTTTGCCCGTTTGAGCTCCCGCAGTTCATCTGTGAACCATGGAGATGACCTAGCTCGATGAGCTCTGAGAGGCCGTAGTGGTGCGATTTCATCCAAGGCCGCCAGAGGAAAATCCCCCAGTTCCCTCTGGAATCCATCAGGATCCATCAGTTGCCTGGGGCGGGCCATTCTAATAGGCCCTGCCTCCCTACGGTGAAGCGACGTACCCAGGAAGTCTAGAGCCACCAAATAGTGATCTGACCATGGCACAGGTGTTATGTTTAATTTCCGTAATCTCAGATCACTCTGCCACCGCTCCGACAAAAAGATTAAATCTGGTGTGTGGCCACTGCCCCTGGTCGGGCCCTGAATTACCTGAATCAGGTCCATAGCTGCCATGGAAGCCATGAACTCCTGAGCCACCTCGGAGCCAGTCCCCAGCGAGGGTAAATTGAAGTCCCCCAGAACCATCAGTCTAGGGAACTCCAACGCCAACGCTGAGACGGCCTCGAGGAGCTCAGGCAGGGAGTCCCTTACCCTGCAAGGGGGCAGGTACAGGAGTAAGACTCCCAACTGACCCTTAGAGCCCAGACGCAGAAGCAGGGCCTCACAACCCAGAATTTGTGGAGCAGTAGCCCTGGTGACTCCCAGTGACTCCCTGGCTATGATGGCGACGCCACCGCCCTTACCCTTATCCCTAGGCTGGTGCCAAATACTGAACCCAGCTGGACACATTTCTGACAGAGGAACCCCATCCTCTGGTCTCAGCCAGGTCTCAGTAATACATGCCAAGTCGGCCCGCTCCCCCATAATAGAGTCTTGTATCAGGGGGGCCTTATTACATACCGACCTGGCATTCATCAGCAGCAGCCTAAGGACAGGGTCACCCTGGGTCAGCTGCTCAGGACCTAGAGGTGTAACCGTGGGGCTGGAACGAGGGACAGATACTAAGCATCTGCCCCGCGTTCCCCGGGTGCGGCCCGCCCCTCGGTACCCGCTATATCGCCCCATGCCGATCACAACCTCTATATTGGTCTCCGGAGCCTCCCTGCTTGCCCTGGACAGAATGCTGCCTCTCCTTCCTGGCTGGCCTGGCAATCTCTCCCTCCCTCCCTTCCACCCCAATATAAAACCGCCCCATTCACTCCCCCCACCACCCTCCGCACGGCTCCGGTGGTGATGGAAGTGGTAGGGCATTCTTCCACAACTGTGTTGAACCCTCAACTGCCGGGCAGGGCCCGAAACGCCGGCCGATGGCGAGGCCAGCGAGCCTCTTCGCCCCCGCCGGGGCCGAACACAGCGGCGGTGATGTTTCGTCCGGCAGGCCCCCTCGCCTTTTGAGTCCTGGCGAGGGGCGGGGGGCGGGGCCCGAAACGCCGGCCGATGGTGAGGCCAGCGAGCCTCTTCGCCCCCGCCGGGGCCGAACACAGCGGCGGTCCTTGGCGTTGGCCCCGCATTTGAGGCTGCCTGCCGAAACTCCCTCCAGCTGTACCTGTTCATCTCTCGCTGGTCTGGCCGGGAGGGAAAGAGAGCGCCCGGTGTCCTTGGCGTCGGCAGCGTCGGCCCCACTTTTGAGGCTGCCTGCCGAAACTCCCTCCAGCTGTGCCTGTTCATCTCCCGCCGGTCTGGCCGGGAGGGAAAGAGAGCGCCCGGTGTCCTTGGCGTCGGCAGCGTCAGCCCCACTTTTGAGGCTGCCTGCCGAAACTCCCTCCAGCTGTGCCTGTTCATCTCCCACCGGTCTGGCCGGGAGGGAAAGAGAGCGCCCGGTGTCCTTGGCGTTGGCAGCGTCGGCCCCACTTTTGAGGCTG
Source organism: Bradypodion pumilum (assembly GCA_035047305.1). Classification (NCBI taxonomy): domain Eukaryota; kingdom Metazoa; phylum Chordata; class Lepidosauria; order Squamata; family Chamaeleonidae; genus Bradypodion; species Bradypodion pumilum. The sequence continues at coordinate 226,293,958 of JAWDJD010000003.1, read as the reverse complement.
CCTGCCGAAACTCCCTCCAGCTGTGCCTGTTCATCTCCCGCCGGTCTGGCCGGGAGGGAAAGAGAGCGCCCGGTGTCCTTTTATTCTATGTGTGATGCCAGAATGGTTGTGTTATCTGGTGCACTCTGTCTGGCCTTTGGCTTTAATAATAAAGATTTAGATTCAGAAGAGTGGGATACAAATGTGTGTAAATAAATAAAATAAATAAATACCCAAGATAACACTAAAACTTGGTTCCACGAGTCTTAGTGTTATCCAATTTTTAACATTATGTGATACATGCATCACATAATGTTAGAATCCTATGGGATGAATCGCATAACATTAAAACTCCATAGAGATGCATTGTAACCAGCCCACGCTTCAGCGAACGTTATGCGATACATCCCATAGGATTTCAACGTTATGCAATGCAATTTTTTCCAAGATTGCTTAACATTATGCGTTTTTAGCATTATATGGTGCAAACATTATCCGAGGTATTGTTGTTGTTGTTCAGTCGCACAGTCGATTCCGACCCTTTGCTACCCTATGGACCATTGATCTCCAGGCACCCCTGTCTTCCACCATCCTCCTCAGCCCGCTCAGCTCGGTGCCCACTGTGACCACAATGCCATCTAGCCATCTCATCCTTGGCCGTCCCCTTTTTCTTTTGCCCTCCACCTTTCCCAGCATCAAGGCTTTCTCAAGTGAATCCTCTCTTCTCATTTGGTGTCCAAAGTACTTCAGCTTCATCTTTACTATTTGACCTTCTAAGGAGCAGTCAGGACTCATTTCTTTCAAGATTGACCTATTTGTTCTCCCCGCTGTCCAGGGGACTCTCAAAACTCTCCTCTAACACCACATCTCAAAGGCATCTACTCTTCTGTGCTCAGCCTTCCTAATGGTCCAGCTCTCACAAACAAACATTACCACCAGGAATACCAGTGCTTTGACTATACGGATTTTTGTTTGCAAGGTGATGTCTCTACTTTTCACTATGTTCCCCAGGTTTCTCATGACTTGTCTCCCCAGAATCAGTTGCTTCTTTATTTTATGGCTGCAGTCACCATCTGCAGTGATCCTAGATCCCAAGAAAGTAAAATCTGTCACTGCTTCTACTTCTTCCCCGTCTACTTTCCAGGTGCTGATAGCCCAATCAAGAGATAATTTCATAATTATCTGTCTGATGTGTTCCTAATTGTATAATCAAATCAGTACTTTTTTTTGGTATAACTGTAAAAACAAATGAAAATGATACCTTCATCTGGTTGTAAATATTGAGATTATCCCAGCAAGGATGAGCCTTTATGTAGAAAACCATGATTAAATCAATTTGATTGAAATCAAATCCACCATGGAATTAAGACCTTGACTTGATTTTATTCTGGAAACCAAGGTGCTAATTATCACTACATCTTATTCCCAATGAGTGAGTTTACAAGAGAAGCTTACCTTAGCTTCCAGCAAATGAGTTTCTATAAGGCACTTTTTCATATATACATACATATCTGGCGAGATCTGTGTTGTTGTTCAGTTGCACAGTCGATTCCAACCCTTTGTGACCCTATGGACCGTTGTTCTCCAGGCGCCTCTGACCTCCACCATCCCTCTCAGCACTCCCAGTTCTGTGCCCACTGTGTCTACAATACCATCCAGCCATCTCATCCTTGGCCTCCCCCTTCTTCTTTTGCCCTCCACCTTTCCCAACATCAAGGCCTTCTCAAGTGAATCCTCCCTTCTCATTTGATGTCCAAAGTACTTTAGCTTCGTCTTTACTATTTGACCTTCCAATGAACAGTCAGGGTTGATTTCTTCTAAGATTGACCTATTTGTTCTCCTCGCTGTCCAGGGTACTCTCAAAATTCACCTCCAACACCACATTTCAAAGGAATCTATTCTTCTGCGTTCACCTTTCCTAATTGTCCAGCTCTCGCATCCGTAAATTACCACTGGGAATACCATTGCTTTGACTACTCTAATTTTTGTTGGCAATGTGATATCTCTGCTTTTCACTATGTTCCCCAGGTTTGTCATGGCTTGTCTCCCAAGAATCAGCCGCCTTTTTATTTCATGGCTGCAATCCCCATCTGCAGTGATCCTAGATCCTAAGAATGTAAAATCTGTCACTGCTTCTACTTCTTCCCCATCTATTTTCCATGAACTGATCGGACCTGTTGCCATTATCTTGGTTTTCTTAATATTCAGTCTCAAGCCAGCTTTTGCACTCTCCTCCTTCAGCCCAATCAAGAGATTTTTTAGGTCTTCCTCACTTTCTGCCATTAGGGTGGTGTTGTCTGCATATCTAAGATTGTTGATGTTTCTCCCAGCAATTTTAATCCCATATTTTGATTCCTCCATCCCTGCATTGCGCATTATGTGCTCTGTGTATAAGTTGAATAAGCAGGGTGACAAAATGCAGCCTTGTCTTACTCCTTTTCCTATTCCAAACCACTATGTCATTCCATGCTCTGTCCTAACTGTTGCTTCTTGGTTCATGTACAGATTTCTCAGGAGGCATATGAGGTGCTCTGGTATTCTCATCTCTTTAATTACTTGCCACATTTTGTTGTGGTCCACACAGTAAAAGCCTTGGTGTAGTCGATAAAACAAAAGAAAACTTGTTTCTGGTATTCCTTTGTTTTCTCCATGACCCAACGTATGTTGGCAATGTGGTCTCTAGTCCCTCTGCCTCTTCTGAAGCCAGCCTGCAACTCTGGTAATTCTCTCTCCACATGCTGCTGAAGTCTATCCTGTATTATCTTGAGCATCACCTTGCTAGCGTGTGGGATGAGTGCAATTGTTCGATAATTTGAACACTCTTTGGCACTACCCTTCTTTGGGATTGGAACGTATACTGATCTTTTCCAATCCTGTGGCCACTGTTTTGATTTCCAGATCTGCTGGCATATCAAATGCAGTAATTTGATTCCATCATCTTTTAGAGCTTTGAAAAATTCAACTGGGATACCATCATCTCCACTAGCTTTGTTGTTTGCAGTGCTTTTTAGGGCCTTTCTGACTTCACTCTCTAGGATGTCTGGCTCAAGTTCACTGTTCTCATCATTGTGATTATCAGTGGTGTTGAGGTCCTTTTTGTAAAGTTCCTCTGTGTATTCTTTCCATCTTTTCTTAATCTCTTCTGCATCAGCTAACTCCTTGCCATCTTTGTCCCTTATCATGGTCACTTTTGCTTTGAATGTTCCCTTGATTTCCCCAATTTTTTTGAAAAGATCTCTAGTCCGGCCTCTTCTGTTGTTTTCCTCTATTTCTTTGCACTGTTCATTTAAATAGGTTTCCTTGTCTCTCCTTGCTTTTCTTTGAAATTCTGTATTCAAGTGATTGTATTTTTTCTTTTCTCCTTTGCCTTTTGCATTCCTTCTTTCCTCTGCTATTTTAAGAGTCTCATCAGACAACCACTTTGCTTTCTTATGCTTCTTTTATTTTGGTATGGTTTTCCTTGCTGCCTCCTGCACAATGTCCCGCACATCTGTCCATAATTCTTCTGGTACTCTGTCTATCAATTCCAAACCATTAAATCTGTTCCTCACCTCCACCGTGTATTCCTTAGGGATGTTGTCTAGGTCATATCTGTCTGGCCTGATTGTTTTCCTTATTTTCTTTAGCCTAAGTCTGAATTTTGCTATTAGTAGTGTGATCTGAGCCACAGTCTGCTCCAGGTCTTGTTTTTGCTGACTGTATGGAGGTTCTCCATCTTTGGCTGCAGAGTACGTAATCAATCTGGTTTCGATGTTGGCCAGCTGGTAATGTCCATGTGTAAAGTCGCCTCTTGTGTTGCTGGAAGAGGGTGTTTGCTATTACCAGTGTGTTATCTTGACAGAACTCTAGCAATCTTTGCCCTGCTTCATTCTGCATTCCAAGACCAATCTTGCCTGTTATTCCATCTACTTTTTGATTTCCTACTTTGGCATTCCAATCTCCTAAGATAATGTGGACATTATTTTTTGGTGTTTGTACCTCAGATAACAAATTTTTGAGACTCTAATCACAAACTGTCCTATCACCTCCTGTCTTCTAACAGGCACATTGTATGTAGAATTGCCAAGTTTTTAATTAAGGGAATGACTAAAAGAATCCAATATATTGATCAAATTGGGGTATCCTGCAAGGGAGATTCACTTATCTGATTATGGATATGCATGTATTAATTGTATTAAGCTACCTTCTCCAGTTTACATTCCTTTTAAAAGTAGCTCAGTTATGTACACATTGTATTTCTATTGTATTTTATTGTATTTTTATTGTATTTTATTGCACTCCATTGTATCACACAGATTTTAATTCTTCTGCTATGTTATGGATAAGGTCGCAAGACTAACCAATTAATAAACATATGGACTATAAGGGCCACTCCATTTTTTCTAAAGGATTCTTGCTCACAATAGTAAATATAATGGTCCCCTGAGTTAAATTTTACCATCCCGGTCCACTTTAGTTCACTGATTCCCAAGATATCAATGTTCAGTCTTTCCATCTCATTTTTGATCATATCCTGCTTGCCTTGATTCATGGATCTTACATTCCAGGTTCCTATGCAATATTTTTCTTTACAGCATCAAACTTTCCTTTCACCATCAGATCCAGCCACAACTTACTGTGCTTTTGGCTCTAGTCCAGCCACGTCACTCTTTCTGGGGCTACTTGTACTTGTCCTCCACTCTTCCCCAGTAGCCTATTGGACACCTTCTGACCTGAGGTGCTCATCTTCCAGCATCATATCATTGAGCCTGTTAGTACTGTCCATGGGGTTTTCTTGGCAAGGACACTGGGTGGGTTGCCAGTTCCTTCCCCAGTGGATTGTGTTTAGTCTGAGTTCTCCGCTATGACCTGTCCATCTTGGGTGGCTCTACACGGCATAGCCCATAGCTTCATTGTACCACACAAGCCCCCTCGCCACAGCAAGGCAACAATCCTTGAAGGGGGTAGCATTAGCCACAGGCATTACTTTTATCCTGCTTGCCTTGATTCATGGATCTTACATTCCAGGTTCCTATGCAATATTTTTCTTTACAGCATCAAACTTTCCTTTCACCATCAGATCCAGCCACAACTTACTGTCCTTTTGGCTCTAGTCCAGCCACGTCACTCTTTCTGGGGCTACTTGTACTTGTCCTCCACTCTTCCCCAGTAGCCTATTGGACACCTTCTGACCTGAGGTGCTCATCTTCCAGCATCATATCATTGAGCCTGTTAGTACTGTCCATGGGGTTTTCTTGGCAAGGACACTGGGTGGGTTGCCAGTTCCTTCCCCAGTGGATTGTGTTTAGTCTGAGTTCTCCACTATGACCTGTCCATCTTGGGTGGCTCTACACGGCATAGCCCATAGCTTCATTGTACCACACAAGCCCCCTCGCCACAGCAAGGCAACAATCCTTGAAGGGGGTAGCATTAGCCACAGGCATTACTTTTATCCTGCTTGCCTTGATTCATGGATCTTACATTCCAGGTTCCTATGCAATATTTTTCTTTACAGCATCAAACTTTCCTTTCACCATCAGATCCAGCCACAACTTACTGTCCTTTTGGCTCTAGTCCAGCCACGTCACTCTTTCTGGGGCTACTTGTACTTGTCCTCCACTCTTCCCCAGTAGCCTATTGGACACCTTCTGACCTGAGGTGCTCATCTTCCAGCATCATATCATTGAGCCTGTTAGTACTGTCCATGGGGTTTTCTTGGCAAGGACACTGGGTGGGTTGCCAGTTCCTTCCCCAGTGGATTGTGTTTAGTCTGAGTTCTCCGCTATGACCTGTCCATCTTGGGTGGCTCTACACGGCATAGCCCATAGCTTCATTGTACCACACAAGCCCCCTCGCCACAGCAAGGCAACAATCCTTGAAGGGGGTAGCATTAGCCACAGGCATTACTTTTAGTATGATAATCACATTCCCTACAATATGAATAAAATGAAAAGTTTCATTTAGAAAAAGATAGCTGAGCTGAAATTTTGCCCTCTCCCTCTCCAGTTGAGGAAAGACATCATACAACTAAATCCAACAGAACTAAAGGTGTGGGATTATGAAAGCCGGTTGCTGTCCAACAATGAATGCAGCTGCAGTTGACTAACATTGCAGCCTATGAGCCACAGGGGTAAAATTTATGGTCCACTTATATGTATTACACTGTTACATATACCTGTACATTAGGGCAGGGTTTCTAAACCTACAGCCCAGGGACCAGATCTGGTCCATGGCACTAAATCATCTAGCCTGTGCCCTCATTCCAGCCACCGCTTCCACCACCACTGACTCAATCCTTGTCTCCTTCACTTGGCTTGACGTGTCCCTAACAGTGTTCCATAGCAGGGCAGATGCTGTAAGGCTTTCAACATCCACCCTGCTACAGAGTGCCATTAGGGACATACCAAGCCAAGTGGAGGAGACAAGGGTTGAGGAGGAGGAGGAGGAAGCGGCGGCTGGAGCAAGGTCACAGACTGGATGATTGGGTGCCATGCAGCTCCTCCAGGCCAGTAAGCAGGGAAGCAGCAGGGGGAGTGGTGGGTGGGTCAAGTTGGTCAGCGGCAGCGGTGGTGGTGGCAGCGGCAGTGTGGGCAGAGTGATGGGCGGCTTGGGGGATGGTCCCGCTTGCCAGCAGTGGTGGTAGGGGAGAGTGGAAGGCTCAGGTGGTCTGGCCCAACAACAGTCCGAGGGGGCATGATCTGTTCCCCAGCTTTTAAAGGTTGAGAACCCCTGCATTAGGGTATTTGTTGTTGTTCAGTCACGGTCGATTCTGACCCTTTGCGACCCTATGGACCATTGTCCTCCAGGCACCTCTGTCCTCCACCATCCTCCTCAACCTGCCAAGCTCTGTGCCCATTGTGACTACAATACCATCTAGCCATCTCATCTTTGGCCACAGCCTTCTTCTTTTGCCCCCCACCTTTCCCAGCATTAAGGCTTTTTCAAGTGAATCCTCTCTTCTCATTTGATGTCCAAAATACTTTAGCTTCATCTTTAATATTTGACCTTCTAAAGAGCAGTCAGGGTTGATTTCTTCTAAGATTGACCTATTTGTTCTCGCTGTCCAGGGGACTCTCAAAACTCTCCTCCAACACCACATCTCAAAGGTAACTATTCTTCTTTGCTCAGCTTTCCTAATGGTCCAGCTCTCACAACCATACATTACCATCAGGAATATTTGATAGTTCTGAAAATATTGCTAGGTGCCATGCTATATGTTAGTTGGCAAAAGATGGTCCTAATTTTCTTTACATCAACAGATTTTGGCAAGGGTGGGAGAGATAAAAGGAAATGAGCAACAACTAAGTTTTTTTCTATATAGAAGCATTAAGACAACTACAGTTAATAGGGCTTTCCCTTCATACTGTATTGAGACAGATAGATCCTGAAAAAAGTAAATAGCGGCAAAGCTAGTCGTTTTACTAATTAAGGATTTATTAATTCTTTGGCTTTGCTGCCCTCTAATGGTTATGTGAGAACTTCACCCCTTCCATAAAGAAGGTTCCTTTTCCAGCACCATAAAATGAAATAAGGTACTGTACTGTATTACAATAGAATTTTGGGACACACACACACACACACACACACACACACACGTTGTGACACTTTTTGTAGTTTTTTCTGATATGCCTGAAACACATACTAACACGGCTACTATTTAAAAAAAAAGAAGTTGTAAGATAAGTTAAATAAATAAGGCAAGGAAAAAAATTAGAGTAAAGTAACAATGCCCAGTTAAATACACATAGAACAATGCTGGCAATGAGAAAAGTTACCTTTTGGGAATACCCATGGTCAAGGGGCAATTCTGGAAATTGTAGTACAAAATTTCCATTTAAGTTATAGCCCATCATAACTAACAGAAAGGCACTGCTTTAGTTCCCAACATCAATTCTTAACAAAGATTTAACAAACTGACCTAAAGCCTGATCCAACTAATTTATGCATAGAAATGAAAATATGCGACATTATCTAATTGACAAGATTGAGTAGAACGGTAGTACTTCAAGAGTCAACTGGATGAAGTTTATTCCTTGAACTGATCCATGAAACCATAAAGGTGAGGGGTGTCAAAATTGCTAGCAAATTTTACTGTGAGAGCAAAGGTTTTCTTGATTTAGCAGATTTTATAAACTAGCCTGTAGGAATCGGGGCCGCTAGGACGGCCGTTAGGTCCCGGAGGAGACTGATCAAGGAACGATACGAGGCAGTATGGAGCGAGATCAGATCAGTGGTTTATTGAAGGAAAAGTATCTACATTTATAGATCAGAAGGCAAGGCAGAAAAAACCGTCATCAGACAGAAAATCACATCACCTATTAACTCAGGTTAATGGGGAATCCTTCTTGGGGAAGTTAATTACCGGGGGCAAACATTGACAGGGGAAACACCATTGTTTAGGGCTTAGGCTGGGGTAAATATGGCTTCTATTTGCACCAAGGATTAGGCTGATCTGTGAGTCAGTAATTGCTTAATGGGTAACGGAGGTTAGCGATCTGCCCTCTCAGCAGAACCGCCGGTCAGGTCATTAATTGGGTGAATCAAACCCTATTATTAATCCACCCCCCTTTTCCGTACTGGCACTAGCCCAAATGAGAAATATTATTTATGTGCTTGCAAAATATGGCTACCTGTATTGTGCTGTTGCATTCCTTTACCAATGCATTACAGGGTGTACTTTCTTTTATTTACTGTGCACTTGCTTATATTTGAAAATAAATCTGTAATCTATTAGATTCTTTAAGGCAGGGACAGGCAACATCAGTAAGATTGGGGATTTCACCAGCTTCAGAAATGGCTGGGTATGACCACTAAAAAAAAACCTTTAAAACTTCTGATTATATTTTCTGAGAAAGTTGGGAGTAATTACAGTATTAATGGTAAATCAGGAATAGGCAACATGCTGCCCCCACAGCATCTGAGGTGCCCAGAAGAAGGAGCAGTTACATTGGGTGTGTGTTGTGTCCAAACGTATATTGCTTTAAGTTGCATTCGACATTAAGTCTTTGCTGTAATTGTATGCCCTTTCTGTAAGGTGCCTGATTCATATGTTTTCAATGTACTCTGATTGGTTTTCACAGGTTTCCTGTGTTAGAAAAAGCCCGGGCAAATGTATCACTGTAACTGCCGTTCTGTCTGTATATAAGTTGCTACCTCATCCCTGTTTTCCCCAGTCTGAAACAGTCTGAACTGAGCTGTAATAAATGACTTGTTGGTTAACCCCCGAACTGCTGTGACATTGCAATTAATACTCAGACTCAGTGTGTTACTGTAAGTCAGTAGTCAATGACTAGGATCTGTCTAAAAAGCAATTAATCTTTACTATCGCCCTGAAATACATAAACTGAACGAGTAGCAAGATCAAAATTGGTCTTCTTTCTTCAGTATCTCAGTTTTCGGTACTGAGATATTAATGCAATTAATCAGACCTGAAATGAAAAGAGAGAGCTGAAAGGATTGCTAGGCTCTAACCTGGAGATTATCCTGCTTTCTTAAATATGCTGCTGAATTAATTAAAGAAGAGATAGCCGTAACTTCTCTGGAGTTTATTTATTTATTTATTTGTATTTATATGCTGCCCTCTTGCCCTTGGGTGACTCGGGGTGGCACACCCCCACATAGGTATTATACAAATCCCCTTACAAAATTCAATAAAAAACTATTTAAAACCATCCAGAATTAAAAAGAGACCCTCCCCTTCCCACCCATTAGTAAAAGAGACATATAACTCTAACAGAGCCAACGAGCGGAAGTCAACACCCCGTCGGCCCCCCATACTTGCCCTGCCAGCCAGGTTTTCAGCCCTTTCCTAAAGGGCAGCAATACAATAAACAAGAGAAGGGACTCTAGAGGAAAGGCCTGGGAGAAGTTATGGCTGCCTCATCTGATGAGGTTTGAAAGATTAGAAGGGAATTTACAAACTGCAACCTGGAAAGTAAACTAGATACATGGTGTGATTTCTGTCACCAGGGTATGATCAGTCATTTGCCATAGGAGGCCTGTGGTCAGCCCATGCAGCCCCTTGGACCCACTCCTCCACTTATTTTCTGATCTTCTTTGGATCTACATCAGTGGTTCTCAATGTGGGACTTCAATTCCCAGAAGCCTAGGTCAGTACATTGGCTGACTTGTGGGCCACTGTTTCTTTTTGAAAGTGTTGATGTGTCAAGACCAGTGGTGTCACACAGACACATACAGAGAGAGAGAGAGAGAGAGTTCAGTTCTCAGAAGCCTAAGTCAGTACATTGGCTGATCAGTGCTTTGAGGAATTGATTTAGGCCTCTGGGGATTGAAGTCCAAAAAACATGGTCTGGGAAACACTGATCTACATGTTCCAAAAAAGTAGCTTATTTAGAACTACATGTTCCAAAATCTTCTCAGCTAGCTTTGCCATTTTTCTAAACCACTCAGCAAACTATGCCACCATCAATTTGGCCACTCTATCTAATTTCCCCCTCCTTTTAATTGTCCATCTTCCTTTCTCCAGTTGTTTTGAAACAGTTCATGCTCATTCTTCATTGGGTTTTTGGGGAAAGGTTGCCCCATTGGAGCAACAATCCTTAGGTTACTCTGTTAAAAAAAAAGTACTTCCAAGATATCAAAGCCTCTCAAGCAAGCCAATACCTATTTTGGTCTCTTGGTGGCCCTGTTGAAGTTTTCTTCACATGTTTGCTATTAGAGGGAAGAATTTGCCGGTTAAATAATTTTATTTAAAAAAATTATGGTGCAGGCTGGTTTCAGAAGAGGCAGGGGGACTAGAGACCACATCGCCAACATACGCTGGATCATGGAGAAAACAAAGGAATACCAGAAACAAGTTTACTTTTGTTTTATTGACTACACTAAGGCATTTGACTGTGTGGACCACAACAAGATGTGGCAAGTAATTAAAGAGATGGGAATACCAGAGCACCTCATATGCCTCCTGAGAAATCTGTACATGAACCAAGAAGCAACAGTTAGGACAGAACATGGAATGACAGAGTGGTTTGGAATAGGAAAAGGAGTAAGACAAGGCTGCATTTTGTCACCATGCTTATTCAACCTATACACAGAGCACATAATGCGCAGTGCAGGGATGGAGGAATCACAATATGGGATTAAAATCGCTGGGAGAAACATCAATAATCTGAGATATGCAGACGATACCACCCTAATGGCAGAAAGTGAGGAAGACCTAAAGAATCTCTTGATTGGGCTGAAGGAGGAGAGTGCAAAAGCTGGCTTGAGACTCAATATCAAGAAAACCAAGATAATGGCAACAGGCCCAATCAGTTCCTGGAAAATAGATGGGGAAGAGGTAGAAGCAGTGACAGATTTTACTTTCTTAGGATCAAAGATCACTGCAGATGGGGATTGTAGCCATGAAATAAAAAGGCGACTGATTCTTGGGAGACAAGCGATGAGAAACCTGGGGAACATAGTGAAAAGCAGAGACATCACATTGCAAACAAAAATTAGAATAGTCAAGGCAATGGTTTTCCCAGTAGTAATGTATGGATGTGAGAGCTGGACAATTAGGAAGGCTGAACGCAGAAGAATAGATGCCTTTGAAATGTGGTGTTGGAGGAGGGTTTTGAGAGTCCCCTGGACAGCGAGGAGAACAAATAGGTCAATCTTAGAAGAAATTAACCCTGAATGCTCATTGGAAGGTCAAATAGTAAAGATGAAGCTAAAATACTTTGGACATCAAATGAGAGGGGAGGATTCACTTGAGAAGGCATTGATGTTGGGAAAGGTGGAGGGCAAAAGAAGAAGGGGAAGGCCAAGGATGAGATGGCTAGATGGTATTGTAGACACAATGGGCACAGAGCTGGGAGGGCTGAGGGGGATGGTGGAGGACAGAGGCGCCTGGAGGAAAATGGTCCAGGGTCGGAGTCGACTGTGCGACTGAACAACAACAACAAAATAATTTTAAGATTCAATGATGGGGAAAGCACTGGTAGATAAATTCATTACAGGCATCCAGCTGTTAACGATTCTACGAGAGAAAACCTGTAATGATGATAAGACTGCCTATTCTGTTCTTTATTTATTTATACCTATGTTATGTATGCATATCAATGTACTGTAAAGCTATCAAGATATAAATGTTCCATCACAATTACAATGTATCTCAGCTGAAAGGAACGCGAGCAAGCAACCCCTTGGGGCAGCTGCGAGCGTTCAGCCTCACATGGTTCACATTGCTCAATCACGGACAGCCGCGGGAAATGCCTCCGCATTCAGCAGAATGAAGATACTCGCATTCAGCAGAATGAAGATACTCGCATTCAGCAGGAAGAAGATACAACTGCGAGAGTAAGGCGTGCCTGGGCGAGGCCACGCCGACAGTAGCCAATGAGCTACCGTGCTGCAAGATTCAAATGTATAGTCCTCAGTATATAATGAGATGTACCACCACCATTACCCCCATGCTTCACCGGAACACCATGCAATAAACCTGTGTTAAACCAACCCTTCGGTTGTTCTGTTGTCTTTGGTCCCATACACGAAATTGGCGACGAAGGTGGGATATGGCTGCCCACGGGACCAAGACATGCGCCGGCTACGAGATCAGGAAGCCGGGAGACTTGGAGCTGTTTGAGATAGACTTCAACGCAGCGCTGGTGGAGCTCGAAGTCTCAGATGAGGCCAAGAAGAGGGCCATTTTCGTCCGCATGCTCGGACACGAGACCAAGAGGACCTTGGTGGACCTGATCGCGCCGAGGAAGGTGGGCGACCTCAAAGCCACAGAGCTCCTGGCGGCGCTGCGCGCCCATCTCCGGCCAGCGATAGCGATGTTCCCCGCTCGGAGCGCGTTCTGGAGGCGAGTCCAGGCGCCCGGGGAATCGGTCGCCGAGTTCGCCGCGGCCCTGCGGCTGGCCGCCGGCCCATGCAAGTGGGAGACCCCAGAAGTCACCCTCCGGGACTGCCTGCTCTGCGGTCTGAGGGATACCGAGACTCAGCGTGCGCTGATGAAAAAGGAGCCGCCTCCCACGTGGCAACAAGTCCTCGACACGGCGCAGGCCGCGGAGGCCACGACTGCCGGGGTGCAAGAGCTTCAGGACTGGCGCCCGAAGCCCGCCAAGGCAGAGAGCTCGGTGCGCGCGGCCCGGCGAGTTTCGAACTCGTCTGCGGAGAGCAGCGACGACGAGGACGTCCGGAGGGTCCAGAGAGAGGGCCGGCGCTGCGACGGCTGCGGCGGCGCCCACGCCCGCGCCAAATGCCCATTCCGCAAGGCCGAGTGCCACAACTGCGGCCGGCGCGGGCACATCGCCAAGGTCTGCCGGAAACGGCGCGAGGCCACAAGGAGTTCTCCAGACCGCTCGGCGAGGCAGGACCGCACCACGAGGCCAAAGGACGGCACCCGGACCACGAGGACGCGGGACGGCGTAGGGCGCGTCTCCGACGACAGCGAGGACGACGCTCCGGTTTGCAGCGTTTCCACGGAGCACCCCCGTTACTTCGTTGAGGTAGTAATACAAGGGGCCCCTGTTAGAATGGAGGTGGACTCGGGTTCGTCATACTCTATTATTTCCCAGGGAGAGTTCATGAAAATCGCCCCCCGCGTGCGGCCCAAGCTCAAAGCGTTGAGGGCCACACTGAAGGACGTGCAAGGGAACCGCATCCCAGTGTTGGGGGTTGGGAAGTTCCAGGTCCAGTTTAAAAAGCACACCGCAACGCTTCCCCTAGTCGTCCTCAAGGGAGGAAAATGCAGCCTCCTCGGGACTCAATGGTTCCAGCCCCTGGGGTTGTTCATTGGGGGGGTGCACGCCGTGGGAGCACACGCCACCGGGACTGATCCAATACAGAGCGTGTGCGACGCGCACCCCGAGGTTTTCAAAAAGGGGCTCGGAAAATTCAAGGGCCCCCCAGTGACTTTCGACCTGGACCCTGGAGTACGTCCAATCAGACTTAAACCGCGCAGAGTGCCTTTCGCACTAAAGGACAAAATAGAGGCGGAGTTGGACAAATTGGTGGGCCAGGGGATTCTTGTTCCTGTTGATTCTGCGGAGTGGGAAACTCCAATTGTAACAGCGCTCAAGGCCAACGGGGAGGTCCGCATATGCGCTGATTACAAGTGCACCATCAATAAGGCGATCCGCCCTAATGCTTATCCGGTGCCGGTAGTCAGCCACTTGTTGGCCAGGTTACACGGGGGGAGGTGTTTCGCTAAACTCGACCTGGCCCAAGCCTACCAGCAACTCCCGGTGACCCCCGCCGCAGCTGCTGCACAGACCATAGTCACCCACAAAGGGGCGTTCCAGGTATCGCGCCTCCAATTCGGCGTGAATTCGGCGCCCGGGATTTTCCAGTCACTCGTGGAACGCCTCCTGAAGGGGTTAGAGGGGGTGTTACCCTACTTTGATGACGTATTGATTACAGGGGGGAGCCGGGCCGAATTAGCAAGCAGGTTGGGAAGGGTCCTGACAATATTCGAGAAAGCGGGGTTGCGGTTGCGGAAGGACAAATGCGTTTTCTTCGCAACTGAGGTTGAGTTCCTAGGGTTCTGTGTTACTCCCGAGGGAATCAGGCCATCCCAATCCAAGGTGGCCGCCATCAAGAAGGCCCCTCGCCCCACCTCCAAGCCCGAGTTGCAGTCGTTCCTTGGACTGCTCAACTTTTACCACTCCTTCCTTCCGCGGAAGGCAGCAGTAGCGGAACCGCTACACAAATTGTTAAAAAAGGACGAGGCATGGAAGTGGGGCGACGACCAGGAGAGGGCTTTCAATGACCTGAAGCGACTCCTGGCATCAGATGCGGTACTGACCCATTTCAATCCCAAACGCCCAGTGGTCCTGATATGCGATGCATCCCCGGTGGGGGTCGGGGCGGTGTTATGCCACGTCCTGGAGAACGGGAGGGAGGCCCCGATAGCGTTCTACTCGAGGTCCTTGTCCCAAGCGGAGAGGAACTATGCCCAGACAGACAGGGAAGCACTAGCGATAATTGCGGGGACTAAGAAATTTCATGATTTTGTGTACGGCCGCCCCTTCACCATAGTGACTGACCATAAGCCCTTGCTAGGCATTTTCACCGCAGATAAGCCCACACCCCAAATCCTGTCCCTGAGAATGCTCAGGTGGGCAATTTTTCTCAACGCGTACCAGCACGCGTTGGTATACCGGCCCGGGAAGGAGATCAGCCATGCGGATGCCCTGTCGAGGTCCCCCATTCCCCGGGATTGCTGCCACGTGGGCGAGGTAGAGAGGGACCACCAGGTCTTAATGATAGAGGTCCTAGACTCCCCTCCAGTAGTACCGGCCGACATCGCTAAAGCGACCGGCAAGGACAAAACGCTGGCTACAGTTTGCTCCTGGGTACAGAAAGGGTGGCCCGTGTCTTCCCCAGCAGTGGAATTCGACACATTTTTCAAAAAGAAACTAGAGTTGTCCCTAGAGAGGGGTTGCCTTTTGTGGGGACAGCGGGTAGTGATCCCCACGTCTCTCCGGCCGAGGGTGCTTAAACTGCTGCACGTCAGCCACCCGGGGATCGTCCGCTCTAAGGCGCTGGCCCGCAGTTACTTTTGGTGGCCCCAGCTAGACGCCGACATCGAACACATGGTCGGCACTTGCGAAGCGTGCCAAAGCTCCAGGCCAGAAGAGGGCCGCTCGCCACATAGAGAGTGGGACGCAGCAAGGGGGCCCTGGTCCCGGGTACACGTAGACTTTGCTGGCCCGTTCAGGGGAACGCTTTTCCTCCTTGTGGTGGACGCGTTCTCCAAGTGGTTGGAGGTCATCCCAGTCTCGAGCACCTCCTCGGCCACAACAATTAAACAGTTACGGAGGGTCTTTTCCACGTTCGGTTTACCCGACACCCTCGTCAGCGATAACGCTAGCTGTTTCACGTCCGCCGAGTTCGGGGCGTTCATGGAGCGCAACGCCATTCGGCACATCACCTCCGCCCCCTTTCACCCGGCCACCAACGGCCAAGTAGAGCGCCTCGTGCGCACCACGAAAGACGCGCTGCTGCGCATGGGCCCCGGAGACCTCGACCTGAAATTGTGCCAATTCCTGCTAAGGTACAGGGTCACCCCATTGGCGTCAGGGTACTCCCCCGCAGAGCTGTTGATGCGCAGGAAGCTGGCCACGGGAATCTCCAAGCTAGACCCCACGAGAGTAGAGGACAAAGGGTGGAACATAGGGGTGGAACCCTCAAAGAGTTTCAGCATAGGCGCCCCGGTGCACTGCAGGAACTACGCCAACGCGGGGCCAGCCTGGGTGCCGGGCACCGTAATAGCACAAACCGGCCCCGTCTCATACCGCGTGGAGACCAGTACAGGTTTCCTGTGGAGGCGACACATGGACCAACTCAGGCGCAGGGTTCCCGGAGAGCAGAACGGAGACGAAAATAGCGTCGAATCAGCGTTAGGGTACTCCCCCACCCGCTTAGCCCAAGGGGGAGGAAAAGGGGAACATGGGTCCCCACCAAGGGGGGAGGAAAGGGAATCGATCCACAGAGATCTTTTGCGGGAGTCCGCGGTGGAAAGGAAGAGCCCCGACCACACACATACCCCTTGGAAGTTTCCCCGAGACACAGACGCCCATAGAAGTTTAGACGTTGATTTACAGTACCAGGGGGAGTTAGCGGAGTGGTCCCCCACCCATCCTAGCGAAAAGAGGGGTTTCAGTTCAGCCCCTGGTACTTCCAGTCCCAGTAGTCCCTGTGAGTTAGAATGCAATATAGCGCCAATTTCCCGGAGACCGACACCCCCAAGACGGGAGGCAGCAGCGAGTCCGCCCACCACAGTCTCAAGGTCCCCCGAGCGGGGATCAGAAGGTAGCAGAACCTCAAGGGCGACCTCATCGGTTCCGCGGTTCACAATAGGAGGGTCCCCGGGGTCCGAGAGCAACAGGCAGGGGTTCACCTCCCAACTATTCATTCCATTCCCATCCCCGGGCGCAAGGCAGGCACGGACGCCCCACAGAGCCACTAACGAATCCCCGTTTCCCGTAGCAGGACAAGCTCCCACGGAGTCAGGGATCACAGGCTCTCCGGTACTAGGTCAGGCGCAAGCACGCCCCAAGCGCACGTGCGGCAAGCCACAATGGTTGCGGGACTTCGTCCCATCCTAGGGGGGAGGGGTGTTATGTATGCATATCAATGTACTGTAAAGCTATCAAGATATAAATGTTCCATCACAATTACAATGTATCTCAGCTGAAAGGAACGCGAGCAAGCAACCCCTTGGGGCAGCTGCGAGCGTTCAGCCTCACATGGTTCACATTGCTCAATCACGGACAGCCGCGGGAAATGCCTCCGCATTCAGCAGAATGAAGATACTCGCATTCAGCAGAATGAAGATACTCGCATTCAGCAGGAAGAAGATACAACTGCGAGAGTAAGGCGTGCCTGGGCGAGGCCACGCCGACAGTAGCCAATGAGCTACCGTGCTGCAAGATTCAAATGTATAGTCCTCAGTATATAATGAGATGTACCACCACCATTACCCCCATGCTTCACCGGAACACCATGCAATAAACCTGTGTTAAACCAACCCTTCGGTTGTTCTGTTGTCTTTGGTCCCATACACGAAAACCTACTATCCTCATCTTGAACTTTTAATTACCACCCTTTGATCCCACTTTCTCCTGACTCCTTCTGGCTGTCATCGCTACCACTATTTCCCCTGATCTGCCTCCCCCGCCCCCTTGCTCCAGTGCTTCCATGTCTAAATTCAATCCAGAAGGCAGCAATAACTTGCTAGATTTAGCAATGTTAACAGCAACAGTCAACAAATTCCACGAATGGGGTAAAATGCAGTTTGAAACATGAATTGCTCACTCTGTGTTGTGTTGTTGTTGGGTTTTTGCCATAACATTTTGTGTCTAGCATTAAGCATTAAATTGTAAAACCCTAATTTTATGGTAGGAGGCTCAGGATTAATATCAGCCCTGGGGAAGCTCATCAAGTAAATGAAGGATTATTTTATTTTTGAACCATGTTTTGCCCTACTACAATACTGCCCATGTAAAATAGTTACCCCTGAGCATGTGCAGAGTGCCACAGAAAGTACAACTGATGGCCACATATTTGAGATTTTTCACAATCAAGGTCAGAGCATGTAAACTTCAAAAAGGTTTAAGGATTTTAAAAAGGGGTTATGCCATAGTCAAGTAACCATGTACGTCTTTGATTGCAAAACAAAGCATGTAGGGCTGGATTGTGAGTGTAGAGCCGCTTGATTTCTATTGTGGAGAGGTGTCAGACAAAGGGTAGCTGAACCTGGTGATGCTAAAGATGCCATCACCTATAGCAGGCTTAATAGATGATGCAAAAATTGAGGTTTCTTCATGTTATAGAAATAAAAGATTATTTTAAATTTGAACCATGTTTTGCTCTATTACAGTATTGCCCATAGTTCTATACAAGTCCACTCAATATTAAACCCCATTGGATCTAAAGGAGTCTATTCCTAAATAAGAAGCTAGAGGATTATAGATTAGGTGCATTTGTATTCATAGTCCCTCCAAACAAAGCATTTTAAGTAGTTATTTTAAGAAATGTAAACTTTGGCCTATTGCTGGTGGGGGGGGGGGAAATGTGGTATTGGTCATGATTCATTGATTTGTACCTATTTCTACTCTTTTGTGGCTTTATTATTAGCCTTCCATTCAATAAGTCCTGAGGCCAAATTAGATTTTTTCCATCTCACTAACTGTTACAAAATTATCAGGTATACTCTGCTAATGGCTGTCATCACCTCCTCTGGAATGTAGTATCCCATGACCTGTTGGAGCTCAGGGCTTGTAGATCTTCCTTAAGTAGTTTAGGTTGGGGCTGCTCAACCAAAATCATCTGTCAAGGCTGCAGTAATCCAATAGTAATTTAATAACTGTTAAAAACGTGTTTCCTTCAATTCAACCTGGGATATTAAAGCTCACTAACAGTTAACCATCAGTGCAGCAGTGGCTTAGCAGTTATGACACTGAGCTTGGTGACCGGGAGGTCAACAGGTCAGCAGTTTGAGACCCAAGTGTTGTGCAATGGAGTGATCACCCATTGTCTGTCCCAGCTCCTGTCAACTTAGCTGTTCAAAAGCAAGAAATGGCAAGTAGATAAATAGGTACAGCTTTGGCAGGAAAGGTAGCAGCATTCCATGTGCTCCAGGGTCTAGTCATGCCTGCCACATGACTACGGAAAAGTCTGCAAGTGCAGATAGTGCTGGCTCTTTGGCTGTAAATTGAGATGAACACTACAGCCTAGAGTCAGATACGACTGGCTTTTGAGCAAAGGAGACCTTTACTAACAGTTAACCATATTTTTAACCATTTCCTGATAATTCACCCTTCTCTAAATAAACTATGTTGCTGTTTTTTCTTTTAAATGGAAAAAAGGGAGAAATGCCTCATCTTTCTTCACATCTCTCCTTGCCTTTCATATCACTCATCTTTTTGTCTTCTATTGACACCTTCCACACATTGGTGCCTTTGCCCTTACCTGTATTTTTTCCCTACCCGCCAACTTGCTTGTTTAATATTTCCACAATGACAAATTTATCTGGGATTTGCTGGAGTTACTTGATGTTTTTTTGTTTGTCATGGACATATTTCCCTCCACAGCATTCCCTAGACTAGAGACTAAGCAAACAATCTTATGACTTTTATGATGACGCTCAACAGTGTTTATTTTATTAACATCTATACCACTCTTGGCTCTCTAAATATTTGGGTGTGACCTTACATTTCCCCAAAGCATAATAAAACTTAGAACCATTAAGCCATAAAAATAAAATTCCTAACTAATAGTCGTAGTCTAATGCAATTTGCTAAGTTCAGTTTGTGCAAGAACCAATAAAACATTGTTTCAACCTCTGTTATATACAAACATATACTCAGAAATAAAGAGCCTTGCACTGATGCCGAAAAGATTTAGAGAAATTCATGATGACGACTCCAGACAGAATCAATAACTTATCACTTCACATGCATTCCTACCTTCCACATCATGTTTACCTGAGGTGTCCACCTGTCTGATATTTATTTTATACATAAGATTTTTTTCCTCTCCCAAACCCACACCCGTATCAACCGTGACTTTTTATTTTCTTTTTTAAAAATGGAGATATAGAAAGAAAAATGGGATAGGAGGTATCATAAATTATTACATACAATGGGGCAACTATTGAGATATATAACTCATTTAAAAATATTGTAATAGTCTGTATCATAATTATGCTGTTCAAAGGGGAAAGAATATTTCCTCTCTTTTATTCTTCTAGCTTTTCAACAATCTCAGTAATCAGTGTAGAAAAACATTGTAGTGACTGCTGTTGGTCTGTATTCATTTAATTTATTATATTTATGTCAATACCCAAAAGAATAATTGAAATATTTATTAGTAAAAAAAAATAAAATGCAAATTGTAACATCAAATAACATTTAATATATTCTGAGTCTTCATTTCTGTTTGCCTGCATTTAAGCAAATTTATTTTGTAAATCTTAGTTTATTGGTTTTTTTTAATGATAAAGCAATTAATGAATAAAACAGCTGATTTAATCTGGCTATTATCTAATTATATAGGGAGATTCAAAAGTCTTCATATGTTATGATCGATCAAATGTTTTAATTATTACCTGAATCGAATAGGCTTGCCATTTCTGCTGGTACACATTAAACAGTCTTTTAAAGACGTAACTGGTTAGCTTTGCCATTATCACATACTGTTAATTTTGCTTTCCAAATATCTGTAGCTGGGCATTCCCTCTGTCTTTCATTTTATTGCAAAAATTACACTGGTGGTTTCAAAGACATATCTTTAAAAGTCGTGTGAAGTTCTTTCTATATTATCTGGAAGAAGTAAGCTTTGGGTCCATTGGAAAAATTCATTCATTCATTCATTCATTTTGTATTCTACAGGAATAGTTATTATTTATTTATTTATTAGATTTGTATTGCCGCTGCCTCGCCTGGGGCAACTCTGGGCGGCTCACAACCGGATATAAAACATAAAAACATTCATACTAAAAATCATTATAAAACCCGGTTAAAAACACATTAAAAACCCACCCACCCCATCTGCAAAGAGGGAAAGTTCAAATAAGCCAGCAGGCAGGCACCACCTCCCCAGCAGCACCCCATACCTGCCCAGCCAGCCAGGTTTTGAGCTTTCCTAAAGGGCAGCAATTCTGTCTGCAACCATAACTCTGTCTGCAACTATAACTCTGTCAACAGGAGGTTCCATAGGGCCGGAGCGGACACGGAGAAGGTCCTCCTCCTTGTGCTAGAGAGGCAAGCCCCTCTAGCCGATGGTACAGTTAGGGAGCCCCTCTGCCTCCGGTCCGCTCTAGTCAGACGGGCAGACATTCAATATCTCTTTCTTCAGCACATATGGTAATATGTACTATCTATAATTTTACACTTCCAGCAGACCCCTTTGTAGTTCTATATTTTTGATATATTTTGGTATGATATTCCACCAGCAGAACATGTTGTACTAGTTTTCCCTCAGTGTTTAATAAGCTGTAAATTTAATTACAGTACCTTCGTACACATATATCCCAATATATGTAATATTAAAACTTTGCACACATTTAATCATACAAATGTTTTACTTGTTCTTCCTCAGAACAAGTAAAAGCAATAATTTACAATGTTGTCCCAGTGGATGGTTTTTCTTCTACAGAACAATCTTTTAAAATTCTGTCAGAGTTTTTGTGTCTCTTCTTTTTAAACAAAGCTATTTCTTTAATCTAAAACAGTGGTTCCCAACATGGGCCCCATGCCCCAAAGGGGGTCTTTAATTCCCAGAAGCCTAAATCAGTACATTGGCTGATCAGTGCTTTGAGGAATTGACTTAGGCTTATAAGAATTGAAGTCCAAAAACCAAAAATTGGGAAACACTGATATAGAGTCAATTTGAAAATAGATTAGCCATTGGATCTTCTTTCCATCTTTAATTTATTCCCATGATTAATTTCTCCTTGTAGAGTTATCATATCTCAATAGATTACAAAATCAGTATTCCAATTTATATGTTGATTCAATATGCATCTGTTGCTGACACTATTATTGGAATTGATGGACTAATTCTTCTTTTTAATATTCCCCACAGTTTGAACAAGCTGTCTCTAATTATATGTCTTTAATCTTGAGTTACATTTCTCTACGTGGATTTTAATCCAATTATATAATCATGCAATTATGTAAACCATCATATATGAAAATTCTAATTTTAACAATCAATAAAAAAAAATTTATCCAATCTGAGATCCATACTAGTCCAGTAGCTTGGTAATATTATTTTATATTAGGCATTGCCAAACCACCTCTTTTCTTTTCATCTTGCTATACTTTAAATCTAATTCTTGGCTTCTTGCCATTAAAAAACTTATTTATTTGTTTTTGCCAATTGTTCAAGATCTTTTCAAAAATTGAAATTGGAACCATTTGAAACAGAAATTTTAATTTTGGTAACACATTAATTTATATTATGAAAGTCCTTCCTAACTAAGGTAGTTTTAATTTAGACTATATTTCAAATTATTTTGGGACATTTGTCTTATAATTTCCTTCCAAAATATAATATATCATTGTGAGCAGTCAGATGTATTCCTAAATATTTCACTGAGTTCATGTTTATATCACATCCTGAGATATTTTTGATCTTTTTCTCTTCTTGATATGTCAAAAATGTTGCTATAATTCTAGCTTTCTTTCTGTTAATTTTGTATCTAGAGAAAGATCTGAATGTTTCAATTTGGTCAATTACATACTGTGATGACAGCCAGGAGTTTAGAATTATGAGAACCGCATAAGGCAACAGGCAAAAGTGACAACAACAAAAGATAGTAAATATACTAATTAAGGTCAGCTAAGAGACTAAACTAGTCTGAACAATGGGACTACAGTACAGTACTCAGAACAGACAGACTGAACTACACCCCACCCTCGCATAAGGTCAGTATACAGAGTGGAAAGCAGTTACCTTTGGACGGAAGAAATATTTAGCCTACTAATTGGCTATTTAGATTTAAAACAGGCCATACCTGTCAAGTATCCCGTTTTTCCTGGGGAAACCCCTTCTTTTTAGCCTTCTTACCGCCCCCCTCCTGTTTTATTAATTTCCCCGTAATATCCCTTATTTTTTAAAAAAACATCCTGACCGGAGCCCTCACAAGCGAAGCTGCAGTATGTTTTTCCGGCCACCAGAGGTCACTGTGTGGCTTTTTGCTTGTGGAAGGGGAGACAGAGAAGGTGGTGGGGAGGGCGTTCTGTAGTTTTTCTTTCATTTCCCTGCCAGCCACATGGCCATGGAGGCTTCGGTTTTGCTGCTGCTGTTCGGAGCCACCATGGGATGGGGAGTCTACTCTAGAGGTGAGCGATATTTCATATATGCAGGGACAAATCAGTGAGAGACTTCTCTCTCACTCTCATGGTTTATTGAGCTGTTTCTGCCCTGCCTCCTGGCTAGAGGCTTCCGTTTCTGTTCTAGAAGAGTTAACTTGGAAGGGGGGGTGTTGCTTGATCACTATATATGTGTGTGTGAGAGAGAGATTGATTAGCTCCTCAGCTGCTGGGAAGCTTGGAAACTACAGAGGTTGCTTTTTACTTCTTTACTAATTCCCTTCCTTAAACTGCATCCGACATTCTCAGGTGTTGGTGCTTCAATTGGTTGCAGTGAGGAACAAATAGATTGGTTAATTTGGGGCAATTAATCCCTTGCTCCTCCACCCTAAATGGGGGGTGGGGGTGGAGTGTCTAGTCATGTGCAGGGCTAGTTCATTAAAGCCAAGCTGCTTACAAGCAGTTGGTAACCCTAGGGGGGTGGTTTACTATTCTGCACTTTCTTTGCTTCCAAGGAAAAAATAATAATTAAAAATGAGTAAGGTAAAGGTTTCCCTTGCTCGAAGGCCAGTCGTATGCGACTCTAGGGTTCAGTACTCATCTCTGTTTCAAAGCCAAAGAGCCAGCGTTGTCTGCGTCTACAGAAACTTCCGTGGTCATGTGGCAGGCATGACTAGACACCAGAGCGCACTGAACGCTGTTACCTTCCCACCAAAGTGGTCCCTATTTATCTACTTGCAATTTCTTGCTTTCAAACTGCTAGGATGGCAGGAGCTGGGACAAAGACGGGAGCTCATTCCATCCTGCAGTACTCGGGAATCGAACTGCTGACCTTCTGCCTCCCAGTCAGCATCTTAGTCACTTAAGCCACTGAGTAAAAAAGAAAGAAAACAAAACAAAAGTCCCCCAAGAAAATGGGGAAAAGGTTCTTTGGCCCACACAGCTTTGTGCCCATTGCATCTACAATACCATCTAGCCATCTTATTTTTGGCCACCCCCTTCTTTTGTCCTCCACCTTTCCCAGCATCAAGGCCTTCTCAAGTGAATCCTCTCTTCTCATTTGATGTCCAAAGTACTTTAGCGTCATCTTTACTATTTGACCTTTAATGAGCAGTCATGGTTGATTTCTTCTTGGATCAACCTATTTCTAACACCACATTTCAAAGGCATCTATTTTTCTGCGCTCAGCTTTCTTAATGGTCCAGCTCTCACACCCATACATTACCACCGGGAATACCATTGCTTTGACTATGCAATTTTTTGTTTGCAAGGTGATGCCTCTACTTTTAACTATGTTCCCCAGGTTTCTCATAGCTTGTTTCCCAAGCATCAGTCGCCTTTTTATTTCATGGCTGCAATCACCATCTGCAGAGATCTTTGATCCTAAGAAAGTAAAATCTGCCAGCCGTATCCAACTCTAGGGTGCAATGCTCATCTCCATTTACAGCCAAAGAGGCAGTACTGTCTGTGTTTGCAGACATTTTCATGTCCATGTGGCAGGCATGACTAGAGCCCAGCAAGTCACATGGCTATATTTGGCCACGCCCACAGATTTGGCCACACCCACAGAGGGGTGTGCCCAAAATTTCCCTTATTTTCAAATCCAAAACTTGACAGGTATGAAACAGGCAGTGACTATGTATCCCAGGGGTGGCCAAACGTTTTGGGCCATGGGCCAGTCACATGGTTTAGGGAACCGGTCACTACGACCTGGGATCTGGCTGGGCCCCAATGCCAATTCATGTGGCCCACGAAGCCCTCACCGCTCCTGGAAGCAGAAGTAAATCGTGCCCATACGGACAGAAATAACTGGGCTGGGGAGCAGGGAAATTCAACTTTTCTTTGTTTTCAGCTTGTTTTTGTGCCATCAATATAAACCTTTACCTAGCACAGAAAACCTAAGAAAGGGTGAAATTTTCCTTGCACCTCCCCCTAGGATGGGTAAAATTTCAACTACTTTATTTCTGCATGCCAGGTAGCTGTTAAAGGGTGCACTAAGCAAAATCATGACAGTGAGTTGGCATCTCTCTTTTAAAGTCAAGGGGCAGATTTGCCTTTTTCATACTGTGTGAATGGTTTGATAGGTTTCATATCTTATCTTTGTGGTAAAGGTGTATGAAATTGGCTTACAATGCAACAAAGCAATGCTCAAAGTATTCAATTATACAAATGTCATATTAAAGGATAAAAAGATGAGCTCTTGGAATGTGGTATGAATCATCATTTCAATAACATACTTACGGAGGTTTTTTTTTAAAAAAATCTTAAATGAGATCTCCACCCATTTTTATGATCTTATAGCATTTGAGGTTCATAAGTTCAAGTCTAATTCTCATTAGAAAATTTAATATTTGTGAAGTAAAGGGATGGGGTTTCAATTTTATTTACTTCTACATGCAGCAACTATAGCTACCTAAAAGGGAGGTATAACCCTTCCTTGTTCACATCACACTTGCCTTTGTCCTGATACATCCCAATCCACTCCCATAATCAGTCAGTCAGTCAGTCAGTCAGTCCCACTGAGGAGATTAAAGTTCAAATTCCTATTGGCCGCAGGGGTGTGCTGGGCACCATGGGAAGGCGCTGGACAGGGGTGAGGGGCAGCAACCAAGGGACAGGGGAGAAGGCTACCCCGGGAACTGCTTAGTCACTGCCCCTCACTTGCTCCACCCGGCGCATGGCACTTTAGAATAAACCATTGCTCCAAGCTGAAGGAGGGAGCTTGGAGCAATGGCTTAATCTAAAGTGCCATGAGCCGAGCGGACCAAGTGAGGGGCAGTGATCAAGGGACGGGGGAGAAGGCTGCTCCTGGGAACCACTTGGTTCCCCACCCCCACCCCCACTCACTTGCCCCGCCTGGCACACAGCACTTTAGAATAAACCATTGCTCCAAGCTGAAGGAGCGTACCAGGCAGATGAAATAATAAAAAAATTATTATTTGCACCCCAGGGCGCCAGAGGAGAGGGTGCACCAGGATGAATGCTCCTGTCCCAGCCATGCCTGATTGGCTGTGAAAATGCATGGGATGGAGATTGGTGAAACTACTCCTTAAAATTAAACACAGACATAATTATAATTGGCAATGGGCCAGGATATCTAAGAGATCCATGGTTTTCAACCCGTTAAATGAGGGCAGACCGTAGGGGCTCTCTGGTGGTCCCATCATCCAGGGACACACATCTTACTGGGACCAGGAGGAAAGCCTTCTCAGTGTCTGCCCCAGCCCTTTGGAACCTCCTGCAACTAGAGCTGCGCCTCCAGGCAGAGCTGTATCCCTCCAGGAAGGCTCTAAAAACCTGGCTCTGCCAGCAGGCATGGGGTGCGTCTGGCAGCACAACCGAGCCACACTGGCTCATCTAGCCCTGTTTGGGGTTTTAATTAAGGGGCTATTGGTTTTTAGATTTTAATCATTTTATTGTTTTAGTGGTTGGTTTTTAATGTACAAGATGGATTTGATTGATGTGAGGTCACCGAGGCGAGGAAGGCGGCCTATAAATCTAGTAAATAAATAAAATAATAAACAATAGCTCCAATAATGAGGAACGGAAGTCTGTCTTCTACCTATAGCTTTTAGTTACTGTTTCAGGATTGGAAGATTTACCTCAAGCAGAGTAGAGCTCTTTGGTTATACCATTTGCTGTTTAACTGACACTCCTCTAAACCTCCTTTCTATGTGATTTGACAATTCTCCCTTTAAACACATGAAACCACTGCTACTACCACAGCTCATTTGACCTCAGTAATACTCAGGATCTGGTGCAAGATGTTAATGTGACTGATCCAATAGGGAACAGTGACCACAACTCAATTATGTTTAACTTGATCATAGACCGCAAGTCACTGATAAAATCTAACACAGAGACCTTAAATTTTCAAAAAGGAAATTTCCCAAAGTTGAGGAAACTAGTAAAAAAGAAGCTGAAAGGGAAAATTGAGAGAGTCCAAACACTCCAAGAGGCATGGAGGCTGTTTACAAAAACAATAACAGAGGCCCAATTGGAATGCATACCCAAAAGGAAAAAGGGCACTGCCAGGTCCAAGAGGACTCCAATGTGGCTTACAGGAGCTGTTCGGGAAGTGATCAAGAGCAAGAAAAGCTCATTTAGAAGATGGAAGGCTTGTCCGAATGAGGACAGCAGGCAGAAACATAAATTCTGGCAGAACAAATGCAAGGCAACAATCAGGAAAGCAAAGCAAGACTTTGAGGAGCGTATAGCTAAAAATACTCAGAGAAATAACAAAGACTTCTTTAAGTACATTAGAAGTAAGAACCCAACTAGGAAGGCCATTGGACCATTAGATGACAATGGAAGGCAAGGGGTTATTAAAGAGGAAACAGAGATTGCAGAGAGACTCAATGAATTCTTTGCTTCAGTATTCACTGAAGAAGACAGAGGCCACATGCCCAAAACAGAGCCTATCTTCATAGGGAGGGAAACCGAAGAATTAAACCAGATAGAAATAACCAGGGAGGAGGTCCTTGCATGTCTTATTAAACTAAACACTAACAAATCACCAGGACCAGATGCTGATCTCCTAGCCAAAATATATAATCTTTCCCTCAAATCAGGCTTTGTGCCTGATGACTGGAAGGTAGCGAATGTAGCACCAATTTTCAAAAAAGGATCCAGGGGTGATCCAGGAAATTACCGACCTGTCAGTTTGACATGTGTCCCAGGTAAAGTGATGGAAACCATCCTAAAAGATAGAATTAATAGGCACATAGAAGAGAAGGCGCTGCTAAAGGAGAGCCAACATGGCTTTTGCAAGGGCAAATTATGCCTCACTAATCTGTTGGAATTTTTTGAGAGTGTCAACAAGCATGTGGATAAGGGGGATCCAGTTGACATTGTTTATCTGGACTTTCAGAAGGCTTTTGACAAGGTCCCACACCAAAGGCTCTTGAATAAACTTACCAGTCATGGAATAAAGGGACAGGTCTTGTCCTGGATCAGCAACTGGCTAAGGGACAGGAAACAGAGGGTAGCACTAAATGGACACTTCTCCAAGTGGAGGGAAGTAAAGAGTGGGGTCCCCCAAGGTTCAGTACTGGGACCCCTGCTTTTCAACCTCTTCATAAATGATCTAGAGGTAGGAGTAAAAAGCAAGGTAGCCAAATTTGCTGACGACACTAAATTATACAGGGTAGTGAAAACTGTGAGAGATTGTGAGGAGCTTCAGAGGGATCTCTCGACACTGGGGGAGTGGGCAAAACAGTGGCTTTAGTGTATGGGACCAAAGACAACAGAACAGCCGAAGGGTTGGCTTAACACAGGTTTATTGCATGATGATCCGGTGGAGCATGAGGTAATAGCGGTGATACATCTCAATATATACAGTAGCCCTATACATTTGAATCTTGTAGCACGGTAGCTCATTGGCTGCTACCGGCGTGGCCTCGCCCAGGCACGCCTCTTTTCCTGCTGCTGAATGCAGATCTTTCTTCTGCTGCTGAATGCGGGGAAGGTTTTCCCGCGGCTGTCCGTGATTGAGCAATGTGAACCATGTGAGACTGAACGCTCGCAGCTGCCCTCTATGGGCTGCCTGCTCGCGTTCCTTACAGCTGAGATACCTTGTATTTGGAGTCGTTCCATTCTTGCCTTTACAGTACAATGAACATGCAATCATACATACATAACATCCCTCCCCCCTAGGACGGGACGAAGTCCCGCAACCATTGTGGCTTGCCGCACGTGCGCTTGGGGCGTGCTTGCGCCTGACCTAGTGCTGGAGAGCCTGTGATCTCTGACTCCGCGGGTACTTGTCCTGCAACGGGAAACGGGGATTCGTTAGTGGCTCTGTGGGGGGTCCGTGCCTGCCTTGTGCCCGGGGATGGGAATGGAATGAACAGTTGGGAGGTGAACCCCTGCCTGTTGCTCTCGGACCCGGGGGACCCTCCTATTGTGAACCGCGGAACCGATGAGGTCGCCCTTGTGGTTCTGCTACCTTCTGTTCCCCGCTCGGGGGACCTTGAGACTGTGGTGGGCGGACTCGCTGTTGCCTCCTGTCTTGGGGGTGTCGGTCTCTGGGGAATTGGCGCTATGTTGCATTCTAACTCACAGGGGCTACTGGGACTGGAAGTACCAGGGGCTGAACTGAAACCCCTCTTTTCGCCAGGACGGGTGGGGGACCACTCCGCTAACTCCCCCTGGTACTGTAAATCAACGTCTAAACTTCTAGGGGCATCTATGTTTCGGGGAAACTTCCAAGGGGTCTGTGTGAGGTCGGGGCTCTTCCTTTCTGCCGCGAAGTCCCGCAAAACATCTCTGAGGATCGATTCCCTTTCCTCCCCCCTTGGTGGGGACCCATGTCCCTCTTTCCCTCCCCCTTGGGCTAAACGGGTGGGGGAGTACCCTAACGCTGATTTGTGGCTATTTTCGTCTTCGTCCTGTTCTCCGGGGACCCTGCGCCTGAGTTGGTCCACGTGTCGCCTCCACAGGAGGCCTGTACTGGTCTCCACTCGGTATGAGACGGGGCCGGTTTGTTCTATTACGGTGCCCGGCACCCAGGCTGGCCCCGCGTTGGTGTAGTTCCTGCAATGCACCGGGGCGCCTATGCTGAAACTCTTTGCGGGTTCCACCCCTATGTTCCGCCCCGTGTCCTCTACTCTCGTGGGGTCTAGCTTGGAGATTACCGTGGCCAGCTTCCTGCGCATTAACAGCTCCGCGGGGGAGTACCCTGACGCCAATGGGGTGACCCTGTACCTTAGCAGGAATTGGCACAATTTCAGGTCGAGGTCTCCGGGGCCCATGCGCCGCAGCGCGTCTTTTGTGGTGCGCACGAGGCGCTCTACTTGGCCGTTGGTGGCCGGGTGAAAGGGGGCGGAGGTGACGTGCCGAATGGCGTTGCGATCCATGAATGCCCCGAACTCGGCAGACGTGAAACAGCTAGCGTTATCGCTGACGAGGGTGTCGGGTAAACCGAACGTGGAAAAGACCCTCCGTAACTGTTTAATTGTAGTGGCCGAGGAGGTGCTCGAGACTGGAATGACCTCCAACCACTTGGAGAACGCGTCCACCACAAGGAGGAAAAGTGTTCCCCTGAACGGGCCAGCAAAGTCTACGTGTACCCGGGACCAGGGCCCCCTTGCTGCATCCCACTCCCTATGTGGCAAGCGAGCCTCTTCTGGCCTGGAGCTTTGGCACGCTTCGCAAGTGCCGACCATGTGTTCGATGTCGGCGTCTAGCTGGGGCCACCAAAAGTAACTACGGGCTAGTGCCTTAGAGCGGACGATCCCCGGGTGGCTGACGTGCAGCAGTTTAAGCACCCTCGGCCGGAGCGACGTGGGGATCACTACCCGCTGTCCCCACAAAAGGCAACCCCTCTCTAGGGACAACTCTAGTTTCTTTTTGAAAAATGTGTCGAATTCCGCTGCTGGGGAAGACACGGGCCACCCTTTCTGTACCCAGGAGCAAACTGTAGCTAGCGTTTTGTCCTTGCCGGTCGCTTTGGCGATGTCGGCCGGTACTACTGGAGGGGAGTCTAGGACCTCTATCATTAAGACCTGGTGGTCCCCCTCTTCCTCGCCCACGTGGCAGCAATCCCGGGGAATGGGGGACCTCGACAGGGCGTCCGCATGGCTGATTTCCTTTCCGGGCCGGTATACCAACGCGTGCTGATACGCGTTGAGAAAAATGGCCCACCTGAGCATCCTCGGGGACAGGATTTGGGGTGTGGGCTTATCTGCGGTGAAAATGCCTAGCAAGGGCTTGTGGTCAGTCACTATGGTGAAGGGGCGGCCGTACACAAAATCATGAAATTTCTTGGTCCCCGCAATTATCGCTAGTGCTTCCCTGTCTGTCTGGGCATAGTTTCTCTCCGCTTGGGACAAGGACCTAGAGTAGAACGCTATCGGGGCCTCCCTCCCGTTCTCCAGTACGTGGCATAACACCGCCCCCACCCCCACCGGGGATGCATCGCATATCAGGACCACTGGGCGTTTGGGATTGAAGTGGGTCAGTACCGCATCTGATGCCAGGAGTCGCTTCAGGTCATTGAAAGCCGTCTCCTGGTCGTCGCCACACTTCCATGCCCCGTCCTTTTTTAACAATTTGTGTAGCGGTTCCGCCACTGCTGCCTTCCGCGGGAGGAAGGAGTGGTAAAAGTTGAGCAGTCCAAGGAACGACTGCAACTCGAGCTTGGAGGTGGGGCGGGGGGCCTTCTTGATGGCGGCCACCTTGGATTGGGATGGCCTTATTCCCTCGGGAGTAACACAGAACCCTAGGAACTCAACCTCAGTTGCGAAGAAAACACATTTGTCTTTCCGCAGCCGCAACCCCGCTTTTTCGAATATTGCCAGGACCTTTCCCAACCTTATTGCTAATTCGGCCCGGCTCCCCCCTGTAATCAATACGTCATCAAAGTAGGGTAACACCCCCTCTAACCCCTTCAGGAGGCGTTCCACGAGTGACTGGAAGATCCCGGGCGCCGAATTCACGCCGAATTGGAGGCGCGATACCTGGAACGCCCCTTTGTGGGTGACTATGGTCTGCGCAGCAGCTGCGGCGGGGGTCACCGGGAGTTGCTGGTAGGCTTGGGCCAGGTCGAGTTTAGCGAAACACCTCCCCCGTGTAACCTGGCCAACAAGTGGCTGACTACCGGCACCGGATACGCATTAGGGCGGATCGCCTTATTGATGGTGCACTTGTAATCAGCGCATATGCGGACCTCCCCGTTGGCCTTGAGCGCTGTTACAATTGGAGTTTCCCACTCCGCAGAATCAACAGGGACAAGAATCCCCTGGCCCACCAATTTGTCCAACTCCACCTCTATTTTGTCCTTTAGTGCGAAGGGCACTCTGCGCGGTTTAAGTCTGATTGGACGTACTCCAGGGTCCAGGTCGAAAGTCACTGGGGGGCCCTTGAATTTTCCGAGCCCCTTTTTGAAAACCTCGGGGTGCGCGTCGCACACGCTCTGTATTGGATCAGTCCCGGCGGCGTGTACTCCCACGGCGTGCACCCCCCCCAATGAACAACCCCAGGGGCTGGAACCATTGAGTCCCGAGGAGGCTGCATTTACCTCCCTTGAGGACGACTAGGGGAAGCGTTGCGGTGTGCTTTTTAAACTGGACCTGGAACTTCCCAACCCCCAACACTGGGATGCGGTTCCCTTGCACGTCCTTCAGTGTGGCCCTCAACGCTTTGAGCTTGGGCCGCACGCGGGGGGCGATTTTCATGAACTCTCCCTGGGAAATGATAGAGTATGAGGAACCCGAGTCCACCTCCATCCTAACAGGGGCCCCTTGGATTACTACCTCAACGAAGTAACAGGGGTGCACCGTGGAAACGCTGCAAACCGGGGCGTCGTCCTCGCTGTCGTTGGAGATGCGCCCTACTCCGTCCCGCGTCCTCGTGGTCCGGGTGCCATCCTTTGGCCTCGTGGTGCGGTCCTGCCTCACCGAGCGGTCTGGGGAACTCCTCTTGGCCTCGCGCCGTTTCCGGCAGACCTTGGCGATGTGCCCGCGCCGGCCGCAGTTGTGGCACTCGGCCTTGCGGAATGGGCATTTGGCGCGGGCATGGGCGGCGCCGCAGCCGTCGCAGCACCGGCCCTCTCTGTGGACCCTCCGGACGTCCTCGTCGTCACCGGTTTCCGTGGACGAGTTCGAAACTCGCCGGGCCGTGCGCACCGAGCTCTCTGCCTTGGCGGGTTTCGGGCGCCAGTCCTGAAGCTCTTGCACCCCGGCAGTCGTGGCCTCCGCGGCCTGTGCCGTGTCGAGGACTTGTTGCCACGTGGGAGGCGGCTCCTTTTTCATCAGCGCGCGCTGAGTCTCGGTATCCCTCAGACCGCAGAGCAGGCAGTCCCGGAGGGTGACTTCTGGGGTCTCCCACTTGCATGGGCCGGCGGCCAGCCGCAGGGCCGCGGCGAACTCAGCGACCGATTCCCCGGGCGCCTGGACTCGCCTCCAGAACGCGCTCCGAGCTGGGAACATGGCTATCGCGGGCCGGAGGTGGGTGCGCAGCGCCGCCAGGAGCTCTGTGGCCTTGAAGTCGCTCACCCTCCTCGGCGCGATCAGGTCCACCAAGGTCCTCTTGGTCTCGTGTCCGAGCATGCGGACGAAGATGGCCCTCTTCTTGGCCTCATCTGAGACTTCGAGCTCCACTAGCGCTCCATTGAAGTCTATCTCAAACAGCTCCAAGTCTCCCGGCTTCCTGATCTCGTAGCCGGCGCATGTCTTGGTCCCGTGGGCAGCCATTATCCCACCTTCGTCGCCAATTTAGTGTATGGGACCAAAGACAACAGAACAGCCGAAGGGTTGGCTTAACACAGGTTTATTGCATGATGATCCGGTGGAGCATGAGGTAATAGCGGTGATACATCTCAATATATACAGTAGCCCTATACATTTGAATCTTGTAGCACGGTAGCTCATTGGCTGCTACCGGCGTGGCCTCGCCCAGGCACGCCTCTTTTCCTGCTGCTGAATGCAGATCTTTCTTCTGCTGCTGAATGCGGGGAAGGTTTTCCCGCGGCTGTCCGTGATTGAGCAATGTGAACCATGTGAGACTGAACGCTCGCAGCTGCCCTCTATGGGCTGCCTGCTCGTGTTCCTTACAGCTGAGATACCTTGTATTTGGAGTGGTTCCATTCTTGCCTTTACAGTACAATGAACATGCAATCATACATACATAACAGTGGCAAATGAGTTTCAACATTAGTAAGTGCAGAGTGATGCATGTTGGGGCAAAGAACCCCAATTACATTTATAAACTGATGGGGTCTGAACTCTCTGCGACAAACCAGGAAAGGGACCTTGGTGTCCTGGTGGACAACTCAATGAAGGTGTCAACCCAGTGTGCCTCAGCAGTGAAAAAAGCAAACTCAATGCTAGGGATCATTAGGAAGGGTATAGAAAATAAGTCAGCAAGTGTCATTTTGCCTCTTTATAAATCTATGGTGAGGCCCCATCTGGAATACTGTGTACAGTTCTGGTCGCCATACCTCCAGAAGGATATTATGGAGCTGGAAAAAGTGCAGAGGAGGGCAACCAGATTGATTAGGGGACTGGAACACCTTCCTTACCATCTGAGGCTGCAACGGTTGGGCCTCTTCACTCTTGAACGACGACGTCTAAGAGGTGACCTGATTGAAGTTTATAAAATCATGCACGGTGTGGACAAAGTAGATAAGGAAAAACTGTTTTCCCTATCACACAACACTAGAACTAGGGGGCACTCCATGAAACTTTTGGGTACTAGTTCTCAAACAAATAAGAGAAAGTACTTTTTCACCCAGAGGATTACTGGTCTATGGAACTCCCTGCCAGAAGAAGTGGTGACAGCTGTCAGTCTTGACAGCTTTAAGAAAGGATTAGACAAGTTCATGGAGGACAAGAGTACCAATGGATATAATTATGGATACTTAAGGACAACCTCCGGGTTGGAGAGATAGGCAGGATATCTCTCAATATCATTTCCAGGGAATCCTAAGCAGGTGAAGGTATCTGCTTGGGAATACCCTGAAGGAAATGGTGAGCCACTGTGTGAGACAGAATGCTGGACTTGATGGGCTGTGGCCTGTTCCAGCAAGTCTGTTCTTATGTTCTTATGTTCTTATGACCTTTACACATTCTGCTGAGTTCATGACTGAAAGATCAGCTCTGAGTGAGGGACTTCTAGGTGAAACCTCTAAGCTATTTCATTATGCAAGCTGTAAATGACCCTATCTAGAATTCTGTGTTCTTTTTCAAATAACAAAGAACAAACATTAAGCACAGGTGAATACTATTACTTTGATGTAGGCAGATTGATTGCACACAAGCCAGCAGGCAGGCTAAACACTACTTTATTGTAACATGGTCAATCTGTACATGAGGCAATGGCAGAGCCTTGCCTCCTTATATATGGTACATAATACATTTGAATCTCGCCCGAAGGTGCCTATTGGTACAGTATTGGTGACGTCTTTCTGACGTAATGCATACCTGACATAGTTCACCTGTGGCAGGAAGGTTTCCCGCAGAAGTTACCCATTGGAGGAATTGGGGTCATGTGAGCTCCGTCAGCTGCGCTACCGGCAAACAGCTGAACTGCATTGATACACAACAATTACTAAAGTCAAATTCAGAGCAAAGCATTTATTAAAATGGCACAGCAAGAAAGGTTGAAAGGTAGACCAATCTCTGAATGCAAACAAGCATCTAAATTATGTCTGTATTTGATTTTGCCTCATTACTTCTATGGTTATCACATAATGCTGCTGAACTCCAACTTCCTGCTTCTTCTTCTTGTGTAAGACAGATCCCTAAGTTTGTTTTGTTATTGTTGTTTCTGAGCAAACTTTCACTGATCTTATCAATCTTTTATTTTTCATTCTCAGATTACAGCCACTAAGATTTAATGTCTAGCAATATCTATTACAAACTTCACTTGTATTAAAAGTTAAGTAGACAATAGAGAACTAAGGAGGAATCATTTTTAAATATTTTTATATTTACTTTACCTTCCTGTTAAATGAATTCAAAGGCCCTAAACTCTAAGCAGTCAGATGTACAGTTCACCTAAGATGTGCCCAGAGCAGGGGAGGGGTTTGTAACCTAAGGCCTGTGGGCCAAATCTAGCCCATATTGTTAAATAACCCGGCCCTAAACCTTGCTGCAGCCTCCACTGCCACTGCCGGAATCAGCCGCAGCTTCATTTACATCTGCGTAAACATGTTTACTACAGCCATAAATGTCCATGGTCTTCATTAATGTGTTTACTACAGCCGTAAATGAGTCCATGGCATCGTAAATGTGATTACTACAGTCATGGACTTTTTTTACAGCACCAGTCTGGCCCTCTCAGCTGTCTGAGGGGACGTGGTCTGGCCCATGGCTGAAAACATTGAGAACCCTGGCTCAGAGGGTAACTAGCAATTAGGGATGTACTGTAAATTGTGATTTTTTTTGTTTGTTTCCAGTTCTTTTGAGGATGCCTCTGTTTTTTGTTTTTTGTATTTTTCATGTCTCAGTCCTGTCATTTTATACAGTCCTTCTGGCAGAGGTGGGAAATTTAATTAGACAGTACTGTACTTTGAGTTGGGTGTAAAATAATAATGATACGGATCCATGAAGATCTATACCTCACATCGATATTTTTGCACCATTGCAAAAACATGCATTGAAGGATCCATTATTTCTGTGTTGTAGTTTGTGTGGACAAATGAGATCTGTGATCTGATATAGGCTTAAGGGGGATTCCATCTAATCTAAATCTATACCTATAAAGCAAAGGTGTGGGTTCGGTGTCCGAAATGGGCTGCCGCACCCCTTGACCAAACCCCATGAGATTCGGCACACACGTACCTTGCGGATGTGAGCAGGTCATTGTCAGGGTTCTGAAACCCATGGGGGAGGTTGCCCTCTAAATTGATCTGCAAAGGGGGTATAGTCAACAGGAGGGTTTGTGCCCCAGTGCTAGGCCAACCAGGGAGGATTGTGATGTCATTGCTGAGCTCACATCACAGGCCCACCCCTGACCAGTGGGTTTCCTGGGCAACACTGGCACTCAGCTAGCCGGGTTGGGACTACCCAGGTGAAGCCATGCACCCCTCTAGTATCATATAAATCATGAGGATCTGTGCCTCAAATCCATGTTTCTGTGCCACTATGAAGTCAAGGGATTTCTGATTCTTCTGTTGTAGTTTTTGGGTATGGGTTCTATGATATGGTGGTGATTTAGCAAGGATCCCACACAAAAATTATATGAAATCATGAAGATCCATTTTTTATTTCCTGGATCTACTGTTTGCCCAGATCTTTATATCAGTAAAAATGGGGAAGAACATTTTTTCAAGCTGCAGAGACTCCTGCAAACTTTATGGGGCAAAGAGGCAATATATGCTGAAGTGACGAAGTCTTAAGATCACACACCGTTTGAGAGGAGGAGGAAAGAGCTCCAACCATCTCCTCCCCCTTTATGTTGCTGCCTCTTCCCTTTCCCCTGTGCTCCTGCGTGCTGGCTCCTCTCCCAACAGCTTGCCCTTACTGTGTTCCTTGGTGCGGCTGTGACCACTTTCACCAAGGCAGACCTAAGAGATAATGTACATGCCTATGCACACCTGAATTTATTTATTATTTTATTTGTTCAAATTTCTAAAGCCGCCCCAAACACGAGGACTCTGGGCAGCTTACCCTACGACCTCCCTTTATAAATAGACCCCATTTAAAACAGTAACTCCCTTAAAACCCCGTTAAAATACCCCACCCACACATGTTAAAGAAGGAAGGATGGCTCTTATTTAACCAGCCAGCAGGCAGGGGTTATTTCTCCACCAAACCCCCCCCCACACACACACACACACACACACCTGCCCCACCAGCCAGGTTTTCAGTTCTTCCTGAAGGGCAGCAGTTCTGTCTGTTGCCTCAGTTCCACTGGCAAGAGATTCCAAGGAGCCGGGGCAGACACAGAGAAGGCCCTCCTGAATAGAACGAGTCAGAAATCATTGCAAAATAAACTAATCTTAGTGGTGGTTTAAAATAACCACCCATTCTAGCAAGATAATGCAATCTTCAGCTTCTCCTTTTGTGTCCCAATCAAACCCTGGAATGCCAAAATGAAACCACTATCTTTGCTTTGTAATTGTCCAAACTTAAGTCCTCATTGGCAGACCAGTATATGAGCCAGACTCTATATCTATCCACATTTACACAGCATGTTGTTGTCCACCAACAGCCCCCACTTGAGCATGTTGGTCTTGCATTTAGGGAATACAACCCTCAACCTATTCAGGGCACTCCAAGTGACGTAGGGCAGGTTGAGTTCCTCAGCTATATCCTCCTTTAATGTTGTTCCTTGTCCATTGAGCTCCTTCCTCCATCTTCTAATTTGATCTTGCTCTTCCATACCCTCAAAAATGTTAGTTTTTTCCATAAAGCTCTTCATGGATCTGAATCGGTGGACTTGAGGCGCATATCAATTCAGAGGATATCAAGGGTCATTCTCTTGCTTAGTTCTCATAGTGTCCACTGCTACTTCTCTCCTGATGTTAGGTGGAGCTATATCAACAAGAGGGTATATTTTCTCAACTTGTGTAGGTTTGGGGCAACCTGTCACTATACACATGGGCATATTAACAGTGATGTCAACTTGTTTTGCATGTGCAGATGCACTCCCTAATCTTCAGCTATGAGTAATATAATCCTTGGACTTTGAATCAATTTAGAACCTGGCAAAACCAAAGCAAATTGAGGACTTTTTGCTAATCAAGATTTGCTCTCACTTTCTGCATGAGGCAAAAGATCCCATGAGGCTGTCAGAGGAATTTTGCTAATGTTCATGTCTCTAGCAATAAGCCACTGTAACATGAGTCTGCCAGGCACCTGAATAGCCAGTTCAAATAGTCCTGCATACAAACAAACAAATAAATAAATAATACCACTTTCATGCATTTTGACATAAACCACTTCATGCAATGGGATTTAACTGTTAATTATACTGCAGTGGCTCAAGTGACTAAGACGCTGACTGGAAGGCAGGAGGTCATCAGTTCGATACCCAAATACTGCAGGACGGAATGAGCTCCTGTCTTTATCCCAGCTCCTGCCAAACTAGCAGTTCGAAAGCAAGAAATTGCAAGTAGATAAATAGAGGCCACTTTGGTGGGAAGTCTAGTCATGCTTGCCACATGACCACAGAAACGTCTGTAGATGAATACAATGCTAGCTCTTCGGCTATGAAACAGAGATGAGCAGTGAACCCTAGAGTCGGGTATGACTGGCTTTCGAGCAAGGGTGACCTTTACCTTTATACAGCAGTTTTTGCAAGGCATATACAGTACTAAAGTCTCCTCTCTGCGGCTGCTGAAAACAGACTGAAGAAGAAGCTTTCCTTTCTCATAATGACCTTTTCTTGATACTTGCCATCCCACTTTCACTCAAGTCAAATATGCATAAAGAAATTGATATGTTTCATGTTTTCCTTTAATATGCCTGATTTCACATGATCAGTAACAATAACAGAGCAAGCCAGGAAATTAAAAACAAGTCCTCAGGCAGTAATCTGCAAGATAACCTCACCATCTTTGTGAAGAGGTCAAGAATCCAGGGCCCCAGTACAGCAGGATGATTGTGGATCTGTGAGGGCCAGAATAGAAGAAGAGACCAGTAGAAGGGGACAGGCAGGTGCAGGAAGAAATGGCAGTTTTCTATGCCACACACCCTTACCTTGCAAGATGTACAGTCAGAAAGCAAAATAAGTTGTTTCACAGCATTTTACAGTGTTTAAAAACCAGTCACAAAAGACTACAGGGCAGATCAGAATAGTTATGGATTTTGTTCCTTTCCTCTTTTGTGACTTCCCCTTCAGAGTTTATATTTGTATTTTCAATAACCACTTCAGCTCAAAGAGGAAAAACAATTAGAGAAGGCCAGTATACTTGGAAACAAAATGGGAGGAAAATACAGCACAAAGCATGGTGATAGGAATTCTAATAAATCATAGTGGAATATATTCGAGTAAAGAACACTACTTGCATTCACCTCTCTCCAGTCTACAGCAGTGGTTCCTAACCATTTTTTTGGTCATGCCCCACCTAAGCATCTCTAAAATCCTGATCCCCACCCCACCCACCGGTGACATATAACTATTATTATTCAAAAAGTAAACTCCTCTTCAGTCTGATGTTCTAGACTGCTGATGCTAATTCATATTGGGCAAAACTCTAATGGTGTGAAGTTACACCACAGAGTCAGATAACATCAACATCCAGTATTATCAGTTTAGATGAACTGAAAGCTTCCTAGCCCCTTGTTTCAAGTTCCGATGCACTCTATGCCTCAATCCAGATCTCAATAGCAGTGATTGAGTTGTGATTTTTTCCCCTACTGTATAGTAAAATTTATATTAACAATACAGGTAATCAACAATCAGTGCCAGGCATAGCCAGCTTTTACTGCAAATTTGCAATACTATGACATGCAGTACTGCAAATTCATTCATTCAACATTCGTGGAGAGGAATGAATGTACTGAGTGTACTTGCAGGTTTTCCCTCTAGTTGTAAAATCTTTACAACTACCTTCACCTTAAGATTCAAGTTCTTAGCATAAGAGTCTGGCATCCCTTTAAATAAACTGGGTTACTGTTGTGCTATAGCAAAACACCCAAATTGTTTTTCCTCATTCCAATCACTCCCTTGTCAACTGAGTATGTCACTCTATTGCCAAACACTGCCAAGTCTTTCAATTATTGTGTTCCAGATTGTGTTCAGCTTGGCCAACATTTAACCTTTTACATTTGATATGTACAGAAAATGACAAACAAAAAAGCCTAACATTACCCCATTATTTCCTAAGTCAAGTCTTTTAAACTTTAGTACTGTATCAGAAAATCCAATTCAATTGATTGGATTCATGTATGTTCAAAGTTATATTAACAGCAATGGTCCAGTCGATTAAATATCTTGCATGTACTACTGACTTCAGTCTTCTCCCCCTCTTTTGCACAATACTACACTTATCCTGGGACTGTGGTGGCTTAGTGGTTAAGATGCTGAACTTGACGACTGGAAGGTCAGCAGGTCATCAGTTCGAGACCTGAGTACTACACAACAGAGTGAGCTCCTGTCTCTGTTCTAGCTCCTGCCAACTTAGCAATTTGAAAGCAAGAAATTGCAAGTAGATAAATAAGGCCCACTTTGGTAAACAGTATTCCGTGATCTCCAGTATCTAGGCATGCCTGCCACATGTCCATGGAAACGTCTGCAGATGCAGACAGCACTGGATCCTTGGCTATAAACAGAGATGAGCACTGAACCCTATGGTGGGATACGACTGGCTTTCGAGCAAGGGCAACCTTTACCTTACACTTATCCTGCATTTTCTTCCATGAAACTGACATGAAGTGACATTATATAATAAAGAAATAATTTCTGAGTGCATATAGAATATATCACTAAAAACAGAAGGCTGTTCCAACTATATATTTTTTTTTTAATTTAAAAATGTCTGTAAGGCCCTTTGATTCAGAAATCCCTCAACTACTTACAGTAATTTACAAACATAGTGATATAGCAGTAATCAACAAAGGACTCTGCAACAAGGGAAACTGAGAGTACTGCAGAGGTTTAATATAGAGATTTAATATATACACATGAGAGATGATAGTTTAAAAAGCAAGGAGTTCAAAACACATGTGTCTCACAGCTAAGTAAAGTATGCAGCACTCCGATTACACTTCCCTTTTGACATTGTTTTGAGAATGTTGTGGGATTGTTGTTGTTGTTGTTGTTTTGCCTAGAAATGTTAAACCTGATAACTTTGCTAAGACACCCATAACACAGCTAAATGTAAAATCTGATCACCCGTCACTTAGCATTAGTTGTCATCTATGTTCAGTGGTGGGCATCAGCAGGTTTGCACCAGTTCGCCAGAACCGGTAGCAGACATTCTGGCTGGCCATTCCCATCCACGTTTTG
Source organism: Bradypodion pumilum (assembly GCA_035047305.1). NCBI lineage: Eukaryota > Metazoa > Chordata > Lepidosauria > Squamata > Chamaeleonidae > Bradypodion > Bradypodion pumilum. The sequence continues at coordinate 226,252,334 of JAWDJD010000003.1, read as the reverse complement.
AAATAAAGTAGTCCTAATTTGGCTACAATGCAGGGCTTTTTCCTTGGCCACGCCAACCATATCACACCCACAGTGTGGTAGTAAAATATTTAGGAACCCACCACTGTCTACGTGAGCCTGTGCCTTGCATTGTTGCAAGAGACCAGCTAGATGTACGTACACTACTTGCCTGTTTCCAAAGTTGGGTTCTGTTAATCTGCTGTAAAGACAAGCCACTAAAAGATAGAAAAAATATAGCATGAGCTTTCGTGCATTAAAGCCAATGTGCATCTGATAAAATGGGTTACAGTCCAAAAAGCAGATGCTTCAGTAAATATATTAGCTTTTAAGTGCCACTGGGCTTGTGGTTTCCCCATGCCCCAGGGGCATGGAACGGCCCGCGCAGAGGCCACTTCGGGAGAACGCTCCTTGAGCCGTGGGCTCTGCGGGCAGAGAAATTAAGGGGGGTGGATAAATGATAGGGTTTGATTCACCCAATTCCTTGACCTGACCAGCGGATCTGCTGAGAGAGCGAATACCTAACCCAGTTACCCATTAGAGTAATCACTCATCTCCAAGCTCAATTTTACCCCGGGTGTAAACAGAGGCCATGTTTACCCCTGCCTAATCCCCAAACAATGGTGTTTTCCCCGGTCTGTGTTTGGCCAAGTTAATTAACTTCCCTCCGAGAGATTCCCAATTAACCCGAGTAAACAGGTGATGTGATTTCTGTCAGATGACTGTTTTTGCCACCGTTGCGCTTTTACTCCTATATATGATGATGCTTTTTTCCCAATAAACCACTGATCTGATCACGCTCCATATTGCCTCGTATCGTTTCTTGATCAGTCTCCTCCGGGACCTCCGGCCCTCAGCGGCCCCGATTCCTACACCTGGTGACCCCGACGTGATCTACTCGTGAGTAAGCGACCCCCGAGCAGTCTACCTCAGAGTAAACGAGCAGCACGGTCCGGTTCTGCGCTTGAACCGCGTCCGTTCGTCCCGGAGGACAGCGCGGCAGCCCGGCCGGTAAACCAGCCGGTCGGGAGAAAGGCCTACGCGGCGAGGCATTACCGAGAGGTTTCCTACAGTTTGCTCCTGGCTTTCGCGGCGGCTTGCAGGTTACGGAAAAACGCGTTCCGCAGGGACAGCTGTGAATCCCTGACAGCGCAGAGGCCACCGAGGGCCCGTGGTAGGGGACCACGCTCCGAGCTCTACCCAGAGAATCGTCGCCAGAACCTATTACTTGCCCAAGACGCGTCGACCCGTCCCGAGGAGGAAACTTCGGAGGACCCATCGCAGGTAATATGGGGACCTGTCCTCAGCGACAGCGTCCGTCCGCTAGCCAAAGAACTCGTGAGGAAGAGTTCAGATTCCTGGCCAGGATATATCAGTTAAAGTTTCACAGCAGAGAGCTACCAAGACTTTTGGTGTACCTAAGGGAACACTGCCTGCTTTACCCAGAAGTAGGTACGTTAACCCTTGAGCTCTGGGATCAGATAGGAGACTGCATTCAGCAACCCCCGAAAGCTCCAGGAGGCGTAATTTGCACATGGGACAAATGTAGGAAACTCTTAGCGGAGATAAAACCAGTCCGGGTAGAGGCCAGAGAACCCCCACAGCTGTCAGTCATGCCAGCCAAGCCAACGGCGCCTACGGCGCTCTATCCGTCATTGCAATTTAGGCAGAGTAGCGTAGGGAACTTTCCCTCGGTGACAGCTGCAGACGTCACCGACGGAATGCCAGGTCTGGGGAGTGCAGGCGCTTCTCTGACAGTTCCAGGTTCCCTGGTTACCAAGAGTGCCCTTCAGCGCACAGTAGAAGAGGAGATCAGGAAGGGGGAATTGCCAGCGGAAGAACTAGCTGAGCTTAGTCAGATATGTCCAATCCGCATGGAGATGGATGCCCTCACAGGGGCCCAGCAGATAGTTCATTCATATAAGCTGCTCATGGCTATACGGAAGGCCATTCAGGAGACAGGGCTCCAAAGCCGATTTACTAGGGGCACGCTTCAGCAAGTGTGCGAGAACACCATGTTCATTCCACATGACTGGAAAGCCGTCATGAGGATGATGCTCAACCCTAGCCAGTACCTGATTTGGGACAGCGAGTTTCGCCTTGAAGCTCAAACTAGGGCTGCCAGGATGGGAGGCGCAGTAATTCCTGACCAGTTATATGGTTCAGGGGCCTTCGAATCCATCGATGCGCAGATCAACTTGCCACTCGCCACTCTCCAGATGTCGGCAGAGGCTGCCTTTAGGGCTTTTTTCAAGGTCCCTGTGTCCGGCAAGGCGGCTAAAAATTATACCGCAGTCAAGCAGGGAGCCCAGGAGCCCTATATGGACTTCATCAATCGCCTGGAGGAGGCGATTAGCAGGCAGATCGATAATGAGGAAGCCCAGCAAGAGCTCATGATGAAGTTAGCCAAGGACAATGCCAACTTGGACTGCCGTAAAATCCTGCAGTCACTGGGCAATCGTCCCGACTTGACACTCACGGACATGATTAGAGCTTGCGCTGACGTTGGCACAGAATCCTACAAGATGGGATTGCTAGCGGCAGCGGTGCAAGGGGGTAGAAGACCTAAAGGAAAGACCCAAGGAGCATGTCACAATTGTGGCAAGATCGGTCACTTCGCTAGGGAGTGCCGATCCAAGGGAGGCGGACAAAATTCTGGCCGTTCCAAGGCTCCAAACACCCTGTGTCCGAAATGCAAGAAAGGCTACCATTGGGCCAGGAATTGTCCGAGTTCGGGAAACCGGCACGCGGGCACGTCTCTGGCCCCGGTCCAAACAGAGACTTCCCAGATTCAGGGCTCGCCAGAGCTAGACTAGATTCAGGTCACATTCCAGGCACTGCGAGGGCCCAGGCCAGCCCCAAGGGTAGTACAGGGTTAGACTTGACTTGTCAGGCGGACGTTACATGCGACCTGCCAGGCACGGTCTATCTGGTGGACTCCCAGTACATGGGTCCACTGCCCAAGGGCTTTATAGGTTTAGTTTTGCCCCGCAGTATAGCAGGAGCACGCGGAATTCTCGTAATTCCGGGAGTCATTGACTCCAATTTTTCAGGCGTTCTCCAAGTTCAGTTGTGGACGCACCTGCCCCAAACAATTCACAAAGGAGACACGTTAGCGCAACTGATCATAGTTCCTTGTCACTCGCCAACAGATAGCCAGGGAAGGCTCAGAGACAGCTCAGAGTCCCGGTCAGAGGACCGCTCGAGCGCCAGTGAGGCAGTACAAGGATACCAGGTCTTAGCGACAGTGGAGACCAACATTGAGTGGAAACAGCGCTCAGTTATTGAGGTATTTTTGAATAATAGATCATTCTCAGGCCTGTTAGATACCGGAGCAGATGTGAGCGTGATAAGCAGAAGCCAGTGGCCAAGGGAGTGGGCCATTGAGCCGGTCTCCGATGTGTGGGGGGTAGGCGGCATTCAGGAAGCGTTTAGAAGCAGGGAGTGGGTGACAGTCACGATTCCAAGGGCTGACGGCACGGCGGTAATTCGGCCGCACATTCTTGACGTGCACATCAACCTACGGTGCTACGCTTACCTTCGGGTAATGGCGTTGCCACTTAAGTGGCTCACCGATACGCCGGTCTGGGTAGAACAATGGCCGGTGGTGGGAGAGAAATTAGTCGCCCTTAAGCAACTGGTTAAAGAACAGCTAGACGCAGGACACATAGAGCAGTCCACGAGTCCATGGAACTCGCCAATTTTTGTGATTAAGAAGAAGTCGGGGAAGTGGCGACTCCTCCACGATCTCAGAGAGATCAATAAATGTATACAGCCAATGGGTCCGCTTCAATGCGGCATCCCAAATCCTAATATGATTCCCGAGGGGTGGGAGATCCTAGTCGTAGATCTCAAGGATTGTTTTTACACGATTCCCTTAGACCCCAGGGACCGGGAAAGGTTCGCCTTTACGGTGCCAGTTGTGAACCACAGTGAGCCTACGCAGCGTTACGCGTGGAGATTTTTGCCACAGGGCATGCTCAATTCGCCCACCCTGTGCCAAATTTATGTTCACAACACACTGGCAAAGTTTCGAAACCTTTACCCAAAAGCGTTAGTTTGTCACTTCATGGACGACATCTTGGTCGCGGTGCCGCAACTCGGCAGCAAAATGTTTTCAGACCTCCAGGCCAGTCTGGGGGAGAAAGGTTTACTCATTGCCCCAGAGAAAGTGCAGAGAACCGAGCCCTTCTCATACTTGGGTCATCGGCTTCTCCGCTCTTTCGCAGCACCAGTTTTGCCTCAGATCAATTTACAGGATTCAGTCACCTTGGTGGAATTGCAGCAGGTTTTAGGGAACATTAATTGGGCTAGACCGTATTTTAGATTGGATACGGATCTTTTGAAACTGCTCTTCTCGCTGCTAACATTAGGTAAGCAGCCAGCAGACCGGATACAAATTTCTCGAGAAGCACGCTTGGGTCTCGAGAAAGTTAACCAAGTTCTCAGCCAAAGATGGGTAGATAGGATCACCCAGGGGCCATATGCCCTGATCCTGAATTTGTACATCGTACGAGCAGGATCCATGTTCACCGGAGCTCTAGGAGCAGACTCCGAGAAAGGAGCGAGTATCGTGGAATGGGTGTATTTACCAAACACCTCTTCCCGGAACATCGTTCCTCCCCAAGAGTTGGTTTCCGCGGTGGTCTACCGCGGGAGGCTGAGGGCTAGGGACATTTCAGGGCACGACCTAGCCAAAATTGTAGTCCCGTTCACCAAGGAACAGATCCAGCAATTGATGCAGCTCGGTGACTCGTTTCCAATAGCTTTGGAAGGATTCACTGGGAGCTTGGCGTACCATTTGCCAAAGGACCCCAGACTTGTCTCACTTCAGACGCAGACAGTCAGCTTGTTTGAATTGCTCTCGCTGGTTCCGCTTCAGGGAGCCAGGACAGTTTTTTCTGATGGTGGTCGCACATATGGCATCTTAACTTGGCAGGAGGGCCAGGCTTGGTGCACGCTGCTAACTCTTCCACAGAAGTCCGCACAGCGGGCAGAGTTGGCAGCGGTGAACCTCGCCTTGCGCACCTTCGCCAAAGAGCGCCTAAACATCATTACTGACAGTCAGTACGTCAGGAACTTGCTTCACAGTCTACCGGGAGCCTACATCACTCCCGCGATAGACAAGAACTTGCTTAGATTGTTTCTCACTGCTCAATTTCATTTGCGAAACCGCACGGAGCCGCTCTATATTGCCCACATCTGAAGTCATCAAGACCTACCGGGTCCGATTTCTGCGGGCAATAGCAGAGCGGATGCGGCGGCAAAGGAAATTCAGCAACATTCAGTGTTAGGTGTTTTTACTACGCCAATCCAGAGTCATGCATTTTTTCACCAAAATGCCAAAGCACTTGCCAAACAGTTTAATTTGCCACTTTCTCAAGCCCAAGGCATAGTTCGCTCTTGCCAGCATTGTGCAGGGGCACCGGGGGGGCCCTCGTGGGGGGTCAACCCACGAGGGACAGAGGCTAATCAGGTGTGGCAAATGGACGTCACGCATGTTCCGCAGTTTGGCAGATGGCAGTACATGCACGTTTGCATAGATACTTTTTCACAATTCGTTTGGGCGACGGTGCAGAAAGGGGAGATTGCTTTCCACGTGGAGCAGCACCTCCTTTCCTGCATCGCGGCGATGGGCAAGCCACGGCACATGAAAACCGATAACGCCCCGTCCTACAGCTCCAGGCAGCTGCCGGCCTTCATGGCCACTTTGGACATTAAGCATACATTTGGCGTTCCTTACAATCCGCAGGGGCAAGCGATTGTGGAATGGGTCAATCGGACGCTCAAGTCCTATATTGACATACAAACAGAAAGGGGGGAGCCACCAGCCCTCCCCAAGTCACAGGCTCAGGCACAGCATTGTCTGAATAAGGTATTGTTTACGTACAATCACCTTAATGTTTTTTCGGATTGCACGCTGCAGGAGAAGCACTTCCGCCGTTCGGAAGCTCTCCCGCGACCGATGGTCCGATACCGGGTGCCACCGGACCCTTCATGGAGGGGCCCGGCACCGCTCATAACCTGGGGGAGAGGGTATGCTGCAGTTATGTCTCCTACAGGTGTCGTTTGGATTCCAGCTCGGTGTGTCAAGCCTCACTTGGAACCACATGGCGTGGACCCAGACCGACCCGAGCCCGATCCCGGAGATGGAGGGCCTCACCCTGACCGACAAGACCCGTCGGAGGAGACGGCCACCGACAGCGCCGAAGATCACCTGGGGGATGATCAAGGTCCTTTGCAGTGAGGCCGAGGACGCCCTCCAACGCGAGGAGAAGGAGCCGACACCGGAGAACCTCACGGCTGCAATCTTCGCCCGAATTCACGCCAACACCATGGCAGCCATCATCATCCTGACCCTCTCCCTACTTGTGGGGGGAGGCGTTCAGGCCGCCCCACTTGGGGCCAGCGGCTTGATACCAGATGGAGACCTTTCCGCCCAGATGCATTATAACTTATGGGAAAGGTTGGCGGGTCTCGTCAACCAGTCCGATTTTTGCCTGAAGCAGGACATTGGTTCTGCCTCAATTCTGAGACCTGTCTCATCCCAGTGTGCCACACTCTAGATGCGCACACCAGGGATGGCGACTGGCTGCTGAAGAGGATTTTCGGACCGCACCTCCCTGCGAGTTTTGCAGCCTACGCTCGCTGGGGGGGATTGCGGCTCACCGTGACTTTGCCAGCTGACGCAGCCACTCTTCACACTCCGCGAGTGGCGGCCAGCCTGAACTCTACTTGTGCTCGAATGGTCGGCTGCGCTGCAGTCGGCCGAACTCAGCACCGCTGCCTCAATACCAGCAGTAGCAACTGGACTTGTGATAAACCAGAGACACTTGGTTCAATGTATGCTCATGTTACCCTGCCTTCGGGTTGGTTCTTTACATGTAATCAGTATACTTTTAACTACATTCCCGCAAATGTATCAGATTCCACATGTTGCATAAGTCGTTTGACACTGTTACTCCCTACTAAGGATATTATCACCCCAAGCACAATTGTTTCCAATGTTTCAGCACCCATAAGGCACACTCGCACCACCCAGTTAGACAGCTCATGTGATAGCAGCTTTAGAGTTTTGAATCCAGCCGAATATGTCTCGCTGGCAGTCAGCATAGTTGGCGTGCCAGCCTTAGCCGTCGGCAACGCTCGGAGGATTAGTCGATTGGCTTGCAGATTAGCTAAAGGCATCAACCACACCTCCTCGGCGATCGCGCTGCTCAACCAGGAGCAGGCGGAGCTTCGCCATGCCATACTTGACAATAGAGCGGCTATAGACTACCTCTTAATGCTACATCATTTGGGTTGCGAATCCTTCCATGGTATGTGTTGTTTCAACCTTACTGATAATTCCCGCAGAGTGCAGAATCAGTTCACAAACCTCCACACCATAGTCCAGGGCATCAGAGAGGGCTCTGCATGGGGAGCCTGGTGGAGCTCATTGTGGAGCTGGGTGTGGTCGTGGATTCCATGGGGGTGGCTTCAGACGGTACTTAAGGTGGTCGTGGGGGTGGTCCTGCTAGGCATAGCAGTCTGCTGCTTGGCGCAATATATCCCCTCACTGATATTGAAGTGCCGCCCCAAGAAGGAACCTCGAAGCGTCATTCCCGCTCAGCAGCTGATGCCTCTCCTACGCAGAGTCGCCGGTCAGGTCCTTAAATGAAATTAAAAGGGGAGATGTGGTTTCCCCATGCCCCAGGGGCATGGAACGGCCCGCGCAGAGGCCACTTCGGGAGAACGCTCCTTGAGCCGTGGGCTCTGCGGGCAGAGAAATTAAGGGGGGTGGATAAATGATAGGGTTTGATTCACCCAATTCCTTGACCTGACCAGCGGATCTGCTGAGAGAGCGAATAGCTAACCCAGTTACCCATTAGAGTAATCACTCATCTCCAAGCTCAACTTTACCCCGGGTGTAAACAGAGGCCATGTTTACCCCTGCCTAATCCCCAAACAATGGTGTTTTCCCCGGTCTGTGTTTGGCCAAGTTAATTAACTTCCCTCCGAGAGATTCCCAATTAACCCGAGTAAACAGGTGATGTGATTTCTGTCAGATGACTGTTTTTGCCACCGTTGCGCTTTTACTCCTATATATGATGATGCCTTTTTCCCAATAAACCACTGATCTGATCACGCTCCATATTGCCTCATATCGTTTCTTGATCAGTCTCCTCCGGGACCTCTGGCCCTCAGCGGCCCCGATTCCTACAGGGCTGTTTGTTAGTTCTTAAAAAACCTGTGAGTCTCCAGGAAGTGGCCCAATGGTATTCTCCTTCTCTTCGTCACAAGACAAGGAGATTCATGTTCATGATCAGAGTACAAGTTGGCTGCATGTGTGCTTGAAATATAGTTTGGGTTTCATTATGAAGACTATTTTGGCTCTCCTGGTTTCTCCTTCAACAATTTATTAGTATTTGGTGAGCTGCACGCTTCACTCCAAAGAGTCAAAAGGAATGCAGTCCAAGGGAAAGGAAAATTACCTAAAGATTCAGCAGGAGGAAATCATTCTTCATCAATGGCCCATTGGAAATAAACAATGGGTCAGATAATTTGCTAGTTTTTGTTACTTTTGATTAATATTGATTTACATTAAATAACACAGTAGGCTTGAAGTCAAAGCTGAGGGACTGTATTTAATTTATTATGTTTCTAATGTAATTTGGCAAAATGTAAAAAGGTAACTCAAGGTAAAATCTTTACCTTGTTGTTATTGCTGTTGGTGGTGGTGGTATGTCTTCTTAGAAACAGGTCTCACTGTGTCTAGCAAGACTTAAATCTGATTAAGTGTATTTAGGGTTAATAGCTGTGTTCATATACTTGAGAGTAACCCTAATCAAACTCAGTGTGACTTTCAGTAGATATGTGTAGGACTGTCAATGCTGTGCTCGACATGCCGGGCCCGCCGCCACCTTGGGCAGCCGCGCCAGCTCACCCGAGGCATCTCCATTGCAAGCCTCTTTGTCTGGGGCATCTACCCGGGTGCCAGATACCAGAGTGTTCCTGGCAGCCTCAGGTGCATTGGGCACACCACCCCAGGCGCAGGGGCTCCCAGGGCAACAGCAACGGCCCATTCGCTGCCGCCCAGTGCTCAAAGAATCACCCCATGGCCATGTTCTCATCATGCAGTGGCCATTGGTGTCATGGCCGCATGGCCATAGCCCCGCTTTTCCCGCGCTCATGCTGTCCCTACCCCATTGGCTGCAGCGAGCTGCAGTTGCCACTATGATGTGTAGTTCTTTATTTTTTCCAATTTGTGGGGCGCAAGGGTCCCCATGGCAGTCCAGACTCCAAAAGTTCAGGGCCCACACACCCATGGTATGTGTGTGCTGAACCTAATACTTCAAGATGGAGAATTTCATTACAGCTCCCACATGCAGCTGCCAGCATGTCCAGTGGTCAGGATTAGAACAGTGTAAACACCCAGATCTAGTTGTATTTCTGTGGATTAGGAGTAGCAACCATATTCAAAAATCACTAAGATTTCAAGTTATCCTATCAAGCAAATGTAGCAAATCCCTGTATTTTGCATACACCATCTAGTGAAATGACACAATACTCTTGGAACAATCCCATGTTTATGACAAATTTACTAAACTGAAATTTTTACAAGCAGCTCGGTTCAAGGAAGAAAGCTGTGTGGTCCAGTTTGCTGAGCTGAGAGTCATAATTTCAAAAGCTGCCATAGGGGAAAGGCAAAAATAACACATTTCAGTGACATTTTCCCAAGCTCTGGCCAGGCTATTCTATATTCACTCCATTTTTGTATTTTATCATCATCTGAAAGATTTAAAAAAATTAGTACTCTCCCCTTGTATTTCTATTCCACCAATATAGAAAATATACTAACACTTCATGGTAACATAATTGATTGACTGCAATTAGATAAGGGGTACTGTATCTATAAATAAGATGTAGCAAGAACTCTGGTCTGACAGTGTCAGTTTATTTAAAAGGCCCATTAAATCCTTATACAGTATACTGTATACATAAAGGAGCTTGAAAGCCTATTTTAATACATTCACAATCAACCTTTTTGTTCATACCTTCATGGTATTAATTTACACATAACATTGTATTCAGATAGTGGAATTACTAAGTTACATTACAAAAAGCATTGGCCAAACTGGTTTCTTTGACTTAGCCAATTTTCCTATCTCATCGTTTTAAAAAAATTACATTTGTAAATAGAGCTAAGTTTAATTTAGGGCATTGGCCAAGATCCAGTGGTTTATATCCTCTGGTTGCTATTGTTTCAACCAGAATCAGAGATCCCCTGCTAAAGTCAATCCCCTTTGCACCCTAAACCCCTGCTCCATACAGCTGTAAAACCCTCTGGAACAGACTTTTGGTGCCACAGATGGTGTCCAATGGCAAGGGATACTGAGGGCCAGTGTTGGATGTTGGCCATTTTTCTGCTTGGAGACAAAAGGAGAAGGAGCAGCTAAGGAGCTTCATGCATGTCAACTTTTTATTTCCTTTTTTCCTGCACTGTTTAGAGTGCTTGTTCTTCAACCAAAACCTTTCAAAGGGGAATAGGTCTAAAATGCCTATTCTTTGTCAATTATCCAAGGGATGATAAAGATGTTATTACTTTTTAGATAACTGGTAAAGAACTGGCAAACTGGTCTGATTCCCCAGAAGTGGTTTTTCACTTCAGGAAAGGAGGAGCAGTTATTAGAGAGTTATTAATTATTCTTCCCTCACTGTTATACTTCCTGCACATAGGCTATTTGTGGACATGATATGGAAACGAAGCTTGTTAATGGAATTCAAAAATGGTGACAATATGATGAACTATGTTTTTTTCGGTGAAGTTAGGTTTTCAAAAACACCCTCGTGAAGTAGTGGTTAAACTACTGTACAGCAACCAAAAATGTGGTGAGTTCAATCCTGACCAGATTCAAGGTTGACTCAGCCTTCCATCCTCCTGAGGCTGGTAAAATAAGTACCCAGCTTGTTGGGGGTGGGGGAAATGCTAATTAACTTGTGTACCATCCACAGAGTGCACTAAGCGCTATGGGATAGTATATAAGTGTGATTACTTTGCTTTGCTATGACCATGCTGCAAGTAAATTTCCTGAATATTTCAAACTCAAAAGCGAGAGCATATTTTTGTTTGCTTACTTTTGCTCAGTATCTACTGAATTGTATGTCTTTTGCAAATAATAAATTGTAAAAGATAATGCTTAACATTCTATGACCAGAATAACAAATAACTCTAAACTATGAGCATGACAAGGACAAGTCATAGCAACCCCTGGCCTCGTGTATTCCTTTCTCTTCTCTTCTAATCTGATATAAATGTGAGATCAGAAGCACTGATTTCTATTTAAGATTAACCACAGAGTAACGTTTTGTCCAAATTCTCAATGGAGCTTTAATCTTAATTATGGTTTGGTGAGCTCTGTGGTTTAGTTATCTAGCTTCAGAATTCAATTCCCCACTATGCATCCTAGAAGAGCTAGCCTATGTGGCCTTGGATAAGCTGCACAATCCCCAGGATGCTCTCAGAAAGGAATGACAAACCACTTCTGAGTTGCCACAACCTAGGAAAATCTGGAAAGGGTTGCCATAAGCCAACATTATTATATTATTATGGTTTTATCCATATGCAGTATATACTCAATACAGCTTAAGTCCCTTTGCTTACTAGGTTATCCGAAAAATGTTGCTCACAGCAACATTTACAATCTGAGTATCTATTCTAGCAGAGCAACTGCCAAACAACTAGAAAGGTTTACATCCAGGACAAGGACTGATGAACTTTGCGTTTGCACACTCTATCATACCAGCACAGCTGTTCAGATGTTTTGTTTATATTTTATATTGTCACACTTCATGAACTTCCTATGACACAGGAATCCAAGTAAACAATGGTTAATCTTAACTTCTTAAATTGTCTAGTTTTCAATAAAGTATAGTTAAGATTAACTTGAGTTTGGATTCAGATGGCATAGCAATCTTTGGTTAATCAAAATGGAAGCAAAAAGTGTCCAAACAGCTATTGGGAGTAGGGAAGCAAGTGAGCCCAAGGTACATTTAAGTTTTATTTTTATTTTTTGTGTTAAACTATCCCTTAGTATTACACCTGCAATAATACTTTGACATTTCATGAATGCAAAATATTATAATATGCAAAAACACTGGAAGAGGAAATTGGGAGAGAAAGAAAATCTGTTAGTGTAAATCTGAGGAGGAGAGAGGGAAACAGCCAGTTGTCAGTAAGTATTTGTGAAGTTATTTGTAGCAGCTGGACAGCAAAGTAGGGCAGGTTTTCAGGCAATTTTATGTTTGAATACAAGTCTCCCAGTTCATCCCTTTTCAGATCAGCTAATAAACACAGACAAGATACTTGAGAGAAAGAAAAATATTATTTACTCACAAAATGAGGTCAGAAGATACATGTGCTCAGGAGTCTTGATAAAGTTGGTTTAGAAAGAAGTAATGTAAAGTCTTTCTTCCAATCACATAGCCTGGAAGATGGAGGAGCTCAAAAAGACATACAGTAGATCCCCACATAATGAAAAAACTCTGTTCCACAGAGCTCTTCGTTATGCGGTTTTTAGCATTATACAAATCAAATGGGAGATACCCCGGATAATGAACAAAAAATATTCATTATCCAGGGTTCCCATTGACCAGGTATACCCCGGTTACCAAAAACCCTGCATAAAAAAAATGATTTTTTTCGTTATGTGGGGTATCACCATTGAATAATGAATGCTTTGCTATGCAATTTTTTCGTTATATGAAGCGTTTGTTATGCGAGGTATTACTGTATTTCCTCTTCCAAAGCAGAAAGCAAGAGAGAGAGGTCCAGAGAAAATCAAAGGCCTTAACACATGCAAATAGGGTCAGGTGACCAGAGGCAGGAGAAAAACCTTTGTAATTGTAATTACAGGCAAACAATGCAAAAACAACTTCTTTTAGATCAGGCTAGTCTTTCCTGTCTCTCTGGTTATTGCATGCTGGTGTTGCACCAGAACACTGTACTTAATAGTTTCATACCTGTCAAGTTTCGGGAAATTTCTGTCAAACCCCTGTGTTTTACACTCTTTCCCGCCATCATCCCGGATTAGTTAGACTGTAATTAGACTGGAGTTAGACTGGAGGCCAGCACAGGATAAGCATAGCTGTTCAGTTTCCTGTTTTGGCTGGGAAATTTCCCTTATTTGACAGAAATTTCCCGAAACTTGACAGGTATGAATAGTTTTTATGGAAGGAAGTTTCTGAATAAGCATTTCAATGTTGAACAGAAATGTACAAAGCTAGAACAGAAAAACTTACAAACTTGTTTTAGTTCACAAATTTAAGAGCCAAGAGCCAAAAGTTAATTAGTGAAATAAAGAACTATGTAAGGAGGGGTGCTGTGAACAGCCAGTGATCTGTCACTGGAATTCCTCTTTCAGCTCTCCTATATACATGAGCAGTCACCAGTGGGCAGAGTAAACCAAAGCAGCAGGGATGTTCTCAGATAGGGAGGAAGATTCTAGAGAGGATTGGGACCAACCCATAGGGGACATAGGGACAGACGTGGCAGCTTCTTGGGAACTAAAAGATATAAAGGGGGGTCTTGAAGAAAAAAGTGGCCTCTTGAGGGAATGGGAAAAAATGGAGGGGCAGATAGAGGAGGTCAGGGAGAAGACTGGGAAGGACCCAAGGCAGGATGTGGCAGAAGAGACATCCTTGGAGGAATAACTTCCAACACCATTACTTCGGGAGCTGCACTGGCTACCAGTTTGCCTCTGGGTGCAGTTCAAGGTGCTGGTTTTGACCTTTAAAGCCCTTCATGGTAGTGGGCCAGGATACCTTAGAGACCGCATTGTCCCAAGAGTGTCCGCCCATCCAACCAGAGCGGATCGGAGGGGCTCCCTGATTGTTCCATCTACCAGAGGGGCTCGTCTCTCTGGCACACGAAGGAGGGCCTTTTTGGTGTCCGCACCGGCCTTGTGGAACCTCCTGCCTGTAGAGTTGCGGGAGCAGATGGAGCTGCTACCTTTCAGAAAAGACCTAAAAACTTGGTTGGCAGGGCAGGTGTGGGGCCCAGATGGAAGAGTGGCCCCTGTCTGTTGGCTTATAAATTAAGCCCCCATTTCTTTTAATTCTCATATTATTATTATTATTATTATTTAATGTGGGTTTATGTGGGTTTTAAGAGGAATAGGGTAGGTGGGTGGGTATGTTGGCTTTTAATTGGTTTTAATTGGTTGTACTGTTTTATGTGTGTTTTAACTTGTTGTGAGCCGCCCAGAGTCGGGTTTACCTGATTGGGCGGTATATAAATTTGAATAAATAAATAAAAAACAATGGAGAAAGTGAGGAGCTGAAGGACAATCTGCCACCTCCTCCTGGCTGAATCTTTGTATAAGATTCTTGGCATGGGGTCTGGCTACACCTCTGATTGTTAGTGGAGGAGGCAGCTTGCCAGGTGGAGGAGAAGGAGGGGGGCAATGAAGGTGTGAGAGATGACATTGACAGCAAGGGCTGGTGGAACCTTCCAGCATTCATTGATATGGAGAAGGGGTTGCCCAGTCTGATTCAAGCCATCAAGCATCCTTCCCCCACTGCCAGCAGGATATAATGTTGTCATAAAGAGACTGGGTGGGAATTTATACCATAGTCCAAGTTTGATATATTTGTCTGATACATTGTAGATCTTCAGTGTTTTTCCCCACCCAGGAACAGTTCAGTAATTGTAACTGGTACCCTTGTGAACAGACAAGACTGAGGAGACTAGATACATAGTCACCTGCTGACCATTGTTTTAATCAAGTTGAGTTATTCTCAGCCTCAATCTCCTCGAAGAATGTGATACTCCTGAACCACAATCGGGTGTACCCTGGTAACAACAACCTTGTGTTGCCAGCTAATCTTTCTCACACTAGGTCAGGTGAGAGGAATTGCAGAATGAACTCACCAAAAGGTGCTTTCATTTTGACAGTTTCACCTCCGGTCTTGACATGAAAGAAGAAGTAGCTATCTGAGGATTTATGTCTTGGGAGGATGGAGGAAGGTGGGCAGGCTTACAAATGTGAAAATGCAGTCGTAAAATTTAATGCAAAGCCCAGGTTTCATTAGTACTGAGAATTGCAGTTTCCTTCGAATTGATGTCACACTTTGTGACATAAACCTGAAAAATTGTTATAAAAACTGTTTTTGTGTGGATTTAAATAGTATAGCCCTAAAACAGGAGTTCTCAACCTTTTAAAGCTGGGGGCCAGATCACGCTCCCTCAGACAGCTTTGGGGGCCAGACAGCCATTTTGCCCTTCCTCCACCACATGGCACGTTCTGGTGTAGTGGAGGTCGTGGGGGGGGACATGAAATGGTGTCGTGGGCATCATCTGGTCCATGGGGCGCAGGTTGAGAATCCCTACCCTAAATTTTTGAAAATAAAGAAAGAAACATCTACTCTAAGCAGATGCAGAATGCTTCCCCCTAACAAATAAACAATGACAACTGATAATCAAACATCTGTGATCAAAATTAATTGCTTCCAAAATGGAAAGTGTGATTTCTGGGCAAGTTTGATCTTCAAGCTTTTTGTTCTTGAACCTGGAAACATTACTTTTTTCAAATGCTAAATCTGAGAATCTAACAATGAGCTTGCAGGCCAGAATATTCCGAGAGGTATCATCCACAAGAGTAGCTTTTCCAAGATTTATTATTGTCATAACATAAGCATTGTTTTGTACCAAATGCAGAGGATAAGGGTTAGAGAGGAAGGGAATTTATCCTATAGTTCAAGTTAGATATATACATTTTTGTCTGATGCATTGTAAGTATTCATTGTTTTCCCCCACTCAGAAACAGTGTGTTACTGGTCCCTAATAACATGACAAATTCAGAAAAGTGATAAATAATATCATTTTCATAATTTGGGATTACAGACAAAATCGATTAGCTACACTAAGGTTAATGTTTCAGTCCTGAATTAATAATCTTTCTTTACCTTGGCCAATGTTCCCACACACTCTGAACCCATGTCACTTCAGGTAGCAGGGAAGAGTTTGAAGTGGCCAACTTAAAGAGAGTAAACTAAAAAGAAAAACCAATCTTGAACAACAGGCATGACGACCCTAATCTGTTTATACTGGCGAAGGAACAAGTAATGCTGTCGTCCGTATTTAATTTATGAAAGTAGAAATGTTGCTTGCAGCTTTATTCCTGCAAAGGGGAAAGACTATTGCAATAGATTGTCTTTCAGCCTTTGCAAAACAGAACAGTTTCTGCTGAACCCTTGATGCTGCAATGCAATAAATGGCTGATGAGCAGCACAATGCGCCTTTCACAATATACACAGCTACCAAGTAATTTCATGGTGGAAGTGCTATTCTTCCCAGCTGAAAATGGGAAGCATCCTGTGTTCGATGAGGCTTTCATAGTAGTTTTCTAAATCTGCAGCCAAAAGTGGTAGGATCCAGATGTTGTTTGGACTTTCATTTTTGAAGCCTTGTCGCTAAGATCTGAGCTTTGGGCTGCAGTTTTTCAATTGTCATTTGGTTTATGTCTGGAAAGATACAATGAGGATAAGGAGTGTGCAAAGGTTCCTTGACACACCAAAAGAGGCCAGTAATCTATAATAATAATAATTTCATGTCAGAGATTATCCTGGGTTGAAAGGATTTTTGCAGAAGAAACTTTGCTCAAAGAATGCTCAAATGAGGCTCCTTTCATGTCCCCAAGAGCTGGGACAGAGACAGGCACTCAATCCATCATGCAATACTCAGGTCTCAAACTTCCAATTTGCCAGCCTTCCAGGTAACAAGATGAGCTTCTTAACCACTGAGCCACCACAACCTCTAGTAATCCATGAAACCTTATTTTGTTGAGTCTTTAGTGTAGTTCTCTGGTGTCTCAGAGAGAGGTCTTTCTGGCTTTCTGATTCTCGTTTTATTTTTCTTTCCTTTACTAAAAAAAGTTGTCATGAATTTGGAACTTCTGTATACATGGCCTTCTAAATTTCTGGAAGGCCTAGAGGAGGAGGAGGTCAGCTACCATATTTGTTTAGTCTTCACCACCACCAGCAGTACCTGGTAAAAAAAAACTACATATTCCTTGTGGTAAAATAAATACAACAGGGGAGGTGACTGTGTCCCTCTAATTGAGAACAAAAGAACATGACTCTTGGGTTTAGGGCAAGGCGTTCACAGAGGGAGGCAGGAGGCCAGAAATTTATTTTTTTCCAGTGACCCAATTCACTTATTTTCCTCAGATGTTTTAGGAACATCTTGGCTGTAATATCAATCAGGCTTATTGGTCTGCAATATTTAGGGGTTTCTTTGTTGCCTTATATATATATATATACATGGGAACAATAATAAAAAGTTCCCACCTGGCTGGAATATGACCTGAATTATCTAGGTAGGCAAAGTGCCCAGGAGGCAGGTACACAAACCGACCTGGCCTTCAGAGCTCACTTGTACATTTGACGCCCACCTCAGGCAGCAGATTTGGGGTGTCATGCAAAGGCACCCAACCTGTTAAGGGATTGCTCATTAATGATATTTTTGAAACGGTAACCATGTCAGTCTGTGTTTTAAGTATATTAGAGAGTAAACAAAACAAAAAAGACGAAAACGTCATGGCACTTTAAAGGCTAACTGCTGTATTTTCATGTCAGCTTTTGTTTGACATTAGCCGCTGCAAAGCAAGAAATTGCAAATAAATAAATAGGGACCACTTCGGTGGGGAGGTAAACAGCGTTCCATGCACTCCGGTGTCTAGGCATGCCTGCCACATGTCCACAGAAACGTCTGCAGAAGCAGACAGCGCTGACTCGTCGGCTATGAAACAGAGATGAGCACTATAATTATAGTAACTTTGTGTCAGATATTATTCTGGGTTGAAAGGATTTTTTGTGGGAGAAACTCCGCTCAAGGAACGCCCAAATGAAGCTCCTTTCATGTCCCCAACAGCTGGGACAGAGACAGGCGCTCAATCCATCATGCAGTACCCAGGTATCGAACTGCCATCTTGCCAGCCTTCCAGCTACAAGGTGAGCTTCTTAACCACTGAGCCACCGCAGCCCTGATGAGCACTGAACCCTAGAGTTGGATATGACTGGCTTTCAAATGAAGATGACCTTTGCCTTGACCTTTGTCTGATGAAGTGGACTTGGTCCAGGAAAGCTAACATTAAAATACAGCAGTTGTTCACCTTTAAAGTGCCATAATGTGTTTTGTTTTGTTTTGTTTTGTTTTGTTTTGTTTTGTTTTGTTAAGGATAATAAGCGAAGGATGGGGAGAGGGCTCTCATGTGCCCAAATAGCTTTGCCTGGTTAAACTGCTATGCATCTTCATGCAGTGATGGTGAACCTTGGCACTCCAGTTGTTCTTGAACTTCAATTCCCAGGAGCCCTGGTCAGCAAGAGTGCTGACTCGGCCTTCTGGGAATTGAAGTCCAAGAACACCTGGAGTGCTGAGGTTCGCCATCACTGTCAGGGCCATAGCCAAGGGGACTGGGAGAGGGACAAAAACCCTCCTGAGCTAACAACCCACTCACCCCCAACCCACCCAGTGATGGCAATGTTATATATGTGTGACATTTTTGCCCCTCCTGAAATTTTTTTGCCCCTCCTGAACACACACACACACCCAAATATATAATCCTGGCTACGACCCTGATCACTGTTAATAGGGTGTGAGATGAGGGCGATGTGGCCCAAGCCAAAATCTTTCCGGCTGGCCCTTTCTGCTCGCTTCTCCTGCCTAACCTAACTAAACCTGCACACAGGATTCAATCAATCAAACTTTATTGCGGTCAATGACCTGTGCAGTAAAAAAGGGTTTAAGTGCATGAAATACTGTCAAAATTCACCCCCACAAACACATTCGTTTGAATTAAAACAAAATAGAATAAAATCAGTTTTTAAATATATGCTACATTTCTGGACAGGTATCTGGTTTAAAAAGAATAAAACAGCACATAAAACAGTTTAAAAGTTATAGTTACTGCACAGGATTCTAGATGTGTGTGGGCAAATATTTTTTACAGGATGGACAACAATGTCATATATAAAGTAAAGGTTTCCCTTGCTAGAAAGCCAGTCGTATCTGACTCTAGGGTTCAGTGCTCACCTCTGCTTCAAAGCGGAAGAGCCAGCTGCTGTCTGCTTCTGCAGACGTCTCCGTGGTCATGTGGCAGGCATGACTAGGCCCCGGAGTGCACAGAACGCTGTTTAACTCTCCACCGAAATGATGCCTATTTTATCTACTTGCAATTTTTTGCTTTCAAACTGCTAGGTTGGCAGGAGCTGGGACAAAGACGGGAGCTCACTCCATCCTGCAGTACTCTGGAATCGAACTGCTGACCTCCTGCCTTCCAGTCAGCGTCTTAGCCACTTGAGCCACTGCAATCCCCAACAATGTCATATATCCATGTCATATATACAGGTAAAAGAGTTTAAAAGTTATAGTTACCGCACAGGATTCTAGATGTGGGTGGGCGAATATTTTTTCCAGGATGGGCAACAATGTCATATATAAGGTAAAAGTGTCCCTTGCTCGAAAGCCAGTTGTATCCGACTCTAGGGTTCAGTGCTCGTCTCTGCTTCAAAGCGGAAGAGCCAGCTGCTGTCTGCTTCTGCAGACGTCTCCGTGGTCATGTGGCAGGCATGACTAGGCACCGGAGTGCACAGAACGCTGTTTAACTCTCCACCGAAATGATGCCTATTTTATCTACTTGCAATTTTTTGCTTTCAAACTGCTAGGTTGGCAGGAGCTGGGACAAAGACGGGAGCTCACTCCATCCTGCAGTACTCTGGAATCGAACTGCTGACCTCCCGCCTTCCAGTCAGCATCTTAGCCACTTGAGCCACTGCAATCCCCAACAATGTCATATATCCATGTCATATATACAGGTAAAAAAGTTTAAAAGTTATAGTTACCGCACAGGATTCTAGATGTGGGTGGGCGAATATGTTTTCCAGGATGGGCAACAATGTCATATATCCATCTATATAGATAAATAAGCCCCACCCCCAGCCCCACCCCGCCCCCGCCTCCTGGCCGCAAGGATGCGGCGCAGGTGACCGCTCCGTCGGGCCCGCGTCTGCCTGGCCTCAGTCGGTCCTCGAGACGGTCGAGACGGGGCTGCTCAGCCCTCGCCACCATGGCCAGCAGCGCCTCTGCCGAGATCCTCGCCTTCCTGCTGGGCGTCTCGGGCTGGGTGCTGGTCTCCTCCACGCTGCCCACCGACTACTGGAAGGTGTCCTCCATCGACGGCACGGTCATCACCACGGCCACCTTCTGGGCCAACCTCTGGAAGACCTGCGTGACCGACTCCACCGGCGTCTCCAACTGCAAGGACTTCCCTTCCATGCTGGCGCTGGACGGTCTGCAAAGAAAGAAACCCCTCCTGCTCTCTTCCCTCCTTCCTTCCTTCCCTCCCTCCTTTCCCTTCCACCTTTCCTACCTGTCCGATCGGGAGTCTCGCCTGTCGAAGGAGACTCCAGCCCTCGAATCCTCCTCAACCCTTGGGTTGGGGAGAGAAGTGGATGGACAGCTCCCCAGTCTTCCCAGGGCCAGGAAGGCAGTGCCGTGCTTTACTTAGGAGTAAATCCCATTGCAGTCAGTGGGGGCTTTACTTCCGAGTAAATCCCATTGCAGTCAGTGGATGCTTTACTTAGGAGTAAATCCCATTGCAGTCAGTGGATGCTTTACTTAAGAGTAAATCCCATTGCAGTCAGTGGATGCTTTACTTCGGAGTAAATCCCATTGCAGTCAGTGGGGGCTTTACTTAAGAGTAAATCCCATTGCAGTCAGTGGGGGCTTTACTTCCGAGTAAATCCCATTGCAGTCAGTGGATGCTTTACTTCGGAGTAAATCCCATTGCAGTCAGTGGATGCTTTGCTTCGGAGTAAATCCCATTGCAGTCGGTGGGGGCTTTACTTAGGAGTAAATCCCATTGCAGTCAGTGGGGGCTTTACTTAGGAGTAAATCCCATTGCAGTCCCTGGGTGCTTTACTTCGGAGTAAATCCCATTGCAGTCGGTGGATGCTTTACTTAGGAGTAAATCCCACTGCAGTCAGTGAATCCCATTGCAGTCACTGGGTGCTTTACTTAGGAGTAAATCCCATTGCAGTCGGTGGGTGCTTTACTTAGGAGTAAATCCCATTGCAGTCGGTGGGTGCTTTACTTAGGAGTAAATCCCATTGCAGTCAGTGGGGGCTTTACTTAGGAGTAAATTCCATTGCAGTCACTGGGTGCTTTACTTCGGAGTAAATTCCATTGCAGTCAGTGGGGCTTCTTCCCCTGGGGGATTGTGCCTGCAAGAGATCAGGACCATAGCAAGGATTCTAGATGTGGGTGGGCAGATATTTTTTTCCAGGGTGGGCATCAAAGCCTCTTTTCAATGCATTCCTATGGGAAACCGCGCTTTGCCAGGGTGGGCAAACTGCTAACAAAGAGTGGGCCAAAGCCCACCCTGGCTGCCACCTGGCTACAGCCCTGGCAAGGAGTAACAGAACTCCGAAGAGAAGAGAACAGAAACCAATCTTCCCATTCAAGTCCAGGAATTTAGGTGGAACAGGAAAGCTTAAATTTAAATTGATTTATTTATTCTGATTTGTATTGCCGCCCAACTCCGAAGACTCTGGGTGGCAATACAAATTAGAATAAATAAATAAATAAATTTAAATTTAAGCTTTCCTGTTCCACCTAAATTCCTGGACTTGAATGGGAAAATTGGTTTTAAATACAAACGGGTAGAAGCAGCATCAAAATACATTTTGAGATAGCATAACAATTATACTTATACCGCCCCATTGCGCTTAGTGCACTCTCTGAGCAGTTCACAGGTAATTCACATTTTGCCTCCAACATGCCATTTTACTGACCTCAGGAAGATGGAAGGCTGAGTCAACCTTTACTTTTTATACTTTTTATACTGCTTTGATTTCCTTGCTATTGTTCTTCCTTCTTTGGCTTTACATTCTTTTAGGATTTCGATTTTAGCTAATAGTTGGAAACATTGGTTTGATAGACAAGTGTGTCCTCAAAAATCAACACTTTCAGGTGTGTACATAGGTACCAATTTTAAGATGCCGATGGAAACGTCTGAACAGTTGTGAATCATTTCCCTGATGTATTCTTCTAATCATATTTGCATTGAACTTCTCTGAATTTTGAATTTTTTGGAACAGGAGCCATGAATTTTGCTTACTGACCAGGAGAATTCTGCATTTTGGTTTTAAATACTGACCTGTTTGCTGAGCAGTCTCTGTATGTAGAAGATGAAATGTTTCATACCTGTCAAGTTTTGGATTTGGAAATAAAGGAAATTTCCTGGCAAATAAGGGATACTTGACAGCTATCCTTATCCTGTACTGCCCTCCAATGGCGGCAATAGGGCATTGCAGTCTAATTAATAAGGGATGACGGCGGGAAAGAGGGTAAAATAAAGGGTTTTCCTGTCCAATAAGGGATATTTGACAGCTATGAATGTTTGCAGCCACCAATATATAGCAATACCTGGTCCTGTTATTGATTTACATTTGACATTGTGTGTCCTTTTTAACTATGCAATTGAACTTTATTCCAAATGGACCTTTAAAATTGATCAATAATAGATTTTGAGTATCCTTTAATTCTTATACTGAGGTGAATAAATCAATACTGAAGTAAATACTCCCAATTGACATGTGCCACGTAAACATTTTCTTTCTCAACTTGTGAAACAAAATTATGCACTAGTTCCTCAGAACTGTCCACGTATTTAAAAACTAATTCATGCCAGTACCTCTAGGACAGAGTCCCGGATATGAT
The DNA here is from genome assembly GCA_035047305.1 of Bradypodion pumilum. Taxonomy (NCBI): domain Eukaryota; kingdom Metazoa; phylum Chordata; class Lepidosauria; order Squamata; family Chamaeleonidae; genus Bradypodion; species Bradypodion pumilum. The sequence goes on along the minus strand of JAWDJD010000003.1, from coordinate 226,229,578 downwards.
CCTTGCCAGTTAGCTTTGTTGTCTACCTCTTTATGCATATGCAGGGAGGGAGGGAGGCATCGGCAAAGGGGTGAAAATCAGCAGATGAAATAGAACTTAGATGTTCGGCTACATGTCTCTCCATCAACACAAAAAATAGGGTCCCCACTACCTCCAAACCCCACAAAAACTCACTTATCAAGTGTGCCTTATTGATCTGTAGTTAATCTGTAAAGGTAAGAGTTTCCCTTGCTCAAAAGCCAGTCGTATCCGACTCTAGGGTTCAGTGCACATCTCTGTTTCCAAGCCGAAGAGTCAGCTGCTGTCAGCTTCCACAGACGTTTCCATGGTCATGTGGCAGGCATGACTAGACACCCGAGCGCACAGAACACCGTTTACCTTCCCATCAAAGTGGTCCCTATTTATCTACTTGCAATTTCTTGCTTTCGAACGGCTAGGTTGGCAGGAGCTGGGACAAAGACAGGAGTTCGTTCCGTTCTGCAGTACTCGGGAATCGAATTGCTGACCTCCCACCTTCCAGTCAGCATCTTAGCCACTTGAGCCACTGCAGTCAGTTAATCTGTAGTTCTATCTTTATTAGATGCCTTTGGGTGTCACAGATCTATCCAGTGTAGCTTCAGCCATCTCTACAACCCAGTCTAGCCTTTCTGTTGGATCACATTGAGAGAAGGCCACTAGATGCATTTGGATGTTATTCTTCCAAGCACATATTGTACAAAAAAGCAAGGCAGATCTGGCATCCTGCTGTTTAGACACACAGACTTTCATTTCTTCTGTCTGTCATAAATACTCTCTTTTGTATAATGGTAAACCTAAAGATAACAGACGAAAACAATAAAATATGGACCTTCCACATCATTGTCCTTTTTAAAGCTGTTCTTGCATGGTTGCTGTTCTAAAAACAAGAGTTAGTGGAAGAGTAGTAATGTACCTTTTGTCTTGTGAGTACTATAATATGCTTTATTTAGCACTTCTGGTTCTTGGAAAGTCTTGGAAGCAGGTTCAACATCAGTGGCCAGCATGATCATGCATCCGCCACGGCCTATACACAGTTCAAGAGTGCTACTGGCCAGAGTGCTTGAAAGTGTCTCATGGAGAAGCAAGCACTCTTCTTGGTGACAAGTTGCAGTGGCATCAGGGCCACCATCAGGGCAGTACTACCAGTACTGCCGCATAGGGCCCGGAACTGAAAAGGGGCCCTGCCGCTGCCGGCAGGGCCCCTGTCAGGGTTTGGACAATAGGATTGTGGGGCCCCCAATAGGATTGCTCAGTATGGCGGCCAGAAATTTCTGATGGAGGCCCTGAGTAGCATCATTCACTGTTATCTGTCTTACTTCCTCCTCTTCATCGCCGTCTGTTCAGTGCTTATGTATAAGTGATTTTGGTGCTCTTGCTACTTGCTGCCCTCCTCCCCTCCCCAGGTGACAAAAATGAAGAACAACAAGAAGGGAACTGATGAAACCATTAGTCTAGGGTTGATGATGGGAACACAGTGGTAGGCTCCCAAAAAATTTACTACCACACTGTGAGCGTGGTATGGTGTGCGTGGCCAGGGGAAAGCCCTGCGTTGCACCCAAATTAAGACTGCCTTATTTCAAAACTTGGATGGGTGGGGCCAGCCAGAATTCCTACTACTGGTTCTGGCGAACTGGCGCAAACCTGCTGATGCCCACCACTGCGGGAACAGCATTGTGAGGAAGGCTGGACAAGTACAGGAATACCACACTTTTTTTAACCAGCTGCCTTCTCCCTCTGGGCTCTGAAGAGGAGAAACACCATCCACTGCAGCAGCTGCTGATGTGGGCGATGTAACTGTGTACCCCTCAACATTTAAGGGAACCACTGAAGGCATTCTGATGAAGTGCCCCTTAAAACCTGGAGCTAGTGCTGCTCACAGAGGAAGGATTTACCTTTTTCAGACAATTTAAGAAGAAAAATATTATTCTTGAAGGAAGAGAGGATTGTTTTGGCCATTCATTTTTTCATATAGAGTCATTTGTTCGATTGTTCACCTGCCACCTTCCTTCCTATAGGAGACCTAAGGTGAACTATACAATAATCAACAGTTTTAAAATATCATAGAAACTATATTAAGAAACAATTAATAAAGGTAAAGGTCTTCCTTGCTCGAAATCCAGTCATATCTGACTCTTGGGTTCAGTGCTCATCTCTATTTATAGCCAAAGAGCCAGCGCTGGACATGTGGCAGGCATGCCTCGGCACCAAAGTGCACAGAATGCTGTTAATCTCTCAATATTAAAACAAAGATAAAAAAACATTTAAAAATCTCTATACTTAATAAATACTTTATCCTTCCGTCCCTTACTGCTTAAAAGTGATAAGGGAAGAACAGGAAGAAAGGAGCTAACCTGACTTCTTGAGATACTGGATGCCAAAACCTGGAAGCAACCATCGAGGAAGATATGTCTTGTGTCTTACCCAAACAAGCTTTGGAAGGTAGTAAAAACAAGAGAAGGGTCTTCCTAGGTAAAAGTATAGGTCACCCTTGCTCGAAAGCCAGTCGTATCTGACTCTAGGGTTCAGTGCCCATCTCTCCTTATAGCCAAAGAGCCAGCGCTGTCTGTGTCTACAAATGTTTCCGTGGACATGTGGCAGGCATGCCTCAACACGAAACACTGTTTACCTTCCCAACAAAGTGGTCCTTATTTATCTACTTGCAATTTCTTGCTTTCAGACTGCTAGGGTGGCAGGAGCTGAGACAGAGACGGGAGCTCATTCCGTCATGCAGTACCCAGGAATCGAACTCCAACCTTCCAGTCAGTGAGTTCAGCATCTTAACCACTTGAGCCACCTCAGCGACTCCCTAGAAGATCTTAAATGTTGAGCAGGCTTATACCTGTACTAGCATATTTGTGCCCGGCCAGCTAGGCAGTTTTTATTTGTGTTTTTTTGGTTAGGGGTGGTTTGGGTGGGGGTGTTTTGCATTTGTCGTTTGTGACTTTATTTGGTTTATTTAATTTATATTTGTCATTTTAATTCGAATTATTTTCATTTATTTTGACTGTTTTTACTTTTCCGGCTTCTAGGTGGGGCTGTTATTAAGATTTTTGCCGGGCAGTTATTTTGGGTTGGGGTTTTTTTGTTGTTGTTGGGGATGGCTTGGGTGGTGGTGATTTGAATTTGTGTTTCTTTATTTAATTATTATTTGGTTTGTTTAATTATTTTTTGACTGTTTTTACTCTTCCGGACTCTAGGTGGGGCTGTGGTTAAGAGTACTGCTTTTGTTTGGTTTTTTAAAATAATTATTTGTTTGACTGTTTTTACTATTCTGGCCTCTAGGTGGGGCTGTGGTTAAGAGTAGTCTTTCTTTGTTGTTTATTCAGTTCTGTCCCGGACTCATGGGGGGAGGATGTGTTTGGTGAGTTCTCTTGATTTTTTGTTCTTTTTTTTTGTGTGGTGTTAGGCTGGGGTTTAAGTTGATTTTTTGTTCTTTTTTGTGGTGTTAGGCTGGGGAGGCGTTAAGTTGGGTTTCTACTTAACACACACACCCCAAAAAGTGTTTCTGTTCGTTCCTTTGTTTTTATTTGGGGTTTTAGATGTGTTTAATTGTTTTGTTTATTTCTGGTTATTATTTATTTTTCTGATTTCTTTCATCTTTATTTGTTTAATTTGTGCTATTTTTATTGTTTTATTTAGGTATTTTCATGTTATAGATAGGTGTTTCTAGTTTGCTTTTGTTGCTTTTGTTGTTTATTGTTTTGTTGTTTAATGGGCTTATTTATTTATTTGTGTTTTATTAATTTTTGTACTTTGCATTTTGGTTTACTGTTTGGTTTTGTTGTTGTTGTGTTTTGTTGTGTGATGAATGGCCTGTCTGTCATTTCATCTTTTTCCCCATTGCTGCTTCGAAATTAGGTTTTGATGCAGCGATGGGGAAAAGGAAGAGCAAGCAGTCAGCTCGCTCTTCAACCAGTAATGCTCGTTAGGTAGGCTGGGTGAAAAGGAGGCAGAGAAGAGCTATATGTTTGATGATAGTTCTCTTCTCTGGGCCTCCTTTTTTCACCTGGCTTACCTAACGGGGGGATCGGCAGGCAACAATCCATAAGGGATGGTGCTCTTCCTTGCTGATTGCTGGCTGCTGCTTTTCTATTACCTCCACTGCTGTTTCGTGCTAGTTCTCAAAATAGCGGTGTGGGGAGTAGAAAGGCAGAATCCAGTCATCCGCCAGGGAGGGTGCTTCCTCTGACGAATTGCTGGCTGCTGGTTTTTTCCCCACCCCAGCTCAACTTACCTTGAGGCCAGCGGTGGTCTCGCCATATGGGGGGGGGGGTGTTGCGAGGCCATGAGGCACTGTGTTCGCCTGCGGCGGCCTTGTGCTCCCATTTAGTGAGGTGTTTTTAATTTTAATTTTCGCACGCCGGCTATTTCAGCGTCTGCACGCTCACGCCCTTCAGCATGATTAGCTGAAGTTGTCATGGCGTGGAGGACTCTGGGATTTGAAGTTTACCTTATTTTGTTTGCGTTCATGTGGCGGCTTTTTTTTGCGGCTCGGTTTCAATTGGGTGCACCGCATTTCCCAATGTTCTCTTTGCTCTCACCTGTCAGCCTGATTGGCTGAGGTGCGGGGCGGCACAGAGGACGTTGGGAATTGAAGTTGTTTTCCTTTGTTTGCATTCGTGGGGCTGTTGCCCCACTGCCGACTTCGGGACTATTGTGGGACTCTGCGGGCCAGGTTAGGGCGAGTGCAGGCAGTTTGGCATGGGATAATATGGACAGGTGCAGGAGCATATGCCGGAGTCCAACGGTTGGTTAACGTCCCTCTTTATAGGTATAGATGTAGTGTTTCAAGAGTAGTGGATGAGGTGGTATGTTAATTATTTCAAAGCTCAGATGGTTATTATGCTGGATGATTCCTTATCTTTTGTAGTGGCTTTGTAGGAAGTAGTGGAAGGTTACATCAGTTTCTAAAGGATCAAAGTACAAGTGTATTGAAAGACCTTTTTCCTCCCTTTCTTTAATAGTGCTGAAGTGGGTATTATACTTAATCTAAAATAAAAGTTTCAGTCCATCATTCAGAATGAACTGTTATCTAAAAGGCATAGGTAGCTGGTGATAATAACAAGGAGGCAACTCACCCCCAAAATTTGTAATGAGGTGGTACTTTTGCTGAAAGTAACAGAAAATATCATTAATATTGCTTGTTAAAGGCATGATTGGTCCAAAGGTAGCCCTCTTGTTCTTTTTTTCCAGTAAAAGAAATTTGATTTGATTTGATTTATTCAATTTGTATGCCACCCACTCAGCATACGCTGACTCAGGGTGGCTCACAAAAATCACAACGTAAATCAACAATATACAAAGTAAATACACAATAATACAATATACAAAATTCAATCTACAAAAAAACAACACATTATAATATACAATAACATAGTACAAAACTATAATATAATAATAGAGTCACAACCACATAGAAAAATTCCCAAAACAAAGTCCAGGGATGGGGTGGCAGGCGTCCTCAGCCTCAAAGCAGGACCTCTCCACCCCGGCTGCAAGGAAATCCAGCGGCAGAGTCCTGCCGCCATAGCAGCCTTTTGTGCCCTGGCCTGGGGCAGGGCCCAGAACGCCGGCGGTGTTGGAGGGTCTCAGCACCCCAGCAGCCACTCCACCCCAGCTGCAAGGAAGTCCGGGGGGTGGAGTCCTGCTGCCGCAGTGGTCTTTTGTGCCCTGGCCTGGGGCGGGGCCCAGGATGCCGGCGGTGGTGGAGAGTCCCAGCACCTGGTGCTGCAGTGGCCTCACCACCCTGGCCACAAGGAAGTCCAGGGCGGCGGCTAGCTGTGCAAATGTCCCCCGTGACAAGATCTTTCTAACTGTAGAAAATTAAATGCCAGACAAAGGCTTGGGTAAATTTGCTCCATGAACTGTTCATTGACTAGAAGTTCTAACATATGAGGTCACTTGCTCCCCTGTCTAGAACAGTATGGTCTTAAGAAGATTATACCACTTCTTCTTGGAAATTTTAGCTGAGTCTTAGTAACTGCAATGACTATCCACTGCTGTCAGATGAAGGAAAAATACAACAGTATCAAAGTGGTTGACTTCCACACCTAGCACCCAGTAATCTTAACCTATAAATCCAAGGGCTAAGCGTTGGAACTTGCTATAGGTTGCTATGTCTCGCCCTACTTGCCTGCACTCACCCTTCGTGCACACGGCCGATCTGGATCCGCAGGTCAACAAAGGATTGAGAAAACAGGCAGTGGGGCAACAGCCCCACAAACGCGAAAAAGGGAAACAACTTCCTTTCCCAGTGTTCTTTGCGCCGCGCCCACCACAGCCAATCAGGCTGAGAGGCGCGACCACAAAGAACATTGAAAAACGCGCCGCGGCCAATCAAAATTGAGCCGCAGGGAAAAAAACACACCACAACCATAAATCACAAACCCATAACTACAAGCCCCAGAGTCCTGCGCGACATAAGCGCGCAGAACGCTGAGGAAACCAGCGCCCGAAAAATAAAAAATAAAAACAACTCACCGCCTCACAGCCAAGCACACACCAGCCGGCTTTCTTTCCCTCACCCACGGCACCTGAAGGTCCCGACTGGAGTTTCCCCTTTAATATCAGTGGGTGGGGGGGTTGCGATCCCCCTCTCCGCTGGCTACCCTAGGGTTGGGAGGTTTGTGGGGACAAAAGGGGTATGCCCCCCAACCCTTCTGGACCCAGGAGACCAGGGAGAGTGGATCGATTCCCCCCCCCCCCCCACTCCTTAAAACAACTCCGTTTTTAAAGAGAAGAAACTGCTTGGTTTCTTCTCTTTAAAGACGGAGTTTTTTTAGGAGGGGGAGAATCGATCCACTCTCCCTGGTCTCCTGGGTCCAGAAGGGTGGGGGGGCATACCCCTTTTGTCCCCCCAAACCTCCCAATCCCAGGGGAGCCAGCAGAGAGGGGGGTCGCAACCCCCACCCACTGATATTAAAGGGGAAACCCCATCTACTTTCACGACTCCACACAATCAAAGCACCATAACACACTAAAGCCCCCCTCCCCACCACCTAGCCCACCCTTCCTAAACCCCACGACCACGCCCCTCTCCCCACCACCTAGCCCACCCTTCCTAACCCCCAACGACCACGCCCCTCTCCCCACCACCTAGCCCACCCTTCCTATCCCCCACCAACCATGCCCCCTCCCCACCACCTAGCCCACCCTAACTAACCCCCAACGACCACGCCCCCCTCCCCACCACCTAGCCCACCCTTCCTAACCCACAATGACCATGCCCCCCTCCCCACCACCTAGCCCACCCTTCCTAACCCCCAACGACTATGCCCCTCTCCCCACCACCTAGCCCACCCTTCCTAACCCCCAATGACCACGCCCCCTGCCCACCACCAAATAAATAAATTTTTAAAAATTACTAAAAACACAGTCAAAAACATCCAAAAATACACAAAAACAAAAACACCAAAAACAATACGAAGTAAACAAAAACACAATCAAAAACAAAACAAACAGACAAAAATACAAATTCCAACCCCCCACCCCACCCCTGCCCACACATACACACACACACAAGAAAGAAAACAAGCAAACTTACCAAAAGATGTCCTACCTCCACAAGGACTGGAAAAGAAATGAATAAAGAAAGAGACTACTTACCAGAAGAAGCTCCACCCAGAGGCCAGGAGAGAAAAAACAGTCAAAATACAATAACCCCTACCAGCACCACCTGCTGGCCACAATAGTAAAAACAATTCAAAAACACACAACAGCTCCAAACAAAAGGCCACAAGACTAAAAACAAATCAAAAACATAACACAAATTCACAATTTTACACAAAAGGTCACACCAATAAAAACAAGTCCAAAAACATTACACTAAAACACACTTTAACACAAATCACAAACATATGTCAATAAAATACAATAGAAACTTTTAAAAATCCTGTGCTGAGTTTTAACTCAAATTTAAACCCAAAACATCTAAACACATTTTAAAAACATTGAATGTAAAAAAACATTTACTTTTACATTATTAAAATTATGACATACGGTACAACTAATTAAAAAATTCAAAAAACTAAAACATTATTCGCTTACATAAAACAATTTGAAAAAATTATATCATACTTTGTTCTTTTATTAATACTCAAAAAAACCCAAAAAAGCAGATCACAGTTAATAACAGCCAAGCCAAAAATTTTTTTGCATAAATAAACTTTTAAAAAATTAAAATTACAGACTAAGCAATTTTTAAAAAACATTAACACAATTTAACCTTCCAACACAATTTAAAACAGCCCAGCAAAGCCGGGCAACCTCTGCTAGTGTCTTATAGATTAACCCAACATTAGAAAAGGTAAATCCGTAAGAGCTGACATTCCATAAGTCTTTCACCTCCCATAATTTGCAAATTAGCTTAGCTGGTTTTATGATTGAACTTGAGGTCATAAACATATTTTTCCTTTATAAGTCTGATTTTTCAGACATGAAAGGTTGCCGCAGACTGGCTCTATCATTAAAATAAATAATTTTTTGCAGTGTAAAGGATAACAAAGTTGAAAGTGCAGTCATTTTTATACAAGACATATTGAGGAAAGTACACTGATATTAAGCCACTGTGATTTCTTTATGGGCAAGAGGAGGCATATGCGAGTCCCATTCCTAAGACCTCATTTTCTATATAAGATGGATATGTCCTAGAATTGCTGTTTTGCATTATAGACCAAGAGCAGGCAATTCAAGACCCATGATTATACCATCTTTTTCTTCTTCCATGTCTAGGCCAGACGTGAAACTGCCAAAAATGAAGGCATCTTTTGGTGAAGATGTTAAATGAAAGCAGTCATTTACACCACAAGTCTATCAAAAAAAAATCAACTTTATGTGAATGAACTGTTGCAACCACACTAAAAAGAGCAAAGGGTCTTTAGTGTAAGGGACCAAAGACAATGAAACAGCCGAAGGGTTGGCTTAACACAGGTTTATTGCATGATGATCCGGAGGAACATGTGGTAATGGCGGATGGGTAGCTCAATATATACAGCTGGCTATACATTTGAATGTGGCTCGTCGACAGCTTATTGGTTGCTGCCTGCGTGACGTCTAGAAGGTCACGCCCTTCTTGACCAGGTGAAGAGGTGGCGGGGAATCTTCCCGCGCTGCTGAACCAGGTGAATCTGAGCCATGAGAGCTGGATGCTCGCTATTGCCATCTAGTGGTCACTAGCTCGCGTCCCCTTATCAGGTTTGCATTGATACAGCTGAAGGTTATAATGTTGCACACAGAAAGGTTAAATTGTTAACACATGGCTAAGGTACATTGTTAAAGGCACAGCTTTACAGAACACAACAGGGTCCAATTTGAAATACTACATACAGATGTGTTCTCCAGAAATCCAACGAAAGAATACTAATTTTAAATCTTGGCTTGCTTTCCATAGCATATTTGTTTAGGTGTAACCATATTTGTGGCTTTTTGTGCTGCTTCTCTGAGGATGTATTAAGGCAGGGATTCTCAACCTGAGGCCCGCAGGCTAAGTGCGACCTGTGGCACCATTTAATGTGTCCCCCCTGCCTCCACCACAACAGGAAGTGCCATGCTGTGGAGGAAGGGCAAAATGGCCATCTGGCCCCTGAAGCTGTCTGAGGGAGCGTGACCCAGCCCCAGCTGAGAACTCCTGTATTAAGGGATCATGTGCAGGATTAAAACAGGCTGACCCAAAAGTCTCTTCTAGCCTCAGTATTTTATGAAGTTTTTTTTCTCCGTGTGAAAGGCGGAATACAGAGGTCTTCACCTTGTCTTCGGGGTAGATTTATGAACTCAAGAAGAAGCTCTGCCTGTGAAATAGAATATTTCCCCAAATGTGAACTGAAAAGATGCTTGTAAATGTTGGTAAATGCTGGTGTCAACAATGAACTGGAATGGTATTTTCACCCACCCACCCACCCCCGCTTGCTGACTTTCCCCCTGCAAGTTAAACAGTTTCTTAGGTACAGAGATTAGCCATTGATACTGCTTTTCTGTCACTGTGGTTTCTGTAGGTCACTGTTGCAGTCAAAGGTCCGGTAACAGCCCAGATTTTTTCCTCTGCTCCAGCAAAGTTAATCCAACATTAACCACGCATATGACAGATTCAGTACAAAGATCTACATAAATACAAAATACTGAATCAGCATCCCAGCTGATGTTCATATTATCAATGGTCAAATGTTTTTAGGGTTGTTTTTCCTGCCCAAGCTTTTAATCGTTTAACAGTGCTGAACTGCAACATTCACAGTTCTGATTTTTTAATTTTCTGATTTATTTCCACATAAACTGCTTTAGAAATTTAACTAAAGCACTATATAATCATGTCCTACATATATATAAACAATTTTGTTTACAAACATCCACGCCCATCTTCCTAGGTGGTCATGAACTCTGTGTAGATTAGCAAAGTACACAGAAAGAGCCTCCTCAAAGACTGTGTTCTTTTTGAACCACAATCAGGCATACCCTGGTAATGGCAACCTTGTGTTACCGACTAATCTTTCTCACACTAGGTCAGGCAAAAGGAACTACAGAATGAACTCACCAAAAAGTGCCTTCATTTTGGCAGTTTCACGTTTGGCCTAGACACAGAAGAAGAAGAATCAAGGTAATTCCATAAGGATCTATTCTAAATTCTACTGAAGGAATGAAATAGTTGGACCAGGGGGCAGGGCAAGTATGAAATCCTGGAAGTTGCTGAACCTCTAACGATATCACTAGAAACTCTTGGCTACTTCTGATAATTATTTTGCTGCTGTTATTTTTTAAAAAATCTACTCCCCAGGTTTCTTATTGATTTGTTGTTGTTGTTATGTGCTCTCAAGTGATCTTGGACTTATGGTGACCCTATGAATGAGAGATCTCCAAAATGTTCTGACCTCAACAACAATGCTCAATTCTTGCAAGTTACAGCCTGTGGCTTCCCTTAATAGACAATCAATCCCTTTCAAGTTTGGTTTTTCTCTTTTCCTGCAGCCTTCCCCCTTCCCCAGCATTTCCAGAGAGTCTTGCTTTCTTATGATGTGCTGGAAATAGGACAGCCTCAATTTCACACTCTTTTTGCCCCCAAAGACAGCTCATACTTGGTTTGCTCTAGGACCTATTTACTGTATCTATCTTTCTCACTGTCCAAGGTATCTGTAGAGCTCTCCTCCAGCACCATAGGTCAAATTAATCAATTTTTTCCCTTTCTTTACCATCCAACCTTCATACCTATACATGGTAATTGGGAATACAAGAGAGTGGATGATCTTGGTCTTGGTCTCCAGTGACGCATCCTTACACTTGATGATCTTTCCCAATTCTGTCATTGTTGCTCTTCTGAGTTTCAGTCTTCTTCTAATTTCTTGGCCGCAGTCTGTGTTTATATTGACGACTGAACCTGCTCTATCTTTGTTATCTCCTGCAGCTTACTGGAAGAGCTGCTACAAAGATAAAATGTGGTAACTTAACCCATGTCTACTGCCTTGGATCCCTTACCGAGGAAAAAATGTTATAAAACATCTGATCTCAGCTCGCCTCCATAGGAACTGTTAGCCATCTGAACTGCACTGGTGTTCTGCTTTGGGTGGGTATCATAACTTAGAATCAGGGTCATTGCTGCTTGGTCCAGAATGGGATGGTTTTGCTGGTTGTTGTCATTGTTGTTGTCATCAGAGCATTCCTTTCTGCTCTGTGATTCTTAAAGGAACAAAATAAAAATAAACTCATCTCCAAGTTGACAACTAGTAACCTCGATCTCACATTTGCTTTAAAGCAAGGGTTCCCAACCTTTACAAGTCAGGGGCTGAGTCACAATCCCTCAAAGAGCTGGTGGGCTGGACTGGTGCTCCAGCCGCCACCGCCGGAATCAGCCGCAGACTCATTTACGGCCGTTGTAAATCAATCAATCAATCAATCAGTTTAATTTATATCCCGCCTTCCTCAGCCGAGACCAACTCGAGGCGGCTAACAACATAATCCAACAAAGTAACAATAAAAAGATAATACAGAGAAACAACAAGTTCAAAATGGAAAACAATCCAGATAAGCATAATATCATAATACAAAAACTACACTACATAATTAGGTCATAAAAATGCAATAAATATAATTATGCTACAGCAAACCCAACATAGCAAGACCCCCATGTCCACTGGAGAACAGTCGTAGGAGCTACCACTCCCCCAACAGCTTGGGGAAGGAGGTCCACGTCTCAGTCTCAACATGAGCCAAGGCAGCCACAGCAAAGAGCCAAAGACGGCGATGGTCCTGGGGCGGCGGCAGTCCTGGGCCTGGCCCGGCGGCCCACGGCCCTTTATCTCCCCGCGCAAGGGACGGGAGAAGAGGGCGGGGCCAGGTGGAGAGGCCGATGGAATGGCCCTCTCTTCGCCCCCACCGGGGCAGGACGCGCAGCGGCGACAGGTTCACCTGGGCGCCCCTCGCCTTTTAAGTCCAAGGGCGAGGGGAAGGCGGGGCCCGAGGACGCCGGCCAGGTGAGAGGCCGATGTAATGGCCCTCTCTTCGCCCCCACCGGGGCAGGACGCGCAGCGGCGGCAGGTTCACCCGGGCGCCCCTCGCCTTTTAAGTCCAAGGGCGAGGGGAAGGCGGGGCCCGAGGACGCCGGCCAGGTGAGAGGCCGATGGAATGGCCCTCTCTTCGCCCCCACCGGGGCAGGACGCGCAGCGGCGGCAGGTTCACCCGGGCGCCCCTCGCCTTTTAAGTCCAAGGGCGAGGGGAAGGCGGGGCCCGAGGACGCCGGCCAGGTGAGAGGCCGATGGAATGGCCCTCTCTTCGCCCCCACCGGGGCAGGACGCGCAGCGGCGGCATTTATGCATTTATAATGCATTTATGATGGCCATAAATGAGTCTGCAGCTTATTCCGGCAGCAGCAGTGGGACCATTAGCAGGGGCTGGACTATTTGGCACCATGGCTGGATCCAGCCCACAGGCCTAGGTTGAGAACGCCTGCTTTAAGGTCTTTGTAGAAAGGAAATGTTGTTTTGCTGTCCCTTTGTGCTGGGATGTAGGTCCTCCCATTCTTTCTGTGCTCTTTAAATATATGGTGCATAGGCTGCATGGCACAGAGCTTGAAAACAGTACTTGCTGGACTGCATCTCCCAGAATCCCTCAGTCATTGGGAAGGGAACAAAATGGGTTCTGCTGACTTTTGATCTGTCAGCAGAAGAAGAGACTTTGCTAACCAAGATGGGTAGCATGGACTGCCAGGGCTAGGAAGGGGAACTCCTACCATTGATTTTGGGGGCAATTTCATTTTTAAGAGGAGCAATTCAAGAATGAGTTAACAGTTAATGGCCTTTTAGGCTTCCTGCACATGGAGAGTTCATTTTTTGAATAAAAATTATATGTCACAGGGGGGCATCAAGATTTTAGAGATGCTTAGGTTGGGCATGGCCAAAAAAAGGTTGGGAATCACTGGTTTAGATGTAAAGCTATGGGTGTGGCTCCTTGCACTAGTGCTGTGGTGAGGTATTTATATTTAACACTCCACCCTCAGGGATGTTGAGGGAGGGCATGGATTGTGAAAAAACATCTGTACAGTACTTTGGCTAATGCTATGTTGAGCTGGAGAAAGGTTCACTTGCTAATACTCTGTCTTCCACAGAAGCATTAAAGTGGCTCCTATAGTCAATGAGAAGGGGGAATGGATATTGCAGTCAAGCAATGAGGGGAGGTTTACATATTCCCCATTCCTGAATTAAAGCAAAAAACTCACCCTAAGATGTAATGTCCTTATAGCCTGTTGGCATGACTGTAGTTGCTGCTTTGCCTTCTCTTTTGTTTCCTGTCTGTGACTCTTTGTCTTGGTGTCCCTGTGTAGTTCCTACTTGCCATGTCTTTTTTATATAGTCAAAATATTAAGCTTGTAATTACTTGTGTTTGTATGATTTTGCCCACACTGAGGAAGTTAGAGTGAATGGCCATCACATTACTTATCCTAATAGTCTCTGACTCTGTGCCACTTTAGTGAGTCAATTATGTTTCTTCCTCTTCCCTGTCCCCATTCCTTTTGCCCCCTTTTTCCATTTTTGTTCACAGCAAAGCACGTGCCTGGCCTTTGACTGATGAATGGCAGCCATGTTGTCTTTAGCTGGTGCTAGTTGTTTTGGTTGGAGTGAATGTTTACCCTTTTACCTAGGAGATTTCACCATAAATTAAACTTGAGAGGACCTCTGGGTAAATACCTTCATGCTTCAGCACGCTTAATGTGTTAATTAGCTACTAACAGTGCCAATAAATTGGGCCTGTCAGATAATAATGGCTTCCTTGGCCACTTTTGATGAACAGGTGTACCTAAAGAATGTAGCACAGAATGAAGCCGCAGGAGAAGAGAACTAAAGGTGAGCAGAAACTTTGGAACAAATGCCCACATTTCATAACATTAAATCAAGGTAGCACAGCTTGTAACCTCATCTCTCCAAAGCAAGTTAAGGAACATACTTGGTGGTTCATGAGAGGCTTTCAGGGTTTCCTATGTTGGCTGTGTTTGCCTAAAGACCTACCATTTGCCCAGACTTTAATTTTGAAATCCTTATCATAGAATTATGTCTACAACTAGAATGGAGAACTTTGAACTGATGCTGATGAGAATTAAAGTTTAATATTTGGAAGGCCATTTCTCTGTTCTTAAAATGTTACAGAGAATTGATTCTGAAATGGGCATTTTCCTACAGTAATATACAGTAGTTGCTAGTGTATACCTGTCAACTATCCCATTTTCCCAGGAAAAACCCTTATTTTTACCCCTCTTCCCACCCCTCCTGTTTTATTAATTTCCCCGTATTTTCCCTTATTTTTTAAAAAATATCCTGACCGGAGCCCTCACAGGCGAAGCTGCAGTATTTTTTTTCGGCCACCAGAGGTCGCTGTGTGGCAGGCTTTTCACTTGTGGAAGGAGAGAGAGAGAAGGTGGGGGGGGGCATTCTGTAGTTTTCCCTTTCTCTTTCCTGCCAGCCACATGGACCTGGAGGCTTCGTTTTGGCTGCTGGAAGCAGGACTCTACTCCAGGTGAACGATATATTTCATATATGCAGGGGCAACCTCATGCTTTATTGAGCTGTTTCTGCCCTGCCTCCTGGCTGGAGGATTTTGTTTCTAGAGTTCTAGAGTTAACTTGGGAGGGGGGGGTTGCTTGATCACTATATGAGAGAGGGGGGAATTAATCCCTTGCTCCTCCACCCTAAATGGGGGGGGGGTGTTGCCTGATCACTATATGAGAGAGAGGGGGGGTTCCCTTGCTCAAAAGCCAGTCGTATCCGACTCTAGGGTTCAGTGCTCATCTCTGTTTCAAAGCCGAAGAGCCAGCGTTGTCTGCATTTGCAGACATTTCCGTGGTCATGTTACCTTCCCACCAAAGTGATCCCTATTTATCTACTTGCAATTTCTTGCTTTCGAACTGCTAGGATGGCAGGAACTGGGACAAAGACGGGAGCTCATTCCGTCCTGCAGTACTCGGGAATCGAACTGCTAACCTTCTGCCTCCCAGTCAGCATCTTAGTCACTTAAGCCACTGAGTAAACAAGAAAGAAAAGAAAACAAAAGTCTCCCAAGAAGATGGGGAAAGGGTTCTCTTCTCAAATAGGCTTTGTGCCCATTGCATCTACAATACCATCTTGCCATCTTATTTTTGGCCACCCCCTTTTGTCCTCCAGCATCAAGGCTTTGTCAAGTGAATCCTCTCTTCTCATTTGATGTCCAAAGTACTTTAGCATCATCTTACTATTTGACCTTTAGTGAACAGTCGTGGTTGATTTCTTCTAGGATTGACCTATTTCTAACACCACATTTCAAAGGCATCTATTCTTCTGCGCTCAGCTTTCCTAATGGTCCAGCTCTCACACCCATACATTACCACTGGGAATACCATTGCTTTGATTATGCAATTTTTTGTTTGCAAGGTGATGCCTCTACTTTTAACTATGTTCCCCAGGTTTCTCATAGCTTGTCTCCCAAGCATCAGTCACCTTTTTATTTCATGGCTGCAATCACCATCTGCAGCAATCTTTGATCCTAAGAAAGTAAAATCTGCCAGTCGTATCAAACTCTAGGGTACAGTGCTCATCTCCATTTACAGCCAAAGAGCCAGTGCTGTCTGTGTTTGCAGACATTTTCATGGCCATGTGGCAGGCATGACTAGAGCCCAGCAAGTCACATGGCTATATTTGACCACGCCCACAGATTTGGCCACACCCACAGAGGGGTGTGGTCAAAATTTCCCTTATTTTCAAATCCAAAAGTTGTCAGGTATGTGCTAGTGGCCTCTTTGCTTTAATTTGCTGTCATCATTTTAAAATTATGCAACTCCTTTGTGTTAGTTTTACTAACAATGGCTAAAATCTCGTCTATAGTATTGCTACAAGTGGAGGTAGACCCTTTGAATTTGTGTGGATTTGGTGAACCGTTTCCTTTGTTGAGTTCCACTGAGTCATACGGGCCTGCTCTGGTTTCTAACTTACTACACAAAGCAACAGTTCAGTCAATGGTTGCAAGCTGCCATTAATTTTATCATTTCATTTGATTTAATGTCACATGTGTCTGAGGCCACATGTCATCACAGAAACATGTGTTGTCCATGAATTCTGTGAAACAGAGATTCAGCCAACATGTGTGGTTGTCTATGTGTATTGTATCATAGAGGTCCTCCAGTTAGTGGGGGATTACAGCTCAAGTACAACCCCTTTCTTCTGTGGAGGATCTTTCCATGTGTTTATTAGTAGCCTTGTAGAGTTCCTTCTGTTATGCACCAAATGGAAATAGTAAGGGGCATAGTTATTCTATTCATTTTTATCATGCCTTAAATTAGCGTGTGTGTATTTTCCTTCGTGTCAAATATTACTCTGGGTTGAAAGGATTTTTGTGCTTTAAATTAGTGGAGAAGACCAACTGAATCTTCTAAGGTTAAATAGGTTGGAATATTATTGCCACCCAAGGCCTGAATGCAAATTGCAGCCTCAAGTATAGCCACTGACAGGGCCGCCATCAGAAATGTCTAGGCCCCATACTGAGCAATCCTATTGGGGGGCCCACACACACACACACATAGTTATGGCCGGTGGCGGCAGGGCCCCCGTCAGCTCCAGGCCCTAAATAGCAGTACTGGTAGTACTGCCCTGATGGCAGCCCTGGCCACTGAATCAATGGGATTTATGTAAGCATAGGCTCACCATTCAACCATTGGTTCTATGGGTCTACTCTAGTTGGGACTAGAAGTTGGATCTAAGCCCATGTCTTCAATGACCACAAAACAAGCAGAATCAATTTAGTTAAGCTTGTCTGAAATTATTAGGTTGAGGAAGCAGACCTGTTCCAAGTTTTGTTTGGCATACAATAGTGAAAGGCACAGAAGGAACCCTGTCACGGGAAAAGGTCTATAAATGATTGTCTAATAACTGCTAACAAAATCCAGCTAATTACTGGATTTTGAAATCTTTAATTAGCCAGGCTCCTGTCCCTTTATCTCCAGCTACAACAATTCCATTATTGTCTTTCTGTTCTCCATTTGGTGGTGCAAATTGGTGAGCTTCAAACTTGCCTTGCTTTATTAAAAGAAATGTCACATATTTAATTTCAGGTATGCTGTTTGATAATTGGGTGTGTCTCAAAATTGTATGTGAATTGGATTTTGGTCACAAGCACAAAATCTGCAAGTAGATAAATGCAGAGATAACTTTGTTGCACTCCACTTACTGGCAAACAGTAAGGTGAAGCAAACGAAGAAACTATGCAAGATCCTCTGAAATTACAGACAAAATTAATTTCTTTTGCTATTAAATTTATTTGAAATCTTCATTTCATCTGATAATACAGAAGTAAATGCTTCCTTTTTTCCAGTCTGTAAACTGGAGTTTTAATTTTCTTCCTTTTCTAACCCACAGGAGCAGAGCTTTCCCCATTTTGGCAATACTGTGTTGCCATGCTAATCGAGGGCAGTGGGGCAGCCCAATCTGGCTATGTTGTCCCAGTGGTCCTAGAGAGGGGGCTGAAGGTCTCCAGCAGTTGTGGCCCTATGGTCCTGGGCAGAGGGCTAGAGTAGTCATGCTGGGTCAGACCATTGTTCATGGACAAAGGACTGAAGTCATCCTGTGGTGTTGGCCCAATGGTCCCGGGCAGTGGGCAAGAGGAACCAGCCTGTGTTGCCTGGTTCCCCCTGGGCAGTGGGCAGGGCTGATCTTGCTGTGTCAGCCTACTGATCATGGACAATGGGTTGAGGTCTCCTGGATGTTAAGTTTTTCATATATAGCAGTAGGCAGGGCAGCTTTACAAATAGTTTTACTTATACAGTACAGTAAAACATCGGGTTATGACGGAGGTCCGTTCCAACATCCTCGGTTGTAACCCAAAACAAATGTAGCCCAAAGCACGTTTTCCCATAGGAATGCATTGGGAAAAAAATAAAAGTCCCACCAGAACAAAAATATTTTAAACATACAAAAAAGCACCAAAAATTCCAGACATGATTGTCCCCAACCCCACAAAAGCAACGGAGCAATCTCCCTACCTTTTTCATGCCATTTGGGGACGTTATCCCACAACGATGATGGCACCTCCACCGCAGCAGTAAGTACTGCATTCTGACTTCAGGTGGAGGGGCGGTGGCCATTTTAAATCATAAAATGGTGGTGGTGGCCATTTTGAACTCCAAAATGCTTGCCAAGATTTCTGGAAGATGTAGTCCTGAATTTCAAAATGGCCACCACAACTATTACAGAATTTAAAATGGCCACCACCCCCTCCATCCAAAGTCACAATGCAGTGCTTACTGCTGCAGAGGTGCTGTCGTCGTCATGGTGGGGTTATTTAGTACTAGCTGATTATCCAACTTCGCTTGGGTTTTTCATTTCCTTAACATAGGCCAGACTTTCCCTCTTGGAAACCTCGTGGGGTGTATGTGGGTAAACCTTGCCTCCCTTCCTCCATCTCTCTCTTCCCTCACCCATCCCACTTCTCCATCGACGGTCACTTACCACCCTTATCCTTCCCATACCAATGTCAAGCCACCTGGTGAGAGCGGCACACAGCCATTGAGGAGCCCTCGGACCTTCCCTCCCTCCTCAGTTTCACCCATGGTGGCCACCAATGCCATCAAGGCTAGGTGGCCATTTCCGGAGGGGGGGCGGCCTCCTCCACAGCTCCCATGCCCTCCTGGCCCTCTCAAGGGCCTCCATCACCACCACAGTGCCGGCCTGACCAGGCCCCCCATTTGCCTTCCACCTACTGTGAAAACTACAGCTGAGCTCAGAGGGCTACAGCTGAGCTAGTCAGATGATGTCACAATCTCAACCTACCTGGGACAATGACATCAGCTCAATTACATCACTGGGGAAAAACACACATTGTATAGATCAATTGCTTCCCAATTCGGGGGGTGTATGCCCCCATGGGGCTTGTGACCCCCACATTGCTGATCTCTCCAGCCCAAGCTATGTATGTGCCAAATTTCAGCGGGATTGGTCCAGGGGTGTGGGAGCCTTTAGAGCACATACAAGACCACACCTCTGTTTTATATACTCAACACTGGCGTGGTTGGCCCGATGGTCCTGGGCAGTGGGCAGGAGAAACCAGGCTGTGTTGCCTGGTTCATCCTGAACAATGGGCTAGACTATGTTGGACCACTGATGATAATGGCCTGAGGTCTTCCTGCAATGTTGCCCCAATGGTTCTGGGCAGAGGGCTGGACTGGTTTTGTCATGTCAGACCACTGATAGTTGACAATGGGCAGAAGTCTCCTGGCATGGTAGATTGCTTATCATGGACAAAGGGCTGAAATCATGTTGGCCCAATGGTCCTGGGCAGTGGGCAGGAGGAACCAGGCTGTGTTACTTGGTTCCCCATGGGCAGTGGGCTGGACTGGTCTTGCTGTTTCAGACCGCTGGTCATGAACAATGGGCTGAGGTCTTCCTGCAGTGTTGGCCTGAGGGTACTGGCAAGAGGGATGGACTATGAGCTTTTCTCTTCTTTGTTTTGCTAACAGACAGCCTCTGAGGACTGATATGCCCAATTTGGCAACACAGCATTGCCACACTGCTCCAGGGTAGTGGGCCAGGCATCTCTTGCTGTGTTGGCCCGATAGACCTGGGGAGAGAGTAGGAGGAACCAGGCTGTGTTGCCTAGCTCCTCCTGGGCAGTAGGCTGGAACGGTCTTGCTGTGTCAGACCGCTGATTGTGGACAAAGGACTGAAGTCATCCTGCGGTGTTGGCCCAGTCATCCTGGGCAGTGGGCAGGACTATGACATTTTATTTTCTTCCTTTTGCAAATGGACTGCCACCAGAACATTGATCTGCCCATTTGGTCATAGGGTTTATCCTCACTGCTCCAGGGCAATGGGCTTGAACATCTCTGACTGTGTTGCCCGCTGGTCCTGGGCAGCAGTCCCAACTCCTCAATCTGTGTTGCCTGGTTCTCACTGGACAGCAGGCTGGACTCCTCAGTCTGTACTGCCTGATTCCTAACGGGTAATGGGCCAGACTTGTCAGGCTCCTGTGGCCCAATACTGCAGGGCAGCAGGCAGGACTGGTCAGGCCCCTTCAGCCCAATACTGCAGGGCAGTGGGCAGGACTGGTCAGGCTCCTTCAGCCCACTACTGCAGGGCAGCAGGCAGGATTGGTCAGGCTACTTCAGCCCGATACTGCAGGGCAGTGGGCAGGACTGGTTAGATTCTTTTGACTGGCTGCTCCAAGACAAGTTCGCTTTCACCTCTGCTCAACTGATTTTCTCCATGTTCCTGAGCACCTCTAGCTCCTCCTGTTGCTGCCATTCCCACTCTAGTGCACTGAAAACACTTCCATTGTCTTCTGCTTCTTCTGTGGTGATCTCATCCTGGCCAGGAAAGCTGGGGAACCTCCTGAAAAAAATGATGTTGAGCTCCTGGAATGCATCTGCCCGGCATCGTGTAAGGGAGAAGTTCCTTGAACTTAAGGACCCCCCCCCCCCAGAAGGCAGCTGAGAGCTAAGAAGATCAGCCTTATTTATGGAGCTCAGCTAGCTGCAATCTCTCCTTGGCCCTTGTGAAGGGAGGAGACCAGTGGTCTCTTAAGCAACCCCTATTGAGACTTCTGTCGAAAAGCAGCTCCTTTACCAACAATGGTCTAGAACAGAGCAGGCAGAGTCCTGTTTGACCTGGCAGGTCTTGGCAGCTACTAAGGACATCTGCCCTGGTGCTTCTCCCCTTTCCCCTTCTCCTGGCTATGACATCACAATCCAGCTGCCCTTTCAACTCCAGTTGTGATGTAATAATAGGGGGAGAGCAGGAGGCAGGTAGCCAATCAGAAAGAAGCTGGAATTATATCAGAGCTGCTCAATGGGCCAATGATACATTTCTTAGCAGTGGGCAGGACTGGTCAGGCTCTATCAGACCAGTACTGCAGGGCAGCGGGCAGGACTGGTTAGGCTCTTTTAACTGGCTGCTCCAAGACATGTTTGCTTTCGCCTCTGCTCCACTGATTTTCTCCATGTTCCTGATCACGTCTAGCTCCTCATGTTGCTGCCATTCCCACTCTAATGTGCTGACCACACTTCTATTGTCTTCTGCTTCTTCTGTAGTGATCTCATCCTCCCCAGAAAAGCTGGGCAACTTTCTGAAAAAATGACGTAGAGCTCCTGCAATGCATCTGCCCAGCATGGTGTAAGGAGAAGGT
Organism: Bradypodion pumilum; assembly: GCA_035047305.1. NCBI lineage: Eukaryota > Metazoa > Chordata > Lepidosauria > Squamata > Chamaeleonidae > Bradypodion > Bradypodion pumilum. Next base: position 226,207,948 of record JAWDJD010000003.1, on the reverse strand, counting down.
TCTTGAACTAAGGACCCCCAGAATGCAGATAGCCAATCAGAAAAAAGCTGGAGTTATATCAGGGATGCTCAATGGCCAAATGATGCATTTCTTAACAGTGGACAGGACCGGTCAGGCTCTGTCAGCGCAATCCTGCAGGGCAGCGGGCAGGACTGATCAGGTTCTTTTGACTGGCTGCTAAAAAGCAAGTTCACTTTTGCCTCTGCTCAACTGATTTTCTCCATGTTTCTGAGGACCTCTGGCTCCTCCTGTTGCTACCATTCCCACTCTAGTGCACTGCCCACACTTCCACTGTCTTCTGGTTCTTCTGTGGTGATCTCATGCTCCCCCAGGAAAGCTGGAGAACCTCTTGAAAATAAGACATTGATCAAGTTTCTTTCTTCATTGGGGGGGAAGATGAGTATGCTAAAGATGATAAATTAAGATGAATTGCTCACATGTGCAAGCACTGGTTGTGTGCCTCCAAGTCACTCTTAAGGCAGCATGGGTAGAGTTTTCATGGAGTGTTTCTCCATCTCCTGCCCACACTACTGTGAATTCCTATGACCAAGCAGGGATTTGAACCTAGGTCTCTTGGGATTTAATCTGGAACTTTAACAAGTTTTATTTAAGACTTGCAGTCAAACTCATTAGTTTTTAAAATGCCGTGAGACTTTTTGTTCATTTTGTTGCAACAAAATAACACAGCAACCTCTGTGGAACGCTTTTGCTTTTATTCAACTTTCTGTACTTTGAAGATGTTTCTGAGTTTCATCCCAAAGTCTGCTGCCTTTGAGCTTCCTTTGTTCCCCTTTGCATTGTGATGGTGTTGTGTTCTGTAAAGCTGTGCCTTTAACAATGTACCTTGCCATGTGTTAACAATGTAACCTTTCTGTGTGCAACATTATAACCATCAGCTGTATCAATGCAAACCTGATAAGGGGATGCGAGCTAGTGACCACCAGAGGGCAGTAGCGAGCGTCCAGCTCTCATGGCTCAGATTCACCTGGTTCAGCAGCGCGGGAAGATTCCCCGCGACCTCCTCACCTGGTCAAGAAGGGCGTGACCTTCTACGACGTCACGCAGGCAGCAACCAATAGTCTGTCGACGAGCCACATTCAAATGTATAGCCAGCTGTATATATTGAGCTACTCATCCGCCATTACCACATGTTCCTCCGGATCATCATGCAATAAACCTGTGTTAAGCCAACCCTTCGGCTGTTTCATTGTCTTTGGTCCCTTACACTAAACTGGCGATGAAGGTGGGATATGGCAGCCCACGGGACCAAGACATGCGCCGGTTTCGAAATCAGGAAACAGGGCGACTGGGAGATCTTCGAGATGGACTTCCAGGCCGCACTGATCAAGTCCGAAGTCACGGAAGAGGCGAAGAAAAGGGCCATCTTCACCAGGATGCTCGGACAGGAAACCAAAAGGACCCTGGTGGACCTGATTGCACTGAGGAGGGTGAGCGAATTCAAGGCCAAGGAACTCATGCAGATGCTGCGTGAGCACGTCCGGCCCGCCACGGCGATGTTTCCCGCTCGGAGTGCGTTCTGGAGGCGAGTCCAAGCGCCCAGGGAGACGGTCGCCGCATTCGTGGCGGCCCTGCGGCTGGCGGCCGGCCCGTGCAAATGGGAGAATGCCGAAATCACCCTCCAAGACTGTGTGCTGTGCGGCCTGAACGACGCCGAGACCCAGCGCACATTGATGAACCAAGAGCCGCCTCCCACGTTGCAGGAGGTTGTCAGAGCGGCCCAGGCCGCAGAAGCTACAAAGGCCGGGGTCCAAGAACTCCAGGACTGGCGGCCGAAGTCGAGCAAGGCAGAGACTCCGGTACAGGCGGCCCGGCGAACTTCGAGGTCGTCCACAGAGAGCAGCGACGACGAGGATGTCCGGAGGGTCCGGAAGGAGAGCCGACGATGCGACGGCTGTGGAGCGGCCCACGACCGCGTAAAGTGCCCCTTCCGGAAGGCCGAGTGCCACAACTGCGGCCGCCGCGGGCACATCGCCAAGGTGTGCAGAAAGAAGCGCGAGTCCCGGAGGAGCTCCGCAGACCGTTCCGCGGGACAAGACCGCCCAACGAGACCCAAGGACGGCGCCCAGGCCACGCGGAAGCAGGACGGCGTGGGCCGCATCTCCGACGGCAGCGAGGACGACGCCCCAGTGTTCAGCGTGTCTACAGGACACCCCCGCTACTTTGTTGAGGTACTAGTCCAAGGGGTTCCCATTAGGATGGAAATTGACTCGGGGTCCTCATATTCAATCATTTCCCAGAGGGAGTTTTTGTGAATTGCCCCCCACAAGCGACCCAAGCTCAAAGCTTTGAGGTCCACACTACGGGACGTGCAAGGGAACAGCATTCCAGTGTTGGGGGTCGGAGAATTTCAGGTCAAATTCAAGGAGCACGCCGCGTCCCTTCCCCTAGTCGTGCTCAAAGGGGGAGATTGCAGCCTCCTCGGGACTCAATGGTTCCAGCCCCTGGGGTTGTTTATTGGGGGGGTGCACGCCGTTGGGATGCACGCCGTGGGGACTGATCCAATTCAGGAGGTGTGCGAGGCGCACCCCGAAGTCTTCAAAAAAGTATTGGGGAAATTCAAGGGGCCCCCAGTGACTTTCGACCTGGACCCGGAGGTCCGCCCAATTCGCCTTAAACCACGCAGGGTGCCGTTCGCACTTAAGGACAAGATAGAGGCGGAACTGGACAAGTTGGTGGGCCAGGGGATCCTTGTGCCTGTAGATACTGCGGAGTGGGAAACTCCAATTGTAACCGCACTAAAGGCCAATGGGGAGGTCCGCATATGCGCCGACTACAAGTGCACCATCAACAAGGCGATCCGCCCGAATGCTTATCCGGTGCCGGTAGTCAGCCATCTGCTGGCCAGGTTACACGGGGGAAAGTGTTTCGCTAAGCTCGACTTAGCACAGGCCTACCAGCAGCTTACGGTGTCCCCTGCCGCCGCTGCTGCGCAGACCATAGTCACCCATAAGGGGACGTTCCAGGTGACGCGCCTCCAGTTTGGCGTGAATTCAGCGCCTGGAATTTTCCAGTCACTCGTGGAACGCCTCCTGAAGGGATTGGAGGGGGTGTTGCCTTATTTTGATGACGTGTTAATAACGGGGGGGAGTCGGGTTGAATTGGCCAAGAGGTTGGGGAAGGTCCTGACAATATTCGAAAAAGCGGGGCTGAGGCTGCGGAAGGACAAATGCGTCTTCTTCGCAACCGAGGTTGAGTTCCTAGGGTTTTGTGTGACTCCTGAGGGAATAAAACCATCCAAGTCCAAGGTAGCAGCCATTAAGAAAGCCCCCCGCCCCACCTCCAAGCCCGAGCTGCAGTCGTTCCTAGGGCTGCTCAACTTTTACCACTCCTTCCTCCCCCGGAAGGCAGCGGTGGCTGAACCGCTACACAAACTGCTAAAGAAAGACCAGGCATGGAAGTGGGGCAATGACCAAGAAAGGGCATTCAGCGAGCTCAAAAGCCTCCTAGCGTCCGATGCCATACTGACCCATTTCAACCCCAAACGCCCAGTAGTTCTGACCTGTGATGCATCTCCAGTGGGGGTGGGGGCGGTGCTGTGCCACGTGTTGGAAAACGGAAGGGAAGCCCCGATAGCATTTTACTCCAGGTCCCTGTCCCAAGCGGAGAGAAACTACGCACAGACAGACAGGGAGGCACTAGCAATAGTCGCGGGGACGAAAAAATTTCACGATTTTCTGTACGGCCGCCCCTTCACCATTGTAACGGACCACAAGCCCCTGCTAGGCATCTTTACCGCAGAAAAGCCCACCCCACAGATCCTGTCCCCGAGGATGCTCAGGTGGGCCATTTTTCTCAACGCGTATCAGCACGCGTTGGTCTACCGGCCCGGAAAAGAGATCAGCCATGCGGACGCTCTATCTAGGTCTCCCCTTCCCCTAACACCCAGCCAGGTGAGCAAGGGGGAGCGGGACCATCAGGTTCTCATGATAGAGGTGCTGGATTCGCCCCCCGTAGTGCCCGCCGACATTGCCAAAGCGACAGAGAAGGACAAGACGTTAGCGGCAGTTAGCTCCTGGGTGCAGAAAGGGTGGCCGGCGTCCTCCCCAGCGGAGGAGTTCGCTCCATTTTTCAGAAAAAAGCTAAAACTGTCCCTAGAGAGGGGGTGCCTCTTGTGGGGGCAGCGGGTGGTGATCCCCACTTCCCTTCGGCCGCGGGTGCTCAAACTGCTGCACGTCAGCCACCCTGGTATCGTGCGATCCAAGGCGCTGGCCCGGAGTTACTTCTGGTGGCCCCAGCTGGACGCCGACATCGAGCACATGGTCGGCACTTGTGATAGTTGCCAATGCTCCAGACCAGAGGAGGCCCGCCTTCCCCACAGGGAATGGGACGCGGCTAAGGGGCCGTGGTCCCGGGTGCACGTTGATTTCGCGGGCCCGTTCAGAGGCACCCTGTTCCTTCTTGTAGTGGACGCCTTCTCCAAATGGTTGGAGGTTATCCCGGTCACGAGCACCTCCTCGGCCCAGACCATTAGGCATCTGCGGAGGCTCTTTTCCACGTTCGGCATACCCGACACATTAATCAGCGACAACGCTAGTTGTTTTACGTCCTCCGATTTTAGGGCATTCATGGAGATTAACGCCGTTCGGCACATCACCTCCGCCCCGTTTCACCCGGCCACCAATGGCCAAGTAGAGCGCCTCGTCCGCACCACGAAGGACGCGTTGCGGCGCATGGGCCCAGGGGATCTGAACCTACAAGTGTGTCAGTTTCTGCTAGGGTACAGGGTAACCCCGTTGGCGTCAGGATACTCCCCCGCAGAGCTCTTAATGCGCAGGAAACTGACCACCATCCTTACTAGGCTAGACCCCACGAGGGTAGAGGACAAAGGAAGGAACATCGGGCTGGAGGCCACAAAGAGTTTCAGTGTAGGCGCCCCCGTGCATTGCAGGAATTACGCCAGCACGGGCCCAGCCTGGGTACCGGGCGTAGTTGTGGAGCAAACCGGTCCCGTGTCGTACCGCGTGGAAACCAGCACAGGGCTCCTGTGGAGGCGGCACGCGGACCAGCTCCGACGCAGGGTCTCCGATGAGCAGGGCGCAGACCAAGCAGGGCATAAGTCAGCGTTAGGGTTCTCCCCCACCCGTTCAGCCCAAGGGGGAGGGAAGGGGGACCGCGGGCCCCCACCAAGGGGGGAGGAGGATATCCTCGTAGATATCCTGGGGGATCTTTCCGAGGAGGAGGGACCCGACCCCATACATATCTCGCGGAAGGTCCCCACAAATGCGGACACCCCTACTAAGTTAGATTTTGATTTTCAGAACCGGGGGGGTTTCGGAGTGGTCCCCCACCCGTCCAAGCGAGAAGAGGGGTTTTTCCTTAGCCCCGACTGCCCCCGGTCTGCCCACAATGGAGTTTTTCCCTTCCCCTAAGGCCGCCAGACAGCGGCAAGCCACTAACAAGTCTCCCTCTCCCATTTCAGGACTAGGGACCAGGGAACAAAGAAGCAATAACGCCCCCGGGGGGGGCAGCCCTCTTCACGGCCCAAACACACATGCAACAAGCCATCTTGGCTGAGAGACTTCGTCTCATCCTAGGGGGGAGGGATGTTGTGTTCTGTAAAGCTGTGCCTTTAACAATGTACCTTGCCATGTCTTAACAATGTAACCTTTCTGTGTGCAACATTATAACCATCAGCTGTATCAATGCAAACCTGATAAGGGGACGCGAGCTAGTGACCACCAGAGGGCAGTAGCGAGCGTCCAGCTCTCATGGCTCAGATTCACCCGGTTCAGCAGCGCGGGAAGATTCCCCGCGACCTCCTCACCTGGTCAAGAAGGGCGTGACCTTCTACGACGTCACGCAGGCAGCAACCAATAGTCTGTCGACGAGCCACATTCAAATGTATAGCCAGCTGTATATATTGAGCTACTCATCCGCCATTACCACATGTTCCTCCGGATCATCATGCAATAAACCTGTGTTAAGCCAACCCTTCGGCTGTTTCATTGTCTTTGGTCCCTTACACTAAAGATGGCCTTGACCTTCTGAGCCCATTGGCATGTTTGCAGCATGAGCTGTAAATAGGAGAATGGGAGGCATTCTGGTATACCTTAGGAACCAGAAAAATCTGGTTCCACAGGATTGCTCTTTGAGCGAAACACCATTGTAAGTGATCAATTGTGACTTCTGGCGGGGGGGATTGCGAACCCCAATTTAGTTTTTAAGCGAGTTTTTAGTTAGTTTTAGTTGTTAAGCGAGGTGACCAGAGAAAATTCTGCTCTTTAAGCGAGTTAGTCTCTAAGCAAGGCGCTCTTTACGCGAGGCTTTACTGTATATATAAATTAATCTTAACAATTTGTGCATGCGCACTCCTCACCACCCATGGGACATTATACCTTCAATTTATGATTCGTTTATTACTACTAACAATCTTAATATATAAACCCAAGGTGTCCTTCTGTGAGATGGATATGCACCCCGACACCTGGCCACCCACCCCCCTAAAACCATGGCCATTACTTACCTTGCCCCTTAAGCTGGGTTGGCAAGGAGTACCAGCAACCCACCGTGGGTTCCTTCACCCCAAAAAGGGGCCACGAAGGGGGTGCCCCCAGCTGCCAGGTAGCCTGGCGGGGAAGGCAGGTCTGTGCACACGCGACATGTGCATGCAACCCAGAAGAGCCCTCCCCAGCAAGGCCGGAAAGAACAGAGGGGACTTTGCATGTGCCACAGTCCCCGTCTGCCAACCAGCATGCACCCGCATTTCGGCCGGCCCAGCCACCGGGAGCTGCATGGAATGGCTCAGGGCAGGGAGGAGGAATGCGCGACTCAGCAACCAGGCAGGCCAGGGGGAGGGGCGGCGGCTGCACTCCCAGGCCCGCGCCATCACAGGCAGGGCCACGCCTGTTTGGGAGCCCCTACCCGACCGGCCATCCAGCCTTGCCCTACTCCGGCAGCTGGACATCGTGGCCTCCCTCCTCCGCCCTCCTGAGGGGCGCCTTGGGAGCCTACCTGTCAAGTATCCCGGATTGGCCGGGATTTCCCATATTTCTGCGCCAATTTTCTCCATTTCCCACCCGGAGCTGCCGCTACCCCGTAATTTGTCAGTGGGGGGAAAGGAGTTACTGCACATCCCTTCTGCGCAGGTCCTTTCTACGCATGCGTAAAAGCTTTCTACGAATGCATAGAAGCAACCTGCGCAGAACGTTTCTGTGCAGGTCACTTCTACGCATGCGTAGAAGGCTTTTACGCATGGGTAGAATGGACCTGCGCAAAAACATTCTGCTCAGGTCCCGTAATCTCCAGAGCTGCGCTTTACAGGTATGCTTGGGAGGTGGGGGGGAGAGACACATGGAGTGGCGCCAGGAGGCCGCACCTGTGCCACCACACTCCGCAGGCCTTGTGAGTGTGACATCCCCCCCCCAAGGAGCCTCCCTTACTGCAGTCTGGCTCTTCTGCCCTCCTGAAGGGGGGGCAGAGGTCACAGACACGAGCCCTGAAGACTGCCACATCGCAGCTGCAGCCTTTGGCCGGCCACCCCCACCATGTCACTCTCCTCAACTCTACAGACTCATCTTCTCTCGATATTAATTCTTCAGTTACAATATTAATAATTATTTTAATCTGATTAGCCATGTAATAAAAATTTTTAGATTTAGGATGCCTAATCCACACTTTCTCTGAGGTTTGTACCATAACTTTTTATGCTTCCTGATGTCCCCTGATCTCTCTCCATGTAAGGACATACTGTGTTAGGCTTAGGAAGGGTTAATGCTCATTGGCAAAACATTATCTGCAAGCAAATAGTCATAAGCAATACAGTAATTGTGTATGTTGCCCTTATAATGAAATTTTTATTTTGAGTCATTTCTGTGTTTTGCAAAAGTTATGACATCGGTTGGTGACAGGCAGGGCAAGCAGACAGAGGTGAAAGGAGGTGGTCAGAACGATTTAGGTCTTTAAAGATATTGACATAAAATATATATTTTATAGCACAATATAGATGTTATGCAACATTGGGTAGGAAATTGGCAGGTGTTAAAAACTAGCTTCCTAGATGTTCTGAACTACAGTAGACCATTGCATAACGACGTTACTTGGTTCCCCAAATAGCGTTGCTAAGCGATTTTTGTTGTTATGTGGGTTTCTATGGAGTTTCCCACATAACAACGTTTTTAGCGTCGTTGGTTTATTAGCATTGTTGTCCGGACAATGACACTAAAACGTTGTGCGGGGGAACACATGGTGCATAACGACGCATTGTTAAGCGAAAATTATGTTATCCGAATGCGTTGTTATGTGAGGGTTGACTGTATAGCTTTTTTCTGCCCTATCTAGCATAATCAATACTTGGGGTCCAAGTCTGAAAACCAAAGGTTGGGAAACACTGGCTTAGAAGGAGGAAACTTGAATCCCAAACAATAATGAGAACATGTTGAGACTACTTCTTACAAGGTAGTCTGGGCTCACTCATTTTTTGGTTGCTTGATTGGGTCAATCTCCTTAAGCAAACCATTCCCATTTTTAAGGGGCGGGGGAGGTGGGAACACACATATTGTATAAACTGTACTGATATATCTTGATTATTGTAATGACTTTAGTGGTTTAGATCACTGTTTCCCAACCTTTGGTTTTTGGACTTAAATTCCCAGAAGCATAAGTCAATTCCCCAAAGCACTGATCAGCCAATATACTGGCTTAGGCTTCTGGGAATTAAAGTTTCCCTGTGGGGTGTGTGCCCCATGTTGGGAGCCACTGGTTTAGAGTAAGGTGATATTTAAATGAGTTTCTTGTTCAGTGTGTTTTTAATTTATTTTAATTGTTTTAAAAAACGTTGGCTGCCTTGAGTGCCATTCTCCAGAAGGGTGAGATAAACAAGTGATAGAATGGATGGATGGATGGATGGATGAATGAATTGGAAAGGACATCTGGAGAGCCCTTCCTGGTGGTTCCATAGGGTTGTGAAGTACACTCAGCAGTTATTCAGAATATGACCTTTAGTGGGGTGCCACTCAGTATTAGATCTTCTCTAATCATTTTTAAGTATAGTAAAGCATACAGGAGAACCCCACATAATGAAAAAAATTCCGTTCCATGGAGCTCTTCACTATGTAGTTCCCTATGGGAGATATCCTGCATAACGGGGGGAAATGTTCATTAACCGGGGTTCCCATTAAGCAGGTATACCCTAGTTACCAAAAAACCCGCATAACGGAAAAAAATTCATTATGCTGGGGATCGCCATTGCATAATGAAGGCTTTGCTATGTGAATTTTTCACTATACAATGTGTTCGTTATGTGAGGTACCATTGTACTTTTATCTCTTTATGTATATATCACAATAAATAGATTGCAAAGAGTAGTCACATGGAAGACTGGGGAAATATTTGCATGCTGACCCTATCATTAAAGAACCTTGAAAGGTGAAACGTATAATCAGTAACCAGCTTTTGCTGTTGTATTTTCAGGTTACATCCAAGCCTGCAGAGGACTCATGATCGCTGCTGTTTGTCTTGGATTTTTTGGCTCAGTTTTTGCACTGGTTGGGATGAAGTGTACAAAAGTTGGAGGCTCTGACCGGACAAAATCTAAAATTGCTTGTTTAGCTGGGCTGATTTTCATACTCTGTGGTAAATATGAAATTATAAGCGTTGGGTGCTCTGCAGTTCTCTGAGAGTGCATCATATCAAGATAATGGGGAAACTGTTGTAAACTTGATTAGTCAGCAGGATCAAGTCTACATGTACGTTGCAAGTTCTTTTACTGAAATATTATCCTTGATGCATTCCAGGGCTGAGCGCACTGACTGGTTGTTCTCTATATGCACACCAAATCACATCTGAGTTCTTTGACCCCGCATATATTGCACAAAAGTAAGTATTGTCAGAAAAGTTATAAAGTATAATTATATAAATTATATTAAAATATAGCATTAAAAGCACAACATTATAAAAGAATAGGATCCACCCATTAAAGCTCTTCCTCAGCATCCAGTCAATCGCTAACACCCACCTGATTCCTGAATGAAAAGGTCTTTATTTGCCATAGGAAGAACAACAGGGCTGGTGGCAGGCCAGCTGCCCCACATCCTGGAAGCCGCCACTGAGAAGCCCTTTCTCCCAGCCCCACTAAACACACCTCCAAGGGTAGTGGGGTGAAGAGAAAAGCCATTCCCACAGATCTCAAAAGCCAGATATGTATATATAAAAAGAGCCTTATAGAAACTCACTTGCTAGAAGCTAAGGTAAGCTTCTCTTGTAAACTCATTCATTGGGAATAAGCTGTAGTGATAATTAGCACCTTGGTTTCCAGAATAAAATCAAGTCAAGGTCTTAATCTCATGGTGGATTTGATTTCAATCAAATTGATTTAATCATGGGATTTCTACATAAAGGCTCATTCTTGCTGGGATAATCTTAATATTTACAACCAGATGAAGGTATCATTTTCATTTGTTTTTACAGTTATACCAAAAAAAGAGTACTGATTTGATTATACTATTAGGAACACAACAGACAGATAATTATGAAATTATTGTAAGGTAAACTATCCACACTTTAATAGGTTAATCATATTCAGACAACTTTCCTGTTGTACTTTATTGGAAGGGGAGAAATAATCATTACCTTTATAATACAAATCTAAGAAGTTTTATTTAACTAAAACAATAACATTATAGCATATGCATTCTTGTATTTGCTCAAACATCCATGTTTGTTAATTGACATGGTTAAAAAGATAATTTGCCCATTCATGAAAAACTTAAAATTTTGTCTTTTTGTAGCTCACTCATCTTCATTTTCTTGTTTGTTCATAATCTGGAAAAGAAAAACATTCTTGTTTTGTTGGGTTACAATTTCTCAGTTTAGAATGAATTAAGCCAAAAGAAAATAATATTATTTCTATGTTAGCAGAAGTTGTTACTGCTCTTAAAAGTGAAATTATTACTTCAGTAGCCTCTAAATTGAAGTTTTTAAGTGACTTCTACCAGTTCATTGGTGCAGCGGCAGCAACATTCTTTAATGGTTCTCACTTAGCTATGACATTTATTATAGTTGCCATTACAAATGGATGCCGGATAGCTATGTCATAGCTAAGTCCTCTTCCAGAGCACTTAAAGTTTGCCCAGGTACCAGATATTGAAAACATTTGTGAGAAAAATAGCTGGGAAACGGCGCTAATCCCATTTGTTTTTTCTAACACTTATAATTTAATTCTGTCGGTGGAATTCTATTTTTATGTGCTCACATAGTTCCTTCTGAATTTCAACAGCATCCAGCAACAAAGCCGCCATTTTCTGTATTTTGTTTAAAGCAGGAGTTCTCATCCTTTTCATGCCATGGGCCGGACCACTCCCCCTCAAACAGCTGAGCAGGCAGGATGTGTTTTTCCCCCCCACCGTAAACACTGCCGTAAGCCATGGTGGGCACGTATGCGCAGGTGCATTTATGACTGTCGTAAACACATCCGCTTCCACTTCTGGGGTCATTGCTATGGGCCATAGGTTGTGAACCCCTGGTTTAAAGCTTCAGAAATGGGTTTCAGGATGCTCAGCATATGGTAGCTACATCCTGCCATTTTAATTGCTATGGATATATTTAGCAATTACAATGATGTTAATCTTTATTTCTAGAACACGAGTCTTTGGCTAGGAGGTGCAACAGATGAACTCTGTAACCATATGTTATTAGCTTTATATTCCCTTCCTCCTCTTCTACATTTCTTCTCATTTTGGATACATTTGCAGCATTGTCTGTGATTAAACTGCATACAGTACTTGACATCTGAATTTTTGTTCACCTGTTATTATAGTTTTTGCTGCCACTTCCTGTAGGTATATCCGCTGCATGTGCATTTCCTGACCTATCAATTGTGCATATACAAGCATAACCACAGGATTTATTTGTTAGATTTATACAACCACCCTTTTCGCCTAAGCAGGGCAGCTCTCAATGTCAGTTAAAACCTATACCCAGTACTAATTAAAACTAAAGACTGTAAAACTGTCTAAAAGCTTTTATAAAACCTCCCCAATCCCCTTAAAAAGAAGGACACTCAGGAGTCCCGGTCCAGGAGCGGGCGTAATTGGTGGATGACACAAAGTTGCACAAAAACCCTCCTGGTTACGACTGTCACCTGCTCTTCGAGCAGTAGTCGCGAGTCCAGGAGGACCCCCAAATTACGCACCGGATTTATCTGGGGCAAAAGAATCCCATCCAGAACCAAAGATGGTAGCTCCCAGGATAACATGGGCCCTCAAACCCACACTCACTCAGTTTTGCAGGATTCAGCTGAAGCCTGTTGTCCCCCATCCAGACCCTTACAGCCTCCAGGCACCTGGATAGGACTTCAACTGCAGCACTTGGGTTCCCATGGGCCGAGACGTTTAGCTGGGTATCATCGGCATATTGATGATACTTCACCCCATGGGAACGGATGATCTCACTCAGTGACTTCATATAGTTGTTAAAGAGGAGAGGCAAGAGAACCGAGCCCTGTGGCACCCCATAATGGAGAGGACTAGGACTGGACATCTTGCCCTACAACAACCCTGACTGAGTCCAGCCCCTCGGAAATGAGGAGAACCAGGACCACATGGTGCCCTGGGCCCCCAATCCTTGGAGCCGTTCCAGAAGGATACCATGGTCGATGGTATTGAAGGCCACTGAGAGGTCAAGGAGAGCGAGGATGGAAGGATTACCCCTGTCCCATTCTCACCAGAGATCATCCACAAGTGCGACCAATGCAGTTTCAGTACCATATCCGGGCCTGAATCCTGAACTGAAAAGAATCCAGATAATCGTTGTGGATCATTGTGGACGTTTCTCCTCCCATCAAGACAAGTTTTCTATTTAATATACATTATAGTCATCATGAACTATCTTTGGATAGATTCCCCCACCCCAAGTCTTTTTATTTTTTGAATATTGATTTTTTAAAAATCTGACTTAAATAAAAATGGATTTTACTTTAAAAATCCAAACTTTCTTTTATTTTTTAAAAGCCCATTCATTTTTATTCACCATGCTTGATCTTTTATTAATGTTGCTGGAGACATTCTATTCTGACATATTTTAAAACTGTGAGTGGAAGTGGACTTCATTCATATCAATTGGACTTGTGCTTCTATACCTTTCATAATCTGTTACCAAAATGTCAATAAAGAGTCTCCCAAAGGAGATGCCTTCCTGATGTGTTAAATTACAAGTCCCAACATTTCCTGACAGGACAGACAAGCAACAGGCTCAGGATGGCTGTTTTAAGTGAATGGGCAAAGGCAATTGTTCAGGAAAAGAGCCGAAGTTCTGATAACTTTGTTGTGCACTCTTATGTTATGGTGTATTCAACTCTTGCAGTGTTATTTAGTGAAATGTGTGTTAATAAGCTTGGTGGCTTTGTTTATCTTTTTCATACATATACTCATACCCCAAATTGTTGGGGGGGGGTAGTTGCTGATTAAAGTCTTTGTGAAGCATGAATGTATCACTTTCTTGCAGGTATGAATTAGGCGCAGCTTTGTTCATTGGATGGGCTGGAGCATCACTTTGCATAATTGGTGGCAGTATATTCTGCTTCTCAATTGCTGAAAACAATAAAACTCCAAGGTAGAGAACACACCAGCTTTATTGAAATTAATGCATTAGCATATTTCTAATTATTAAATGTATAAGAAGGTAAGCTACACAGATTATCTTTCAAAACCAACCTTTCAGTTAAGGTTTGGGAATGATTGGTTGAAAGAAAATAAGGGAGGGTTAAGGTTTTTAACTCCCCTTTTGAGGAAACGTCTTGTTTGATATTGCTTGTCTCTATAAGGTTTTAGCATAGTGTTAGAAGCCATGTGGCAGAAGCTGATAGCAAAAGCCTTCAACTGCAGCATGGCGACTCAACAACACTTTCCTTCTAAAGGAATATATTTTTGTGTTTTCAGTGCTCTTAAGCATGAATTTTATGATTCAATAACCAGCAATAAGATCTTTGAGCTTGCCAGGCATTTTGGACTTTTAGACAGAGGTGTAAAAAGCATCTGTACAGTGATACCTCATACAACGTCCAAACTTGGTTCCACAAGTTTGGACTTTATATGGATTTGAACTTTGTATGAGGCATGTAAAATCCTAGCCGCGATGCCTCATACAACGTCCAAATCCTTGCCGCAATGCCTCGTACAACGTCATTTCCATAGAGATACATTGTACTGTAACAGCACAGACTTCAGGGCAAAGTCAAGGAAACAGACAGAAAACTGACAGAACTTTAAGAAATCATTGTCTAAAGGCTAAATACATTACAAAAACATGTCAAACAACCCTGATTGTCCAAGAACCTGAAAAATGCTGCAAAAATCCCAGGAATGCTTCTAAAAATTCTGATGAAAAAATTCAAAAAAAAATCCAAAGTCACGCTCAAAACCACTCCTAAACACTCTTTGCCTTGTGCAAAACCCACAAGAGCAATGCACACATGTGTCCTATCTTTTATACTGCCCAGGCACAATGCAACCTGGGAAAAACCCAATGCCTCATACAAAGTCGAGCGACTTTATACGAGGTAACTTTTTTCAAGAAATTAGGTGATGTTGTATGAATTCAATGTTGTACGAAGCGGACTTTGTATGAGGTATTACTGTATTTACTTTTAGCAGTACTAGTTGTCTTTCCTGTTCCATTCTTTCTCAGATTTCTTACTCACCTTCCTTCTCTGCCTGTTTAGGAAGAGGGATTTTAATTATAGGAGAGAAGCAATGGGACCTGAAGGAGGTAGAAGATGAAGGCACACTAGCCGCTGTTGCTGTACTAGCAAAGTGTTAGTAGGAGGATTACATAGATTACAATATTTTATTCTGAGATGGATTGCGAAGAGGACACCTATTGAAAGTAAAAAGCCTTGGGTGATAACGCACTTGCTTCTAGATGGTAGAGATATAGGCATGATATGCATATTAATGAGTCTCTTTCCATTGGCCCAGCTTTTCTCATGGATGCCTTCTCAGTGTTTCAGACTTTGAGTTCCATAAACCCAGGACAGCATGGCTAATGTTTAAGGATGAAGAAATTTCTAGTCTAAAACACCCAGAGCGCATCAGTCTAGGATATGCTGCTTTAACTGAAAGACCCACGGGATTCCTGTGAAATATTTCCTTCTCCTACATCTCCAGAAATGCCACTTACCAGAAACCAAAGCTCAGCTTTAAAGAGATGCTTACAACCCCATTAAAGACAACATGACTTACTTTTGAACAAACATGCATTGAATGTGTTGTTAGGCTCAAATGCAGGGCTCTTGTTAGTCCCATGTTGTCATTTCATTGAGCAGCAGGAGTCCCTCCCTTCATGCCACATTTGAAACTCTCCTTGGTTTCAACAGCAGTTGGTTACATGATGTGGAGAAGGACTACTTGGGGTTCAAGGAGTGTTGGGTTCTGGCTGGCTCAAATGCAGCCAAAAAGAAACAAAGACATTAGGCGAGAATGGCAGAATGTGGCTACAAAAGACAATTGGAATGCTTTTGAACAAGAGGTGAACAGTGCTCTGGGCCAGAGGCAATATTTCTGAAGTCTGCTGCTCCCATGCCCTCAAAGTAGAATGGTGACCCTTTTCTCTGACCTTGCTGCTGACACTCAGTAAATTCTTTTCAGGCATGAAGTATTGGGTATTATGTATTACCTGCTCAATTCCTCTTAACATTTGCTGTTAAAAATGCAAAAGCGGGGCAAAAAATGCAGTAGTAATTGTCTGAATGCATTAGGAAACATTTTACACAGAGCCAATTCCATGGCCGCAAGAGACAAAGATTGATCATCATTAAATGGCTGCTCTCTCCCCCTTGGATTGGCCATTAACTAGACTTTCTAATTTCTTCCTGACTCTGCAAGCCTGTTGACTCTCTGGCCAACCTCCATGCTTTGGTAACCTCTGGAAAGGAACTTTTGCTCCCCAGACTTATAATCCTTAGCCGTGAGAATGTGCTAGCAGATCACTCCCTTCCTTTTTCCAGATACAGTAATACCTCATACAAAGTCCGCTTCATACAACATCGAATTCATACATTGCATAAGTTCTTGAAAAAAGTTACTTGACTTTGTATGAGGCATTCAGTTTTTCCCTGGTTGCATTGTGCCTGGGCAATATAAAACACAGGACATATGCGTGCATTGCTCCTGTGGGTTTTCCACCAGGCAAAGTGTGTTTAGGAGTGGTTTTGAGCATGATTTTGGATTTTTTTTCAATTTTTCATCAGAATTTTTAGAAGCATACCTGGGATTTTTGCAGCATTCTTCAGGTTCTTGGACAATCAGGGTTGTTTGACATGTTTTTGTAATGTATTTAGCCTTTAGACAATGTTTTCTTAAAGTTCTGTCAGTTTCCTGTCTGTTTCCTTGACTTTGCCTTGAAGTCTGTGCTGTTACAGTACATCTCTATGGAAACGACGTTGTAAGAGGCATCGCAGCAAGGATTTGGACGTTGTATGAGGCATTGTGGCTAGGATTTTGCATGCCTCATACAAAGTCCAAATCTGTATAAAGCCCAAACTTGTGGAACCAAGTTTGAACGTTGTATGAGGTATCACTGTATCGTTATAGTAGAATCCAGAAATGTGTTGGGAGTATTTGTGTCTGCTTTCTGGGTAGCTGCAAATGTCAATTCTTTCTACATTTTACAGTTACAGTTACAGGATGATGCTTCAATGTGCATGTCTGAACATGGTAACATAGGTGCCTTGAACACAATAGGACTTACCAGTGTGTAGTAGTTTGAACAGTTGTCCAAAAAAACATGGACAGCTGGCTCCCAAGTAGCTACATGAATTGCAGGTCAGCCAAATGTGCTCCATTTTCCATGAATGTTGCAATATATCTGTGTTCTATGTTGAATGTACATAGAGGAACCTACAGTATTGGGTCCATAGTAGTTGTGCTACAGAATGCAACAGCTAGTTGGTTCCAGTGTTACAGCCAAGTCATCCCATTCTGTTGGCTGCTTTAGCAGTGCAAACATCCATAGCCTAATCCAATCACAATACCAGGGAAAGTTGTGAGGAAGGTAACGTAAATGTCACATAAAAGCAAATAATTAGTCAGTCTTGAACTCTGGTATCAGGCTGTTACTGCAAGACTTAATTAACGGCCCCAAGCTGGTAGTGAGCAATTTTTCATGATCATCAGACTCAGCAGGGGTTTAGTTCCACAAATAGAAAACTTAGAACACTTACAGCACAAGCCTTAAGAATATCTGCTCAGACGTAAGTAATCCCCCGCAATCCTTAAAAGTATTTCTTGCAGGCAGACTTATGAGTAAATGTGTATCTATGGAACTTTATACACAGAATACTTTCAGGCATGGATAGATAGCCTTACATCTCATTTTGTATATTTCTATTTAGAAGCAGGAGTCAGTACAACTGAGTATGTTTTCCCACTATAGTAAAAAAAAAGATATAAACAAATGTTTTTCAGTTTATATTTTTAAATTACCTCTTACCTCTGCTATGCAATTATCAGGTGGGTATTCTAGGGGAAAGAATGGATGTTTGCCTTTAAATATCACCTTTTCAATTTGGAGAATTAGCATGAACAACCTTCTCACTTTTTCAGGATGGGATACGCGTATAACAGAGCTGCTTCTGTGATTTCTGCTCGAACAAAGGCATACGATGGCTCAGCAGATTTGAAGATGCCCAAAGCCCCTCCAAAGCATTTTGATAAAAATGCCTATGTGTAGTTAGATGGTTCTGAAAATAAATGTATTTTTTAAAAATCTTGTTTGTACTGTTCGCTCACAGAAATGATTTTTAGAAAGGTACTGTTAGCATAAGGAATGTGGATATTTTATAAATGAACTCTTGCCTATTGGATGTAAATTGCCCTTATGCTTTATTTTAAGACTTGTACTGATGTTTTACATAAATTATATGTGTAAATCATCTCCTGTTTTGCTTTCTGTTTAAAAAAGTATTTACAAATAAACTCGCATCATATTCATTATGATGAATAGTATCCAGGTTCTACACCTTGAAATGTTGCAAGAAATAAAAAAATGTACATTTTTGGATAAGTACTGTTTTTTGTAACCTGTTACCCGATATACTGAAAAGACTAAGGGCAAAGTCCTAACTAGCCAAGATGGCTAAAGGCTTGCTCAGCTAAGGCTAAGCTAGCTAAAGCCATGCTGAATTTAAACACTCAAGTGGTTAAGACGTTGACTGGGAGGCAGAAAGTCAGCAGTTCGATTCCCGAGTACTGCAGGACGGAATGAGCTCCCGTCTTTGTCCCAGCTCCAGCCAACCTAGCAGTTCAAAAGCAAGAAATTGCAAGTAGATAAATAGGGACCACTTCTGTGGGAAGGTAACAGCGTTCCGTGCACTTCGGTGTCTAGTCATGCCTGCCACATGACCACGGAAACGCCTGCAGAAGCAGACAGCGCTGGCTCTGGCTTTGAAACAGAAATGAGCACTGAACCCTAGAGTCGGATACAACTGGCTTTCAAGCAAGGGAAATTTACCTTTAAGGATGTTGGAAATTACTAACAGGAAATTAGCCTGACCCTGGCCTACTTTTGTGCCAGTATAGCAGCTATGACTTCCGTATCTCTGCTCTCCCTTTTCCCCCACCCTATGCAGGGAGGAAGATGATGTATTCTTAGCTACTTCTAGGGGTCATTGAAAGTGCTGGCTGTGAGCACCTCACATTGCTGCCTGTCCTCTTCTGTATCCAAAGGAAAACAAGGGGGAAGCTTTGGCTTGAGTAGAAAATCCTGGAAATGTTGGCTGAAACACAAAAAAGCAGCCCCTCTCCTTAATTCCCCCTCCGTCTTCCCTATTCAGGGATCATCTTTTCTCATGTAGAAATCCTTTGAACCACTTGACTTGGACAGGGACTTGGCTGACTCCTGGAAAACTAGGTACAAGTAGGGTTGCCATACATCCCGGAAAACCGGGATTGTCCCGGATTCATGGTCAGAAAAATTGTCCCAGCCAGTTCAATAAAAATCATATTAAAGTCCTGGATTTTTAAAAAAACTTCCAGATTGTGTATTATAACTCTCCATTAAAATAAATTTGAGTATACCTGGAACTGAGGACATTAGGAGTTGACCACAACACAACTTCTCAGAAGTACAACAGATCATCTAACAGTAAGAATTGTTGTAAATAAATTCGTTTATGTATTGATATAGTTAATGTGAAAGTGTTTTATAGCTGTCATAAGAACATAAGAACATAAGAACAGCCTTGCTGGAACAGGCCACAGCCCATCCAGTCCAGCATTCTGTCTCACACAGTGGCTCACCATTTCCTTCAGGGTATTCCCAAGCAGATGCCTTCACCTGCTTAGGATTCCCTGGAAATGATATTGAGAGATATCCTGCCTATCTCTCCAACCCGGAGGTTGTCCTTAAGTATCCATAATTATAGCCATTGATACTCTTCTCCTCCATGAACTTGTCTAATCCTTTCTTAAAGCTGTCAAGACTGACAGCTGTCACCACTTCTTCTGGCAGGGAGTTCCATAGACCAGTGATCCTCTGGGTGAAAAAATACTTTCTCTTATTTGTTTGAGAACTAGTACCCAAAAGTTTCATCGAGTGTCCCCTAGTTCTAGTGTTATGCGATAGGGAAAACAGTTTTTCCTTATCTACTTTGTCCACACTGTGCATGATTTTATAAACTTCAATCAGGTCACCTCTTAGATGTCGTCGTTCAAGAGTGAAGAGGCCCAACCGTTGCAGCCTCAGATGGTAAGGAAGGTGTTCCAGTCCCCTAATCATTCTGGTTGCCCTCCTCTGCACTTTTTCCAGCTCCATAATATCCTTCTGGAGGTATGGCGACCAGAACTGTACACAGTATTCCAGATGGGGCCTCACCATAGATTTATAAAGAGGCAAAATGACACTTGCTGACTTATTTTCTATACCCTTCCTAATGATCCCTAGCATTGAGTTTGCTTTTTTCACTGCTGAGGCACACTGGGTTGACACCTTCATTGAGTTGTCCACCAGGACACCAAGGTCCCTTTCCTGGTTTGTCGCAGAGAATTCAGACCCCATCAGTTTATAAATGTAATTGGGGTTCTTTGCCCCAACATGCATCACTCTGCACTTACTAATGTTGAAACTCATTTGCCACTGTTTTGCCCACTCCCCCAGTGTCGAGAGATCCCTCTGAAGCTCCTCACAATCTCTCAGTTTTCACTACCCTGTATAATTTAGTGTCGTCAGCAAATTTGGCTACCTTGCTTTTTACTCCTACCTTTTCATATTATGTTTGTTTTTAAAAAGGCTATTTTGTAGATAACCCGCTCATTTTTGTCAAGTATACTTCTGTCCCGGTTTTGTGGGAGAGAATTATGGCAACTCTAGGTACAAGGGGGCAAACAGCTACCCCCAATTTCTGTATGGAAAGTGAGGACTCCTCTCCTACTGTATGGAGGTGGAGTTTCCGGGAAGGCACAGGGAGTTTCTCACAAGGTGGCTTCTTCAGATTTAGGTTCAGCAGGATTCACGTAGTCTCTGCATATTGCATAATAATCGCTTGCAAGACCCATTTTGACATGTATTCCAAAGTAAGTGGAAAGCCCAAGAGTGGTACTCTCTTGGACAGCAAACATTTCTTCTGGAGAGACAAAGCATCTTAAGAGCCATCTGCTAAAATGTGGTGCTAATTTCTTCCAAACTATGCAATTCTCTGAATGTTTGTGAAGGAAGGAAGGAAAATTGTAAAGAAAAAGAAAATAATTTATTTAACATATTCACATTTTCTCCAAGGTTTTTTTAAATGAAATTACTTAAGATACTGGGCATGTTAATACTGTTTATTAATGATCTATTCTTTCCTGAAAGCAGAGGGCTAACCATACATATTTAAACTGCTCTGCGTTAAATCAAAAGGAAACTGAAGACATCAGAGTTTGTAGACAAAACGTTCTTGTTAGCACACAAGAAAAATGAACAGAACTCAAGAGAGCTGTAGATAAAACTCTTCTTCCAAACACAATGATCAGATATCTGAATTGTCACTCCAGTCTGTGACTGTGACTAAACTGCTTTTAAATGTACTTTTATCTGCATCTTGAGGGCCTATTAAAGAAGAAAAAAAGCAAGATTACTTATATTAGGAAGCAAGAAATTCTGTCACACTCTTATGCAATTCATGCAGCATTTTACTATTCTTTAACACATTGTTCTTTATGTCCAGCCTAAACAACCTTTTGCAACAATTGTGATCCCCATTAACCAAAGCTGCCCAACACGAGATCATCCCATGCTTCTGAGACCATGCTTTAATGCACAATTAGAAATGCCTAAAGCTGTATTCTATAAAAGCTGACTGATAGTACAGTGGAACTCCGGATAACGACAAATCCGGATAACAGCAAATTTTTAGAAAAGATTTGCACCAGATAGCGTCAATGTGTCGTTATCCGGTGCATCGTGTTTGATCTACCTTGTCACTGTTTGGGGTCGAAAAAAATCACCATCTTCGGGAGCATTTTTCCGGCTCTCCGCCTCCCCTGCAGCCTCTGGGAGGGTGGGAGGACATTTTTTGCCCTAATCCCACCTTCCTAGGAGGTCCCTGGGCTGCACAACAGCTGAAAAAAGTTGCAGCTGCCATTTTGTTTATAAAACAAAATGGCGGCCACAACTTTTTTTAGCTGTTGTGAGACCCAGGAACCTCCTAGGAAGGCGGGAATAGCATGGAAAAGGTCCACCCACCCACCCACCCCTAGAGGCTGCAGGGGAGGCAGAGAGCCGGAAAAATGCACCCAAAAATGGCGATTTTTTTTTCCGGCCCCAAACAACATGGCAAGGTAGGAGAGCACGTCGTCCTTTTTGTGGGAGTGGGCTACCACCTCTGGAAGGGTTGGGGGAGCCGATCCGCATTGTTTCCAATGTCCCTGACTTCCCCAGGTGGTGTTGCAAGCCAAAACCTGCAGCTGACGAAGGAGTTTTCCCTGGCATTTTGGCTTGCAGCACCACCCAGGGAGGTCGGGACATAGCTGTCAAGTTTCCCTTATTGGCCAGGGAAACCCCTTATTTTACCCTCTTTCCCATTGTAATCCCTTATTAATTAGACTGCAATGCCCTATTGCCGCCATTGGAGGGCAGCACAGGATAAGCATAGCTGTCGGGGGTGTCGGAAACAGTGCAGATCGGGTCCCCTGAGCTTCG
This sequence comes from Bradypodion pumilum, assembly GCA_035047305.1. Classification (NCBI taxonomy): domain Eukaryota; kingdom Metazoa; phylum Chordata; class Lepidosauria; order Squamata; family Chamaeleonidae; genus Bradypodion; species Bradypodion pumilum. The sequence goes on along the minus strand of JAWDJD010000003.1, from coordinate 226,185,820 downwards.
CAGAGGTGGCAGGGGTGACAGAGAACCTAAAATGGGCAAAAAAAATTCCATCACGACAGTTTTCTTCGCCCATTTTGTGCTCTCCGCCACCCCTGCCACCTCTGGGAGGCTCAGGGGACCCAATCTAAACTGTTTCCAACGCCCCCCGAACTCCCTGGGCGGTGCTGCAAGCCAAAACCTGCAGCTGACGATATCCAATACATGGACTGGATAAGGACTTAAAACGACACGACTTGTGGAACCAAGATTTGTTGTTATCCAGAATATTACTGTATTGTATTACTGTTGCCGTGTGGACTCTCCTCTCTTCATGAGCTGGAGATATATGGCTTAAGGCAGGGGTGCCCAAACTACGGCCTGCGAGCCAGATCCGGCCCCTGACATCAATTCATCCAACCTGTGCCACCCTCATCACTCCCGGAAGTGGAAGTAAAACGCGCCCGTATGAACGTGTTTTACTTACGCTTCTGGGAGCGACGAGGGTGGCATGGGCCGTATGAACTGATGTCGGGGGCCAGATCTGGCTCGCAGGCCGTAGTTTGGGCGCCCCTGGTTTAAGCAGAGAAAATGGCAACTTAAAAATCTATCTCATCCTGTTGCAAAACAGATTGCAAGGCACATTTTACTTCTGTTTCTGGTGGGAGGAGCCACATGACCAGCCCACTGAACCATGTAACCAGCCCACAGCCTGAAAAGTTTGCACACCCCTGGCTTAAGGGATCAGATGTGGTGAATATGAACATGCAAAGGAAAGAAGGGGTTGCTCTATAGATACCCTGAAGTAGTTTCTCTCAAACCCTTAGGCCAGCATTTCATCTGCTCAGTGTTGCAGGGCTAGAGAGGGCTATGTCATTTCAAATGGCAACATACCTGTATGATTTCAGTGAAAACAATCCATAGATGTGGGATTTTACATGAAATAGGATTTCTGAAATGAACATAACTTATGAGAGAAACTCAGTGACATGGCTGCAGAGAATCTTTTGCACGAGTAGAAAGCACCTGCTCTCACCAAAACTCCCATCCCAATGTCTGCTGGGTGGGGCTGCCCATGTCCTGGGCTATCTTGCTGAAGAAGCCGCCGTCAGGTGAGGGGAGCCACTCCTTCTGCCAGCTGAACATCGGGGCACAGGGCTGGACAGAAGTCTGGCCACAACACTGCAATCCGTCTGCCCAAAGGCTGCCCAAGGACTCACCCCTCCTTCCGCTGAGTCATCATCGCCACAAGGCTGATGATGACTTGGTGGAAAGATGGGCGAGTCCTTGGGCAGCCTTCAGCATGGATGGACAGCAGCACTGCGGCCAGACTACCATCCAGCCTGATGGTGAAGTTCACCTGGCGGAAGAAGGAACAGCTCCCCTCGCCCACCAGCAGCTTCCTCACCAAAACCCCCACTCAAATCTTCAAGAGACAACTCTTGGTGCCATCCACAGACTCTAAAATGGTGCAGGGCCAGCACTATAAACCCTCCCAGATGCAATGCACTTAAATTTGGGGAAAGCCATTCTGTAACTCAATTTTTTTTCTGTAACTTGGACGTCATTTCCTTAGGATTTCCTTCTGTAAATTGAGTTTTCCTTTACTCGAGGCTTCTGTAACTCGGGGTTTCACTGTATTTCTTAATCCTAATTGGAGATACAGTACTGGGGACTCAATCCAGGGCCTTCTACATGCAAAGAGCATGTTCTGCCACAGAGCCTTGCCAGTGTGGCATCCAGGGTTTGCCGGGGTTTTTCCACCCAAAAGATTAACCAGGAAATATCTTGGTTTGATTCAGTCATTAGTTGAGATTAGGCATGTTCAGAGTGCCTCTTTTTTCATCCCACATCATATTTTTGGAGGCATTACAAACATGTCAGAAGGTTCCTTTTAAAATGATTAGGTCCTTTCAAGGTTTTAAAGATTTGGAAAACCATCCAAAGGGTGGTATGAAGATGCAACAAACCAACCAACAAATAATTAAATTTTGAACATCTAAATGATTCATAGCTGCTGTGAGGTATCCAGAAATCCTGCTGAAACATTAAACCTTATTTGCCTGTCTTACTATTTGGTAGAAATGTGTGTTGAACTGTGTTTCTACACTTCTATAATTTATACTTTACCATTATTTTGTAACATGCCTTATGCCCTCTTCGGGTTCAGAAGCAGGGTAAGCGTGATTCAGAATATTGTACTCTGTGCCTCCAAAGGTCTGGATAACCATGCCCCTCAGACCTGGGCCCTGCAGAGGCTGGGAGTGTCAGAAGTGCTGACAGGTTGTAAATACTGCCATTGATATACCTTCATCTTTTTTTGTTTTTCCCACTGGAGCTCCCCAAGCATGGGCCATGGATGCAGTATCTGAAATGTTCTTCTCAACTGGAGTTACATTTTTCATTTTCTCATCTTTTGCTGGCAATGGTTTTTCATCTTCCAGGGGTGACAAATCCCAATAATCGTCATCCTCAACATCGGTAAACTATCAAGAAGAGAAAAAAGCGGGAGGGGTTTTTTTTCCAGGAAAGGTTCTCTATTACTATTATATTACTATTTTCATGCATAGATTGTATTATAATAATAATTTGTGCTTAATTTTTTTTTCTGGAAATTGTCATAACAATAAAAGAAGAATTGCTTTGGTTGGCACTTTAAAATATAAATAAAGAGCCGTGCTAAAAAAAATCGCAATTATACGATTAAACCAAAAAAAGGGGGGAGGGGGGAATTCAAGTAATAATTATTAAGCTACTGCAGTGATTTTATTTTATTTATTTATTTTATTTTATTTTTCCAATTTGTATAGCCGCCCAAATCAAAACGACTCTGGGCGGCTCACAACATTAAAAACAGCAGTGTCCTCTACTGATGGGAGGCTTCTACGAGCAAAGTGAAACCAGACCAAATAGAATAATATTTCATACACTTTTTGGCATCACTTCCTTCCTTTTGAATGTTGAGAAACTCTCATACCTTCCCTTTACTGTCAGCATCAACGACTGAATTTTATATTTTATAAAGACAAAAATGCACTAAAATGATTTTAAACTGAAAACACCACAAATCGGTTTCTTGTCACAAAACAATAATACAAATGCAATGAGAATGACTGGCAGAGTACTGTCTCTATGTGTTACGGACCTATGTAACACTACACAACTTCCTTAAAAATTGCTTGTAACAGAATGTTAGCATGCTTTAAGAATTGTATAAAAGAGAGCTATAATTTCTCAACACAGCCTATGGAAAGTTGAAGCTAAAAATGCCAGCTTTCCTAGGCTGGCCTTAAAGAGTTCATAGATGGATCAGAATTTGGACTAAGAACGTCTCTGTTCACAATCACCTCCATACTTAGTCCATTAGATCTCCACTGTCAATAAGAGTTCATATTTTTTCTCTGGATTTAATCAGAACCAAAGCTGGAAAAGAATCTACATCCCTCTCCTACCTAACCCTATGAGGCCTCTCTGGCCCCAAGAAGCCTCCTTTCTAGTGTCCAAAGCATCCCCCATTTACTTACCTTCCTTTCAGTGCTTACTGCTTTCAAGCAGCTGTGCTGATGCCAGCTGAAGCAGTGGGGTCATGGAAAGAGGACACCGTCACTGCATGACTGCAAGATTCCTCTTTGCCAGGCTGTTGTACCCTTGCAATGTATGAAGGTCTGGGAATCTGCTTTCAGAAAAGGCAGTACAGTACTGGGCTATGTAGACAAACATGATGCCCTTACTTGCAATGGCTTCTTGCTCCATGTGCCTTCACCCTGCCTGAGCAGCTGCAGGCTTCTACTTGCTGCTGTCAACCTCCTCACTTGCATGACTGAATAGCTGCTGCTTGCTGACAATTCAGTGGCTGCTTCTCTTCTTTCTGTTCTGGCCCTATACTAAGCCAAGCCAGGCAATGGCTATCAGTGAATCTCAAGACAAGGAGCTTGAAAGTAAGAGGTGGTGTCAGCTGAAGGGAAACAAGATGTTGCAGCCCTGGGTACATGCTGTTCCTTCCGTCTAAATACACCATCCATTTTGTGATGACACATGTGTAAGAGATAGCAGGAGTGATCTATAGCCAGGGCTGCTGCCTTCTGTAGGCTTGCTGACAGCTACCATCACTTGACTTCAAGCTGCTTGCCTGGTCATCCCCCAATTGCCACTTCTGCAAGAAAACAGGACAGTGCATGAAGAACAATGCAGAGGAGACAAGAAGGAGAAGGAGCCACCCAAGGGTGTTCAATATTCTTGTCTGGAGATCAATTCTTTATTGCAGACCTCTGGAATGTGTTCACACACCCTAGTTTGGAACCCAGTTAAAGAGAATGCGCAAAGCATTGCGTACCAAACTGTACAGATCCAACACGTTTAACACTATACTTTTTCTTCTTAAAATAGATCTTAACATTTTTTACAGCTTACTCATCTTCAACTAGAGAGTGAAAATGTTTGCTTTCCGAATCACAAGTTGCCTATAGTTGTTTCATCATCCATGGAAATCAACAGTGCTTTAGAACTGTTCCATGTGATTCATCACAGATGGTTAAATCCTGTTGCTTTAAGAACCACAGCACTTTTTTTAAAAAAATTAACAACTTCTGATTCCATACTCCCGCTCCCTTGGGATTCCTTTCTTCATTAGGAATTGGGGGCCATGGAACAAGGGTGAATCTGAAAAATCACTGCTGCCCTCCATCCTGCAGCAACAAAGGATCCCTGCCATTAATGATATCACCTAGCTTAGGGAGTCTCAATCTGTGGCCCATGGGCCGGATGCAGCCCACAGCACCATTTTATGTGGCCCCCACCGCCTTCAGCACACCAGAAAGTGCCATGTGGTGGAGGAAGGGCAAAATGGCCATGCAGGGCCCGAAGTTATCTGAGGGAGCGTGACCAGGCCCCCAGCTTAAAAAGGTTGAGAACTCCTGTGCTACCGACTCTTTTCATCTGGAGACACCAATACTAAGTATGGAATCTAATGTTTGTGAAACAAGGAGCCCCACATGGAACTACAGGTCTTCATCTTTATGTATAAAATAGCGCTTCATGGGAGAATTTCTGATTTATTTGTTATGGGTAACCAAACTAACCCATTTGCATGAATCACAGCGATCACAATGCAGAATGGCTCCCTAAAACCTTTATGTTGGACCTCCTTTCTGTAGTTATTTCAACAGATAATACTTTGAGAAGGCCTTCTCCAAAAACAAGGTATACAATATTGGAATCTGGAATGTTGGTGTTGCACACAAATGACCACACATGGAGGGGGACTCGTAATCTCTGGAAGGTTAATCTTGACCCAGTCCTGCTGCTTTAGGATATCTGGGAGATATAGCAGCTTTTATTCCTTTTAGCACTCCCAACTGCCAATGCTACTTTCGATATGCAGTTAGCAAAGAGCTTTTCCGCAACAGATTGTTGAAGTTAGAACACTGCTTTATCTGTCATGTACTATAAATCTCTTTTTTGCATAGCTGCAGCTAAAGTTGTTCTGAACGACTGCCTTGTACCTCTGAATCTTACTTAGGTTGAAAATAAGCAGATCTTTTGAGTAATTTAAATTACTGTTCATAATCTCCATGCTTAATTGGTCGCTAAAATCTGAGACCAAAATCCTATTGCGTTTTTACTTGCATAGAAGACCAATTACAAAAGCTGCAAATGACAGCCAACTGCTCAGCTGCTCTGCATGCGCCAGAATATGTCATCCATCTCTCATACATGTAAAATGCAATAGGATTCTGGCCTGTTTATATTGTTTTCTTTTTAATTCAGTGATTATTTTTACAATGATAAGAGTTTTTAACTACTATTAATTCTTGTTCTTTGGGTGTCGTATCCAATGCTGGATATTGGCAATCCTCATGACAATCTGCTATAAATATTGTCCTGGGGACAATATAAAGCAGTGGCCTCCCATTTGCCTTCCGCAATGCAGCATGACACCCGTACCACTGATCCATCTCCATGAGTCACTTTCTGGTCCTGAGCCTTTTTGGGATGCAAGGTCCTCCTCGGTCCCAGGCCAGTATTGATGAAGCTGCTGCAAGATGGATTCAAGTGAGATTTAAGACCACTTGGGGACCATTACCCTTCCTTGTGGACTTCGCCACCCTGTCCTCAGGGTTGTCAGGTTAGTTAACCACTGGCTGACGATCGGCGTTGAGTCGCTGGCAGTATGGTCTGCTCTATTACCATAGCAGGATAACCTGGCCAGACTGGTTACTATCTAATACTGTAATTTATTGTATTGTTAGCTACATTTGTCTTTTAAATATGTCATAAGCCATCATGAGTCTCCCTTTATTGGGAGAAACATAGTACAGTATATAAATAAAGTGAGTGAATAAATGAATAATTTTGACATCTCAATTAGAGCCCCGGAACAACTGCTACTGAGGTCCAGCCAACAGCTACGGAGTAGTTGGCAGAAAGTAATGAAATCTGTTACTCAGTAAATTATCCACGAAATTTTCACTCACATGTAAGGGAAAGAGTTCTAGAGAGAAAACATGTCTTAATATAGATACAATTTTTAAACCATAAAATTTAATACCTTTATTCCATGGGGAGAACATTTCTGAGTGGGTTCTGGGCCAACAGTAATTCCTTCATAAAGTTTACTCTCCTTTCCTTGGCTCAAAGGAAGTTTTTCCACTTGTTCAGTCCCTCTTTGGGTAAGGCAGTCTACAAGATCATGAAGATGGGATATACAGTCATCTTACGAACTAAACAATTTAATTATACAGTGCAATCCTTCAAGTACTGTTACTGTACCATCATCTATCCCACTGTATGCCCATGAGATTTAAACATAAATTATGTAGTGGTCTTACTTGGGAGACCATCTTTTGGAGATTTAGCTCTACCTTAGGGGTGCTCAAACTATGGCCCATGGGCTGGATCCAGCCCCTGACACCAATTCATCCGGCCCACGCCACCCTCGTCACTCCCAGAAGTGGAAGTAAAACACGCCTGTACGGGCACTGCAAGTAGGTGATTAAGTGGGCTGATGAAACACACCATACCTTCTTTGTGCCAGAGCACAGAAAACAAATGGGCTGTCAAAGGAAGAAGACCCATATTCCATACCCAGTGCCAAAGGCAAAGAAGTGCTACTAATGGAACAGAGTTCTCTTTCTCTGTACTTTGCAAACCTCCAATGGACCATAAAGATCCCAGAGTGAATGTGGCAGCTACACCTCTTTGTAAGTTGCAGCATGCTTATAATTCTTCCCCAAAGGTTGCCCACAAAATTAATTTGCATACTTTTTGAAGGCTGAGGATTGACTTTGATTTCTTCCGTCCCCTCTTCTTCAGATGAACTCACGTCACTCTGGCTTGCAAATCTGAGCAGGGCACCTTTGCTGTTGATCTTGGATGCTTTTGGCTGTGATAATTCTGGTGAGATGTAAGATTGCAAGATGCCATCCTCTTCCATTTCCTCCTCTGAACTGAATGGTGGGGTTCTAAGTGGGGTGAAAAATCTGGAGATTCATCCCATTCCAGTAATAGTAAATAGTAAATAGTAAAGTGCAGCTCCCGAAGCAGCCTCACCGCTGCTTTGGGAGCTGCACTGGTTGCCAGTGTGCCTCCGGGTGCAATTCAAGGTGCTGGTTTTTGACCTCTAAAGCCCTACATGGCAGTGGACCAGAATACTTAAGGAACCGCGTCACCCCAAGGGATTCTACCCATCTTACGAGGGCAGACCGGAGAGGCTCAGTGCTGGTCCCATCTACGAGAGAAGCACACCTGACCGGGACCAGAAGAAGAGCCTTCTTCAGTGTCTGTCCCGGCCCTATGGAACCTCCTACCACCTGAATTGCACCTCCAGACAGAGCAACTCCCCTTTAGGAAGGCGCTGAAGACCTGGTAATGCCAGCGGGTGTTGGGTCCGACAGGTGTGATGGCCCAGTCCCGCTGGCTTGTACAGTAGACTCTCGTATAACGAAGTTACTTGTTTCCCCAAGTAGCGTTGCTAAGTGATTTTTGTTGTTATGCGGGTTTCTATGGAGTTTCCTGCATAACGACGTTTTTAGCGCCGTTGTAATTTAATTTAATTTAATTTAATTATCACATTTATATACCGCCCACTCGGCCAAGGCCAACTCAGGGCGGTTCACAACAAGAATTAAAAGCACATGTTAAAAACAATTAAAACAGTTAAAACAGTTAAGACTACCCACCCCCGAAAACAAGGGCTGCAGGATCCAAAGGCACCATAGGGAAGAGTTCTTCTACACCAACCACCCCATGGTGGTTACCCTTCCACCTGTGCCCCAGACTTGACCCGCCAGCCAGGTTTTAAGATCCTTTCTGAAAGGCAGCAACTCCGTCCGGAGGCGTAATTCTGTTGGCAGGAGGTTCCAGAGAGCCGGTGCATACACGGAGAAGGCTCTCCTCCTTGTGCCAGAGAGGCGAGCCCCTCTGGCTGATGGAACAATTAGAGAGCCCCTCCGGTCCGCTCTGGTTGGACGGACAGACGTCCTTAGGGCGATGCGGTCTCTTAGGTAACCCGGCCCACTACCATATAGGGCTTTAAAGGTCAAAACCAGCACCTTGAATTGCACCCGGAGACAGACTGGCAGCCAGTGCAGCTCCCAGAGCAGTGGTGAAGCACGGGCATAACGCCCACACCCCATCACCACCCGGGCAGCCGCATTTTGGACCAGCTGTAGCCTCCGAATGGTTGTCAAGGGCAGCCCCATGTAGAGCGCATTGCAATAATCCAGTCTTGAGGTAACCAGAGCGTGGGTGACCATGAGCAAGGAGTCCCGGTCCAGGAGTGGGCGCAACTGGCGAATCACCCGAAGTTGGCCGAAAGCCCTCCTGGTCACAGCCGCCACCTGTTCTTCTAGCAGTAGCCGTGAATCCAGGAGGACCCCCAAGTTGCGCACCGGGTCTGTCTGTGGCAAAATAGCCCCATCCAGAACCAACGATGGTAGCTCCCGGGTTAACGCAGGACCCCCTATCCATAGCCACTCAGTCTTGCTGGGATTCAGTTGTAGCCCGTTAGCCCCCATCCAGACCCCCACAGCTTCCAGGCATCTGGAAAGGACTTTGACGGCATCACTGGGGTCCCCATGGTCCGAGATGTACAACTGAGTGTCATCCGCGTACTGATGGTACCGCACCCCATGGGAACGAATGATCTCACCCAGCGGTTTCATGTAGATGTTAAATAGGAGAGGAGAGAGCACCGAGCCCTGAGGCACCCCCCATTTGAGGGGCCTAGGACTGGACCTCTCACTCTCCAACCACACCGACTGGGACCGACCCCTCAGAAATGAGGAAAACCAGGACCACACAGTACCCTGGATTTCCAAACCTCGGAGCCGTTCCAGAAGGATACCGTGGTCGACGGTATCGAAAGCTGCTGAGAGGTCAAGAAGAGCAAGGACGGATGGGTGACCACCGTCCCGCTCCCGCCAGAGATCATCCATCAGCGCGACCAATGCCGTCTCGGTACCATATCCAGGCCTGAATCCTGACTGAAAGGTGTCCAGGTAATCCGCTTCATCCAGTACCCCCTGCAGCCGATACGCCACTGCCGGTTATAACCGTTGTACGGTTATTTTAGTGTTGTTGTCCGGACAACGACACTAAAAATGTTGTTATGTGGGAGAACATGTGGTGCATAACGACATGTTAAGCAAAAATGGTGTTATCTGAACGTGATGTTATGTGAGGGTTGACTGTATAGTGACCCGGTCTTACAATTAACCTGTTTTTATTTCGCTCCCTTCTCTTTCTTTTTATCTCTTTTATCTCTCTTTTTATCTTTATTTTTCATCTTCTTAAGATGTTAGGGAGGGTTTTGGAGGGTTTTCTGATGCTTTTAGATTGTATAGGTTTTTATATTCTTCTGTAAGCTGCCTTGGGTTATCTATGGATAAGGAAGGCGGGGTATAAATGCCACAAATAAAATAAATAAATAAATAAAACACACAAACACTGAAGCAAAAGTGTGATTCAGGCAAATATTCATCAGTCATTATCACATTAACCACTTTCCTTGGCTTCTCTAAATTTTCTCATCAAAGTGGGGGAAAGCAGAAGAAAAGTCACCCTGCTCTTCTCTGATAAAGGTTATTTCAAGGTCAAATAATTATTTTGCTTTCTGACCCATTGGAAAAATGGAATCCAACTATCTACATAGATGTCATTACTTGCAGAGCAAAAGGGGGAAGCAGTGATGACTCTCCTCTCATATTCTGTCTGGTGCCAGCAGAATATGGAGGTGGAGGAGATGAGAGATCCAAGACTGCCTCTGAGGGATCAACAGGTTGCCTCCCTGGTTTAAAGGTGAGCTTTAGTGAGATGAACAATCCAGTTGATTTTAACCTGGTTAATGGGTATGATCAATTACTCATTCTCAGTTGTTGTTCATAGCTATCATTTTTTGTGTACATAGCTGTACATGTTGAGGATGTGGAGAACAGGCAGAGCTGCTGGCCTGTAATTCACAACAAAGCATTATCAACATACAAAGAACCCAAGAGCTCATTAGCTAATCTGAACTGCTGGCCTCATCAGAGAAGACAAATCTACTGAATTAATTGCCATTAAATAGAAAGTCAATACTGGGATAAATCCAACAAATTCAATGGATGTACTCTGGCTGGAACTAGCAATTGGATTTTGTTATAGACATCTGAATAACATCTGGTGAAAGTTAAGGATGAAGAATGCCAACAGACCTTCATTTTAGGAGTGGAGGGTCCTGCTCAGCATCCTTTCTTCCCATAATCCTTTGCTCTGCCTACATTAATAGATGGTCTGCCTCTTTACACAAAGCATGTGCACAATCTAGTCTTTCTTCCTTTCCTTTGTCAGTTAAGAGTTTAGAATTTGGGGGGTTCTGTACAGTCTGGATGTAAGGATATGAATATTCCAGTCTTTTGTTCTCAAAAACAATATTTTATCCATGCAGTGAGATTTCTCTGCACAATATTGCTCCCACCACTCAAGAAATTTCACAGGACCTCTAGGAGGTTTCATGGTATTTTTTTTCTAAGAGAAATACCTATTGGCAGAGGATTATAACAATTCCTAAGCAGAATGGCATATATCCTGCACAGAATTTGCCTCAAAGAACATTGAGCTGCACAGAATCTGGTAATCCTTCCTACAAAGGACAATGGATGGAAATGGGGGAAAATTACAGAAAAGACAGGACTGGGGGCTTTTTTTTCATGGCAAAATAGAAATCTCCATGATGTGGCTAGAGAAGTGTGAGTCTCAGAACAATAAGTCAAAGAAAATCACTGAGAAACAGAAAATTTGCAAATACTTGTCACATTTCTTGTTTGGATTCACACCTAGTTCTAAAAATAAAAACCAAACAGTAAAATACATACGTAACACTTGGTGAATTCCTGGGAATTTCATCCCCCATGGTTCTGGAAGAAAAAACAACAACCATGAATTACAGCAAGGGTTCCTAACCTAAGGTACCATTTCATGTGCCCCCCCCCCTCATTCCAAGGGCATTTGAGAAACAAAATGGCTACCCCTTTGAAGCTGTTGGGACAAAATGGCCAACCCTATTTTGTGGGCAGGGCAACATTGCCATCTGGCCCTCAAAGCTGTCTGAGAGAGCGTGACCCAGCCCCTAGCTTGAAAAAGTTCGGAAACCCTGATTTACAGATTTTGTTGCAAATTTGCTCAATACAATGTTTTATTCACTGCATGTTTTCACTTCAAACGCTGCTGTGAACGTAAATGACTTAAAGGTAGCACAAATAATTTGGTAAATATTTACTAAATTGATCAGTACTCTCTCTTCATGAACTTGCTACAGATCACTTTTCAGATGTTAAAGGAAAACATGAAATAAATTTAGTCCCCTCTACTTTCTTCTTTTCCTAGTACAAGTCATCTTACAACATTAAAAATGATCACCAAAAAACCTCCCCAAATACTTTCATCTTAATGAAAAGTTTTTCACTTACTTTGGTGCAGATGTGTTCTCAACAGAGATTGCTCTTGGCTTGGACTGGCGTTTGGAAATGGAAGACCGCTTTACTGGCCTGGATAACACTGTGGATAAGGAACCTCCAACCTGAAGTCTCCTCTGGTGAACTGCAATGAAAGCTAAGTTAAGAAGTAAGCCAAACGCAGGTAGTCCGAAGAGAAAGCTGTATATCGCTACAAAAGAAGGGACAGATTTTTTTTATTTGTAATAATAATTCTTTGAGTGATCATCTGTGAATTAGCACATGTAGATTATTGCGGTTCTGCAAGGACTCCGTCAAAAGATAACAGAGCTTTTTTGGGGGGGGCACTTACATCATTAGCCCCCCACCCCATTGCACATGCTCCGGAGTAGAGCAGTTCCCCATTGTCTGCCACTTCATGCATGACAAACTGTGGAGAGGATGGGTAAGTTGTGCAAATTCATAGATGACCACTAGAAAAGCTAGTTGCACGTAAGAAAACTGTCCTCCTTCTTCATGGTCTCTGTGAATCACACTTGTGGGTGACTAGCAAGTTCATCTTTTGGATGGTGGGATGTCATGCCAAGATTCATGGAGAGAATACCACTCTACCAAAAGCAGTGCCTCACTTTGCTCTGAAGTCTACCCTACAGTGCCTGCCAAATGTGGACTGTTGTGACCAGGTAGCAGATCTATGTATGGCCCCAAAGCCTATGTGAAAAAGCAGTAGAGTTTGACGTTGACCTTGTGGAGTAATTCCACATCTTGTCCAGAAGTGGTACTTTCACTGCATGATAGCAAACTTGAACTGTTTTTGAAATCCAGTTTGATAAACACTGAAGTGACACACACTCCATGCCTTGAATCTTGGTAAGAAACAAAAAAGTGTTCTTGATATGTAATAGGCAAGAGACCTCCTGACCTCTAGACAATGTAGGGTTCTCACTATATCATTTTATGGTTCTCCAAAAAAGACATGAGTATACAGGTAATAGGCTGGTTTAGGTGAAATTTTGTCACTACTTTTGGTAGCAATGTTGCATCCATGAATAACTACCACTGAGGTGGTAATAGTCTTCTGCCTGGATATGCACTCTGAAGACCTTTGAGAAACTTCTTCAGCATCAGTTCTTTTTTCTGCTTGAAAAGATGTGGGATGTTTTGATATTACAGAAAGGTAAACTTTGACCTAATAAACCATAAGGTATATTAAAGACCTTCTCCTCATAAGTTAATGTGGACTAATTCAGTTGCCTGCATTTTAGTAGACTTCTTCTGAAAGGGTAGGTATGAGATGCCACATCTCCAAATTCACCACTGTACCAGTGCCAGCTACCATAAAAAATACTGGTATAAGGAGTTTAATGTTTCATTAATATAATGTTTGACTTTAAAACTAGTTGTCAGCTTTTTTAAATTACCTAATTAACAAACCAGCATATGCCATACACCAGGGGTGCCCAAACTACGGCCTGGGGGCCAGACCCGGTATAAGCAGAGAAAATCTCATCTTGTTGCAAAACAAATTGTAAGGCACTTTTTAATTCCACTTCCAGTGGGAGGAACCACGTGACTGGCCCACTGAACCACATGACCAGCCCACAGCCCAAATAGTTTGGGCACCCCACCATACACATACAGTAGAACCCCGCATAACGAAAAAAAGTCCGTTCTGTGAGGTGATTCGCTATACAATTTTTTTTCTTATAACTTACCGTGATACCCCGCATTACTATTTTTTCATTATACAGGGTATACCTCGCATAATGAAAACCCCTTATAACAAAAATCTCTATGGGATGCATCGTACAACAAAAGTCTCTACAAATTTCATTGTACAATGCATCCCATAAAGATTTTCATTATATGGTGTTTTCGTTATGCGAGGTATACCCTGTATAACAAAAAAATTTGTAATGTGGAGTATTGCAGTTAGAACAAAACGCTTCATTTGACTTTGCTTTTTTGAAGAAGAAAAAAGGAACTAGTCAAAGGGGATTCTCCAGTTTTGGAAGTTTTGGATTTTGCAGACTGCCCGTTGAATGGGATTAGAGGTATGAGACAGAAATTAAGAGTAAACAATTTAATACAGCTCAATGATTGGATAATAATGGGGTCTACGTACCAAAAGCGATCCAAAAATTTTCAAAAGTTAGACTTAAATTGGCTTCAAAAAATTAAGGTAGAAAAGTGGGATAGCAAAATAAGAAGGAAAGATCAGATTGGTAGGAAGTTATTGAAATTTGAAGAGCTGATCTATAGTATAAGGAAGGGGATTATGGTAAAGAGAGGGGTGGTAAGTAGAATATATAAAAATGATAAATAAAAAGGAGGAACCACAAAGGATATTGAGGAATATATGGGAAGAAGAACTAAATACAAAGATATGTGAGCAAACATGGGGAAAAAAGTGGAATCAACGTATAACAAATCAATTATCTATTAAGGAAAGAGAACATAATTTTAAATTAATCTGGATGTGGTATTTGACCCCAATAACAGTACATCTATACCTATAAAATGGTGCATTAACCGTTGGAATGTGACAAAGGATGTTTAGCCAGGCCCTACTAGCCTGTAATGGGCCTCCGTTCACTCGCCCAAACCCGGTTCGCAGGTAACTGTCGGGATGAAATTTGCGCCAGTGGGGCAGGAGCCCCCCGGACGCAAACAAAAAAAGGGAACTTCAATTCCCAACGTTCCTTGCGCCGCGCCGCACCAGAGCCAATCAGGCTGAGGAGCGCGAGCAAAAGGAACGTTCAAAAACGTGCCACGGCCAATCAAAAAGAAGCTGCAGGGAAAAAAACCGCTGCACAAACTAAAATCACACATGCCAAACTACAAGCCCCAGCATCCTGCGCGCCATGAGAGCGCAGAACGCTGAGGCAGCCGGCGCGCGAAAAATAAAAATAAAAAAGGCAGGCCGCAAAACCCCACCACCACCGCATACAGCGGTGATGGGATTCCTGTGGTCCGGCCACCCAGGCCGGCCCACGGAAATACCCCCACCCCAACGCCGCATCAAGCAGCGATGGGAATTCCCGTGGTTCAGCCAACCAGGCCAGCCCACGGAAATACCCCCACCCCAACGCCGCATGTAAGCGGCAATGCAATTTCCATGGTCTGGCCACCCAGGCCGGCCCACGGAAATACCTCCCCCCATGCCACATCAAGCGGCGATGGGATTCCCGTGGTCTGGCCACCAAGGCTGGCCCACGGAAAAAACCCCACCCCAACGCCGCATGAAGTGGCAATGCAATTTCCGTGGTCCGGCCACCCTGGTCGACCCACAGAAATACCTCCCCCCCATGCCGCATCAATCAGCAAGGGTATTTCCGCGGTCCAGCCCCCAAGACCGGACCACGACCATGGAAATACCCCCACCCCCAACACAAAACAACACCATCCAAAAACATTCAAAAATAATCAAAACCAAAATAAAAACAGAAAAAGTAAACACAAAAACATCCAAAAACACAATCCAAAAACAGTCAAAAATAATCAAAACCAAAAATAAAAGACAGAAAACGAAAACACAAAAACATCCAAAAACAAACAATAAAAAACACACAACCCCCCCAAAAAAACCCCCAAAAAAGTAAAGCCAGAGACCTTACCAGGAGACGTCCTCACTCCATGACGACTGGAACTAAAATGAGGAAAGAAAGAGACTACTTACCGGAAGAAGAAGTGACACCCAGAGAAAAATAGTAGAATACAAGAAAAGCTCACCAGGCCACCAAGAGGCCACAAGAGAAAAAACATTCAAAAATATTCAAAATAATTACAAATAATTCCCAAATTACTGAAATAAGTTATCAAAACATTCAAAAATATTCACACTAATCACAAATAATTTTAAAAAAATAAATAAGTTTTCACTCAAAAAAACAACATCTAAACACAGTATAGAAACATTGATTTTAAAAAAACATATTCTTACACATTTTAAAAATTATTATCCAAGGTACAACTATTTTTAAAAATTCACATAGTAACACATTATTTGGTTAAATACAATAATTATAAAAAAATATATCATCCTTTCCTCTTTTTAAAAACCAAAAACCAAATACAAAAAATAAAAAAATCACAGTTTATAATAGCCCATGCGTAAAAATAAAAATTTAAAAAACCACAATTAAAAACTAACCTCATTTGCATAAACATAAAACAAAAACCTTCCAAAACCATTTTAAAGAGCCCGGCACTGCCAGGCAAAATTTGCTAATAATATGGATAAAAAAAGCTCAAACAAATGTTGGAGATGCAATAAAATGTTGGGTACTTACCTTCATATGTGGTGGTATTGTGAATATACCCAGAAATGTTGGAAAATGGTGGAACAGGAGATTGGTAATATTTTTTAAAAAACTATAGCATTGAACCCCAAAGTTGCTATTTTAGGACAATTTGAGGATATAGATATTGGTGATGAAAAGAAAGAGTTAATGGCTATGTTATTCTCCACTACAAGACAGATTATAGCTATGGAGTGGAAGAATAAAATGAATATAAGCAAAGAAAGATGGTACAGTCAGATATGGCAGTTGGCTTTAAACGATAAATTAACATTAGAAATGAAAATGGCAAGAGAAGAAATCAAGTATAATCCCTTCTGGCAAATTTGGAGACCATGGGTAGAATATGGCCTACTAGCCAAAGACGGAATAAAGCCTGTGCAGGATGAATGTAGTTTTTGGGTGAACTGACAAAGATAAATTTGGTGTAAGAGAAATGCAAATTCAACGTGTCTGGTACATGGTGTGGGTAGTGGGAGGGTGGTGGGAGGGTGAGGCTATGTTGTAATGCATGTTATGTTGTTTTGTATGGTGAATGTATTTGTATGATGAATGTATTTTAATAAATAAAAAGTTTTTTTTAAAAAAGAACAAAACGCTTCAATATTCTAATTTTTGTTATGCAGGGGTTCCACTGTATAGAAATCCAATCATTTTGTTCTATGGAATATCTCTACATGAAAGAGTTAGTTTTTGGAGACTGGTTAGATGGAGACCTCCAAATTCTCACACCTTGTGAAAGACGAGAGCTGGAAAGAAGCCTGCTGCAAGATGCTCTTTCTGCAACTTTAGAACTGACTTGCTGTTTAAGCTGTTCTCGAATATGTTGAATGTTGGGAACTAGTTTCTTTCTCTCTTCTCTAGCAGATTCAACAGACATTAAGACTCTAGTTAAATGATCACTCGGGATACCACGAACACCCTGTAGGCAGGGGCAGGGTGAGGGAGGGGGAGAGAGAGAGAGAGATTGCATTCCAAAATACAATTTAATACTTTAGGGATGTACACATTACTTTTAAAGAATAATTCAACTTTCCAGTTAATATAACTGGGTAGATTCAGTGGTGGGATTCAATTTTTTTTACTACCTACTCCGTGGGCATGGTATGGTGGGCGTGGCCGGGGGAAAGCCCTACGTTGCACCCGAATTAGGACTACTTTATTTCAAAACTTGGATGGGCAGGGCCAGTCAGAATTTCTGCACGTGGGCCAGATCCTCCCCCATGCCAATCTGACAAACTGGTGCAAACCTGCTGAATCCCGCCACTGGGTAGATTCACTAGAATGAGAGAAAAACAAGTACAGAGGAGCATCTAAAGCTGTTTTATATAGAGGTGTGCAACTACACAGCAAGAAAAGTGCAAATTCACTTCAAGGCTTCTTCATCTTGTTAGCTTTGCCATAAGATGCTTAATAAAGATAAAGAAATGCTTTGCTCAGAACTAAATCAACCCTGGACAGCCACCCAACTTCTCATTGCGCACCTTCAATGAAGAAGAGTCTGTTACCTTCCAAGGTAGTCCATTCTACTACTGTGTAGTTCTAACTGTCAGGAAGTTCTTTCTAATGTTAAGTTAGATTTATACATACATTTATATAAACAACCAGATGTACATTCTAATTCTTTAAAGAAAAACATAGACCAAATATTAGCATACATCTGTGTGAGAATAAACTGATTACAAAAGATATTACACGGATGTCAGAAACAGAGCACAAAAATGACACTAAATGGGCCAGAGGTGGCAGTTGTCGCAGATTGGTAGATATACGCTGTTACAAGCAACCTTTCCTATCTCCTTGACCACCAGATAGCTCAGCTAATGATCATTGAGTCAAGAGATAGTGGAAGGAGGACATTCTCAAGAGATGGGTTGTCCTTTCTACTTGCTTCCATGGGCAAGACCGATCAGCCAATCAAATGACACTAGGGCTCTTTTAAGAGAGGGGGACTACTCTTGGATGAACCAGTCTTTGTTTCTAGCCAATATAAAAATTGAATAAGATAAACAACACAGGACAGTAGAGAAAAACAGACTGCAAGAGTTCCCCCCAAGGACCTGGTCATAATAACTCAAGGGAGAGGGAGGATGTCCACCCTTCCTCTACATAAAATGAACGTTTCATGGTGAATACACACATTCCTTTTTCCTGTAGCATCCTCAAGAGATAGGATTTTCCAAAGCCTAAAGTCCTACAGCGGGACTAAAGAGGGGGTCACCTACCCCATATAGCAGAGGTGTCCAAACTTTTCAGGCTATGGGCCAGTCACATTGTTCAGTGGGCTGGTCACGTCTTTCCTCCCACTGGAAGCAGAAATAAAATGTGCCTTGCAATGTTTTGCAACAGATATGTTTTGCAACAGGATGAGATAGATTTTATGCTGACATTTTCTCTGCTTAAAGCAGGGGTACCCAAACAATGGCATGTGGCCAATGCCAATCCATCCGGCTCATGCAACCCTCGTCGCTCCCAGAAGAGGAAGTAAAACGCGCCCACATAGGCACATTTTACTTCTAATTCCAGGAGCGATGAGGGCGGCACAGGCCGGATGAATTGGCATCGGGGAACAGATCTGGACCATGGGCCGTAGTTTGGCACCCCTGCCATAGAGAAACAAAATTATTCAAGTTCGGTTTAGGAGAGGCTTGGAGGGCTCTTTTTCCAAATGCTGCCTCAGCCAAGGCAAGGCTCCTTCCAAGTGGCTACTTGCAAACGTCTTCCAGGGGTGTCTGAGTACTAAATGCACCTGATGTAGCTGCCAAAATGTCTCAAAGAGTGGCTGTGTTAAGCCGTTCAAGACCATGGGTAGACCCCAGATCAGAAACTGTTGGCAGGAGGAGGATTGGAAATCAATACTTCTCAGAACAAACCTCTTGATATCGGAGTCTGATCCCAGGAGCTTGCCTGGGATCAGACTGCTTGGAAGAACAGAGAATAAAAGTGCCAACAGCCTCTTATTGAGAGAACTGGGCAGTCTTTTGTCTAATCTGCCCTGCAAAAAAGAAAACGCTTGCAATGAAAAAACAGATAATCCTGTTTTCCTGTACCACCTTTGGAATCCCTTTTATTTAGAGTAATAGATAAATTAGGTAGACCTCCTTCCTGAAACCAAGATGACCCCCATCATCTTTGGTTCACAGTCCTTATGCTTCAGCTTCACCCTTTCAACAAACATATGTGAGGGGGCAACCATACTGGGTCTGGGTGGTAATCCTTGCTGTGACTCAGGAGGTCTTGACATGGAGGAAAGGGCACACCCCCAACTGTAAAGTGAGGAGCTTGGGGTGCATGGAGAACTATGAGATTTACCTTAATCCGGCCTGCGCCGTCCTCATCGCTCCTGGAAGCAGAAGTAAAATGTGCCTATGTAGGTGTGTTTTACTTCCTCTTCCGGAAGTGACAAGGGTGGTGTGAGCTGGATGGATTGGCATTGGGGGCCAGATCTAGACCACGTGCTATAGTTTGGGCACCTTCCCAGCACAGGTGGGAAGCACACAGAGGTCCTAGATGCCAAGGGGTGTTCAGCACATCAAAGCCTTCTGTCCCTACTGGTTGGAAGTTGGCATTCTGAACCTTGTCATAATCAACTAAATTTCTTCTTCTTCCATTTCTCAACCAGACATGAAGGGTGAAGCTGAAGCCAAAATGAAGCCACCTTTCAGTGAGTTCATTCCGCAGTTACTTTCGCCTGACCTAGCGTGAGAAAAATTAGCTGACACAAAATGGCCATTGTCTGGGGTACATCCAATTGTGGTTCAAAAAAGTTTGGTTTCACTTACCAGTGATAACTTTCGTTCTTCGAGTATATAGTTTGTGAATACACACTATTGGGGTTATGCGCCTGCGCAGAACGCTGATCGGAGGCTTAAAAAGCTATTGGTCAAAAGTTTTGGCGGTAAGACCGCCCACCGTACCACCCACCCTGAGGCGCCAGTCCGCCATTTTACCTCAGTTCCATACTTAAGCCAAGCACAGGATAAACCAATTGATCTCATCCGTGCAGCTCAAGAGGGGAGGCAGGGTGGGTAGTGTGTATTCACAAACTATATACTCGAAGAATGAAAGTTATCACTGGTAAGTGAAACCGAACTTTCTCCTTTGTATAGTTTGTGAATCCCCACTATTGGGAGATTAGCAAGCTCACACTCACTTGGTCGGTGGGCAGTCGGATGAGATGATCCCACGATGAGTATGCTGGTCAGGTAGAGTGAGCCGTCAAGGGCGTTGAGCCCGAAGCCCCCTGGTGAGGACGACACGGCCAAGCCTGGCGTCCGCAGTGGCTCTGGTGTCCACTCTGTAATGCTGGACAAATGTAGAAGGTCTGGACCAGGTGGCAGCCTTACATATGTCCTCAAGCGATGTGCCTTCCAAAAAGGCAGTGGATGTGGCAACCGCCCTCGTAGAATGCGCCCTGACATGCGGTGGAGGTGGCAGCGAGGCCGACTCGTAGGCCAGGTAGATGGTAGACGTGATCCATTTGGAGAACCTCTGGGCAGAGATGGGTTCACCCTTGGACTTTCCTCCATAAGCCACAAAGAGGCGTTGCGACTTCCTGAACTCCCTTGTCCTGCTGGTGTAAAACAATAAAGCTCGTTTCACATCCAGAGTGTGCCAAGTCCTTTCTTGGGCGTTGGTGGGGTTCTGGAAGAAGGTTGGCAAGGAGATAGTCTGTGCCATATGAAACTGGGAGACTACCTTGGGAAGGAAGGTGATTTCCGCTTGGAGCACCACGCGGTCATTGAAAAACTGAAGAAATGGTGCGTCTGCCCGCAGAGCAACCAGTTCACCAGCTCGTCGAGCA
Source organism: Bradypodion pumilum (assembly GCA_035047305.1). Taxonomy (NCBI): domain Eukaryota; kingdom Metazoa; phylum Chordata; class Lepidosauria; order Squamata; family Chamaeleonidae; genus Bradypodion; species Bradypodion pumilum. Next base: position 226,164,809 of record JAWDJD010000003.1, on the reverse strand, counting down.
GACGTGATAGCCACCAGAAACGCCGTCTTCCACGTGAGGAGACGAACATCCGCGGTAGCCATAGGCTCGAAAGGAGTCCTGGTGAGTGCGTTGAGAACAGCAGACAGTGACCATTGTGCCGTTGGAGTCCTGACCGGCGGGAAGGCGTTCCGCAGTCCCTTGAGGAAACGCTTCACCGTTTGGTCGCAAAAGGCACCAGAAGCGGGCGAGCCAGCCGGAGAGTGAGCCACCACCGCTGCGAGGTGGACTCGGATGGAGGTAATGCTAAGGCCAGACTCCGCCAAATGGAGGAGGTAGGCCAAGACGTCCTGCAGTCCCACCTGTGGAGGGGACATCTGCTGGGATGCCAGAAAAGCACAAAAGCGTCTGTATTTGGAAGCATAAGACTTCCTTGTGGAAGGGCGCCGTGCTAGCTCTAGGATCCTGGATAGTCTGGGGTTATCCTCCACGCGGTGAGGTGGAGGCTGGGTAGATCCGAATGGTGAAGCTGGCCGTGCTCCATTTGGAGGAGCGTTGGTGATTCCGGCAGCGTGCGATACTGTGACGACATGCGTAACAGTAGCGGAAACCAGGGCTGGCGAGGCCATGCTGGAGCCACAAGAATTGCATTGGTCCTGTGTTGGTACATCCTGGTGAGGACCTTCTGGACCAGAGGAAATGGAGGAAAGGCGTAGAGGTAGTCCTGATCCCACCATATCATGAAGGCATCGTCCTCGGAGTTCAGTCCGATGCCTGCCCTGGAACAGTACCTGTGGCATTTCCTGTTGGACTCCAACGCAAAGAGGTCGATGCTCGGCGTCCCCCAGGCCTCGCAAAGGGACCGAAATACCTCGTCGTCCAGTTCCCATTCGTGGGTCGTCGAGGTGAGACAGCTGAGGTGGTCGGCCAAGACATTCAGTTTGCCCTGAATGTGCACTCCAATCGGAAAGATGTGTCTTTCCAGGCACCACTCCCAGAGTTGCACAGCAAGGTAAAGAAGGGTGGTGGATCGCGTTCCTCCCTGCTTGTTCAGGTATGCCACTGCCGTGGTATTGTCCGAGGCCACTTGAACCACCTTGCTAGTGAGTAGGGTCTCGAAGGAACGTACGGCCTTCCAAACGGCCAAAAGTTCCAAGTAGTTGATATGGTGCACCATCTCGTGAGGCGACCAAGCGTTGTTGACCGTGAGAGTCCCGCAGGCAGCCCCCCAGCCGAGGTTGCTTGCGTCAGTCAATACCTGCACCGAGGGTTGCGGGGGGTAAAAGCTCTTCCCCGTGGCCACGTTGAGTGGCGTCGTCCACCACAGCAGCTGGTCCATCAGTTCCGGAGACGGAGTCAACTGTTTGGACTGGCTCTCCCGGAGCAAGTCGAATTCGTGGAGGAGCCACGACTGCAGGGACCGGAACTTCAACTTGGCGTGAGGAATTACCGCCGTCGTTGAGGCCATGAGGCCTAGAAGTCTCTGTGCCTTTTTCGCCCGGATGAACGGTTTGGTCCAGAAGTCGCTCACCCCATGTGCAATGTCCTGCAAGCGTTTCTGGGGGGGCGAAGGCTCTGGTAACAAGCGAGTCGAGTACCGCTCCAATGTACTCGATGCGCTGAGAGGGAATCAACTTCGATTTGGCGAAGTTGATACTGAGGCCAAGACTCTCCATGAGGTGTACCGTGAATTGTGTGTTCCGAATGGATGACGAGCTGGTGGCGGAGACAATCAGCCAGTCATCGATGTACGGGAAGACCCTGATCCCCCGCTGACGGAGGAAGGCAGCCACCGGAGCCATGCACTTGGTGAAGCCATGCGCCGCGCCGAAGCTCTCCTGGGCCCCCACCATCGGCCCAGGATGGGAGCCACCTGCGGCAACCGGCCCCGCCTCCCTCCGGCCCTCCATCGACCGGAGGCATAAAGAGACGCCGTGCCGCAGTCGAGACGCCTTGCCGCAGTCGGGACACTGCGCCGAAGCTCTCCTGGGCCCCCACCATCGGCCCAGGATGGGAGCCACCTGCGGCAACCGGCCCCGCCTCCCTCCGGCCCTCCATCGACCGGAGGGATAAAGAGACGCCGTGCCGCAGACGGGACACCGCGCCAAAGCTCTCCTGAGCCTCCACCATCGGCCCAGGATGGGAGCCACCTGCGGCAACCGGCCCCGCCTCCCTCCGGCCCTCCATCGACCGGAGGGATAAAGAGACGCCGTGCCGCAGTCGAGACGCCGTGCCGCAGTCGGGACACTGCGCCGAAGCTCTCCTGGGCCCCCACCATCGGCCCAGGATGGGAGCCACCTGCGGCAACCGGCCCCACCTCCCTCCGGCCCTCCATCGACCGGAGGGATAAAGAGACGCCGTGTCGCAGACGGGACACCGCTACGTCCCCGCCTCCCGAGCCTCGGAGGGCTCAAAGGACGCTGCCCCGCGCCGCCCGAGGACTTAGCCCTCTTTCCCGGCTTGGCATTTGCCACGGGGAAGAGTGGAAGTGAACGCCTTTTTCTCTTTTCTTTCTTGCCTTTTATGTTGTATGCTTACTGATTTTGTATCTTTCCCCTCGCTGCTGCCTGCTTTAGGCAGCACGCCCCAATGTAAACCACTTAGAGTCTTCTTCCGGAAGAGACAAGCGGTATATAAATTAAAACTTTATTATTATTATTATTATTATTATTATTATTATTATTATTATTATTATTATTATTATTATTATTATTATTATTATTATTATTATTATTATTATTATTATTATTAAGACCCTCGGTGCCGTGGCCAGACCGAACGGTAGACACCGGTACTGGTACACAGAATTGCCAATGCAGAAGCGGAGGAACTGCCTGTGATCCTCGAGGATGGAGACATGGAAGTAAGCGTCCTTGAGGTCTATGACTGTGAACCGGTCCCCTTTGTTGATGAGGGGGAGGACGGTCTGCAGGGTCACCATCCGGAATTTCCTGGTGTGGATGCACTTGTTCAGGCGGCGCAGGTCCAGAATTGGGCGAAGTCCTCCGTCCTTCTTCTGAACCACGAAGTACCTCGAGTAGAAGCCATTGTCCCAGTCGGACGGTGTTATCCGCTCGATGGCTCCCTTGGACAGAAGAGTTGATATTTCTTCCTCCAAATGGGGGGGACGAAGTGGTGAAACGATGTCTTCCTACCCGAGGCACTCACACAAACTCGATGGCGTAACCAGCAGACAAGATCTTTAAGACCCACCGGTCGTCCGTGATGCCCGACCACACCTGGAGGAAATTCCGGAGGGGAAGGTATGGGAGGTGGAGCGAGAGAGACTTGGCCATCGCGGTTTCAAACTCGGGACTTGGATTTCGCGTTGGAACGCTTGCCCTGCCCGTAAGGCTGGTAATGGGACTTGTGTTGGCGCCGCTGTTTGTAGGGGCCAGGCCTGGGCTGATCCGTTGAGCCACCTTGTTGCTGCGGGTTCCCCTGATACCGACGCGTGAAGGGTTGGAATCGCGGCCTGGCAGGCGGAGCCGGCGTGGTAAGCCCCAGGAACTTGGCCGTCGAGTTCGTTTGGCGCATTTCGTTCAGTACCTTATCGGTGTCCTGTCCGAACAGGCCCTGCCCATCGAACGGGAACTCCTCGATAAGATTTTTCATTGCATCATCGAGGGAGGTGCCCCTGAGCCAGGCATGACAATGGAGCAAAATGGCAGAAGACATGTCCTTGGCCGCATAATCATTGATGTGCCTGGCCGTCCTCATCTGCTGCTCCGACAGAAAGTCCCCTTCGGTCGCCAGCGCGTCGAATCCCTTCTGGGCATTGGCGGCCCGCTTAGCCGCCAGGACCTTCACCTGCTCCCAGAGGTGGGACAGATTGAGGCCCATGGCAGTCGAGTAATTGGCGGCTTGGAGGAAGAGGGAACCGGTGGCGTAAAACCTACGTCCCACCGCGTCCAGCTTCTTCCCTTCCGGAGTCGAAGGTACAGGAAAACCGCTGGCGGCCGTTCTATGCTGGAAGGCCTTGACCACCGAGTTCGGCAAGGGGTGCGCTTGGAGGAACTCAACGTTTTCGTCCAGGACTCTGTACATTCCGTCAAGCCTGGATGAAACGGAGTGTGATGACACCGGCTTCTTCCATGTTGCCTTCGCTGACGTCAACATGGATGGAAGCATGGTGATGTGGACCGGTCGAATCGCCCTTCTGTCCAGTTTGGCGGTCATCTGGTCCTCGCCCTCCAGTGGAGGCTGGTCCACCTTCAGGTTCAGGGCGGTCCCCAAGCGGGTCAGCATTGCCGTGAGCGAGCGTTGATCCTCACCACGCGGTGGGTCAACCGCGCCAATGGCCTGGTCCGGCATCTTGTCGACGTCCCCCTCGTCCTCCTCCGAAGACGCGCTGGAATCATCGGAGGACGAGGGAGGAATCCTGGTATCCACGTCGGGACCGTGCCAGTACGGCCTGGGCGGGTCGACGGGATGGGAGCTCACCGCATCGACGTCTGGACCACACCAAGACGATATGGGTGGGCCAGCGGAGCGGACACTCGACCCTCGTGAGGTCGGTGGAGCCACAGTAGGACCAACATCCCCGGGGCTTGCGGTGGTCGGCACCGGAGCCGCAGAGGCCGCAGGCATGGAGGCCTTGAACTGTTGGGCAAACAATTTTGCCATGGCCTCGAACATCCCTTTAAAGAAGTCCATCTGGGATGCATCCACCGCCGATGGTTGGGACGAAACAGTGGCCGACGAAACGGTAGTTGGGAGGATCGGAGACGAAACGGTGGCCGGAATGGTGGCTGCTGGTTCATCGATTGTTGGAGTCCTAGGCCTCGGAGAGACGGACGCCTGCCTCGTGGGTGAACGGCCCCTCCCGCGAGGAGGAGACGGGAGTACCTGCAGTGGGCGAGCTGGAGCCCCAGCCCTGCGACCTTTTTCAGGAGATCCCGAAGAGGACCGTCCGCCCCATATCGAAGATCCGGGTGAAGGACATCTCGCGACCGAAAAGGGATGCGAAGGCCCCGGAGAGACAGAAGGACGAGGTGAAGGCGGGAGAGATCGGCTTTTCTCCGACCCATGTTTCTTCTTCTTCTCCCCATTTTTATCCTTCTTCTTCTTTCTGATGGAGAGAGTTGAAGAAGAAGGAGGAAGCGGAGGGGGCTGAGAGGCACCAGCAGAGGTAGAGGCAGCCGCGGCGGGAGCCAAAGCGAGCTCCATAAGGTGCGCTTTCAACCGGTTGCTCCGGTTCTGCACTGCAAGTCGAGTAAAGTTCTTACAGTGAGTGCAGGACTGGCTCTGGTGAGATTCTCCCAGGCAGAAAAGACAGAGGCTATGCCCGTCGGAGGCAGGGAACTTCTTGAGGCAAGCAGAACACTGCTTGAAGGCTGCAGCCATCAAAAAAATTCTTCCAACAGAAGGTTCGAGAAGGCGAGCACCCCGAAGGGCAGGCCAGCCGCCAACCCCTTGAGGGGGGAAACAGTGACCGGAGCGAGTAGGCAACTGAGTCCACCAGAAGGAAGAAACAGCACCGGGATGGCAATCCTGCCCGAAGGACAAGATCGCCGAAAAAATTATCTAAAGTTAGCCAAAGACTTTCCCTCAGAAAGGGCGAAAAATTGAGGAAGCTCTCAACGATCGTCCTGCTGCTACGGCGGAAAGAAGAGAACTGAGGTAAAATGGCGGACTGGCGCCTCAGGGTGGGCGGTACGGTGGGCGGTCTTACCGCCAAAACTTTTGACCAATAGCTTTTTAAGCCTCCGATCAGCGTTCTGCGCAGGCGCATAACCCCAATAGTGGGGATTCACAAACTATACGAAGGAGAATACTACAATCCTTAAAGAGGCTCTTTCTATTTATCCCATCAACTAGAACATTGTTTTGGAAAAGCTCCATTTGTTGTCCAGGTCTGTGTCCAGCCAATCTGCTTCTATACTGCATATTTCCTGGACACATTCAGCCTTTTGAAAACCGAGATTTTTTTAATTGATTAAACTCAAGTGTTTAATGGCTTTTTTGGGAACCGAAACCTAAAGTCCTTTGCATTGAAAAGGCAGCAGAGGGAGAACATCATCACCCTTGGGCTGCATGAAAGAGTTAGCCTGCACCTAGTCTCTCTCACTCTTCTGGCCTGAAGTGTGATTAGATCTAGGAGGCAGCCACTTTAAAGTGTCCGGGCTACAGAGATTAGTTTCACCTTCCATAGTTCGCACACACACACACACACACAGCCCATGTCCATGATGTCCTTGGAGATGGTAGAATCTAGGAGGGTGGTAGGATGGGGCAGGGTGGGGGAACTGCCTCAGAAGGGTACCCTGGTGGGGAGTGAGTGAGTTACTCTTTGGAGCAATCTGCCTGCTCTCTGCAGCTGAAATGGCTTCCCCTGGTCCGCAAGAAATAGAGTTTTATCCAGTCAATAAATTCTGGAATAATGGCAAGTGGAAGAAAACAGCATACTTTTAATATCAAAATAGAGGGAGCAAGTATAAAACAAGTGGCAGAGTTCAAATACCTAGGAACACTTACTGAAGATGGCAAAATGGACAAAGAGATTAGTATACGGTGGAGTAAAGTAAACCAAATACAGTATTGGGACAGTTAGTTCCACTCTTACAACATAAGGCAATACTGACCAGCGCAAAGAAACACAACGCACAAAGGATATTCATTCCAACTTTATGTTATCAGTGCCAAACATGGACACTTACAACAAAACCTAAACAAAAGTTGGTCACCAAGGAAATGAGATGGCCAAGGAAGGTTGCTGGAGTGACTAGAAGGGATAAAATTAGGAATGAGATTATAAGGGAAAGAATTGGAATAGAACCAGTCTTAAACTATATACAGAGACAACAAATAAAATGGTTTGCTCATCTGGAGAGAATGTCTTGGAATTCCATATCATACAAAGCATATGTGAAAAGAGGAGGACATAGAGTACGAGCTGGACTCATAGGAAGGTAAAGAGATAACATCAAAGAAACATTACAAGAACACCAAATAACACCGGTGGAGGCCGCTAGAAGTGCCAGAGCAAAAACCTTGTATTTTCCTCAACACCCAAAGCGGTAAAAGGAGAAAGAAGAGACAAAGAATATATTCTGAGTAAAGCACCAGATCACGTATGATAAAAGGAGGGAGAGAACTTAGATTCCTGAACACTAAATAGCTTGTTTAGATGGTCTCTGCTGTCAATTACTGTATTCCGGAGTGGTCAAGGGATGAGAGCCTTTTGTAAATAGGACCTCTCTTGATCTGCTGTCCAGTTCTTCATTTTCCTCTCTCACTCTCTTGATCATAAAAGGTGCCTAGAGTTGAAGGAATGTAATCGGGTAAAGCAGGTGTGCCCAAGCTTTTTGGGCTGTGGGCCAGTCACGTGGTTCAGGGAGCTGGTCACCATAGCCCATGGGCCAGAACTAGCCCCTGACACCAATTCATCCAGCCCATGAAGCCCTAGTTGCTCCTGGAAGCAGAAGTAAAATGTGCCCAGATGGGCACGTTTTTACTTCTGCTTCTGGGAGTGACAAGGTCTTCATGGGCAGGATGAATTGGTAAAATGGAACACAAAATCTGCTTGTGAATGCTGCACGGCACCAGAATGAGATAATAAATGAATAAATGAATAATACTCCGAGATCCAATGCTTGGTGAAGCCAACGTATTCTTTATATGGTTATAAAGATACAAAGCTTTTTCCGGATAATTATATAGCTTTTCTGGGAACAACCCTTTTGTCAGGGATCTATAAATAATTAATAACATATTTATGAGACAACCATAGTAATACCCAAACCAAAACTGAAAGGTTACAAATTATTTACAAAAATTATTGTGCCAGTGCCAATGTGGCCAAAAATATACACCATATACAGAGGATTGTAGAAACATCCAATTACATTTAACAAGACACATAGTGTTCAAAAAATTATTTTCATTATCATTATACTAGTAGACATAACAGTAAAATGCTGACAAGGTCATATGAGCAAAAGTACAGAACTGAGATTAGTAAGCAAAATCCTGGATAGCTTACCTTAGAGCGATAATATAGTGACTATTGAAGTTGAATTGAATTGAATTGAAATTTTAATTTATATACCGCAATTCGCAGCCTGAGGACCGACTCAGTGTGGTTTACAAGTTAGAAGTACAGCATAACAATATCACAACAATCACACAAAAATACAATATATCACAATACATTACAATATGTTCAATACAATTCATTAAACAGTTACACCAAATGCAAAGTGCAAAAGCAAATACATAGATTATACAAAATACCATTAAATACAGTACTGAAATCCCAAGAACAATTGCCCAAACCCTCAGCTCCCTCCCGTCCATGAGACAAACCCCCCCTGGTTTCGAAAACATCCTCACCGGAGCCCTAAAGTAAAATTTTTTTTTAATTAGTAATTTTTTCGAAATAGTGCTTTTTCCAGCGTCCAGCCTCGTAGCGAAATCTGCTTATTGTGCTGCAGACGTTAGAAATGCTGAGAACATGCAAGCCCTAAATAAGGCTCTAATGGTTACAGGTGTCCCAAAGCCTTATGAATCAATGGACCTAAATAAGGCACTTTTACGCAGGGAGTCCTTTTTTAGGCTTGGGGGCAACCTGTTGCATATCCTGGTTTCTGATTTTTGATTTGTGTTAACATATGCAAGCCCCCCTAGTTGCACATTTTGTTGAGATGGGGCATTCCGAAATGGATTTCAGATTCACGGTGTTAGAACAGGTTGTCCCCAAGCTTTATGGATCAATAGATCTAAATAAGGCACTTTTACGCAGGGAGTCCTTTTTTATCCACCTTTTTAACACTCTTACCCCTCATGGGTTAAATTTCAACTTGAATCTGTCACCTTTTCTCTAAATCATTAAAGCCAGAGCTCATAATTTGCACCTGTAAAGCAGCACACCTGTAACCATTAGAGCCTTATTTAGGGCATGCATGTTCTCAGCATTTCTAAAGTCTACAGCACAATAAGCAGATTTCGCTACAAGGCTGGACGCTGGAAAAAGCACTATTTCGAAAAAATCACTAATTCAAAAAATTACTACTTCAATAGTCACTATATTATCGCTCTAAGGTAAGCTATCCAGGATTTTGCTTAGTAATCTCAGCTCTGTACTTTTGCTCACATGACCTTGTCAACATTTTACTGTTATGTCTACTAGTATAATGATAATGAAAATAATTTTTGAACACTATGTGTCTTGTTAAATGTAACTGGATGTTTCTACAATCCTCTGTATATAGTGTATATTTTTGGCCACATTGGCACTGGCACAATGATTTTTGTAAATAATTTGTAACCTTTCAGTTTTGGTTTTGGTATTACTATGGTTGTCTCATAAATATGTTATTAATCATTTATAGATCCCTGAGGAAAGGGTTGTTCCCAGAAAAGCTATATAATTATCCGGAAAAAGCTTTGGATCTTGATAACCATATAAAGAGTACGTTGGCTTCACCAGGCATTGGATCTCGGAGTATTATTCATTTATTCATTTATTATCTCATTCTGGTGCCGTGCAGCATTCACAAGCGGATTTTGTGTTCCATTTTACTTCTCCCCACTTTTCCCATTTGCTTCTGGATGAGTTGGTGCCAGGGCTGGATCCGGCCCACAGACCGTAGTTTGGTCACCCCTGGGGTAAAGGCTCAGAACTTAAAGAGATACTTGAGCTTGCCAGCATCCTTTCTGTCTCTGATATAGTAAGGGTCTGGTAGACAGAATCCAAAAGTTTCAGTCCATGGAGGAGAAATGCAGTGAAAAAAGAGGAATCATTAAAGAGAAAGGTGGTGAGCTGAAGAAGAGGTCTCCGGTAAGCCTGTGTGAAGCTGAGAAATTGAACTGAAATTGAAACTGGTTCATCCAGGGATGGTCCTTCTCTCTTTAAGGGAGCCCTAGTGTCACCTGGTTGGCAGACTGGTTCTGCCTGCGAAAGCAAGTAGGAGAGACAATCCATCTCTTGAGGGTGTCCTTTTTCCACTCCAGGAAAAGCTGAAATGGGGGGCACCAAGCTGGGGGATAAGATATTAAAGTGAAACAGAGTAGCATCTTTATTCTCCTTTTGAAATAATTTAAAGAAATCTTACTGATTTGATCCCCAAGGATTCCAACTTCTCTGCTAAGGTCTGCTCCAAAAAGGGTCTCAGTTCTTCTATTGAAGAAGGACTAATCTTTAGAGTACCAGCATTTATAATTTGGTGCTTGCTTTTCCCTGCTCTGGGCGACTGTTTCTCCATGTCTAAAACAGAATAGAGGTTCTTTTTTTAAATATCACTATACATCTATAATCAAGCACACAATACTATCAAAAAAGCAAAACTGACTTCAAAAACCACCTCATTAAAATATTTCCATTCTTATCACTTGTTTTGGTTTCTTGGCTGATTAAATCCAACTTTTTAACTCAAAATAAAACAAAAATCCAAGCTTGGCTAGAATTCAGGTTGGCTGTAGTTCATTAAAGTTCAAATCTTAGCTTGACAACAAAGGTCACTGAACAATTCTAAAATCTAACAGGTTCTATGAGGATAAGGATTATCCAGAAAGCACTATTGGGGCAGGTGCAGTTTATTAGGGATCTTTTGGCTGTTTGCCTAAAGTGTCAGATCCGTTCACCTTATTGTGAACCACAAGCAGAAGTGGCACCTTAAGAAATCCAAGAGAGATCCAAGAGAGATAGAAAGATAATTTTGTTTGGGGAAGATCAGAACTTTCTTTCACCAATCTGGGAAGAGGTGTGACAATTATGTTCTAAATGTAGCGCAAAGGACAAATACAGTATTATATAATCAGCCAACAAATAAGTAGCACAAACCTATGGATTGGATCGAAACTTAATCACCCTACTGAAAATGATCACTATATTATAAAATATATTCAAACTTATTCATGCTTTAGATAGTAATACTAAAACAAATGGGTTAACCACACACACACACACCATTCCACCCCCACCCACCCGGTATTTCCCTGATTTCAGTTGGTGTATCTTACATATGACCAAATCTGGATTTAACTTCATGTATCTGGCACCTTAAAGCTACAGGAGAAAACAGACAACCCCAAATATTCAGTCCACTTTACTGCTCATCTTTTCAGTTTCTGGAAATCTCTGTATTATAAATTCATAACAGTTACTAGATTGGCATATTCACAATACTATATCATGCATGAACTTCTGGATGTTCTACCTACATGCACGTTACCCACACATGACAATAGTGCCAGAGTATTCAGTTATCTTTACAAATTATATTTAATTAATTGTTAAATTGCCTTTAACCTTTTTTCAGGTGTGGCAGAAGTTGGTGGACTTTGTAAATAAGTACTATACGGAGGAGCATCAAAATAAATGTACTACAGTAATTAAAATCGATTGGCTTTAGAGGATATGAAGGCAACGGAGTAACCAGTAAACACTACAGATTAAAATAAGTGCAGGAGAAGTAGTTGTTGGAAGTCATTAGGGAGGGAAGGAGATATGAAATGTTTTTGTACTGGGTTAAAATTTGATGTTAATATGTTTTTTATGTGACAATTACTAATGAAGTATTTTTTTAAAAAAATTGCCTTTATCAGGCTGTGGTATGTAACACTTGCTGATGTGTAAGCAACTGGCAAGAGAAGATACATATAAAAGTGATTGAACTTGTGCAATAATATAAACATGTATTTCAATGTTTATTCTCTCAGATCAACATAATGTGAATCCTGCAACTTATTTATATGCAAAACTTGCACATAATTCTAAGAAAGAAAGATAAAATGTATTCCAAAATGGTACTATATAAGGTTGAAACTACTTCTTACAAAGGAGACAGTCTGGTTAATGATACGGTTTTTAATAACAAATTGGGTTAGTAAATATTTACAGTAAAACCCCATACAACGAAGGGCTCTTATGAAAAACAAAAGGAATTTGAAGAAAACTGTTGGCTCATTAGCAAATTTTTTGTTATACAAAGTAACGTTTTTCCCTATAGAGATTTTCATTATACAAAGTATCCCATAGGAAATTTTGTTATATGAAGCATGCTTTGTATAACGAAAAAATCGCACAGCGAGAAGCCTCGCAGAACAAATTATTTTCATTATGCAAGGTACCACTGTATATAGTTAATTCTTAAAAAAGTAGATAAACCTTCCTATGATCTCCTTAATGTACACTGATTGTCTAACATCAACTGTGTAAGTACTGCAATCCCATAAATTACAGATCAGAAGTAATCAAACTGTGGCTTGGGAGTCAAACACAACTTGCAAGAAAATTAAAATGTAATGCCTGGAACTTCTTCCCAAAAGTAATCTATTTTATTTAAAAAGTAAGATATCATATGTACTCCTTTTCCAAGGAATCCAAGAAAAATGAAGACAATATCAAATTGCCTCCAAAGAAAGAAAGAAGACAGCAATTGGATGGATCTATGAGAGGGGAAGTGATTGGATGTTTAAGAAGAGTTAAAGGCAGGAAAAGTTCTGGCTATTTTGGAGTACTTACATACCACTACTGAACATTTCTGTACATAGTTTTCTAGCTAGGGTATGTACTACTGAAAGACAAGCTGAAAGTCAGTATGACAATGCCTTGGAAACCCCGCCCCCCTCCATGTGTGTAAACTTGTATCCCCAGTAAAGCATGACCATTGTAGGACCATAATAATTCTGACTGGTCCTATCATTACCTTTTTCCTCCTCTGGAAGCTCCTGTATGGGCTCCAGCATGTGCACCAAGAGGGGCTGTTCTAATAATGAGGAAAACACAGGAAGAACAAAGACAGAAAAACATATAGACAGGACAGAAGCAGGTCAAGGCAAGGTCCAGAGAGTGAAAATTATGCAGAAGAAATTATGGAAATGTGATACTTGATTATTTCGCTCCTAGTCCGCTAACTTCAAAGCCCTCTTAAATGCAGAAATCTACAACGAAGTTTCAGGAATGCTTGTAGTCATGTGGACTGTCATCCGCTACCACTAATATATGAAGGAGCTAAATATCTATCACCATAACCATTCACTCTGGTGCTATTCAACTGCACCTCACATGTGGAAGCAGATTGGGCAGGACTTTACAATAACAATATAGAACCTTGAGATTAGACTCAGGATCTCCTTGTATTTTCCCCTCTGTCATGTGTCTTGGAATCATGGATGTCTTCTCCACTCCACCATGCTCAAAAGATAATTCCTGAATCAAAAATTAGCAGGGTTGGGAAGGAAATATATGAGCCCTGAGCTCACTCTTACTTATAGCGTATGCACAGAAGCAAGGGTCAAAATGTCATCTAGTTTTGTTAAAAGCACACTCAAAACTGCTTCCTTATTGAACTTTGGGATTACCCCCTCACTCAAACAGACCTTTAATAAACTCCTGTATCCAGCTGGTTGATCCACTCATGCTGGATGCAGTAAACCATGAAATGAAGCCATACCATACTAATGCAATCTGTTGCTAGAAAAGGGGAAGAAAAATGACATAATTTTTCTTCTCTAGGCATAATTTTTAGATCAATTCTTTAAAAAGGCAGGTGAGGAGTAGGAACAGGGTAGGGAGACAGAGAGAGAAACAGAATAGACCTGCAAAGATAAATCAAATAAACAATCACCAGACAAATCATCCAGAATTGGCATTCAAATTGCAATTTTGCATAGTGAATAAAGTTCATTGTTTTCCCCATGCTCAGAAATACCTGAAACCAGAACTTTTACCAGCTATATGGAGATAACATCTTGCTTTATTGATATTTATTGCATCAGCTTGCTTTTATTTCAGTGAAAATACTATTTGGCAATACAGATTCAGTATTAAATATTATCCTAATATTTGTTCAAAGCAAAGAAAATGAAACAGATTTAAAATATGATTGATATACATTTAACAAATGTTGCTTTCTTCTTTGGCATTTCTAGTCCAATAACTCAATCATTTAAGCTAGTGGCTATCATATGAAAAGTCTTCCATCACTTGCATATATGTGATCTTAAACATATCCCTTAGAGCCATGATGTGATGGCCATTCCAAATAACCAAATAATGTTTTTTAAGATAAAATGTTAAATCCCACCTGCCATGTGATGAAGACAACTGTGAACAAGACCTTGGGTCAACAGTGTTTTATAGAAAGCTTTAAAATAATTCATTTCCTACATCACAAGTTTACTCAGAGGTGTCCTGATATATATGCTTAATTAGATAATTACTAAACAAATATTGTTATTATAAAGTTTATTCAAAATTGGCTATGCTAGTAGACCAATTGCCCTAGGGAGCTAATTGTAGGTACTTTTAATTTTGATAATATAATCTAAGCCTGCACTTTTTACGGATGTGCTGGGGTAGTGTGGTTTTTGCCTCAAGTTCCAATGTCTCTTGAGCCGAATCATAATTTACTTTTATTATAATGGGATTTGTACACAAATTAAAATTGACCAGAGGTATAAGTAATTTTTGTACAGGAAAAAAATACTAGCAGCTTACTTTTATGTCAATGAGACCTAACAGCCACCTGTCTCAATACTTTTAAAAATAATTTAGCAAGAAAAAAAATCACTGTGTTGATTAAATTTATCTATTATTTATAATTACTGCTAAGGACAATAAATGGATACAGATTTGCATATCTGTTAAAGAAACTCACCACACACAGATGACAAACTCGATTTAGGCTGAATAATATTCTGTGCTGAAGCTTTCACTGGAATAGATCAACAAAACGACATAAACTATAGACCTTACATTTCTGATCATATTATTTTCAATGTAAACTAAAAAGTAGAAATTATTCCCTGAATACATACAGTATGCATTAGAAAACAATGATTAGCAAATAGATAAGAGCGAGGGAATATTAGAGGCTTCCTTGTTTATAATTTCCACTTACTCTCTGGTGATCTGATGATTTCTACTGATTGTCTTGTAGCCAAATTTTCTATCTGAAATACAAATTTTAAAAGATGGAATGTTGATATAATATTAGAGCAATGTCTGCCATCTTTGCAAAGTAGGAGAGAAGATAGGTGTGGTTGTTTCAATTTTAACTATGTGTCCCGGACAACTACAGGTAAACCCCTAAGACTGCTGCCTTCTTCATCCAGTTTTCTTAGTAAATTATGACAACAGCCTGCTCCCAACCCAAGCAAAAAAATGGTGCCCTTGTGGATCTTGACAAGTTCTTATGATTCAAGTGGCTTCACATAGCTAAGGAGGTAGAAGGTATCTTTAGTTCTGCCTAAGGTGAACTCCACAGATTTCAAAGAATCAGGCCAGTGGCACCATCACAAGCTGACACAAACAGGATAATGCCAAAGGCCAGATAACGAGGTGATATATTTAAAGCTACAAAACAAGGCCGTAAAATTATGAATATTCATCTAGTTCTACAAACCAAGGTACTCCATCAGTAGAGGGAGGGAATTCCAGAAACAACTTTCTGTGCTGGTCAGAGAATTAATAAATTACTTCACTGGAGAGAAATCTATACCTTTTTAATATTACAGGGAAGTAAGGTAAGGCTACTCTTTCTGAGACTGGATCCACACCAAAACAGATTAAGAAGCTTCCACACTGACACTACACATTCGCATTGCATTTGCTCCTGAGTTAATATATAGCTATACTGTATATAATAAACAAAGAGCCTAAGGTTGCTGTGGAGAGAAAAATACCCGGACAGATGCCATTTTAATCTACAGTGAGTGGTAACAGTGTGTGAAACAATTGTCATTTGAGGAAGAATTAAAAGGGATGTGTAGAGCCAACTCTATGCTTCCAAGCCTTGTAAGGAGTGATGGTGGGAAATGATGTCACAAGAAACCAGATTACAGCTGACTAGCAGGAAAAACTTCCTAACTGTTAGAGCACCATGGCAATGGAATCAATTACCTTTGGAGGTGATGAGCTCTCCAGCACTTGAGGGCATTCAAGAGAAAATTAGGCAGCCATAAGTCAGATATTCTTTGACTCGGATTCCTGTATTAAGCAGGACGTTGGACTCAAATGGCCTTAGAGGCCACTTCCAACTCCATTATTTTATAATTCTATGGTGGAATGACTAGCTGCCCACACTAGTGGACATTGGCTGAATAGCTACTTGCTCTAAGGACATTAGTGGATGTTGGCTACCTACCTATTTGTTCTTTATAGTTATTTGGATCAACCTGGCAAACAGCCAGCATATGTTATGCTACATCATTGGCCAGCCAAGTAGCTATCTAGCATGTTACTGCTTCCTATAACACACATCCACACCAACCTGTTCCATAACAAGAGAGAACAGAATGGAGCTTCTTCTTCTTTCATGTCTAGGCCAGACATGAAACTGCCAAAATGAAGTTGCTTCACTAAGATATATCATTAAGTCACGGGTGAAAGAAGCAAAATTATTCTGTATCTGTATTTCAGATAGAAAAATTATTATATTTCCGTCACAAGTAACATTTTTTTATCCTCCCCCCCCCCCCAATTTATGAAATGCCCTCTCTAAATTACCCTTCAGCTGAAGATCAGGAGAAGATAGCATTTTCCAACAGCTGTGGACATTATAAAATAAGATTATTGTCTGTCTTCTTCTGTGTCTAGGCCAGATGTGAAACTGCCAAAAGGAAGGTATCTTTTGGCGAGTTCATTCTGCAGTCCCTTTGTCCTAACCAAGTGTGAGAAAGATTAACCGGCAACACAAGGTTGCTGTTACGAGGGTACGCCCAGTGGTGGGCATCAGCAGGTCCGCTGGGTATGCCAATTGTGGTTCAAAAATACCACAATATTTGAGGAGGCTCTAAGAGCACACAACTTGAAAACTTTGAAGTTATAAGATATTTATTGCATAATCATTAAAAATGCCTTTCCAAATTCCCCATTTTAAGGGAGAAGTACTTTGCAGTGCTCTGGGATTTTTGGTTCATAATAATACTAGAGACAACTGACCTGATACTTTTGTGTGATTATAACGTTTTCCTGCTCTTTAACCCTCTGTTCTAGTTCTTCTATTTTCTTTTTGTTGGTATTGAGTTCCTCACTCATTGATGCTTTCAGTTTCTCAATTTGTGATGTGAGCTGGAAACATCACACACACACACACACACACACGCACACACACACACAAAAGTTAAATGGACTTAATTGAAATTAAAAACATCCAAATATTAAACTATTTGAACTTGAAGAGGAGCGGGGAGGTTTTTATCATTTAAAAGTTTCAGCTCAAAAACAATTTTTATATGGTCTAAAAGCCAGAACCTGTGCCCACAGCTACCTATTTGGAAGATGGAAATCTACATGCTTATGGGGTTCATACACCATCTTTAAGCAATGGAAAGCCTTCACCTGCAACACCAAAACGATTGGCAGAAGGCATTTTTGTTTTTATACGGTTGCATTTTTTAAAAATCAGTCCTGTGTCTTCAGTAAATTTAAGTTATTGTTATTTTGGCTTTTCTGTGGAAAATTTCTTTCTGCAGGAATGCCCTAAGAGTGAGCCACATTATTTAAAGAAATACAGGGGGAAAGGTTGTTCATTGTTCTTCATGATGCTGTTTTAAAGAGAAAATTAAAGAAAGACATTTCAGTAGTCAATGAACCTTTAATGTTAATTTATACCTCTCTAGTTTGTTCCCTCATGAAAAACATTTCTTCTGCATTTTTGTGTTACACTGGGATCTGGAAATAAATGGTCAAGTAGCTTAACAAAGATATAATTGTGTATAAGATGTTCTGCTTATAAACTGACAGCTGTCTTCTACACTTTCCAGATAACTGCATGTAAAAGTAATATATATCAGGACACTGCAAATCTTCCTAGGTTCCTTCCATTGGAGCTTGCAACTCTTACAATCAACCTGACATAAAGAAGGAGCCGACAACCAACCAATTGTAATTAAAAAGGACAGTGCTTCTATCTTAAGAGGCAGACTTTGCTTACAGATAAGTGACCTGCAATGATGATGATGTTGGTTTTTATGTGTTTTAATTTTGCTTTTATATGAGGTTTTTATGTAATTGTTTTATTGGTAATGGTTTTATCTTTCTTGTATTGTACATATATGTATATTTTTCTGTTGTTGCTGCCCTGAATGGTGCGTTGCACTAGGAGGGCGGGGTAGAAATCTAGAAAATAAATAAATAAATAAATATAAATAACTGTGACATACAAAATACTCCTATGGGGAGGGGAGAAATATTTCTCCATACTTTTCTGGCCTTCCTGATCACATCCACACAGCCAAAGAAAAATAGCTTAAAGCCCCAATTGAGGTTACATTTTGATATAGACCCCCTCTACCAATACCAAAAGCAACACAAAGAAAAAGTATATCTCTAAAACCAGACAGATAAGTTGACTAAGCTAATTTACAATATTCTTCTTCAACCTTTGAAAAGTTGTCACATACAGCATTTATCCTTTCTTATGTTCTTAGCCATTTGCTGCACTCCAATAGAAAGGGAGGACACACTTTGATTAAATAATAAGCAAAGCAAAAATTAAAACTTAATGGCTAGCTGGTGTGAGAGGGAAAGAAAGAAAAGAAAACCCTTAAAAATAAGGGAGAGGAACAAAGGAACAAAGGAATCCCACTTGAACATTATTAATGAAAGCGTAAAGCAGGGGTTTTCTCAACCTACGGCCCACGGGCTGGATCCGGCCTGCAACACCATTCCATCCAGCCCATGCCTTCGCTCCTGCCACCACCATCCTTGTCTCCTCCGCCTGGCTGGGCGTGTCCCTAACACCATTCCATAGCAGGGTGGATGTTGTGAGAAGGCTTATTTATTTATAGTACTTATTAGTGTTTATTTATTTATAGTACTTATTATTGACACTTTAGTCACTTCAAGCCATTTTAATAAGTATTTAAACCACTATATATAATAACAATATGTGTTTTATACTGTATTCCCTATCCTCAGTTTATAATGATGTTCATACTAGTAGTTTTTATGTATCCCAATATTTAGACATTTAGATATTTTGACTTTTAGATATTACCTTGTTATGTACTATTCTAATTGCATACATGTATATGTCTATTCACTTGTCCTTTTATGTATGTGTTTTATCTAGTTATGCACAGTCACTTTGTCACATTTTCCAGTATGAGAGATAGTCTAATTTTTTATATTTATTAACTTATAGATTTCCCTGAGGAAAGGGCCTATGCCCAGAAAAGCTTATATTTTACCGGAATAGCTTTGGAAAATATTCTCAGTGGTGAATTGTTTGAATATCTTATCTCATTGCGGAACCGCACTGCACATTAAATACAAAAATATAAAAATATCTATTTGGACTATTATCTTGGACTTTACTCTATTTTGATTACTGCTATATATACACTTTGCTACATTTTAGCTTTTTGGCTACGAACGGATTTCCTCCTTTTCCCAGTGAGAAGGCTTACAACATCCGCCCTGCTATGGAACAGTGTTAGGGACATGCCAAGCCCGGCAGAGGGGACAAGGACAGCAGCAGTGGTGGCGAAAGCATAAGATGCACGCAGCTGGCTGCATCTTTCCTGGGGGCCATACTGGCCAAGCAGTGGGGGGAGTATTGACAGGCCAGATAGTGTTGGTGGCAGCAGCGTGGGGTGGAACACCAGTCCAGCCCACCAACAGTCTGAGGGGGCGTGATCCAGCCCCCGGATTAAAAAGGTTGGGAACCCCTGGTGTTAAATGATTAGGGGTTTGGGGAAGAAGAAATCAAAGACCTCTGAATAATGGGATATTGATTCTGATCCAACACAACGTGTACACATCATCCTCAGATGTATCTACAGAGGCATTTTAAAAAGGTAAAGTTCTTTCTAATCACTATCTGATAAGGAAGAGGATGGTGGAAGAAATAAATCTATTCCCATGTTCCACTTCAGAAACAGCAATATGGCAGGATTTTTGTTTGTCTAAAAACAAGCCATCTGTTTCCCATCTGTGCATAGCCACCAAACACAGTGGTAAAGTTTGGTTTCACTTACCAGTGATAACTTTTGTTCTTCGAGTATATAGTTTGTGAATACACACTATTGGGTTATGCGCCTGCGCAGAACATCGATCGGAGGCTTTAAAGCTAATTGGCTAAAAGTTTTGGCGGTAAGACCGCCCACCGCACCGCCCACCCTTAGTCGCCAGTCTGCCATTTTACCTCAGTTCCATACTTAAGCATAGCACAGGATAAACCAAATGATCTCATCCGTGCAGCTCAAGAGGGGAGGCAGGGTGGGTAGTGTGTATTCACAAACTATATACTCGAAGAACGAAAGAAATCACTGGTAAGTGAAACCGAACTTTCTCCTTCATATAGTTTGTGAATCCCCACTATTGGGAGATTAGCAAGCTCACACTTACTTGGTCGGTGGGCAGTCGGATGAGATGATCCCACAATGAAGATGACAGTCAGGTAGGATGGATCCTCAAGGACGAGGCGCCTGGAGCCCCCTGGCAAGGACGACACGACCAAGTCTGGCGTCCGCAGTGGCTCTGGTATCCATCCTGTAGTGTTAGACAAATGTAGAAGGTCTGGACCGGGTGGCAGCCTTACAAATGTCCTCAAGCGGAGTACCCTCCAAAAAGGCAGTGGAGGTGGCAACCGCCCTTGTAGAATGTGCCCTGACATGTGGTGGAGGTGGCAATGAGCCAGACTCGTAGGCCAAATAGATGGTCGACGTAATCCATTTGGAGAACATCTGGGCAGAGATGGGTTCACCTTTAGATTTCCCCCCATAGGCAACAAACAGACGCTGTGATTTTCTGAATTCACGTGTCCTGCTGGTGTAAAACAATAAAGCTCGCTTCACATCCAGCATGAACCAAGTCCTTTCTTGGGCGTTGCTGGGGTTCTGGAAGAAGGTTGGCAAGGAGATAGTCTGCGCCATATGAAACTGGGAGACTAACTTCGGCAGGAAGGTGATGTCTGCGTGGAGCACCACACGGTCATTGAAAAACTTGAGAAATGGAGCATCTGCCCGCAGAGCAACCTGTTCACCAGCCCGTCGAGCAGACGTGATGGCCACCAGAAATGCAGTCTTCCAAGTGAGGAGACGAACATCCGCGATAGCCATAGGCTCGAAAGGAGTCCTGGTGAGCGCATTTAAAATGGCAGACAATGGCCATTGCGCAGTTGGAGTCTTGACCGGCGGAAAGGCATTCCGTAATCCTTTGAGGAAACGCTTTACCGTTTGGTCACGGAAGGCACCAGATGCAGGTGAACCAACTGGAGAATGAGCCACCACCGCTGCCAGATGTACCCGTATAGAGGTGATGCTAAGGCCTGACTCCGCCAAATGGAGGAGGTAGGCCATGATGTCCTGCAGTCCCACCTGCAGAGAAGACCCTTGCTGGGATTCCAGGAAGGCACGAAAGCGCCTGTATTTGGAGGCATAGGACTTCCTCATGGAGGGTCGCCGTACTAACTCCAAGATCCTGGACAGTCTGGGATTATCCTCCATGCGGTGAGGTGGATCTGAATGGTGGAGTTGACAGTGCTCCATTTGGAGGAGACTCGGCAAGTCTGGCAGTGTGCGAGCCTGCGACGACATGTGCAACAGAAGAGGATACCAGGGTTGACGAGGCCACGCCGGAGCAATGGCGATTGCGTTGGCCCGTTGCTGGTACATCCTGGTGAGGACCTTCTGAACCAGAGGAAACGGGGGAAAGGCGTACAGGTAGTCCTGATCCCACCGTTTCATGAAGGCATCGCCCTCTGAGTGTAGTCCGATGCCTGCCCTGGAACAGTACCTGTGGCATTTCTTGTTGGACTCCGACGCAAAGAGATTGATGCTCGGGGTCCCCCATGCCCTGCAAAGGGACTGAAACACAATGTTGTCCAGCTCCCACTCGTGGGTGGTCGAGGTGAGGCGGCTGAGGTGGTCGGCCAGCACATTCAACTTGCCCTGGATGTGTACTCCAATTGGGAAGATGTGTCTCTCCAGGCACCATTCCCAAAGTTGCACTGCCAGATAGAGCAACGTTGTGGACCTTGTCCCTCCTTGTTTGTTGAGATATGCCACCACTGTAGTATTGTCGGATGCTTTCTGAACCACACTGCCTGTGAGTAGAGCCTCAAAGGAACGTAGGGCCTTCCAAATGGCCAGCAGTTCCAGATAGTTGATATGGTGCAGCATCTCGTGAGGAAACCACACGTTGTTGACTGTCAGAGTCCCGCAAGCAGCTCCCCAGCCGAGGTTGCTTGCGTCGGTCAGAACTTGAAAGGATGGCTGCGGGGGGTAAAAGTTCTTCCCCGTGGCCACATTCAGGGGTGTCGTCCACCACACCAGCTGGTCCACCAGTTCCGGAGACGGAGTCAACCATATGGACTGGCTCTCCGTGAGCGGATTGAACTCATGGAGAAGCCACGATTGTAAGGACCAGAACTTCAACTTGGCGTGAGGGATCACCGCCGTTGTTGAGGCCATCAAGCCCAGCAGTCTCTGAGCTTTCTTTGCTCTGATGAAGTGCTTGTGCTTGAAGTCACTTACTCCCTGTGCAATGTCTAGTAAGCGTTTCTGAGGGGCAAAAGCCCTGGTTGCTAGCGAGTTCAGTACCGCTCCAATGTACTCCACTCGCTGTGAAGGTTCCAACTTTGACTTGGTAAAGTTGATCCTGAGGCCAAGACTCTCCATGAGATGTACGGTGAACGCCGTGTCCCGAATGGCTGATGATCTGGTGGGGGAGACTATCAACCAGTCGTCGATGTACGGGAAGACCCTGATTCCCTTCTGACAAAGGAAGGCAGCCACTGGAGCCATGCATTTGGTGAAAACCCTGGGTGCTGTGGCCAGACCGAACGGTAGGCAACGGTATTGATAGACAGAGTCTCTTATCCTGAAACGCAGGAATCGCCTGTGGTCCTCGAGGATGCTGATATGGAAATAAGCGTCCTTGAGGTCTATCACTGTAAACCAGTCCCATTTGTTGATGAGTGGGAGGACGGTCTGGAGGGTCACCATCCGGAACTTCCTGGTGTGGATGCACTTGTTGAGGCGACGTAAGTCCAGAATCGGGCGGAGGCCTCTGTCCTTCTTCCAGACAACGAAGTACCTCGAGTAGAAACCGCTGTCCCAATCGGTGACTGGTACCATCTCGATGGCACCCTTGGAGAGAAGGGTTGCAACTTCTTCCTCCAGATGGTGGGACGAGGTGGTGAAACGGTGTCTTCCTACTCGAGGCATCTGGTCAAACTCAATGGCGTAGCCAGCGGACAAGATCTTAAAGACCCACCGGTCGTTTGTGACGCCGGACCACACCTGGAGGAAGTTCCGGAGGGGGGAGGTACAGGAGTTGAAGCGAGAAAACCTTGGCCTGCGCAACTTCAAACCCGGGACTTGGACTTGGAGTCGGTACATTTACCTTGACCATAGGGCAGGTAACGCTGCTTGTGTTGGCGCCTTTGCTTATAGAAGGTAGTCCTGGGTTGATCACCCGATCCACCTTGTTGTTGTTGTGGATTCCCCCGATACCACTGAGTAAAGGACTGGAATCTTGGCTTCGTTGGCTGAGCCAGTGTGGCGAGCCCCAGAAATTTGGCCATCGAGTTGGTCTGCCTCAACTGTCTTGGCCAAAAAGGCCTTGGCCATCGAAAGGGAACTCCTCGATGAGCTTCTTCATCAAGTTGTCAAGGGAGGTTCCCCTGAGCCAGGCGTGGCGCCGCAGGAGGATGGCAGAGGACATATCCTTGGCAGCATAGTCATTGATATGCCTCACCATCCTCATCTGGAAGCGACTGACGCTCGTCCGTTTTGTGCTTCCTTTTCTTGTCACCATTCTTGTCCTTCTTTTTCTTGCGAACAAGAAGAGAGGATGAAGATGATTGAGTAGCCCATTCAGGGGGAGGTGCACTCATTGTGGTGGAAGTTGAAGGCGCACCAGCCGGAGCGAGGGCAAGTTCCATCAAGTGCGCTTTCAGTCGGTTACTGCGATTTTGAACAGCCAGTCGGGTGAAATTCTTGCAATGGACGCAGGACTGGCTTTGGTGCGCTTCTCTGAGACAAAAGAGGCACTAACTGTGCCCGTCTGATGCCAGGAATTTCTTCAAGCAGGTACAGCACTGTTTGAAGGCCGCAGCCATTAAAAAAAATTCTTCCAAAGGAAGGGAGTGCAATCTGTAGAATGTTCGCGAAGGCGAAGAGAACCCCGAAGGGCCAGCTAGCTGCCACCCCCTTGAGGGGGAACCGGTGACCGAGACGGAAGGTAGCTGAGTCCTCAAAGGAAGAAGAAACAGCACCGGGGTGGCAATCCTGCCCGGAGGACAAGATTGCCGGCAAAAATTGAGAGAATTGGTGTCTTTTCACAAGGAATCGACCAAAAAATTGAGGAAGCTCTCAACGATCGTCCTGCTGCTGAGGTGGAAAGAAGAGAACTGAGGTAAAATGGCAGACTGGCGTCTAAGGGTGGGCAGCGCGGTGGGCGGTCTTACCGCCAAAACTTTTAGCCAATTAGCTTTAAAGCCTCCGATCGATGTTCTGCGCAGGCGCATAACCCAATAGTGGGGATTCACAAACTATACGAAGGAGAAGGAGTGGATCCAAAAGACAGGTACCAGGAATTGGAAGAAAGACTCATGCCTTGGTTGATGGGGATGCAGACATTAACAGATAGGGTGTTCTCATGAGGGGCTACCGTCAGGCATTGCGCCATCTGCTGCTAATTGGTTGTATCATACAGCCCAATGGGTGTGTGCCTGTGACCTCTCATGAATGCCACACAACTCTCCACATAAAGCCACACACAATTATTTCAAAAATGTGCCTCAGGATACTCAGTGTCAGCAATGGTTTCTGGAGCAGACCCTACACTCATTTATTGTTCAGTACTACTTCCCCAAATATCAGTGCCTGCTTAGCTTTTTTGTCAAGCATCTGCAAGAACCACTGGTAGGAGAGTCAACTCCCCAAATCACAAGACTCCCAGACAGTTGAATATACAGAAATATTATATATCTGGCATACTCCCAGAAGCATCTTCAACCATGACAAAATGACCAAACATTTAGAAAAGTGGCTGGATTTCATGAGGCATAGAGATCTGCAATATGTTAGATTGTTTTCTACAATTATAGTTTTAGAAATAATCAAAATTAGGCCACAGAAGCAAACTGTATATGCACACAGTACAGTATACTCTTCAAGCAAGAAGCAGGCTCTGTATTCACAGAACAACTTTATATACTGTAGGTTTCTAATGAAACATTTGACACTGCATTCAGCAGAACACATTCCTAGGAAGCTGTGCATAAAATTACAACCTGTTTCCCAACAGAAGAAATAAACATGAAATGCCTGGATTGAGCCTCAACAGAAATATTCAAATATATTACACATAATTAGAGTGGATTTTAAGCCACTAGTGAATTGCCAGAGTTACACGTAATATAAGAGACCAAGTTTATTTCCATTTCATTTAACTACAAATAGGGTAGTTATATACAAGAGATTACCACGTACCTGGTGTTTTTCATTTTCATGCTTTTCTTGAAGAACTTTTTCTTTGGAAGTCCACTTAGTTTCCTGAACAAAACATATATTGTACAATCATTTTAAACACATTAATTATGTTTAAATTCAGATATATAAACTGTAATAAACTCATTATTATACATGAAGAACTGGTATGAATTACACTAGAAAAAGAACCATTTAAGAAAGTACAGTACATAAAATGTTGATGTTAGAACATGACAAAATTTTAAAATCCACATTGCTTCTTTACAAGAAAGCAAATTCAAAAATTAGCTAGAACCATGTTGAGAAAATTATATTACTTCAATATATTTTACAGGTATGTTTGTATCTTTGTTGCTCTGTGCTGTCCAGATTAGTCAAGACAACTGAATACCACTACTGTATTTATTTAGATAGCAATAGCTAATGTTACAGAGGGGAGTAACTGAAAAAAATTTCAATTTTGGGACTGGGGATGGCAGTGTGAGGCTGTGTAATAAAACACTGCCTTGTAATGTATGTTAGCAACGTTGTAGTAAGTTTTGCCTTTAAACAAAATTTCAAAGCTTTAAGACAGAATAGTGCTACTATCTGTACACTATGTGGTACACTGTGGCAAAACTGTGCAAAGCTATTACTTTCTCATACATTCTGCTGCTTATCTAATTACTACCTTCTGCAGTAAAAAGCAGGCATTTATTCAAATAATGTGTGGTTTATGTTTTAAAACAATATCACAATTTCAACAACTATGGAATTTTACCCAAAAAAATTTAGTTAGCTACTTGTCAAGAGCTCCCAGCACATCCAAAACTGTAGACACTATCAAAACAGTTTTGTGATACAGCATCAAGTGTGAAACAGGGAAGTCCTGGCATTGAGATGAAATAAATCTAACAGCCCATTGAGCATGCCTAAACCCATGACCTTAACTTTCTGGATCTTTTACTCGTGAATTTCTATGTCATACTATGCATTTTTAGTATAATACAACATAGCTGAGGATCATTTATTGGTGAAAGAACAGTTGATCATGAATCTAAAACAAAAACACATAAGCCTGAAGCTCTCAAAAATGATCTACAGTAAAAACCCGACTTACAAATGCCTCAAGTTACATAAAATTCGACTTACATAATGATTTTATGCTAAAACCATGTCCCGGTTTACACAATTTCCTATGGGTTTGCTTCGAGTTACATAAAGATTCTTTTTCCTATGAGTTGCTTCGAGTTACGTAAAAAATCATTTCGCTATGGGTTTGCTTCAATTTACATAAAAATTTCATTTTTCCTATTGGTTTGCTTTGAGTTACGAAAAAACATAATTTTTCCTATGGGTTTGTTTCGAGTTACAAAAAAAATCAATTTAAGCAAAGGCCTACGGAACGGACTTTTTTTCGTAAGTGGGGTTTTACTGTATTTTCCTTAAGAAGACACAGGTAAGATTTACAGACCATCATATGAATGGTATGTATGAACTAGTAATAAGGGAATTATACTCTCAAATGATCATGCCTAAGATATGTGTTCATTTACCTCTCTTTCAAGAAGTGTCTGCTGATCTACAGCATTCCGATGTTTCTCTTTCACAAATTCATAACTATCCTTTAAAGTGCCTAAATTGGATTTGAGATGTTTGTTGGACTTCTGAACTTCCAATAGGTGCTAAGAGTGAAACAGTAACATGAGATGAAGGAAAATACACACTGCAAAAACAAAATATGTTACTACAATCTTACCAACCCTGGGGTTTTCTATTGGGTGCGGCAGCTGAGATGAATGGAAATGTAAAACAACTCATTTAGGGGGGCATTAGGCAAAGGAAGGCAATGGTTGAGATGGATATTTAAAAGAGTTTTCTTTTAAAAGGCTAAATATACTGGTATATTTAGAAGTATTTTTTAGCTGCAAAAATCTAGCAAAATACATTGATCGACACAAAATTTATTACAATTATCAATGATAATAGAAATGTTCAAACTCTTAACGTCAACCTTAATTTATTCCTCAATGCAAAGGATTACATCCTCAATCACCTGATGCTTCTCTGCTGAAAGTCAGGTGCTGGTTTTGACCTTTAAAGCCCTATATGGCCCTATATGGTAGTGGGCCGGGTTACCTAAGAGACCGCATCGCCCTGAGGACGTCTGTCCGTCCAACCAGAGCGGACCGGAGGGGCTCTCTAATTGTTCCATCAGCCAGAGGGGCTCGCCTCTCTGGCACAAGGAGGAGAGCCTTCTCCGTGTCTGCACCGGCCCTCTGGAACCTCCTGCCAACAGAGCTACGTCTCCGGACGGAATTGCTGCCTTTCAGAAAAGATCTTAAAACCTGGCTGGCGGGTCAAGTGTGGGGTGCAGGTGGAAGGGTAACCGCCATTGGGTGGTTGGTGTAGAAGAACTCTTCCCCATGGTGCCTTTGGATCCTGCAGCCCTTGTTTTTAGGGGGTGGGTAGTTTTAACTGTTTTAACTGTTTTAACTTGTGTTTTTAATTTTTATTGTGAACCGCCCTGAGTTGGCTTTGGCCGAGTGAGCGGTATATAAATGTGATAATTAAATTAAATTAAATTAAATTAAGTCAGTACTGCTCACTAAAAGAAATCCAGTCTACAACCCTAGAAGTTGTATTAGAAAGAAGAGCCATGCTTTAAGTACCCATCAGCATGAAATGTTCCTCATGTCTATACGAGTATGGCTGTCCCTTGGATCACAGCAAGGGTTTTTTAAAATATTTAGCTTTTTAAAGACCCTGGAACTGATCTACTGTATGAGTATATAAAGATTTGTAAAAAGCTCTATGATTAGAAAACCTCATTCCTGAGGCATTCATCAATCGTAAGACTAAACTGTCAAGGTTCACTGTTTTTGTATGTACAGATAGCT
This sequence comes from Bradypodion pumilum, assembly GCA_035047305.1. Lineage (NCBI taxonomy): Eukaryota > Metazoa > Chordata > Lepidosauria > Squamata > Chamaeleonidae > Bradypodion > Bradypodion pumilum. The sequence continues at coordinate 226,136,580 of JAWDJD010000003.1, read as the reverse complement.
AATATAATTAATGGGGGGTTTAATAAGAACCAATCTTGAAAATATAAACTGTACTAAAAAATTAGCAGCAGGAATGAATTTCTAATTAGCACTTACACTTGCAATTTCTTGTAAGTGGCTACATGACTTGATTTCTGTGTAAAGCAAGAGTGCCTGCAGCTTCCAGGTTGCATGTTTCCAATAATTTTGGAATGACATATATCATGCATATGGAACACAGAAGCAATTAGCTGAAAAGCTGCAGAATTGGGCAAGCTAATGCTACCTAGAATCAATTTTTTTTTGCCTGAGAAAAGTAGAATAAATGACAAGAATATCAAGAGATTCTTGAGGAGAACAATGATTTATTTTCCTCCTCTGGAGAGGTGAAGCCTTTAAACAATGAAGCAGCTTTTTCCTTGATATCAGATGAACATTGATATGACTGAGATCAGATAACGTTTTCATACTAAAATTAACCCTCTGAGGGATGTCAGCTGTGATGGACCACAGATTCAAACTACTAAAGGCTGTTTAAAAGTTATAGTATCCTGAGATTATTATCCAAGTGCTAAAATTTGACCTTGATGTTTTCATACACAGGGGAATGATGAAGCCAAGTAAGTTTTCAATTACAGTACAGTACTTACATTTTCTAATTTTGTATTCTTTGCTGACAACTCTTTAAACTCCTTCATAAACATTTCTTTGATTTTCTCTAACTCGGTGGCCAATTTTTCTTTTTCCTCTTCTTTCCATTTGTGAAATAGCTGCCGAATCTCCTCCTCTTTTGATCTGTGTTTCTCATATTCCTGAAATTATTTTAAAAGGTTATTCCGGCCAGTTCTCAAATGGATGCAAACAAACAGAGGAATACTTGCAGTATAAAGTTCTTTGATTATAAATCGAAGTTTCATTATCACATCAGGAAAGCTCCAGGAAGACATTCCAATAACTTTGGATATGTTGCTAGGTACAGTACTAATATTTTGTCCTTTGTTTTTAAAAAAATATTTAATTCTGGGGAAAAATAAGTGAATCATAAAAACACAGCCAAATGTGAGTGTTCCTCACAAACTATTCAGGCTTTCTGCATAACCACCTTGACTCCAGAGCCAGGTATTTAACTTTTATCTTGCCTCTTCTGTTTTTAACAAATAGCTATTCTTTTATTGCTTGTGATAGTTGGATTTTGGGTCTTCTGGGCTGAGCTGGCCACTGGATACTTTTCCTGCTTCAGCCTGTAACAAACTTCAGTGTTATGGACTTATTTTTAAATATTTACCACCTGATTGGGGCCCAAGCCAACTTACAATTATAACCTTTTAAAAACCACAGAACACAACAAAAAGCAGGACTGTACAAAATATTCTGAGAAACCACAGTGCAAAGCTAATACAGCTTAAAATACTAAAAAGCTATGCAGAACAGAAAACATTGGATAGTTCATTTAGTAACATAGATATCGGCTGTGGAACTGTGCCTCTAGGGAGAAGAGCCAGGGTCAATCTAAACAGTCCCATAGCAAACTCCAAAAAAGGGAATGGAAAACCAATTTTGAGTACTCTCCAACTAGAAAACCCCAGAAAACTTGACCTTTGACTTAACTTCATGCAGAATTGATTTAACTGCAATTATTATTATTATTATTATTATTATTATTATTATTATTATTATTATTATTATTATTATTATTATTATTATTATTATTATTATTATTATTATTATTATTATTATTATTATTATTATTATTATTATTAACTGAATATAAAAAGAGGAACAGATTTCCTTTCTGGAGAATTCAATAGGCAGATTCCCTTCTAAGACAACCTAACTCTTTATTTTGATCTGTTAAACCAAAGATTAAAATCTCCAGTGTTGCTTTCAATAGTTTTCTTAAATGATGTTGTTTTTTTACTAGTTAACCCAGCTATAAGCCCTCTGCAAATCTGTAAACATGAAGTCAGATCCTTACCTCTTTTTCTGAAAGTACATAATTCCAGACGTTGACAGTATCAGTGAATAGACAATTACAGGAGGCAAAATCAATATAAGCAAGATGACTGTGAAAATTATGTGTTAAAATTATGACAAGACCGTATATTTCCAGGAGGGAGGAAATCATATGACTGTCTAGGGTTTCTGAGTATTAATCTAAATCAAACTCATTTTGCCTGCTTGCTTCAATAATATTAGCTATGCCCTTTTACATGATTACCTGATATTTTTTCCCACCCTACCATCCCTGAAATACTATAGCACAGTCCCTAAATTATATTTATAAACAACCTCCTTAAGTGACTTGATGCTAAAAATGACAATTCTGACAAAAATATCCACATCTTACCTGATACTGACCCAGTAATGTTTATTTGGTAATTGTGATTGGAAGCCAGGTTAAAAAACTGACAAGTCACCTTCACATTTAATATCTGTGTAGAAGATGAAATTTCAAAAGGTGCAGTTTACATGGCCAGCAACACATGAGGAAAATTATTTCTAACAACTTTTAAAGGAGAAGGATCTTCATGCTCTCTTTCACCTTGCCACTCTGAGAAATACAGCCATTTTATAGTTTTCAGTAATCAGAGGTACTATAGGACATATAGCTACATGCTACAGGATTTCCATTCTAGGGTTTGGCTTTGGGCAGTAATTGTCATTTGGTAAATGAAAACTGTCATTAAATGAATAGCTTAATAAATCACGCTCAAAAGCTAGAATAATTTCTCAATTCACATTCAAATTCTGTTATATTAAAAAAAAGGCAAACCATCATTGGTTATGACTCAGGTGGGCAAAGAATCCAGGAGCCAATTACTGATACCCTTGAATTCTCTAAAGCTAGTCCAGCACAAAAGAGGAAACCAGAAGTCCACATCCAATTTCATAAAACCCTTGAAATCAATGAGTAGGGGGCTGTGCCTTGTTTTAAAGAAGAACTAACACCCTGAGTCTTCCAAGACTAGTAATTTTTTTTACATTTTTTTTTTTACATCCAGAAGGCCACCAGGAGGGGGCAGTCCTGGGTGTTGCATGTGTACCGTCTGATTCTCACCCCTGATTTCCAGTACAGTAGAACCTCTGATAACGTCCAAACTCCATTCCACAAGTTTGGACTTTATCCGATTTTGAACTTTATCCAAATCAAATGGGCGATGCATCGGATAACGTCCAAAAAATGGACGTTATCCAAGGTTCCTATACCAAATACCTCGGATGATGTCCATTTTTTAGCAGTTTTGGACTTTATGCGATGCATCAAGTGTGCATGAAAATCGCGGCTTTATCCGAATTGGACTTTATCCAAGGTACCACTGTATCACAAAACCGTTTCTAGAAACCGAGTATGCCTTACCTTAGAGAGCTTGACAATGTGTGCGTGTTGCTCAGTTTCTAACTGAGACCTGGTAAGCTGTAACTGCTCCTTCAGATTGTTGATCTCCTCCTGTAATTTATCAATTGATGGATTTTTCTCCTGATCTCCTTGAATAGAACAGATTTTTGCATTTTTTTGTGTGTGTATGTCTACTATTACAGAGTTCAAGAATGCTTTTCTCAAATTGTACACTAGCACCTCTTCTTCCAGTTGCCTTTTTTTCAAAACAAAGGGGACACTCTATCAGCTACACACAGCGCTTAACAATGAAATGCAATAAATAAATTAGGGATAGGACTTTCAGGGACGTTTTAAGACTTCAACTCCCAGAATTCTCCAAGAATTTCCCAGGCATAATTCTGGGGGCTTCAGCCCAAAAACTGAACTCTATAGACCAGCTTTCCTTACCTCCATGGATGCCTCCCTTTTAGCCGGGTTCTCATTTCCTTAAAGAAAGGGGGGGGACACCCTGCCTTGGTGCACTTCCTGGGATGAATAGTTTTGCTGCCCATTAGGCTCTAGGGAGGCAAAATACGCACTAACACAGAGAAGAATACAGTGATTTAGGAACTGGTGCAAATTAAATGGCACCCAACGGGTGGTTTAAATAGCCCACATTTCGGCAGGTTAATGTGTGCCTCTGTTATGCATCATGTATTGAATTGATTTCAAGCCTGGCAAAACAGACACACATTTAGTACTTTTTTGCTAATCAAGATGCATCCTCAGTTCATTATGACTGAGTGGAGGGAGGTGGGGGGGACATTGGCTTCAGTTGCCCATGGATAATAATGGGGTGTGTGTGTGGATATTTAGAACAAAATCTCTGTGCAAGATGAAGCTGAGATCATCTGCATGGATCCAGAAAAGATAGACCAACATATTGTTGAAGCTTCTCATACCTCCTGTGGAACTGGCAAACACAGACAACTAAACTGCTGCTATATGTTGAATCTAATCTTTTCTGCCACTCCACAGATGGCTGCAAGTTTGGCAGTTTGAATGACACAAAAATTGAAATGGATAAAAGCCTATGCTGGGTCAAGTAGCAGCTTTTCTTTTTTGTAACTACAATTATAAAGCATTAATATGGATTATCTGTACATGCTTACCTTCTACTTTGTTCGAATTATTCTTACTACATTATAGGCCCATGGTGGCAAACCTTGGCACGGGCACGTTTTACTTCCGCTCCCTGGAACGACAAGGGCGGTACGGGCCGAATGAATTACAGTAAACCCATTCATGTAGATTCACGGGGGCTTGGGCTTCTGGGAAGTGAAGTCCAAGAACATCTGGAGTGCCAAAGTTCACCATCACAGTTATAGGCAATCTCCCTCTTTGGAAGTTGGCTGAAGTTAAGTGGGAAGCTCCCACTTACCTCAGAGTAAGCATCACTTAATTCAATAAGCATCACTTAATTCAATAAGATAATCATTTTGTGTCGGAAATTATTCTGGGTTGAAAGGATTTTTGTTGGACAAACTCCACTCCGGGGATGCCCCAATGAGGTTCCCTTCACAGAGACGGGCACTCAATCCTTCATGCAGTACACGGGTCTCAAACTGCCAACTTGCCAGCCTTCTAGCTAACAAGGCGAGCTTCTTAACCACTCAGCCATTGCAGCCCCCTATTCAATAAGATGTACTTCTGCTAGAGGTCTACTGTGCTGCATTTTCACTTCTTTTTTTTTAAAGAAAGAAACAGGTGTTCACCAAGTTGTCCTTTTTCTCCGGAATCATGTATGGAAGAGGACTGTAGGAGTAATCATTAAATGAGACTTAATTACACCTAGGTGACAGAGCATAGCATTAGGATATTTTTTTAAAGTCACTTGAGGTGGTCAACTGATCTGTAATAGAGCAGGGGTTTCCAATCTTAGTGCTTTGGAACAGTCTTGAACTATTCTTCCCAGTAGTCGTGAGAAATGCCACGGACTCTGGCCAGTTCTAAATAGACCTTTTGGGTACTAAAATCCGAATGTATTTACAGGGCTGTGCTTTTGCAATACAGTATAGTATATAAGGGACAAGGAACATGAAATGACATATGCTCTCAGCAAATGGCATGTCAGAGCTTGAACTAATTACTTTAAAATGTAGTATCTCAAGCTCTAATATTTATTTAACTGCAAAGGACAGGAGTACCTTGATGATACCGTTGGCCTTAACTAATCTATGGTGTCCACATCCATTTTTTTTGCTACAAACATGTACAATGCTTTCCCCCTTATAGCTCAATTTTTGGAGATAAAAACATTTATGTTGAAGGTGACCCTTCCATGGCTCTGGTAGTTTTATATTTATCTTTGCCCACAGTGTATACTAAATTTCACTGTAAAGCCTAATCTTTGAAACAAAAAAAAAAAACAGAAAGAGGTCATAACAACTGGACCTTGTACAGTAATATTATAACTAACAACCTTACAGATCAATATTCTGCAATGTAATCATACAACAGCTGTAGTTGAAATGATGAAAACTATTCCAAAAGGAAGAAGAGAATAGAGAAAATGGTTTTGTTTTTTTCAGAACCTCCGAATCATTAGGAAAGGGACTAAAGTGTTCCCAGGTCCAATTATATCAGGGAAATAAAATTAGTAATGATTTGAACAGTGTGCATTTAGAATGATGTTGGCTAATTGCTGTAGCAGTAATCCAAATGTCATACAAGCAAAGGAATATCCATGATAAAGAATTAAACATTTTCACTTACAGAGCCACGTAATGGGTTGAAGCCTACTGTGAAGCCTACTGTGCCCTTTGTAACTTCTCACCTGCAGAGTCACTCATGCACGAAGACACATTTATTTGGTGATGAGAAAATGTTTATTTTACAACTCATATGGATTACTTTGGCTTCCTGATTTATCACACTGAAAATATTTGTACATTCTCGTATTATGAAATACCTTAGCCATTTTTACACTATACACTGGGACCTTGTCTCTTGCTCGGAAATGACATAATTTTCTTATGTTGGAGACAGCTTTTATTACTTATTTAAAACATTGCCTAGGATCCTATTGCTGATTTACATTATTTTCCTTATATAGTACAAGTGTAAATTGTGATGGCAAATTGTAGCTCATTAATGAAGTACAGTACTGGTTGTATTCCTGGGTGTCTGATCAGAAATGCAATGAGCACCTCACTAATGGGTGGCATTTTGCTACAAAGAATGCTCTTATGCAAACATAAATCAGCAACAGCATTCTGATCAGCATGTTAAATTTACCCACATTCAGCTGCGAGTCTTTTTCATACAACACATATAGATTACTACATGCTCAATCTGAAAAAAATGAATGCTCGTCAATTCACTTTGGAGGTTTAACACCATGGCCTTAGTCACCATCAAATTCCACTGCTACCGATGAAATAGCTAATTTCAGCTCCGTTGCTTTCTATGGGAGTCACCCATCATAACTATTTCATGCTCCCTTGTTCTTTTTATTTGTACTGTTTCATTTCGTTTGCATTTTCATATAGGATAGAATATGGTTTTATACTACCAGTTCTTCAAAGTTACATACTTTTTCCTTAAAACTCACCAATGTATGTTTCTTTCATGTGGCGACGCTGTAAGTGACTGTGCAGGAAGGAATGGTTCATAAAGGCTTTGTCACAAAATTGACACTGCAAAATAAAATGGTTTTAATAAATATGCACAATCAAAACCTACACCATATTAGAAACATTTGAAGAACTAGCCTTTTGTGTTTACTGCTAATCTAAGGTTCATTCTCAACTGTAAGGTTGCATTCTTCTAAAACATATAAGACATCTGAATACATTTAGTGGTAACAGATTAAACCAGTGCAGAAAAATCAGTTCTCAACAAGTTCTGCTGCCATAAGCCAGTGAACATCCATAACCATTTAATCATTAAAATTGTTTCAAAACATGAATTTAACTGATCTCTGACATCTCTTACTTTTTACTAGTATACAAATGAATTTGACTTCATAAAAAACACACAGGCTTTTAGCTAATTTATGGTCCCACTTCTATGTTTCATGCTTACCTAGTTTTATTTATTTTTCAGTAAATAGTTTCTGAAGTGAAAAATACTTGCTCTTCCAAGTATTAACGACACAAATGCTGCATTTGTCAAGTGGACACTTTAAAAATTAAGACTATGCATGCTTATTTACTCAACTATCACTTTATTTTATTAAGAGCCCCGATGGCACAGTGGATTAAACTGATCACTGCAGCCAGAACGTTGTGAGTTCAATCCTGACGGGGATCAAGGTTGACTCAGCCTTCCATCTTTCCGAGGTCGGAAAAATGAGGAACCATCATTTTGGGGGCAAAAAAGCTAATTTGTGAATCGTCCGGAAAGTGCGCTAAGTACTATGAGGCAATATACAGGTGAAACTCGGAAAATTAGAATATTGTGCAAATGTTCATTCATTTCACTTAAAAAGTGAAACAAATCTATGAGATAGACTCACTACCTGTGAGAGATGTCATGCCTCAATTCGTTATAATTGTGATGATAATGGCGTACAGCATACATGAGATTATGTGATGATTATGGGGTACATGAGATTGGGGGGTTGAAGTTTTCATAAACTGTAAGCCATAAGCATCAATATTATAACAAAGTAAGGCTTGAACTATCTCACTTTGCATGTAATGAGTCTGTCTCATATATTTGTTTCACCTTTTAAGTTGCATTACTGAACATTTGCACAATTTTCTAATTTTCCGAGTTTCACCTGTATAAGTGTAATTGCTATTGCTATTTTGAGGTTTTTGGGAAGGTACCAATACTAACAGAAAATTGAAATTTGGCTGACAGCAAAGTAAACTACTGTCTAATTTTATGCATATTGGGGAGGGGGGGCAATGATCTTATGTGGCTGTCTTAGTGGATTTATATCCTATGGCACATTAGTAGGAGCCAAGCAGATTTCTTATGTGAAATTAACAACCCTCCTAAATTTCAACTTCGATATCACCATGATCAAATTTTCTAAACACCAGCTTGCCTCTATAACTTGGCTGCTTTGGTTAGAAAGGTCCTATTGCTAACTTCTATCAGAGTATCTGAAATCTAATTGTACAACTCCATTGGGCATAAAATAATGATGGTGATATCATTACCAGCAATGCAGATCTTTACTCTAATTTAATATGTTAAATTGCTATAAGCAATCTTTTAAGACATTGCTGTGAAGAAGTCACATTCTCTTACTATTGAATTCTTGATTCTCATCAACAATCTGTATTTCAAAACCAACTACTGATAGCTACTATGTGATTAAATATAAATACCTTGAACCCCTAAGGCTATAAATATTTAAGTTACAGTTTTGTTAGCTAAATGAAAGCACATAAAAAAGCCCACTTAGCAAGGAGTGCCAGGGAACTGCCCAAAAGCAACAGGGATCTTTCTGTTAAAACATAACAAGGCTTAATGTGTTCAATTGGCTGTGAAACATCATTATCCAACCGAATTCCCATGTTTAAGTTAACACACTTGTCCATAGTGGTTACATGCTTTATTTTTCATGCAATTACTTAAGAAAAAATGCTTAACATGAAAAAAAGTTCTTGTTTGTTAAAAAAAAAAGCACAAACACATACAGAATTTAACAATAAGGTTTTATCCTACAGTGGAAAAAGAATACTATTTGAGTCAGGATTTATTTATTTATTTATTTTATTTGTTTATTCATTCATTCATATTTATACCCTGCCCCTTTGATGCGAGCACCACTCAGGGTGGTTTACTATAATCTGATATATATCAGATTATAATCCGCATGAATGGCAACAGAGATTCATGCAAAGGGATCCTGGACTCCCTGTTTATATTGTGGCAACACAATCAGAATAGGTAACCACATGTAAAATACATGTCTTGCAGTGCATTTGCCCCCACACAGGATACTAGCCTGTGTTTATGGCTTACTTCATATCATGATGCATAAAACAAGTTATATGAAGTCTACATTTTCTCAATTGAGTTATATGCGAAAAACAAACAAGGTGCATGATCCAAGGCAATGACCCCCATTCTTCTATCACATGTTGTCCTCCCTATTTATTAATTTCTGGGCAGTGGGATTACATGCTCAAGTTTTTTCAAGGGTAAGCATTATGACTGTAAACAAAAATTACAGAAACCCAAGAACTGAGCACACAAACTCTGGATACAAGCCAAGTACAGTTAAATGTAAACCTAAGCAGCAATTTTTCAATGGTCTCTATAGGTACATGGATTATACCATTTGCTACACTATTTTAGGGCTACCCTGTGGTCAAGAGATAACGAGGCAATGATTGAAGCTCTGCTTATAAAGACAAGCATAAAAAACAAAAGCATTGAGCAATCCTTTCGGTTAATGCTGGTATACAGCACAAAGGCTACCATCAGTACTACTTAGGGCCACAGTAAGGGATCACATCGTGAATGATACTTTACACTTTCTTGAAAAACTTCTCTGCAAGTAGCAAAATAACACATTAAGAGGTGCGGTGCATATCCATGCTTACACCATCATCCCACAGTCCCAATACTGTTGGCATTCACAGATGTCATAAGAGACGTGTCCTGGAGCATTTTATTTATTTATTTATTTTTCACGCTTACATACCACCCACTCAGGTACAACCCAACTCAGGGTAGCCTTACATCTTCCCCCTTCATCCACCACACCATTCCAAGCCAATATTGCTATGGTATAACACAAATTGTATATGTCGAGATAGGTTAAAGTTAAAGGTCGCCCTTGCTCAAAAGCTAGTCGTAGCCGACTCTAGTTCGGTGCTAATTTCTGTTTATGGCTGAAGAGCCAGCATCTACAGATGTTTCCATGGACATGTGGCAGGCGTGATTAGACATGGAATACCGTTTACCTTCCCACCAAAGCGGTACCTATTTATCTACTCGTGTCTTGCTTTCAAATTGCAAGGTTGGCAGAAGCTAGGAAATACATGGGAGCTCATTCCATCGTGCAGCACTCGGGTCGTGACCTGCTGACCTTCCAGCTGTCAAGTTCAGCGTCTTAACCACTAAGCCCCTGCCGTCCCCATATGTCGAGATAGCATGATCTAATTCAGGAGTACTCGACCTTTTAAAGCCAGGGGCCAGGTCATGCTCCCTCAGACAGCTTCGGGGACTGGACAGCCACTTTGCCCTTCCTCCACCACATGGCACTTCCTGGTGTGGTGGAGGTGGTTTGGGGGGAGGGGCACATGAAATGGTGCCACAGGCCAAAGGTTGAGAATCCCTGATCTAATTGTATGTTCCATCTTTGACTAAAATCTGTCCTCTGTTTGTTCCCAAAAGCTTTAGCATTAAAAGCAGTTTTTTACACACACACACACACACACACACACACACACACACACGATCTTCATACTTCAGTTTGTACAAATAGGCAAAGGTGCTTACATGGCTTGAAGTGAGACGAGTGTACCCAACTCTGAGGTTCAGTGCTCATCTCAGTTTACTGCCCAGAGTGGTATACCACCCAAATGGGCAGTATAGAAATGCAATCAATCAATCAATCAATCAATCAATAAAGGGACTGCAGTGGCTTAGTGGTTAAGATGCTGAACTTGATGAGTTGAAGGTCAGCAGTTCGAGACCTGGAGTGAGGTCCCTAGCTCCTGCAGTTGGAAAGCAAGAACCTGCAAGTAGATTAATAGGTACAGGAGTCTGTGGTGGCTTAGCAGTTAAGACGCTGAACTTGACAACTGGAAGGTTGGCAAGCCAGCAGTTCGAGACCCAAGTACTGCAGGACAGAGTGAGCATCCATCTCTGTCCCAGCTCCTGCCAACCTAGACCTTCGAAAGCAAGAAAATTGCAAGTAGATAAATAGGTAGCACTTCGGTGGGAAGGCAAACAGCGTTGCGTGCACTCCGGTGTCTAGTCATGCCTGCCACATGTCCACGGAAACGTCTGCAGGCGCAGACAGCGCCGGCTCTTTGGCTGTAAGCAGAGATGAGCACCAAACCCTAGAGTTGGATAGGACTGGCTTTCGAGCAAGGGCAACCTTTACCTAAACCTATTATTGGCCGCATTAATGCTAATATTATTTTCTAAGATTTTAAAGTGTGCTTGATATCGGCTGGTCGGTGGGATCCATTCATTCTTTCTTCTCATAGCAACTCTTTCCTTCCTTCCTATTTTCCCCACGGCGGTGGTGGCTGGAGTGAGGACGTGGGCCGGGTGATTTGGAGCCATGGGCCGGATCTGGCCCATGGGCTGTAAATTGAGGATCCCTGATTTAGGGTCTTCTTCTTCTTCTTCTTCTTCTTCACCACCCCCACCCCGCCACCGGCCTTCCTCACCTGGTGGCAAGTGGCCCCGGCCTGGAGCATCATCTGCTGAGTGCCGATCATCTTCTTGCGCCGCTTGCACTCCTCCTTGAGGAGCCGCGCCTCCTGGGCCCCGCGGGCCACTTCGCGGGCCAGCTGGTGGCGGTGGGCGTCGGCGGCCCGCAGCAGCTCCTGGGCGGCGCGCAGCTGGGCGCTGAGGTAGTCCTGCGAGTGGAGCAGGTACTCGAGGCAGAGCTGGGCCAGGCGCAGCAGCTTGAGCAGCAGCGGGTCGGCGGGGGCCTGGCAGCGCGGGCAGCGCTCCCGCTCGGCCGTGCAGAAGGCGACGTGGCCCAGGTGCTCCTGCAGCGCCGCCACGTCCAGCTCGGCCGCCACCCGCTCCACGTCCACCGCGCTCAGGCGGCGCCAGTCCGGGCTGTCGCGCCGCGGGCGGAACTGGAAGGGCGGCGGCAGCGCCGCGGCGGGGGGATCCCCCGGCGAAGAGGCCCCGACGGCCACCGCCGCCATCGCGGAGGAGGAGGGGATGGGGAACGGTCACGTCGGCGTCCGCTGGGGTGGATCGGGCCCGGGCGCCCCCTCGGTGTCGGTTGGCATGCCTATTGCCGGCCGGGCGCCGCCAGTGGCTTGGCTGCGCCCACGCCCCGCCGCGCGTCTCCCGCGTTGCTATGGGGACGCGCCAGGCTGCTCTGAGGCCTACTCGCGTTGCCTCCCAACTTGGCCTCTGGGCTCTTCTACCACGGAGGGTTATCAGTGTGCACCATACAAAATAAACATTACCAGGAGTTCTCAACCTTTTAAAACCGGGGGCCGGGTCACACGCCCTCAGACAGCTTGGGGGGGGCGGACGGCCATTTTGCCCATTCTCCACCATGTGGCACTTCCTGGTGTGGATGGAGGCTGTGTGTGTGTGTGTGTGTGTGTGTGTGTGTGTGCGTGCGTGCGTGCGTGTGTGTGTGTGTAATATGGGAAATTACTGCACATGCGTGGATGCGCATGCTCAGTAACCCATTTGCATATACGCACCATGGCCACGCATGAACAGTAACCTATTTGCGCAGGCACGCCGTGGCCACGCATGCACAGTAAGCCCTTTTCCCCCGCTGTTCAAATATGGGATGGCGGCAGGAAAGGGGAGAAACAAGCTGTGAAAAACAAGAGATCCCGGCCAATATGGGATAATTGACAGGTATGGTTCGTGTGCCGCATATGGCCCGCAGGCTGCAGGATGAGAATCCCTGCTTTAAAGACTGACTGCTTCTTCCATGTCTAGGCCAGACATGAAACTGTGAAAATGGAAGGCGATACCTTTTTTGGATCACTAAATAATTGCTACTCTGTGGTGGGCTCCAAAAAAAATTGCTACCACAGTGTAGGCATGGTATGGTGGGCATGGCCAGGGAGAAAGCCCTCCATTGCACCTGAATTATGACTACAGTGCTTTATTTCAAAACTTGGATGGGCAGGGCCAGCTAGAATTTCTGCTACTGGTTCTGGCGAACTGGCGCTGATGCCCACCACTACAAACACCAACATGCCACAAAAATCTGGATTTTCATTGATTTCCCTGTTCCGGCAGCATTCCAGAGACTCTGTGATGCATCTGGAAAAACAACTGAGTAATCTTAACACACATGTCACAATGAGCATGCCTGAAGAAGTGATCTTGAATCACAAAAGCTTGCGATGGTTTGTTGTTGTTCAGTCGCATAGTTGATTCCAACCCTTTGCGAGCCTATGGACCATTGTACCCATTGTGTCTACAATACCATCTAGCCATCTCATTTTTGGCCGCCCCCTTCTTTTGCCCTCCACCTTTCCCAGCATCAAGGCTTTCTGAAGTGAATCCTCCCTTCTCATTTGATGTCCAAAGTACTTTAGCTTCATATTTACTATTTGACCTTCTAAGGAGCAGTCAGTGTTAATTTCTTCTAGGATCGACCTATTTGTTCTCTTCGCTGTCCAGGGGACTCTCAAAACTCTCCTCCAACACCACATTTCAAAGGCATCTATTCTTCTGCGCTCAGCTTTCCTAATGGTCCAGCTCTCACAACCATACATTACCACCGGGAATACCATTGCTTTGACTATGCAAATTTTTGTTTGCAAGGAGGTGTCTCTACTTTTCACTATGTTCCCCAGGTTTCTCATAGCTTGTCTCCCAAGCATCAGTCACCTTTTTATTTCATGGCTGCAATCCCCATCTGCAGTGATCTTTGATCCTAGGAAAGTAAAATCCGTCACTGCTTCCACTTCTTCCCCATCTATTTTCCAGGAACTGATAGGGCCTGTTGCCATTATCTTGGTTTTCTTAATATTGAGTCACAAGCCAGCTTTTGCACTCTCTTCTTTCAACCTAAGCAGGAGCTTCTTTAGGTCTTCCTCACTTACTGCCATTAGGGTAGTATCATCTGCATATCTCAAATTGTTGATGTTTCTCCCAGCAGTTTTGATCCCAAATTGTGATTCTTCCATCCATGCATTGTGCATTATGTGCTCCGTATATAAGTTGAATAGACAGGGTGACAAAATGCAGCCTTGTCTTACTCCTTATTCTATTCCAAACCACTCTGTCATTCCATATTCTGTCCTAACTGTGGCTTCTTGACTCGTGCAGGTTTCTCATGAGGCATATAAGGTATTCTGGTATTCCCATCTCTTTGATTACTTGGCACATTTTGTTGTGGTCCACACAGTCAAAGGCCTTGGTGTAGTCAATGAAGCAGAAGTAGACTTGTTTCTGATATTCCTTTGTTTTTTCCATGATCCAACGTATGTTGGCAATGTGGTCTCTAGTTCCCCTGCCACTTCAGAACCAGCCTGCACTTCTGGTAATTTTCTCTCCACATGCTGCTGAAGTCTATCCTGTATCATCTTGAACGTAACCTTGCTAGCATGTGGGATGAGCGCAATTGTTGGATCATATGAACATTCTTTGGCATAGCCCTTTTTTTGGGATTGGGACGTATATGAGTGGGCGATTTGGGATTTTAAAATTTGTTTTTATACATTTTTAACTGTTGTACGCCACCCTGAGTCGGGTTCTCCTGATTGGGTGGCATATAAATTTAAATAAATAAATACTGATATTTTCCAATCCTGTGGCCATTGTTGTGTTTTCCAAATCTGTTGGCATATAGAATGCAATAATTTGATTCCATCATCTTTTTAGGGCTTTGAAAAATTCAGCTGGGATGCCATCATCTCCACTGGCCTTGTTGTTTGCAGTGCTTTTTAGGGCCTTCCTGACTTCACTTTCTAGGATGTCTGGCTTGAGTTCAAAGTTCTCATCATTGTGATTATCCGGGGTGGTGAGGTCCTTTTTGTAGAGTTCCTCTGTGTACTCTTGTCATCTTTTCTTAATCTCTTCTCCCGCCTTCTTCTAAATTTGTTTTGTATATAGATCCACACAGCTAATTTGTGTGTTTTTTGCTAAAATGAAGGCACCGTTTGATGAGTTTATTCTGAAATTCTTTCTCCTGACCCAGTGTGAGAAAGATTAGCCAGTAACACAAGGTTGCCATTACCAGGGTATGCCCGATTGTGGTTCAAAAATACCACAATCTTCGAGGAGGCTCAATGTTAGCTTTCGTGGATCAGGTCACTAGATCAGGAGAAAGAAACTACAGAATCAACTCACCAAAAGGTAGCTTCATTTTGGTATATCAAGAGTAAACCAAACAAAAAGACCAAATAAAAAAGTTGTGGCACTTTAAAGACTTAACTGCTGTATTTTATTGTTAGCTTTTGTGGATCAAGTCCACTTCATCACACATGCTTAAAACACAGAATAACACAGCTACCTTTTCAAAAATCTCAAATGCAGGAGAGGACTGAGCCTTGGTGGACTTGGTGTTCCCTCCACCTCACCAAGCTACCCCCATGAATATCATGTCAAAGTGACAACTAGCCACTTCCTGTATTATATACTGTATTATTTTTTCAAAGTAGTAAAGTAGGCAGATCTTAACACTCCCTAGCCCAAAGAGACTGCTTGCTTTCATGCCCACCCCCACCCCAGAGTTACTACCACTTTTCACCTCAGGCATAAAAAAAACTAAGCAAAACAATCACACTTATATACCACCCCATGGCACTTAGTGCACTCTCTGGGCAGTTCACAAGTTAATTAGTATTTTGCCCCCCAACATGCTGGGTATTCATTTTACCAACAGAAGGATGGAAGGCTGAGTCAACCTTGATCCCTGATTAGGATTGAACTCACAATCTTTTGGTTGCAGTACAGCAGTTTAACCACTGTGCCACCAGGGCTCATAAAAATGGTGTTTTCCATTGGTGTCAATAAATTGGGGTGGGGGGCGGAGATCAACAACCCATGCTGTGTATATCAGCTTTGGCCCTGAGCATCTCTACAGCAGAGCATGTTGCTTCAAAATGGAGTGTGTCCACACACGCAAAAAAAAAAAAAAGTTGATATCACTGTTAATGAAGCCATGCACATAGTGACAAGTGCCTCAAACCTACACCAGTTGAGAAAATATACCCTCTTGGTATCACTCCACCTAAGATAAAAGAAGTAGCAACAGACCCTGAGAAAACTAAGCAAGAGAATGACCCTCAACATCCTCTGAATGGATATGAGCCTCAAGTCCACTGGCTCAGATCCAGGAAAAGCTTTATGGTAAGAACAAATATTCTTGAGGGTAGGCAAGAGCAAAACCAAATTAGAAAACAGGAAGGAGCTCACTGTACAAGGAACATTAATGGAAGATATAGCTGAGGAACTCAAACTCCCCTACACCACTTGGAGGACTCTGAATAGGCTGAGGGTCGGAGTGCCTAAATGTAAGATCAAAATGCTCATGTGGGGGCTGCTCGTGGACAACAACACTGTGTGAATGTGGAGAGATACATAATATGGCTCATTTACTGCTCTGCCAATTACAGTACTGCCAATAACATGCACTGATGAGGACTTAAGCAGACACAGTAACATCTTTTCAGTTGAAAGCCTTAGAAAATAATGTTTTTAAAAAAAGACTGAACAGAGCAAGAGTATTTCATACATAACAGGCTACTGTTAAGTCCCTCAGTGTAGCATCCACAAACCTCACTGATCTTCGTCAATGCCCAGATATAATTTTAAAACAATCAGATTCATAGAGGTATAAGCCGGTGCTGATAAATATGTGGCCCCCTAAATATTAAACCATAGTGCTCCAAATCCTTCATCACTGGATAGCACTGACGGAGTGCTTGTTAGCACAGGTTCATGCATTCTCGCCGAAGTCAATCTTTCAACTAACCTAAATGCATCTAAGACATTACTTACCTATAAAACTAACATAAAAAAGTTTAATCTATGTTACCGCACCATTCCACCTGAGAGGAGACAATGAGCTAACTAGCATTTAAAGAAGGTACCAGATTTGTAAAACTAAGTACAGTAAAACCCCAACTTACATATGCCTCGAGTTACATAAAATTCGACTTACATAATGATTTTGTGCTAAAACCATGTCTCGATTTACACGATTTCCTATGGGTTTGCTTCGAGTTACGTAAAAATTCATTTCCCTATGGGTTTGCTTCGATTTACATAAAAATTTCACTTTTCCTATGGGTTTTCTTCAAGTTACGTAAAAAATTAATTTATCCTATGGGTTTGCTTCAGGTTACATAAAAAAAGATTTAAGCAAAAGCCTACGGAACGGCCTTTTTCCATAAGTAGGGGTTTTAGTATAGAGAGAAATACTCAATTTGTTTGCCACCAACTGCTATTTCGAGTATTTTACTATTTTCTTCTAGTTAAAAACGCCCAAATGTAACATTTAAGGTATAGTGAAATACTAATTCCTCTTGATGTCAGTACCCTATTTTTGACTAATGTAGAATGCTATTCAGCATAAATAAATATAGTCCACTAAAACCTCAATATAGATACCATTCTGAGATTAGAAAATATAGTTTTGCATTATGTGTGGGCGATTTACTGGAAGTAAACATTTTAATGTTTATATCCATTTATGAATTTAGAATACAGTACAGGATAGTTTCAATAATACATTATCTTAAAATGGCTTCCATATGACCAAATGCTCTTTAATTTTGTAGGAAATCCAGATTTACAAGACAAATTGCTACTGACTGCTAAGCTTCAGCTTCCAGATGGTAGGTACGTTAATTAGTGTAGCAAAAACAAGTCTTTTCACATCTCGAAGATGACCAGGTTTCATGCGACCAAGGCTTTTACAGATTAGTGTTGTGCTGGCACAGCTGATGGTATTAGATACAAAATACTGAAATAAATACATTTGACAACTTATACCTGTATCTATTGAATCAACACTATTGCAAGCCCTAATAACATCACCCACAAAGTGAGTGACTCATTCATCAGCTCATCTTCCAATATTACACAGGCAGTCTCTGCCAGCAACAACTTTCTGCTGTCTATACAAGTGTGCTGACCTACCCCAGCAGGCACGGTCACTGCACAGAGCATCTATTCAAGGAGAGTCCAAAGAGCAATCTGAGGTCTGATTACCAGTAGTTCAAGTGAGCATCTAGTCCAAAGGATGTCCAGCAGCGGCATCAGTGTTGGCAGAGAAGTCAAGGTCACAGCAGGCAGGTCAGGGTCTAGGCAGGCAATCTCAAGAAGTATCTAAAGGCAAGCAGGGTGCCAGTCTTTGCACCAAAGAATCGTACCAACGCTTTAATGCTGTAACAAGCTTGCTTAAGAGCCTCCCAGCTAATGGGTATCAGCTGGGAGCTTTCTCTGGTAATGAGTTCTAGCTTGCTTGTGTCTCAGCTACAACTCCTTTCTACACCTTTCCCTGGCTAAGGGCTGATCACTGTCAGAGTCAGACTTCTGGTCTGACAGGTCATCTGCCTGAGGAAACAGAGTTGGGCCAGAAACAGGCTGAGATTCCTGGTTCAGGGCATTCGCAGGTTCAGGTACAGGAAGAACTGGGCTGGGCATAGGAAGTGCCTCCTGATCCAGGTCATCTTCCGAGTCTGAGGAGGACTGGATCACAACAACAACAACAAAGGAAGACCAATATGCTGTAAATGCCCCTGACAGATTAAATGGGGAGCACAATTAGAAGGGATACACCAAATCAAGTGGAGGAGACAAGGTTTGAGGAGGCAGTGGTGGTGGCTGGAGCAAGGGAGTGGGCCAGATGATTTGGTGCCATGGGCTGGATCCAGCCCATCTATACCTATAAAATGGTGTGTTAACCGTTGGAATGTGACAAAGGATGTTGCACCAGGCCCCACTAGCCCGTAATGGGCCTCCGTTCACTCGCCCGAACCCGGTTCGCAGGTAACTGTCGGGTTGAAATTTTCGACCCAGGGGCAGGAGCCCCCCCAGTCGCAAACAAAAAAAGGGAAATTCAATTCCCAACATTCCTGGTGCCGCGCCATGCCAGAGCCAATCAGGCTGAGCGGCGCGTCAAAAGGAACGTTCGGAAACGCGCTGCGGCCAATCAAAAAAAAGCCGCAAGGGAAACCGCTGCAGTAAGCAAAAATGCGCAGCCAAAACTACAAGCCCCAGCGTCCTGCACGCCATTAGCACGCAGAACGCTGAGGCGGCCGGTGCGCAAAAAATAAAACTTAAAAAAACACGCCCGCTGCCGCTGCCATTCTTCCCCACGGGCCAGCCAGCATGGCCCGTGGGGGAAAAAATAAAAAAACCCGCTGTCCCTGCCCTTCCGTTCGAAGGGCCAGCTGCCGTGCGAAAAACACAAGTAAAAAAAAAAAAAACACCCCGCAACTGCCCTTCTTCCCCATGGGCCAGCCAGCATGGCCCGTGGGAAAAAAAGACACCCCCCCCCCCCGCCACCACTGCCCTTCCATTCAAAGGGCCAGCCGGCGCACAAAAAATACAAGAACCCCCCCCCCAAAAGCAACTTCCCTTCTTCCACTCATGGGCCAGCCAGTATGGCCCACGGGGAAAAAAAGAAAAAAACCCACCGCCGCTGCCCTTCCTTCCCACGGGCCAACCAGCATGGCCCGCGGGAAAGAAAACCTCCCCGCCATTGCCCTTCATTCCCACGGGCCAGCCAGCATGGCCCCAGGAAAGAAAGCCACCACCCCCTGAAAAAATAAACACAAAAACACAAACCAAAAACATTCAAAAACACACAAAAATCCAAAAATGAAACACAAAAACAGTCAAAAAGAAACAAGAAAAAACACAGACACCCCCTCCCAAAAAAATCCCACCCCCCACCCCCACCCCCCAAAAACCCAGAGAACTTACCAAAAGACATCTTCCATCTATGAGGACCAGAACTCAAATGAGAAAAGAAAGAGAAAACCTACCGGAAGCGACACCCAGAGGACAGAAGAGAACAATTGTAGAGAGGCAACAATTGTAGAGAGGCAGAAAAGCTCACCACCTCCACCCAGAGGCCAAAAGAGAAAAAACATTCAAAAATATTAAAACTAATAAGATTAATTCCAAACTTAATCAAATAAGTTATAAAAACATTCAAAAATAAACACACTAATCTCAAAAATTACCAAAAAAACCAGAAATCACTTTTCACTACAAAAAAGCGTAAAAATAAACATTTTAAAAACCAAAATTAAATTATAAACTAAATAATATTAAATTAAATTAAATTAAATTAAATTAAATTAAATTAAATTAAATTAAATTAAATTAAATTAAATTAAATTAAATTAAATTAAATTAAATTAAATTAAATTAAATTAAATTAAATTAAAATTTGCATAAACATAAAACAAAAATGTTCAAAAACCAATTTAAAGAGCCCGGCACTGAAGAAGCCAGCACGCAAAAAAAAAAAAAAACCAAAAAGAACCCCCCAAAAAAACCACTGGGAGCGCAAGTCCGCCGCAGGCGGACGCAGCGCCACGAAGCCACAAAATCACAAAACCTTACAACACCATTTAAAACAGCCCAACACCATTGGTTCAAGAAAAAAAAACCTTTACTATCCAACACAATTTTAAAAAGCCCGGCACTGCTGGGCAAAATATGCTAGTGGGCTATAAATTGAGGATTCCTGATTTAGGGTTTAATTGCGATTGGTATTCAAATCCACTAGATACTAAATTAACCTAGCAAAGTTATTATGACTACAACTGAAATTGGCATAGAAAAGCCATTATGACTACAACTGAAAGCCCACTTGACTGTGAATAAGCCCCAATCACTTCAGTACGGCCCATTTCTAAGTAGATGGATACAACAATACAAGATTCTTGTTCAGTGAAATTTATACCTTTTTTAAATTGTTATGAGGAGAGACAAGACATGCTTACTTGGGGTGGATGTTCTTGCTGTACTAGCATGCCATGCTCCGGTGAAGGCTTTGGCAGTAAAGCAGGATCCCTGTGAAGAGAGTGCATTTTGACTCTCATACAGTTTATTGTTGTTATGCTTTTCCAGTATAGTGCCATGTCAGATAAGGACTGCAGTTTAACAAGTTGCTCTAACAATTCAGCAGTATCTCACTTGCCGAAAAAATGTTTAAAAGAAAAAATGACAGAGGATGATGACATAACCTAGTGACATTAGTAGCAAATTGTGGTGGCCTCAAAAATTCCCTGGGGGTTAATTAAATATTCCCTTTGAACAACAACAAGGGACTGCAGTGGCTCAAGTGGCTAAGACACTGACTGGAAGGCGGCAGGTCAGCAGTTCGATACCCGAATACTGCAGGACAGAGTGAGCACCCATCTTTGACCCAGCTCCTGCCAACCTAGCAGTTCAAAAGCAAGAAATTGTAAGTAGATAAATAAGGACCACTTTGGTGGGAAGGTAAACAGTACTCCGTGTCTAGTCATGCCTGCCACATGACCACGAAAACATCTGCAAACGCAGACAGCGCTGGCTCCTCAGCTATAAACAGAGATGAACACTGAACCCTAGAGTTGGATATGACTGGCTTTCGAGCAAGGGTGACCTTTACCTTTACTTGAACAGAACAGAAATTTAATTGCCACAGGAAACTTCAAATTGACCTGAACCAACCTGCAACAGTTTCCTATGTACTGTAGTCACACTCTGTGTTTTAGTGAGAGTCTTAGTAAGCTAGTTTCACCCACAGCTTCAAAGTATCTTGTAGATAATAATAATTTCGTGTCAGAAATTATTCTGGGTTGAAAAGATTTTTTGGAAGAAACTCAGCTCAGGGAACACCCAAATGAGGCTCCTTTCGTGTCCCCAAGAGCTGGGACAGAGACAGGCACTCAATCCGTCATGCAGTACCCAGGTCTCGAACTGTCGAGTTGCCAGTCTTCCAGCTAACAAGACGAACTTCGTAACCACTGAGCCACCACAGCCCCTATCTTCTAGATTTGAACACAGCATTGAAGAAAATACTAATTTACCCTCAGTCTGCAGTTTTACGCATGCTTAAATGGAAATGTGAAGATTCTTTTGTCTCAAAGGGACTTTATTACTAAGTGCTATGGGACAGTATACAGTATACCTGTAAGTGTAATTGCTATTGCTTTCCCACAGACAATATAAATAGAAAAGGTAAAGGTTTCCCTTGCTCAAAAGCCAGTCGTATCTGACTCTAGGGTGCAGTGCTCATCTCTGTTTCTAAGCCAAAGAGCCAGCACTGTCTGCTTCTGCAGACGTTTCCGTGGTCATGTGGCAGGCATGACTAGACACCGTAGCGCACGGAACTCTGTTACCTTCCCACTGAAGTGGTCCCTATTTATCTACTTGCAATTTCTTGCTTTTGAACTGCTAGGTTGGTAGGAGCTGGGACGAAGACGGGAGCTCATTTCCGTCCTGCAGTACTCGGGAATCAAACTGCTGACCTTCCGCTTCCCAGTCAGCGTCTTAGCCACTTGAGCCACTGCAGTATAAATACAATATAAATAGACGCTTTCAAACACAATTGTGAGAAAGGGAGTTAACTGAGCACACATTTGCTGGGATTTGAGAGTCCCTAATCAATATTGATACAACTCTTAAGATGTACAAATCACTTCCCAGGTTTTCGGTGGTCCTCAAGGGTGGGGGAAAATATGTAAAAAAGGAATTTGAATTAAAGCCTTGGGGACTCACTGAACCAACACTGCCCAGGATGGAGTCTGAAAGTGAAATTCAAGCGTGCCTGTGCAGCGTGAACTCCGAGGCCTCTGGAGGAATTTTGAAAGGCTATCGACCCCCAAGCTACGGCTCTCAAATCAGATATCCCATCTTTCATTCGGGAACCGGATGGTTGCAAAAGAAGAAATCAATCGGAAACTGCCAAGGGATGGTCCCAGAATCCAAGTCCCCAAAGCCTTCTTCTTCTCCCTGCTTCATCTTTTTGTTTAGGAATAAAAAAAGATTTCCAAGAAGGGATCTTGAATATTGTGCTAAAGAGACTCCCTCTGCCGGATGCATGGAGGAAGCATCCCACACATATTTTTAAACTTGTACTTTTAGGAGTTAATTGGGTACACACACAGAGCTTCCGTGAAGATTGTTTTGAACCACAATTGGGCGTACCCAGGGCCATAGCCAGGATTCTAGATTGGGGGGGGGGGTTTCAGGAGGGGCAACAACGTCACACTCACATATTTAACATTGGCATTGTGGGATGGGTTGGGGGGGCTGTTAGCTCATGAAGGTTTTTGCCCCCCTGCCCCCCTGGCTATGGCCCTGGGCATACCCTGGTAGCGGCAACCTTGTGTTGCCAGCTAATCTTTCTCACACTAGGTCTGGAGAAAGGAACTGCAGAATGAACTCATCAAAAGGTGGCTTCATTTTGGCAGTATCATGTCGGGCCTAAATACGGAAGAAGAGTTAATTACCTGCATACCTAATGTATACTCCACTTGTACTTAACAATTTTTAAAAATTATTATTACATAAATCTGTTTTTAATTTTCATCTGATCATTGATCGCAATATTTGATCAATGATTTGATCAATGATCAAATAAAATGTATATATATATATTATGTATATGATGTATATATGGTATATATGGTGGTACCTCATACAACGATTTTAATCCGTTCCACAGGGCTCGTTGTTGTACGAAACAAATGCTATACGATACATGCATCGTATAACGATTTTTTTCCCTATGGGATGCATTGTACAATGATTTATTTATTTTTGCCAAGTGGTTTTTCCATTGAAAAATTGTTGTAGGGAAAATTGTTATGCGGGATGCCATCCCCCCCCCCCCAAACCTAATTGTTATAAGATTTTGTTGTTATACGGGGTGATTGTTGTAAGAGGTTCCACTGTATATAAATTCCACCCAAAGAGAGGGAGCATGGCTAGGGCTGCCAGGAATGGGGAGAGATGGTAACTTTCCCCGGGGTTTCTTCCCTTCAGTGGGAAGCAGATCCCTCCTAGGTTCACGGGAAAAACCCAGCATCAACCCATTGGTACATGTGGCGGCGCCTCTCTCGGGGTTTCCGGCTTTTCTCACCTCGTACTTGGACATGTGTATAATGTATTACATGTGGTATTGTTGTTAGCCGCCCTGAGTCACATTGTTTAGTGGTTGGCATACAAGTACAACAACAACAACAACAACAACAACAACAACAACAACAACAACAACAACAACAATAATAATAATAATGGTAAATAGATGGAAGAGTGAAATCTTGAGGTGCCTTGGAAGCCTCCTTTCCCACACATGGTGTGGCCCTTAGCCCGGAAAGTGGGCTGGGTCGCGGGGTAGATGATGCCCACCCACCTGCCTCCCTGTGGTGGCATCAGATCCCCCCCTCTCCTCAACCCCTCTCCCCGTCCAGCTCCTCGGCCAAAAAGAGCTAGTTCTTTCCACCTCCCCTAATCTACCAACGGGAAGGGCGAGCTGAGACACGAGCAGAGGATCCGTGCCACCATAGCCCTGCCTGCAGTTGCGTGGGGGCCTCCAAGTTGCGGAACCTGCAATGCGGTATCCGTGAGCACAATTGGCATAACGGCCCCTGACAGAGGCTACACCAGTTGAGAAGGCTCCTGGTCACTGGGCTCTGCGGGCACAGAAATTGGGGGGCGGATTAATAGTCATAGGATTGATTCACCCATATCTGACCTGACCGGCAGTTCTGCAGGAGGAAGCTGAATCTCTAACTCCCGTTAGACATTAGGCAATTACACACTTGCAGATTAGCCCAAGCCCTAGTGCAAATAGTGGCCATGTTTACTCTTGTGTAAGCCATGAACAATGGATTTCCCCTGTCAGTATTTGCCTTAGTTAATTAACTTCCCCAAGAGAGATTCCCAATTAACCCGGGTAAACAGGTGATATGATTTTCTGTCAGATGACGATTCTATCACACGCTGCCTTGAATTCCTATTTATGATGATGATTTTCCCTCAATAAACCACTGGTCTTCGCTCCATCTTGTCTCGTGTCGTTCCTTGACCAGTCTCCTCCGGGACCTCACGGCCGCCCCGCGGCCCCAATCCAACACTGCAAGACTTTTCCTTCTAAAAGAAAAAAGGTTCCCCTTGCTCGAAAGCCAGCCGTATCTGACTCTAGGGTTCAGTGCTCATCCTTGTTTCAAAGCCGCAGAGCCAGCGCTGTCTGCTTCTTCAGACATTTCCGTGGTCATGTGGCAAGCATAACTCTAGACCCCGGAGCGCACGGAACGCTGTTTACCTTCCCACTGAAGTGGTCCCTATTTATCTACTTGCAATTTCTTGCTTTCGCGAACGACTAGGTTGGCAGGAGCTGGGACAAAGACGGGAGCTCATTCCGTCCTGCAGTACTCGGGAATCGAACTGCTGACCTCCCGCCTTCCAGTCAGTGTCTTAGCCACTTGAGCCACTGCAGTCCTTCTACACACGACCAAAATAAAAAACAAAAACAAAATTGTCTTTACTGTTCTTGTGAGCAGATCTGGAAGGACCAGGAGCTGTAGCAGCCTCCTTGGCTCTTCCCCCTCTGTTCTTGTGAAATGCTTCTAGCGACAGGTAGCTAAGATGAACTTTTAAGTAGCTTAAAAGTTCATGTTCTGACTCCACACACACCCCGCCCCCAGTAGTTATCAGTATAGTTATAATCTTGAAAGAATGTATGTTCCAGTCTCTCAAAATACTTGAAGTGGACTTGATCCACAAAAGCTAACATTAAAATACAGCAGTTAGTCTTTAAGATGGTTGGAGGAGGATGTCGAGATTAATTCTCTTGCTTAGTTTTCTCGGTGTCTGCTGCTCCTTCTCTTATCTTTGTTGTTGTTCAGTCCCACAGTCGATTCCGACCCTTTGCGACCCCATGGACCATTGACCTCCATGCACCCCTGTCCTCCACCATACTCCTCAGCCCACCCAGCTTCATGCCCACTGCGTCCACTATCCCATCTAGCCATCTCATCTTAGGTGGAGCGATACCAACAAGAGGGTAGAGTATATTTTCTCAACTGGGTTTCTATGGCAAACAGAGATTTGAGATTGGATTTCCTTGATCCATGTCCAACTGTCTATTGACTACACCTTTCTGGCTGTTGCGCAACAGGCTGTACCTGCTGAATTTCTTTTTGCTTCACAACCATTAAAGGTGCCTCATTTCATATGTGCCACAGGAGATGGCTCTGTGCTCATAGTGTGTGGGTCACTTCTTGGCAAGCTGGTTTTCACCTTAAACAAATTCATGCCAGTGGGATTGTCTCAGAGGGCAAAGGGCCCCCAGAATCAGCTGACCTCCAAGACCAGGCGTGGGGCAGGGAAAAACGTAAGCTCGGATTGAGTTGCGGCTGACAATGATTAAAGGTGCAGGATCCCTAGCTTTACTTGTGGCCTCCCAAGCAAGCAAACTAGATTCTCCCATGGCAGATACGGTACTACTCTCCCAGTGAAGAGGTTTTCCTTGTCTGGTACTTCTTTCTCATCTAACCATACCCACAGCTATCTATCCCAATGAATGGCTAACACAAAATAGTAGTGTAGGATTTGTACTTTAACCAAAATCTCTTCAACTTGTCCTGGAAAAAAACACGTAGTGATTTTGTGTATTTGCATGTCATTTATATGTGGAGTTGATTCCTCTATGGATAATAAATATATCTTGGACTTTGTTTTCATTTGGTTTCAAAGAGACAAAATGAATTTGTCTTTAATTCTTCAAACAATTCCCACTCTGGTGCTGATGAAAAGAACTTGGGGTGTACAAGTTGCAGCATCCAGTTTTGTCATATCACTATTGTGGTTATTTTATAAATATATCTAGATAAAAGCATTTTGTGAATACACACACACACACACACACACACACACACACACACACACACACACACACACACACACACCCTTCTGACAATAGATGGATGGCCACTTAAATCCAAAGTCTCTCTCTGCCCCTTCTCTTTCACACATAGACAAAATAATTTGTTATTATTGGTAATAGTGGAAAAATATATTTCCATCACTCTAACATTTAACTATTAATCATTAGAGCACTTTAATTCATTGTTGTTTTGTATGTATGCTCCATACATTGATAAATAAAACAGTTTATCTGGGTTTTCAAGTAAACAAGGGGGCTAGATTTAGCAGACCTTAAAACATAGGTCAAAGTCCTGCTCATAAAAAGTTATGCAGCACAAACTGGATACTGTATGAACAATTTCACTCCAAGATTTTCCTCTTTTGCTTTACAGAATTATGCTGCAACCTTATCAATAGCTACTCACACATTGTGATTAGCTTGTCCCATTGATTTTTAGTTAGATTATAGCAATTTCCCCCCCTGAAGTCTTCGTATTAACTTTTTCCCCAGGCTCCCTTTTCTTTTGTGTCTAGGTCAGACTTTATTTATTTATTATTTATTTTTCACGCTTATATACCGCCCACTCAGGTACAACCCAACTCAGGGCGGTTTACATAGCGGACAGTAAATACATAAAAAGACACATGATAAAACAAAGTTAAAAAACCCACCCCTAAAAGGTGTGCAAGTACCGAAGGGACCTTGGGAGAAGGCACACTTCTCTATACCAACCACCCAACGGTACCCCCATCCCCACCTGCACCCCAAACTTGGCCCGCCAGCCAGGTCTTTAGTTCCTTCCTAAAGGGCAACAACTCCGTCTGGAGATGCAGTTCCATAGGCAGGAGGTTCCAAAGGGCCAGTGTGGACATGGAGAAGGCACTCCTCCTTGTGCCAGAGAGGCAAGCCCCCCTGGCTGATGGCACAATTAGAGAGCCCCTCCGGTCCGCTCTGGTTGGACGGACAGACGTCTGTAGGGTGATGCGGTCTCTGAGATACCCTGGCCCACTACCATGTAGGGCTTTAAAGGTCAAAACCAGCACCTTGAATTGCACCCGGAGACAAACTGGTAACCAGTGCAGCCCCTGAAGCAGTTGTGAGGCATGGGCATAATGTCCACACCCCATCACCACCCGGGCCGCGGCATTCTGGACCAGCTGCAGCCTCCGAATGGTCATCAAGGGCAGCCCCATGTAGAGCGCATTACAGTAGTCTAGTCTGGAGGTCACCAGAGCGTGAGTGACCATGAGCAAAGAGTCCTGGTCCAGGAGCGGGCGCAACTGGCAAATCACCCGGAGTTGGGCGAAGGCCCTCCTGGCCACAGCCGCCACCTGTTCTTCTAGCAGCAGCCGCAAATCCAGGAGGACCCCCAAGTTGCGCACCGGGTTGGTCTGGGACAAAACAGCCCCATCCAAAACCAAAGATGGTAACTCCCGGGATAACACAAGACCCCCTATCCATAGCCACTCAGTCTTGCTAGGATTCAGCTGTAGCCCATTTGCCCCCATCCAGACCCCAACAACCTCCAGACAGCTGGAAAGGACTTTGACTGCATCACTGGGGTCCCCACGGGCCAAGATGTACAACTGTGTGTCATCCGCGTACTGGTGGTACCGCACCCCGTGGGAATGGATGATCTCACCCAGCGGCTTCATGTAGATGTTAAATAGTACCGAACCCTGAGGCACCCCATATTTTAGGGGCCTAGGACTCAATCTCTCACTCTCCAACCACACCGACTGGGTCCGGCCCCTCAGAAATGAGGAAAACCAGGACCACACCGTGCCCTGGATCCCCAATCCTAGGAGCCGTTCCAGAAGGATACCGTAGTCAACGGTATCGAAGGCCACTGAGAGGTCAAGAAGAGCAAGGACGGATGGATGACCGCCATCCCGCTCTCGTCAGAGATCATCCATCAGCACGACCAATGCAGTCTCAGTACAATATCCAGGTCTGAATCCTGACTGGAATGGGTCCAGATATTCCGCTTCATCCAGTACCCCCTGCAGCTGACGTGCCACTGCCTTCTCCAGAACCTTCCCCCAAAAAGGAAGGTTGGAGACAGGTCTGTAGTTGGTTAGGATTGCTGGATCGAAGGATGGCTTCTTCAGGAGGGGGCGCACCAGAGCATGTTTCAGCAGTGCAGGAAACATCCCCTCTCGAAAAGACGTGTTAATTATAGCCCCATCCAGCCACCTGTCACCGTCTTAGAGGCTTTTACCAGCCAGGCGAGACAGGGATCCAATGGACAATTAGTGGCGTGGACCGCTGCAAGGAGCCTGTCCACTTTATCCGGGGCAACTGGATCAAACCGATCCCAGGTAACACCGCAAGACTGTGCACTGGCTCCCCCTGGACCCTCCCCATCCACGCCAAGTTTGAACCCCAAGCGAATCCGATCGATTTTCTCCACCAGATGGTCAGCAAAGTCCTCAGCCAATCCATGCCAACCAGGCACAGGCCCCGCCCTACTCAGGAGGGACCTGGTCACCCGAAACAGGGTGGCTGGGCGATTATCAGCGGAGGCAATAAGGGTGGTGAAGTATTGCCTCCTCACCACCCCCATCACCACTAGGTAGGCCCTAATAGCGGCTCTAGCTAGTGTCCAATCAGAATAGCTCTGGGTCTTCACCCAGCAGCGCTCAAGACGTCTCTTTGCCCGTTTGAGCTCCCGCAGTTCTTCAGTGAACCACGGGGATGACCTAGCTCCACGGGTTCTGAGAGGCCGTAGTGGAGCGATTACATCCAAGGCAGATGTCGTCGACCCATACCACAGGTCAACATGTGCCTCAGGTAAATCGTGTCGCCGATCCAGAGGAAATTCCCCCAGTTCCCTCTGGAATCCATCCGGATCCATCAGTTGCCGGGGGCGGGCCACTTTAATCGACCCTGCCTCCTTACGATGAAGTGTCACCCCTAGAAAGTCTAGAGCCACCAGATAGTGATCTGACCATGGCACAGGTGTTAAATTTCCAAAATGAAGCCACCTTCTTGGTTTTGTTGCTGGCCAAACTTAAGTCCTCATCGGTACATGTTTCCAGTAGTAACCAGCAGATGATCTGGATTCTGTGTCTCTCCACATTCACACACTGTGTTGTGATCATTTGATCATGGCCTTACATTTAGGGACTCCGAGCCTCAGCCTATCCAGGGTCTTCCAAATGATGTAGTGGAGGTTGAGTTCCTCAGCCATATCCTTTAATGTTGTTAGAAGAAATCAACCCTGACTGCTCCTTAGAAGGTCAAATAGTAAAGATGAAGCTAAAGTACTTTGGACATCAAATGAGAAGAAAGGAGTTGGCTTTGGCCGAGTGGGCGGTATATAAATTTGACAATTAAATTAAAATTCTCTTGAGAAAGCCTTGATGCTGGGAAAAGTGTGGGGCAAAAGAAGGGGGCGGCCAAAAATGAGATGGCTAGATGGTATTGTAGACGCAATGGGCACAGAGCTGGGCAGGTTGAGGAGGATGGTGGAGGACAGAGGTGCCCGGCGGACAATGGAATGTAGGGTCGCAAAGGGTCGGAATCGACTGTGCGACTGAACAACAAAAAATGTTGTTCCTTGTCCAATAAGCTCCTTTCTACATCTTCTAATTTGATTTTCTCTTGCGTACCCTCATGAATGTTTGTTCTTGCCATAAAGCTCTTCCTGGATCTGCGCCAGGGCACATATCCATGCACACGATGTCGAGGGCCTGGCTAATAACTACCTGGCCATGCTTCCATTTTTTTTTTAAAAAAAGAACACTTTGAGCATTGTTAGTTGGGGGAAGAAAAAGTTATTTCCAAATCGAAAAATGCCATTTGGTTCCTCAATTAAAAGTTTCCTCCTTCTTTGTTTTGTGCAACTTGAAAGGATGACTCTACATTATTTGCTTTCGAAGTCAAGCTCATTCACCGCCTTTGGACACACTCTCTCACTACTGTGCATCTGTCAAAAAAGTAAACTCTCTACAGGAAGTTCGGGCACCACTCCATGGACTCTAGCTTCGGCTACCCTTAGTGCGCATGCTCAAGCGCTAGGAGGCGGGGCATTCGACAGTAGCGTCTCCTGCTCTCCACGTTCCCCTTAGCAAAGGGCGGGACTAGGTTCGGCGCAGCCAATGAGCGGCTCCCACGACCCACCCCGAGGAACTTGGAAAGAATGTTGAGAGTTTCGGAGAGTTCTAGTTCTCAGTTAAACTGTTTGGTGGGTCGCGGGGTGGCGCACGTGGGAAGCCAGCGGGCCAGTCATGGTGTCTCCCTGGGCTTGTCTTCACAAGCTGGGCTCGGCGTTGCCATTGCTCTTGGTGCTGTGGGATCTCCACTATGAGGGTGAGCAGGAGGTGCCCGGCTCCGCGTGCGGAGCCGGCGGGACTGGGGAACCCCTAGCCTTGGCTGCCCGGGGTGGAGGTCGCAACTTCCAACTAGGGCAGTGTTTCTCAACCTTTGGCTTTTGGACTTCAATTCCCAGAAGCCTAAGTCAGTTCCCCAAAGCACTGATCAGGCCATGAACCGACTTAGGGTTCTGGGAATTGAAGTCCAAAAGCCAAAGGTTGAGAAACACTAAACTAGGGAATAGTGGCGGTGGGGTTTTGAGAAGGAGCAAGGCGAGGGTGTGTGTGTGTGTGTGTGTGTGTGTGTGTGTGTGTGTGTGTGTGTGTGTGTGTGTGTGTGTGTGTGATGGAGTCCTCTTGGGAAGTGGGGAATGGGTAGTAAATAATGGGGTGCTTCCTCGACATAGCGAACAGAACATGGGAAAGGACTTGGGGACGGGTGCTACTGTAGATCAGTGGCAGTGGACGTAAAGGTAAAGGTTTCCCTTGCTCGAAAGCCAGCTGTATCCGACTCTAGGGTGCAGTGCTCATCTCTGTTTCAAAGCCGAAGAGCCAGCGTTGTCTGCTTCTTCAGACGTTTCCGTGGTCATGTGGCAGGCATGACTAGACACCGGAGCGCATGGAACGCTGTTACCTTCCCATCAAAGTGGTCCCTATTTATCTACTTGCAATTTCTTGCTTTCCAACGGCTAGGTTGGCAGGAGCTGGGACAAAGACAGGAGCTCGTTCTGCCCTGCAGTACTCGCGAATCGAACTGCTGACCTCCCACCTTCCAGTCAGCATCGTAGCCACTTGAGCCACGGCAGCGGAAATGGGTTAGTAAAATCCGCCAGGTGTAGAGTTGGAGGGTGTAGTCAAAAAAAGTGCATGACTCTCTGTTTACTTAATGTTTGCCAGTTGTTAGAGAAGAAAGAAGTGCAGTGGTAATCCGGGAGTTTGTTTACTAACTCACTGTAGCACCGTGACTTACGTTATGCTTACTCAGTTGTACGTAATTTTGTGCTCCGCGAGGCTTACAACCTAGTGTTTAAGAACATAAGAACAGCCTTGCTGGAACAGGCCACAGCCCATCCAGTCCAGCATTCTGTCTCACACAGTGGCTCACCATTTCCTTCAGGGTATTCCCAAGGAGATGCCTTCACCTGCTTAGGATTCCCTGGAAATGGCATTGAGAGATATCCTGCCTATCTCTCCAACCTGGAGGTTGTCCTTAAGTATCCAGTGTTTGTGTTTAGGGTTTTGGTCTGTAAGCTGGAGGAGTGCCATTGTCCTCTTTCCTAAGGTCACTCTTTAATATTAGGCACGCTGCTGCTTCTTCAAACTCAGTTAGCCCACCTGTCAAATGGGAACATTAATGTTTGATTTATGTCCTTAGGCTGTCAAGGATGTAAGGATGTGTGAGAGGAACTTTATACATTCAGGAGAAGGGAGTGAAGAAACTCTGATTATGATGGTCATACATTAGCCAAGTACTTCCTGTTAGCAGAGTCTGACATCAACATGATAACTGCTGAGATCCTTGGGTATCTGTTTGCTAGCTCAGGTAGAGCTTGTGAGATGGACAATGGTGAATACAGTTAGTAAGCATTTCCATTGTTGCAACAGCCAGAATTAAGTTATATTTTCTTTCCTTTAGCTGATGTGTTTGTGATAGTATTAGGTGAGTATGCTTGGTCGTGGCGGGTTACCAGGTTTCTGTGCCTTTGCAAATGGTACTCAAAATACATAGTACAGTATTATAATTTTATGATGCAGCTTTGGTACACTGATACTCATTTTGAGAGGCTCTGTAGTATTGTATACATGGGCATGCATCCATGAGGTAGGGCTGAAACTGACTTTTATGAATGGTGTTGATAAATGGCTTTGTGTTTGTTGTAGTGTGTTTTATCTCAGATAAAACTTAAAGTTGTTTTGGAATATTTTGTATAAGTCAATGAAAGTTTTTGCTCCTAGTACTGATACTGTACTTTGCTTTTCCATAATGCTAGGTATACTTAAGTGGAAGTAAGCTTCAATTGCATCAATATGACACTTCACTTCTAAAGAGGGATCTTCGCTACCAAGTTACAGCATTACATCTGCATATTAAGAATAATCATGAGATTAATTTCTGATGGGATGCTTCCTTTCAAGTTCTAAGTGGGAGGGATCTCATGTTCTGTAATTAATGTATTGAAAAGCTAACAAATCAGGGGGAGGACATTTCTCCCTATTTCTCCCTATTACCCCAGCTTTGTAAGTGTAGGTAGCTGCTGTGAAATGTGCCTACACGGTGAAATGCAGGTGTATAAAATCTTCTAAACTGAACTATTCTCAACAGTGGTGTAGTCTATGGCTACTCTGAATACATACATTGTCTTTACATTTAGTGGATGTATGTGTACAACTGCAATTCTGATTTTTCGTACTTTGTCTTGAGGTACACACACACATGCTCTCTCATATAATTTCTAGCTATATACCGACTCTGGTTTTGTAAGATAACGCTAATTCTTTATAGCTCACTCATCTCAAGTAATAGTCTTGTGTAGCCTCCATAGACACATAACTTCTTCAGTTTTTTTTCTCTTAATAATGCCCAGATAACCACGCTTCATATTTTTTGAGGGCATGCATGAGGTAAAAAGAGATTGCGCAGATATAATGTAATTTGGCCTCCAGAGTTTTTATTGTCTGTGATGATGCGTGAAATGGGGGAAGAAAACCATCATATTGGCTGTCAGAGCTCAGTGAGTCTGTTGAACATTTAGAGGGGAAAAGTTATTTGTGCTTGAAAATGGAAACTTTGATTTTGAAATTGGTGGGAGACTCAAAAAGTAAAAGGGAAAAAACCCCAATTTACCAGCTTTCTCTTCTTTTTAAATGTAATTTGCTAAGAAGCACATTTGTGTGTATTAGCATTGGTTGCCCCATTGAAAGCATACTATGCATCTGATGGGAATGAACCAAATGAGTTTTTTTACAGCTTTTGACAGTTGCTTATTTCAGCATTTGGAGGCCTGAATGCAGTAGCATTTAATTATTAAGAAGTGGAGCCATAGCTGCTGGAGGTGTGATTCCATGATAGAGTAAATGTTCGGCAGTTCAATTCACAGCATCTATGACTGGAGTGAGAAAAGGCTACTGCCTGGAATTCTGGAAAACAGCTGTCAGTCACTATTGGCCAATATTGTCTTAGGACCTGACTTTAGAAAGCAGTTTTCTCTGTTACCAAATGCAGATTCCAAATAATGATGCTCAGATACTTAATGACACGTGCCAACATAATATGGGATGCTCGCTTGTACATGTTGCCTGTTGCTGGAATCCAAAAAGTTTCTTTGTGTGGGTAGAAGGAGATTTCTGAGCACACAGGGTTCTCCTTTGATTCCACCCACTTCCCACTATCCTGTGTTTTTCGTTCCAGATGTTTTTGCCTGTCTCTTACTTGGAACAGCTTTGCAGAGGACTGCAGTAGGAGTGAAGAGATGGGGAGGGCTTCTTTCATGAGCAGCATTGATCAGAGAAATAAGAGCAATTTCCCAATATTTAGGCTTCCAACATCAAAACTCTGCAGTGGCTACTACACTTTTAGAACTCGTAATGGAAGGATGCAGAGTAACAGTCCTAGTAACAGTTTGATCAGCTTTTATTCTACACATTTAGTATTTTATTAAAACAGAGTGAAGCAAATATGCTTGCCCTTTTCACAATTGTGTATTACATACACAAAGTGGCTGAAATCCTGTTGCGTAGTTCTGTGTGCCCAATGATGATTTTGTGATCAGCTTCCTTTACTGATATTTGAGGTGCAGATGACTTTACAGTGGAACCCCGTATAACGAATGCTTCGTATAACGAAAAATTTGTACAACAAAGCGTTTTTGTGCTATTGGCGATACCCAGCATAATGAATTTTTTTGTTAAATGGGGTTTCCGTTAAGGTAGATATACCTCACTTAACGAAACCCCGTATAACAAACTTTTTTCCATTATGCAGGGTATTGCCAATAGCGCTTAGTATAACAAAAAACCGTATAGCAAAGAGCCCTGCGGAAAGGAGTTTTTTCGTTATATGGAGTTCTACTGCATTATGTACACATCAGACACACCTTTAAAGCCATCTTTAATCTGCTGTAATTCTCTGCTGCTGCTGCTGACATCACCCTGTATACAACAATGCAATAAGATTTCAGTATGTGTCTGTTTTGAGTTTCATGCGTTATTTAAAGCATTTTTTTCCAGTTTTCAATTATGGCTTAGTATCAATCAGAAGTACAGTATTTGTCTTTGACATCTGCATATCAAACAAAGCAGAATAAATACATAAAACTATGTATATGCATGTACAACATATAAATAGTAATTGTATATAAGTGAATGTATGCACATTCATGTCCATGCACATGTGGAATATATGTTTATGTCTTGTTTTGTTTGTATGTGTCTGCTGAACTCCTATAAGTTTATTAAAACAGTAGTAGTAAAGTCTTATTCATGCTTATTCAAATATGTGATTTGTTGGCCAAAATCCTATTCCATAAATTACAGCCAACAAAAGTCATCCAACTCATGTGTAATTAGTCTCATTGTTCATGAGCCATGCAAGCTGTTGGATGGAGGCAGCAACTCTGACATAGGCAAAATCAAAGGAATAAAGAGAAATATATATGATAGCATTTGAAAATGTGTTTCATTGTGGCTTTCATGGACAAAATTCCACTTCTTCAGGTAATAAAAATCTTTTGTGGCTGCTAGGGTCATCCTATGGGAAAGATTGCTGGCAGTTAAAGAATTCCCGCTTCTGTCTCTGGCCTCACACAGTTTATACTCAGTATGACTAATTACATGTGAGTTAGTTGACCAGTGGGACAGAAGCTGAAACTTTAATTATCAACCATTTCTCCCTGCCCGTAGTGCCATCACTCTTTTTGCAGGAATAGTGTATGGAACAGAATTTTGGTCACTAAGTGTAGTCGGACTTGACTCCAAACAAATCTATATCCTGCATTGAATTGTAGCCTTCAAAAAGTGTAATGGATAAAATATTAGTTGAGGAGTCTTCAGAGTGAAAACCAAATGGAATTGTGTAATTCCTATTGCGGTATTAGTACCTAAAGCAGTGGTTCGCAATGTGGGGCACACGCCTCCCCAGGGAACTTCAATTCCCAGAAGCCTAAGTCAGTACATTGGCTGATCAGTGTTCTGGAGAATTGACTTAGTCTCTGGGTCTTCTGGGAATTGAAGTCCAAAAACCAAAGGTTGGGAAATGCTGATCTAAAGGGATTTTTTTGTCGACGGGGGCGGGGGGGGCAGGGGGGAGATAATGCTGGTTTTTTTGTTTCTGCAGTGTTTCAGGAATTGATGCCAGGCATAGGATTTTTTCCTTTCACTTTATCTAAAATGCCCTCCCAACGCTTGAAGTCAGCCTATATGGAATTGCATCCATCTGGCGCCATGTTGCAAATAACTGAACTGAGGCCTTCAAAGTTTGAGCTACACTCCTCGTCCCTCAGATTATGGACTTTCAAAGATAGTTGTTCATTTTGGCTCGTTCCCAGGCCAGTTTGAGTCACTTTTGAAAACATGAATGGCCAATGTGGGGCCCTCCACATACACTGCGGCACTGCAGCTTCCAGCCACTCACACCATTGGCTGTGGTCACTGTGGCTACTTTGCGTTTTAGTTCAACAACATCCAGTAGGTGGCACTTTACCTTATCTTCCTTCAAAGTACAGTGGTACCTCATACAACGATTTTAATCCGTTCCACGGGGCTCGTTGTACAAAACAATTGCTATATGATACATGCACCGTATAGCGATTTTCCCTATGGGATGCATCATACAATGATTTTTTTTGCTAAGTGTTTTTTCCCATTGAAAAATTGTTGTACGATTTTGTCCATAGGGAAAATGGTTATGCGGAACGCCATTTCCCCCAAAAACCTAATTGTTATGCGATTTCGCTGCTATACGGGGCGATTGTTGTATGAGGTTCCACTGTACTGTATAAGAATTCTGGTGCCAGTTCTATGGTTCTTTTGATAACCCTGTGCTGTTCGCTTTTTAAAAAGAAAATTCATTTTCTTCTTTCAGGAGCAGAATGTGGAATAAATGCAGAGGTAGAAAAACAACTTGAAATGGGAAAGAAGCTGGTGGCAGCTGGGCAGCTAGCAGATGCTTTGACTCACTTCCATGCTGCTATAGGTGAGTCTCTAAATGCGAGGCAATTTCATTTGTTAGTATTATGTTTTACTTACTCTTAATTTTTCTTTTATTCATGCATTTGTTCTCTGCATTTTCTCCTCTCTGATAAACCCCGCTAGAATATTGCCAAACCACCAAGATCTCTTCTATTTTTGTTCTCCATGCTAGACCTCTTATTGATATCTAAATTGGAGAGATAGGCAGGATATCTCTCAGTGCCATTTTCAGGGAATCCTAAGCAGGTGAAGGCATCTGCTTGGGAATACCCTGAAGGAAATGGTGAGCCACTGTGTGAGACAGAATGCTGGACTAGATGGGCTGTGGTCTGTTCCAGCAAGGCTGTTCTTATGTTCTTATGTAACATTTGAAAAGTAAGCAGCCCTCAAAACACATTTTGCAGGTTTGGACAAAAGAGGAACTTTGGATTAAGGAGTCTGAATTGCTACATTGAAACCAAACATACAAAGGGTATGAGAATCACCAGAATTATTTCTCATTCTTGTTTATTTGTTTGTTTAGGAAAGAAGAAGGCTTACTGACATGATAGCTCAATGGCAAAAGAAACACTAGCATTGAACTTTGTACTGGCTACTGTACAAGTGTCCACCACCGCTGGTGGCACAGTGGTTAAACTGCTGTCCTGCAACCAAAAGGTTGTGAGGTCAATCCCAACCAGGTCTCAAGGTTGACTCAGCCTTCCATCCTTCCGAGGTCAATAAACTGAGTACCCAACATGTTGGGGGCAAAATGCTAATTAATTTGTGAACCGTCCAGAGAGTGCACTAAAGTGCTATGGGGCGGTATATACAGGTAAAACTCGGAAAATTAGAATATTCTGCAAATGTTCATTCAGTTCAGTAATGCAACTTAAAAGGTGAAACAAATAATGTTTATGAGATAGACTCATTACATACAAAGCGAGATAGTCCAAGCCTTACTTTGTTATAATATTGATGATTATGGCTTACAGTTTATGAAAACCCCAACCCCCCAATCTCATGTACCCCATAACCATCACATAATCTCATGTACTCTGTATGCCCTGATCATCACAATTATAATGAATTAAGGCATGACATCTCGCTTTGCATGTAGTGAGTCTATACCTATAAAGGAAAGGCATGACCGTTCGTGTCTGGCAGGCATGGCCACACCCCTGTAGTCTATCCTGTAATACTCAGCACACACCTACCTTGTGTCCCAGACATCAGCCCCGCAAGGGACCGGATGCCTGGGGTGGGGCCTATGCCCCACAAAATCGGCCAAAAAGGGAAAACTACAATTCTCAGGGACCAATGCGCCACTCACCAGCCAATCCAAGGGGCCAACGCTCGCGCGAAAAAGCCGAGCCAACGGACCTGTGCCAAAAAAAACCGACTGCCCCCCGCACGCAAGAACTGGGCATGCACGCACACGATGCTGTCCGGTGCTTCAAGACTGGCCATGGAGGGGCCTGGCTGGCAGACCTTGATCGGCTCTCTGCCCTGCCGCCCCTTCTGCCTTCAGCTTTGCTGCCTAAGGACGCAGCTGGGCAAGGCGCTGCCTCTGCCCTGCTGCCCCTTTTGCCCTCAGCCATGCCGCCTGAGGACACGGCTGGGCGAGGCACCGCCATAGGCGCTGCCTCTGCCCTGCTACCTGTTCCGCCCTCAGCGCCGCCTGAGAACGTGGCCGTGTGAGGCGCCACCGCAGCCACAGCTTCTGCCTTCCTTTCTGCCCTCAGCCACGCTGCCTGAGATTGCGGCCAGGCGAGGCGGAGCTGTAGGCCCTGCCTCTGCCCTGCCACCCCTCCTGCCCTCAGCCACGCCACCTGAGGAAGCGGCCGGGCAAGGCGCCGCTGTAGGCACTGACTCTGCCCTGCCGCCCCTCCCACCCCTCAGCCTCCACCTCGCCATGACCGGGAATGCAAGGCCGCCGGAGGTGGCCGCAGCCGCCCTCACGCCAACGCAGCCCAGAGCACAGGTAAGGATCCACTACCCAGCCTAGCAGGTACCCCGGCTAGTCTCATATATTTGTTTCACCTTTTAAGTGAAAAGAATGAACATTTGCACAATATTCTAATTTTCCGAGTTCCACCTGTAAGTGTGATTGCTTTGCTTTAGACCAGTGTTTCCCAAACTTTGGTTCTTGGACTCAATTTCCCAGAAGCCTAAGTCAATTCCTCAAAGCACTGATCAGCCAATATACTGACAGGCTTCTGGGAATTGAAGTCCCCTGTGGGGCATAGGGCCCACTTTGGGAACCACTGCTTTAGACAGTATCTCCATGTTTGAAAATGGCCCCATGTGAACCTGTAGCAGTAGCTCTAACTAGCTAGAGAGAGAAAATTCCTTAGGTGTGTAGTTGATGTTCTCTGGATTGGAACAGGCTATGAAGAAAGTCTCGTTTTTTGAAGTAGCACGACTACTGTTTCAAGGTTCGTAACTAATGTTTGATTTGAGGATTCCCGTCTCTCCTAATCATTTGGCTCTTTCTTTCCTCTTCTTTGCCCCTTTGATAAACCTACTTCAGGAACACTGCTTTTCTGTCTAATAAATTCTGTTTCATGCTGGAATGATTTTCAGAGTTCTTAGACACATCTGTTAAACCAGACTCTCTCCCCCACCATGCCTAAGTCACAAATGCATTTATTTTGTGCCCTTAGAACAGTGTTTTACCTCTTAACTTTGAGGTACTTTTCTGTAAAAAAAAAATTGTGTGTCCTGTTTTAGATGTAAAGAAATGTTAAGGTTTGTTCCATAGCATTTTGCAGCCGAGATCCTGTATCTTTAATCACAAAATCCAGATCCTTGGAGGAGAATATTGGCTGAGAAGTAGTTGCTCCAGAATCAGTTGCAGCTTTGTGATTTAGCTTGCATTTTATTTCTTCCAGGAGTGACACTTTTGTAATTAATTGGGGTTGGGGTGTTGTTGTTGAGGAAGTCCTAGAGGAGGTTTCTTGATACTGCAATTTATTATTAAAGCTGGGTTCGGCGTGTATGTTTTCCTTATGTCTGTCTGAGGGACACTATTCCTAGCTGGGACAAGACATCCATGATTATTCTGCTTGGTTGTTGCTTCCAAAGATACATATAACTCCCTCAAAAGGATACTAAAACTGTACCCAAATATGAAAAAGGAAAGAATGTGGAGAGTGGATAAAATAATACTGTATCAGCAATACCTATAGGTAACTGTTGGTTAAAGAGAGCTGGATTGGAATTCTAGATGTATCAGAAGGCCTTTCTTGTTATGGTTCCATAGCATAGATCCATAGAAGATTCTGAATGGGAAGATTTGGCTAAAGTTAGAGACAATCAATAAAGATAACTTGACAGTATCTGTGAAAGTACTCCTTAGTCCAGAGATTGGCAGTCTTGGCCCTCCAGCTGTTCTTGGACTTCAATTCCCAGAAGCCCAAGTCAACACACCAGCTGGTCAGGGTTTCTGGGAATTGTTCAAGAACAGCTGGAGGGCCAAGACTTCCCATCACTGCCTTAGTCCCACACCCCTATACATTCAAATAAGCATGGGATTTTCAGATCCACCCCACCACACACACACACACACACACACACACACACACACACACACACACACACACACACACACACACACACACACACACACACACACACACACACACACACACGATGCAGGTATCAAAGACAAAAATGTAAATCAGATGTCAAATAGCAAGCCTGCAGTTTGAGATAGAAACTTTTTGCAAGCAGGGAGCTCAGCATTACTCCACAACAGCAATGCCCTTCAGTGCCCATATTTGGAAGAACAGCCTGGAAGGTACAACCTGCTACATGACCATGGTTTTAAAAAATTTCATTCAAGTTCATATGTGCAAATGCAGACAATGTCAAAGTGCATCTGTTCAGCGGAAGTGCTCCTTCAGCTAATTAAACGTTGGTGTGACACTGTTTAAAAACCCTGTGCATGGTGCTATTATTCCTCTTTATTGCTTGCTTACTTGTATCCAAAGGCTTGACTGGCTTAAGGGGATGTTCTGATTGCTCCTTCTTCACTTGCAGAAGGGGACTCTGATAACTACCTTGCGTATTACCGAAGAGCCACAGTCTATCTAGCCATGGGCAAATCTAAAGCTGCCATTCGTGACTTAAGCAAGGTGGTTGAATTAAAGCAGGATTTCACATCGGTAAGCAATGCTTTCCAAAGATTCCTTCAGGGTGGATGAAAATGGCTTTTCATCTTTGTTTTTTTTATGTTACCTTTAAATAAGAGTCTCCCCCCCCCAGTACTATAATCCAATAGAAAACTTTTATTATCCTATAACTTTGAGAGATTAAATGTAGAGTAAAAACCTAGCAACTCTGTGGTACAGAAAAGATGGGTTTTTCATAGTGTTAATTTGGCATGTGATGGAATAATAAGGTTTTGATTACTAGAGCAATATATTGATATTTATGTACTTATTTAATCAAATTTATACTTCCGCCCCTCACTGAGGCGACTCCTAAACATATTTAGGTATGTTCTAGGAATACTGCCTGGATGAATAAAAAACTTGTAGTGTGGAAACTCTGTTTAACTAGCAGCAACTACACTGGAAGTACAAGCAGTAATTGACCTTTTCCTTAATGTTTGTATGACTAGGAAATATGGATTCTAATTCTAGTAGTGTACAAAGCTTTGGAAATTCTTATGTAATTTTTCTTCTGTTTTCAAAATGTTGGTTGTAGTGATTGGGGCATGTATACATTGTGTTTGGAAATGCTAAATTAAAGAACCTAGCTATCTGAATCTGCTAACTCTTAACCATTTTGAAACTAGTAGTATACAATACTTTGGAAATCATTGCTGTGATTCTGCTCATTTAGACAATTTCAAGAATTATGTCTTTACACTTTTATGATGTGATTTGGAAGGTATTATTTTGTGAACACATTTATTGCTGTCATTACGTACTGTAAAGTTGCTTCTAATGGGGTTTTCAAAGTTTGTCAGAGGTTCAAGGATTGGTTGATGATTGCTGCCCATGTAGGGGTTTGAACCAAGGCCTCCTGCGTATGCCATTCTTTACACTGCACTGGCTAATTGTAATCATCTTTAGCTTATAAGGTGGTGAGACTGGGCACATATTGGCTGTGATGTAGAAAGAACAGAGGGGTGGGAACACAGTAGATGCTAAGTGATCCAAAAA
This sequence comes from Bradypodion pumilum, assembly GCA_035047305.1. Taxonomy (NCBI): domain Eukaryota; kingdom Metazoa; phylum Chordata; class Lepidosauria; order Squamata; family Chamaeleonidae; genus Bradypodion; species Bradypodion pumilum. Next base: position 226,094,097 of record JAWDJD010000003.1, on the reverse strand, counting down.
GATAGAGAAACAGCCTCAGAAATGCTCTCTAGCTCTGTTTCTGATACTGGGGGCATGGCCTACCAGATGGGCTATGAAGACATGTGGAAGGGAAAACATTGATTAGAGGGATATAAAGGCATTTGGCTGCCCCTAGCTATCCACTGTTTACAAGACATCCCCTGACCACCACTACTACTAGATGTTATCTTAAGAAACAGCTCTGCCATAAAGAGCAGAAGAGGGAAGCATATGGTTTCTACTGGTGGTAAAGGAAGGCCGTGCATATGCATACCTCATAAACATGGTTGCTGCTTGCTGTCCCTTCCCATTCCCCATCACTTGTCCCCACCTTTCCTTTGCTTTCACCTTCCCCCTTTCATTAATACTGGGAGCTGTGGTGGGCCAGTGGTTAAGAAGCTCACCTTGTTAGCTGGAAGGCTGGCAAATCGGCAGTTTGAGACCTGGGTACTGCATGACGGTTTGAGTGCCCGTCTCTGTCCCAGCTCTTGGGGACATGAAAGGAGCATCATTTGGGTGTTCCCTGAGCAGAGTTTCTCTGGCAAAAATCCTTTCAACCCAGAATAATTTCTGACATGAATAATAATGATGATGATGATGTATATGTTTATTCGATTGATACCCCGCCCTATTCAGCACATGGCCGACTCAGGGCGGCTAACAACATATAAAGGACCCCAAGGCAACCCAAGGGGTTTACATACAGGATACAAAGTTCAAAAAACAATAATAAATTCAATACTGTATTCAAAAATACAACATAGCCCAGAGGCCCAGATACAGTATTACAAGTTACTGTATAATATAAAGCAAAAACAGTTGACAGTAATACAAAGTATCAGCACCATATCAAAATAACAGCAATCAATGTATCAACAACAATAATAATGATAATAATGATAATAATAATGATAATGATGGCAGGTATGTAAAGGGAGTTTGAGGAAAATTAGAAACTTCAAGCAAACCTGAAGATTTTTTTGAGGTGGGCTTGGGGTGTGTTATGCTGCTACAGGTGCCCACAGTGCCTAGGCACTGGTAGTGGAGATTCCCCCAGGCCACGCCCACTTGGCCAGCCACGCGCACCTCCCTATCCCAGGCCATGGTGTAGGGAGGCCAAGTGGGCATGGCCCACATAGTTAGCCACGCCCACATAGTTAGCCACACCCATGGTGGGGGTAGTAAAAAAAATTGCAGCACATCACTGGGTGTGTGGATGAAAAAAAGAGGTTGGTAGGCAAGCTAGTCTTGATAACAGAAACAGATGTAGCCAGAAGAGATCAAAGTGCAAAATCCATTTGGGGTAATACATTTAAGGCACAGTTATTTCTGTCATGTTTTGTTTTGCCACCTTACTCGTCAAAGAGTTGCGGAGAAACTCAAGAGTTTACAGATTGTTGTGGAATTAATATTGTTGAAGAGATCTCTATAAGGAAGCATTTGTCCCCCATGTTATTAGTAGCAGATGAGCATTCATGCCAACTTACCATTTATCTGTTAACTTCATTCGCATCTCACAAAAATTGTTTTGATTTACTTGTGATGAAGACCGAACATGTTTTAATAATTTTTGTAACAAGAAAACCTATTTCTTATGATTTTCCATTTTAATAATATTTACTATGTTTTCTTTCAAATTTAAATTGCAAATTTTTAAATTTGGTGAGTTGATGATAAATGAGAACATAAGGGTTTCTTGGAAATCAAAGAGAGGACATGATGCCAAAAAATTTGGGAATCAGTCTTCTGTAATTTTAAATATGAAGGAGAGATTTGCCATATATATATTTTATTAACACATAGAGATATAATTTATTTGTTTCTTAGGGATTCAAGATAGTAAATGTGTGGTTTTTTTACTCCCCAATTTTATTCTTTTACCTCCATGTGACACTGAGGGCAGAGAAAGAATGGGTGGCAGTCCACTAAGCTTCCTGGATTTTCGCATGGCTCTTTATACTCTTGCTTTATAACTGTATAACCTTATTGCTCACCAAATGCATTATTTGTGTTTAGTAAACCTCTTCTTTCATTTTAGGCAAGGCTCAAAAGGGGACAGTTACTGCTTAAGCAGGGGAAGTTTAATGAAGCTGAAGAGGATTTTAAAAGAGTGGTAAGTTAGAAGTCTCAATAAATAATGGGTTAATTCAGGGGTTCCCAACCTTTACAAGCTGGGGGCTGGGTCACACTCTCTCAGTCAGCTTCGAGGGCCAGATGGCCATTTTGCCCTGCCTGCAAAATGGGGGTGGGGGTGGTCATTTTGTCCCAACAGCTTGAAAGGGGTGGCCATTTTGTTTCTTGAATGCCTTTGGAGGGGTGGGGGCCACATGAAATGGTGCCGGCCTTCAGGCCTTAGGTTGGGAACCCCTGGGTTAATTGAAGTAAAGTACAGTGGAACCACAACATACAAATGGTTTGACTTACAAAAAAAATCAACATACAACTAGAAATTCTGGCTTAAAATTTTTTTACATACAAATTTTTAATAGGAAAAATTTGACATACAGTAGAACCCTGCATAGCAAAAAAAAACTCCGTTCCACAGAGCTCTTCGCTATGCGGGTTATTTCATTATGCGAAGCTAATGGGAGATGCCCCGGATAACAAACAAAAAAATGTTCGTTATCCGGGGTTCCCATTGACCAAGTATACCCCGGTTACCAAAAACCCCGCATGATGGGGGGAAATTTCGTTATGCGGGGTATCGCCATTGCCTAACGAATGCTTCATTATGCGATTTTTTTGTTATACAAAGTGTTCGTTATGCAAGGTATTAATGTACAAAAATACAGTGACATCTAGTGGCCTCTTCTGGTAATGCAGTGTGTTTTCGACATACAAATTTTTGACATACAAATAACCTCATGGAACGGGAAAAAGTCGTATGTAGAGGTTTTACTGTATAGCAGCATGTGCTGGAACATAAAGAAGGAAATGCAGTTAGCGTATCACATGTGAATTACACAGCATTGACTTGTGTATTATACAGTAGCAGGAAGATTCTGTTAACTTGTCTGGTGTTTGAGCCAGTGAAACACAGAAACATACAAATGGCTACCTGAGCCACCTTTTTCTTTCAGTTATAATTCCAGAATTGATATTCCCCCATATCACTGGGAAGGGAGCTCCTAAAGGGAAGTAGCAATCTAACATTACACTCTTGTTCTCATTGCTCAGAAATAAACTCCTTTGAATCTAATGATAAAATTGTGTTCCACATTAAGTTGTTGAAATTAATAAATGTATGGTGGGAGATACAGAGAATATTTCTGTACATGAGGCTTATAGACTTTATTTTGAGGCCGAGATTATGATCCTAGGTTGCGCAGTTGCTCAGAGGTACCCTGTTCTTTATGTATGCGAGCTTTTGTGAGGTGCTATTTAGGCTGTCAATGTACCTCTGCATTACAGTGTAAATAATATCAACTGTTCAATGTTTTGTTTGCCCTTGTAACGTTTGAAAAATATAGAAAACTATTTTATGCTATTTGTTCTTTCATTCTTTCTTTCTTTTACAAAATGAGGAAAGATTACAGGGGTAGGTTATGAAATGAATAATTTAGAAGTCTGCTTGAGTATGTTGAAGTACCCTGTTGTGTAACGCTATACTAAAGTGCCTTTGAAATAAACCTAGTTTGCTGTTCCTCAGAAAAATAACTTCAGCCCGCCTGAGGTCAAGAATTGAAATCAGGTGATGGGCTTTCCCAACACATCACATAGCTATGCTATCCATCTTTGAGAAATGGAAGAAAATATTTATTTCTCATTAGTATGGAATCTGGATTGGGAAGGTTCTGACTAATGTATTGGGTATGAATGACAAAGCTTTTTCACATGGCATCTGGAATAGATTTATTTGTAATACAGTACAGTACTCCTTTTTTCAGCCAGCTTTCAGGGGAGAAATAACAAGTAGAATTTTCTATACAGTACTATAGTAATGAACAAGGATCATCTGAATCACAAGGGTACCTTTCCTCTGGGTGGAATATATGTGGCTACAGAGAATTTTCTGTCATAGAAGTTTTGGTAGACAGCTTCAGGCAGTGGAGATGGCTGTATGTGAACTGGGTCATGGTGTGTTTGCCTGTTCCTTTGCCGCCTTTTAAACCGTTCACAGTTAGTTGGAAGAATCACAGTGGCAGTTAGCTGGTAGTAATTGTTGTCTAGATTTCCAGACAACAGTTTCCCCCAATTCTGGGGGTCAGGCATCCCCCTTTGGGAGCATTTCCTAGATAGAGTATACAAATGAAAAACAGGCTGCCCGTTTTGTGTTGTTCCACTAGAGGCCAGCAAAGCCAATCCTTGAGGGCCATTACATTACAACTAAAAAAATACATTGACTTACAATAAAAATATGGCTTTAGTTGTCTTAATCCTGCCTTGCACATCCAAGAATGAAAGTATTAATGCTTCCTATTTGTGGTTCAGCAATCCCAAGAGAAATAGGTTTTGAGAAACAACGTATTGCATACTTATCTTTCTGTCCTTTGCCTAAAAAGTCAAGAGTTAAAAGATATTTATGGAGACTTTTCATCTAAACTGACTGCATTTCCCTGCCATACACCTCTATCATAAATGTTCTGTTTAGCAGATAGCATTTTCTATAGTGAGCTGATAGGCAGCTGAATGAGAGGTGATGGTTCACTCCATTTCTTTTCCACAAGCCCTCTTAGATTCTGTGTAGCCAATGTAGCCTCAGTGTCAAAGTGAAGGTGTAATGCTCCGGATGCACCGCCCTCCACCTCATCAGCATTGACAACAAATGAAATTGCTCAGCATGTCTCAACACCAAGAAACACCGTGGACACGGTGATTCTGAGTAAACCCCTAAGTCCAAAAAGTGACCACAGAGCTGAGTTAAAATCATCTGACAAACAAAATTCATTGGTTTTGATAAGACCAACGAACAAGACAATACCTATGACAAATCTGGTAAGTCTGCTGACATTCTTAAATGTAATAAAAACAAGAAAGCAATAACAGAAAAAAACAGAAGGAAGTACTTACCAAATCCATAGCACATCCTACACCTACTTTTTGACACCAACAACCTGAAAAACAAAAAGAGGTTAACTTAGGTCAAGAGTATAGCATTAACCTAGAACAGAAGGACACAGAGCTGAATGAATCTGCTGGCATGTCAGACTTTCCACCAGCCTCTAACGTTGGAGATGCATATCCGCCATCTTCAGAGGACTTTCACTCATATATTGAATTAGTGATACAAATGGCAAAGGCCCTTGACTTGGAGGCACAATGCCAATAACAACACACACAAGCAGACCATTTCTACAACCAAATAACTAAACAGTTAACTGCACTAGCATGCATTAATATGATCCTGTTTCTACAATATGTAGTAAAGCAAATCTGGGGGAAAGCATCATCATCTTTGCTTGTTTCTAGGAGAATTGAGAGTATGTATAGTGGATGGAGAAGCACTATTTTTATCAAAACATTCCGTGACAAACTAATAGTGGAGGTAGCTCAGTCCAAGTCCAGGGGACAAGCTAATGTTGTTCCACCATCTAAAGATAACAGGAAAATAGATAGTTACAGCTGCAAACGACATCAGGGACGTAGGGGGCGGAACATGCCTCACAAAGGCTTCGTTGGGCTCCCAGAATTTTTCTTGGGGACACCCGGCAGGGCGGACCTTAGATCCTGCGACCTGCTTGCCTCTATGAGCACGCCTCCCCCTAGCCCGATTCGCTGGGGACAAGGACAGAGTAGCCTTCTGCATATGACAGGTAATATTAATCACTTAGAAGAAGCTAGGCTTCTTAGAGTTGCCACTCTTCCCCTCTCTTTCTGAGACAGAGCTATCCCTCTCACCTCTTTCCGTCTGTCTGGAAGTGATGAGGACAAACTGAAGCCACTTCAGCTCTGCTGGGTTTCCTTCTTCATCTTTACAAAGGCAGGCACATACAACTGGCTTTTGAAGATTTATTTCAAGGAAACACGATACAGGATACAGATCTTAACTAAATCTATACTACATAAAACACAAACTAACAAAACAAATAAATGAACTTGAAAGTCTTGCTAGCTCCCTAGCAGGTTCCCCCTTACATGGTTAGGGGCAATTCAGCCCCTCATGGCTAAGCGTTAGCCCCGAAGAGTCATTTTGGGATGCCCACCGACAAGGGCTCCCGCTTCAATCAAGATTATTATGTGGAGGGGCCAGAGTTTCCCCTGGCTCCCGAAGTGTGAGTGCTTAGTGCTCAAATTTGGCTCTTTTTATAAGAAAAAAGGTGCCCTTGAATGTGGTGATCTAATGGCAATCTCATGGGAAAGCACCTGTGTTTCCCATGAGAAAGAGCGAGGTCTTCCAGGACCATTTGCAGGTGCAGGTGCCATCTGCTCCGCATATGGCCCCCACCTTTGCTTTCTCTGGGAAAGTTCTATTCTAACAGATGTCCAGGCAATCAGTTTGATTGACAGGAGTGGAGACGTTTCTCCCTCGTGGTGTGTCAGCTGACCTAGCTGTCACTCAGTCCCTCGTGGGGCTGCAGGTGTCCCTGGAATAAGTCCAAGGCTGGATACTCATTTTTCCCTCCTCCCTTAGGAGAGAGTTCTAATCTTATCTATGCATCATTTGTCATGTTAGGCTATCAGCCTGGCATTTCAATGTGCTCTGCAATGAAATTTGGCTTTGTAAACCTAAGAAAACTACAAAATGTGTCTTAACACTACATGAATCAAATGTCATCTTAAAATCAAGACAAGGTTGCATGTGGAAACCATGACAAGGGTAACCAACTACCAAGTTGCAACAGGCTCTTACCAGAGGAATACATGGAACAAGATGCAACATTTCATCGAACTTTTGCCAGAAGACATGGGAGTTCACCAACATCTTTATATAAAGAAGCAGTGTCTCTGGCAGCACAACATATGATTGCCACCAGGATGTGATTAACTTAGCATCCAAAGGATTAGTCATTGTTCTGGCCTTAAGATGATTTGCTTGGTTGCAAAATATGGGCCTGCTAGGAAAATCCTACACAAAAACTGATGATGTGCCCTATGATTATGAAGATCTGTTCAACCAAAAATGGACAATATAATAGAAAATATGCATAAGAAAAGAAACACTGCAAAACAAATGGGCTTTAACACAATGCACATGCAAAGATATGTTAAATCTTACTTAAGAGGCAGTACAACCTGCCTCAATTGAAATATCAGTCAGGCTGTAACAAACTTTCATCACTGCAATCCTTTCAGTACTACAGGGCTGACACTTCCTATGATAAGTACAAGCAGTTGCCAGTTACTTAAAGTGCTGAGAGAAAAATTAGGCAGTAGGTTTGACATAATGACTGATATCCAACACCTTCCTGCTCTGAGCCTTCAATCTTATCCATTTCTGGCACCATACACCCTTGTTTGGCAGTGCATTACAAACACAGATGCATGCTTTTCATCATCCTATTTGGATATTCCATTGAATTCCATTCATTACCATCTACAGGCCTCTTCAGACTCACCACATTTTTTCAAGCACTACAAGAAGATTTCAGCACTCTTGCAGAAGGATGCAGTACAACCTGTATCCAAAGATGTGGTGCCCTGGGCTTAATTCTCCAAGTACTTCATGATACCAAAGAAAGATGGGGTTTCAAGATGAGACCATTACAAGACTGGTTCCTGAGCTGCTTTGACAAGTTAATGGAAAGGAATTCAAAACTCCTTCAAGTTACAGAGGAGTTGGCACAACAACAGAACAACCCCTGACCATGGGAAGACTTTTCAGACCTCTGATACCATCAGTTTTAGTGACCATAGATACTAGTGGTTATGGGCCCACTGCATGGGAATGGAGATTCATGAATGATGGTCATCAGGTGAAAAGGGTTACCATGTAAATGAAGTGGAGCCCTTCCTGACATACAAAGCCTTTAAAGCATTATAATCTATCATCATGGGAAAGGTTGTCCAGGTATCAACATAATGATGGTGATGTTGAGAGAGGCACACATTCTCACATTGTCCCTAGCAGTGGACTTATGGGAAAGGTGCCTCTATTACCACATTTACCTTATGGCAATCCTTGTGTCAGGAGAATCAAATCAGTTTGCACATGTGCTATGTCTCAGCACATGACTCAGGACCATGAGTGAGAGAGTAACAATAGGACCTTCCTAAACATTTGCAGGTGATGGGAACCCCTCACTTGGATGTTTTTGGAAGAAGATAGTCTTGAAAATCTTCCACAGTAAGCAGGGGAAAACACTTCCAAGGGAGACACTTTCATGATCAGGTGGAACAAAGGCCCTTTGCATCTGTTACACAAAATCCCATTTCTATTCAAAAAAGTTGTGAAAATAAGCAGAAAGATCAAATGTCATATTGATTGCCATCAGAGCACAGCAAAGAGGCTGCTTTTAGCAGAGTGGTAATTTCTTTGGTCTTAGTGGGACATCCCAGTATCGTACAGATGCTTGCTAGTCACCCACAAGTGCAATTCACAGAGACCATGAAGAAGAACAGATTTTTTTTTAACCTGCAACTATAGTTCTTCAAATGGTCATTTGTGAATTCACACCACCTGCCAATCCTCTCTGAAGTCTGTCACGCTTGTAGCAGAAGTAAATTAGTGGCAGATAATGGGAAACTGGCAGTTAACTCTCTGCTTCGGAGCATGTGTAATAGAGGGGAGGAAAAAGCCTAAGAATGTTATTGAGTACCCCCTAAAAGCACTGGAGGAAAATGCTTTCTGAGCAAAATCTATTGAAAGATAGTTTTTTAAAATACATTATACTCCACAGGTTATTTATCATGAAATAAGGTTAAGTTTTTAATTACATAGTATGAGGCTGTATATTTATATGTTTACATTTTTGGAAAAATGAATGAATTCCATTAATCCATTTATGCTATCAGAGGTTGGGCAGTTTTTCTATCTAGAGGATATTATCACAAATTCATTCTCAGTACTGTAAACCTATCTTTGTAGAGACCACATGCCTCCTCTTCACAGCAGAAATGTTATAAAATAAACTTTGAGTTGAGGAAAAGTCCTCAATCCCATTGTTTCCTTGTTATTCTGTATCCACAGAATCAAGCTGTTATCTCTTAAGTGCTAAGTCTCAGAAAACAATGAATAGAAATTTGCTGGGAATGGAGTAGATCTGCACAAGAAGCTAAATGTGAGGAGAGATGAGCAAGCAGTAAAAATGAAATCTGATAATTTATGAGTTTTTATATAGAAAACCATGACTTAAATCTAGTCTTACTGACTAGTGATTTAAATTATGATTTAAATCAAACCCATCCTCCTAAATATATTGCACTCTTCAACATAATGGTCCCAATCCAGAAGAAAGCAGTAGTTTCTTCTAATCTTATCTGGTGAGAGCAAAATCATGTCTTGTTACCCCTAGTGCTTCAATATTGGATTATTCGTGAGAAGACGAAATATAGAGAGCTGTAAAACTAGGTCTGGTCACTGGCTGGAATGTGTGTTTTTGGAAAAATTTGTTTCTGGGAGGTGCACAGGTTTGCTGCCTCGCATGACACACCTTTTTAGTTTAGCAGCCCCCTGGTACAAACAAGTCCTTTTTTGCCACTAAAATGAGTAGGTTTTCTTCAGTTTGGTTAGAATTAGAGTTGATTCTCAAACAAATATTTGCCACTCGATACACACTACTTCAAGTAGTCATTGCTTGTTATAACATAATGGTTGCCAGTCATAAAGGGTAGACAAATCAAACTGCACATGTGCATGTATGAACCTGTGCTAACCTACCCCAGCAGGCAGGGTCTCCACACAGCAGTGCTACACAGAGAGTCCTGGCAGCAGTCTACTCAAGGAGAATCCAAATAGCAAAGTCCAAAGAGCAAGCTGAGGTCTGGTTACCAGTAGTTCAAACAAACGTCTAGTCCAAACGATATCTGGCGACATTGTCAGAGTTGGCAGAAAAGTCAGGGTAACGGCAGGCAATCATAAGAAATATCTGAAGTCATGCAGGGTGTCAGTCTTTGCACAGAGGAAAATTGTACCAACCCTTGTCTGGTGAGACAAGCTTGCTTAAGAAGTCTCCCAGCTAATTGGCATCAGCTGGGAGCCTTCTCTGATAATGAGCTCTGGTTTTTTTACATCTCAGCTGCAGATCTTTTCAGCACTGTTCTGTGGCTGATTGCTGTCAGAGTCAGATATCTGATCTGACAGGTCATTTGCCTGAGGAGTCAGAGTTGGACCAGAAGCAGGCTGAGGTTCTTGGTTCAAGACACCCTCCGGTTCAGCTGCAGGCTGGGGAGGCAGAACTGGGCTGGGCATATGAAGTGCCTCCTGATCCAGGTTGTCATCAGAGTCTGACGAGGACTGGATCACAACAGAACCTGGACTTATGAATGTAAGAAGAGGCAGGATCCGACTCAAGGTGTGTCCACCTTACATTCCCATGGTGGCTTGTCAAGCTAACTCTCAGAAGCCTCAAAACAGTCTCCAGACACCTGCAGATAAGGATTAGTAGGGCTTTAGTTTTCTAACATATTTAAGTATTAAGCCTTGAAGTTATTGCTATACTGTATTTTAAAACCAAGCAAAATATTTCAGTAAAAACTTTTGAAATGTTGGAGAGCAGGTTGACTTCTTTTGGATTATGTATTTAAAAAAATCTCATTCTAGAATTTGATAAAATAGTTTCTGTTGCACCTGGTGAAATATTATTGATTTTCTTTTAAGTGTTGCACTGTGGGTTATGAGATCGCTTAGCTATAAAAAAATAGATAAATTACCCATCTTGCAATTTTAGAAATATGCAGACTAGAGGTGCAAGCTGATAAAGCTCAGTATGACAAATTGTAAAATCCACTAAGTGTAGTTGTGTTTTTGGCTTGACAAAGCAAATTAAATTCATAAACTTGAGATGGATTATGCACACAAATCACTTTTAAAAGCAATTTGACCATTTGCATCTCATCTGTTTTATACTGGTGTTAAACCACTAATTAAGCTGTACTGAATGTTTTTTATTACTGACTTTTTTCTGCTACAGGGAGGTCACTGCAGTATATTTTTACAGCCACAAGTTCTGCTAGCATCATTATTTTTATATCTAGAAAGCTTAAGTTGACAAACTTTTGATGATTATGATGGTGATTTCATAGTATGGCATATTTTTTTTTAAAAAAAGGGCAAATTTCTGGTGAGAGGCAGGAGACCACTAAACCTTACAGAATTGATGTCAAATAATCGAATTGCCAATGGGAAAGAGAGAGCCGTTTACATCATTTAATAACTGTGGGGCATAGAATCCATTTCCCTGAAAAGTGAAAAACATTGTAAGTACACTTTGGCCTCCCCTAGTCAGTGGTTTACAGGTGGCTAATCAGTGATGGGATTCAAATTTTTTTTACTACCTATTGTGTGGGTGCGGCATGGTGGGCGTGGCCATGTGACTGGGTGGGTGTGGCATGGTGGCCATGTGACTTGCTCCTCCTTCTCTTTTGGAGTGATTTTTCAAATGTAGGGGTCTTGGGGAGAAGGAAGACCACCAAGAGGCTTAAAAGAGATTCTACCAGGCACAAAAGGGGTTAAGGGCGCCAAGTTGATGATTCCTAGAAGGGAAGGAGACCAGATGAAGATGTGTTCCGTCATTTTCTCCTTCCCCTGGAAGACAATGGAGAAGGTTGTTGTGTGTTGGGGGAGTAGTTGGGGAAGCAGGTGCAGGCCTATCACCCAAGGTTCTGGCAACCGGATGGGCGGTGCCAACCGGAATTTGTACTACCGGTACAGGCATACCGGAGTGTACTGGCTGAATCCCACCTATACGGTTGCCGGAGCCTCGGGTCATAGGCCTGTGCCTGCCTCCCCAGTTATCAACACACACCAACTTTCTCCGTCTTCTGGGAGAGGGAGAAAATTAGCCAGGCTAATATAATCCTTTCATCCATAAATTTTGCACTGTAAACTGGCTGATGGACAAAGTGACTCATGATGTTGATAATTTCTAATATAGAGGACATCTCTTCATCTAAAGGAGAACTCTTGGCTTCACTTTGCTTCAAATGGAAATGTGAGATCCTTTGTGTCCAAAAAACTCACAGCAGAATTGATCACCACTGACTATAATTTTACAAAAAGACCAATTGGGGAAAGTTTGCTACAATTTTAGAAATAGCTGTGCTTCAGATTACCCCTCAACCAGAGAACTGTAATCAATTTGTAACTTCCATTCTGGAATGTTCTCATGCCTCCATTCCAAAACCACACACCCAATACTTAGATTATATAATATTTCACATTTGAAAGAAAATTCTTGTAGTGAACATGCAATAATAGCTGGGAGAAATGTGATCTCAACTCTTGCAGAAAGAAAAAGAACCCCCTGGGTAGACACTAAAACAGCTTGACATGGCAAGGAGTAGCCAGTGTTTGGAGACTACTGAAAAGACTGAACAACAATCCAAGCAAATTTTTTTTAGAAATATTTGTCCTACATTTCCCATGGCTTCTGCTTCTGGTGCTTCTAGGTTGAAAGGATTAGCTGGTGAAAAATCTCCATTGGTGGTGATCAATCTCCGTTCCCATGGGATGCCTGATCGCTGAAGTAGCAATCTTTTGTGATCTTTTTTTTGTGATCTGTTTTTCTATGTCTCTTTGGGATTAAATTGTGAAATGTATTATTTGAATAGTTTATGTATGAAATGTACTATTGAGTTGTGCTCGAGTTGTTGTATTATTGTGTAAATTCGTATCTTGTTTTTGTACCTATTCATTTCCTGTGTATTATATTTCGTATCTTGTAAACCGCTTTGAATTCCCTTAGGGGAAGTAAAGCAGTATAATAATAATAATAATAATAATAATAATAATAATAATAATAATAATAATAATAATAATAATAATAATAATAATAATAATAATAATAATAATAATAATAATAATCTTCGGGGAGACTCCTTTCACGTAGATGGTAGCCTGTGTGAATGCGTACAGCATAAACAATCACCCATATGATACAATGCATACGATGCCCTTCAACATGCACTAAGGAGGAACATGCACTTATGTTGGCAAGAGGAAATACTGCTGAGGTGGCCTGATATTGGGCAGATGTCATCTAGTCCTTTTAATTCCTTTTTGTTTTAGATATGTTTTTGTATATTATTATATGCCGGTGGTTCCTCTGACACGAATAAAGAAAGAAAGAACTCCCTTTGGCCCAAAGCAGCATAGCCCACATATTATGGGACTTGCACAGTGAAAACATAAGGGCCACAGTTGTCCACTCTGATTTAAACTGCTTACTACAATGTACAAGTGGGGATGAGGTCATCCTTAGTAGCTCGCCTTGATTTAAGATCTCTCAAATAGCCCTTCTATTTGACATCCAGGCATACCACAGATTCTTATTTCCTGATTAGATTAATTTTTTTTCTTCTTAAGTGATTAAAGTGGCCGGGGTTGAAGAGCCGGTGTTGAAGAGCTCCTGCTCCGGGCAGCAGCACCATCGTGACCCCAGGCTGCGCCCATGGCCGGGGTTAAAGAGCCACCACGACCCCGGGCCACGCCCATGGCCGGAGTTAAAGAGATGCCGCTCTGGGCGGCAGGAACGCCGCCGCGACCTTGGGGCATGCCCATGCCCGGAGTTGTGCTGTTCTGGTGCCAGCACTTGGCCGTTGGGGTGGGGGCCAGACATCGAACCCCTGGCCAGCCTGACCAGCCTAGCCTCTGGACTGTCTGTGGCCGCTTTTGTACTTGGACGATCGGTTTTTTATTGTAATTTTATTGTGTATTGTGTACTGTTGTGAGCCACCCGGAGTCATGTTTGTTGATTGGGAGATTTTTTATTATTATTATTATTATTATTATTATTATTATTATTATTATTATTATTATTATTATTATTATTATTATTATTATTATTATTATTATTAATAATAATAATAATAATAATAATAATAATAATAATAATAATAATAATAATAATAATAATACTGTACTAGGATAGATCTAGAAAAAAGGCAGTTGTGCGTGTTCCAAAGTCGGGGGTTGTCTTATAGGACAGGTACTTAACTGCAGCTTGTTTCCCCTTGCTTCATATGTCCGGCGCATATGGTGGGGGGTGCCGCGGCCGAGTCCCTGCTCTGTGCGGGGAGTATGAAGCAAGGAGAAGCAAGCTGCACACATCTTCCTGTACCTCGAGGAGGAGAACGTGAGCGTGGATTGGCTCTCCACCAGAACCTGCCCATTCGACTCAGAGGGCTGCGCGTCTTCGGGTTGAGTGTGGGTTAATTTTTATTTGGTGTGCATTGGAAGAGAGGTAGTCTTATACGGCAAGTATATTCCAAACTCTATATTTTAACTGGAAAAGTTGGGGGTCGTCTTATACGCCCAGTCGTCTTATACGCCGGAAAATATGGTACTTTAGTTATTAATAATTCATGTCCTGTTTGATTCCAACAGTATCCTTGCTTGGCTATCTTCCACTGACTTCATTCCAGGGTTAGCAATTATTTCCTGTACATTTCAACAAATTGCTATCTATCTGTATTTAGGTCTGAGAGTGTTGAGATTGAAACTTTTTGCAATCTAGTGTCGGCATGATGACTTTAACTCAGGGGTTCCCAATCTAAGACCCGTGGGCCGAATCCGGCCCATGGTGTCATTTCATGTGCCCCCTCCAAGTGCATTTGAGAAACAAAATGGCCCCTTTATTTGAAGCTATTGGGACAAAATGTCCACCCCCATCATGCAGGCAGGGCAAAATGGCCATCTGGCCCTCAAAGCTGACTGAGAGAGTGTGTCATGGCCCCTGGCTTGAAAAGGTTGGCAACCCCTGCTTAAACTCAAGGGACTGCTACTTTCTTAAGTTATTGTTGTGAATGAAAGTGTAACACAACCTTTCCTAACCTGTTATCTTTTTATATATGGTTGCCCAGGGATTATAGCAGCTGCAGCCTAACCTGTATGGAGGATAACAAATGGGGAAGGCTGAGAAGGGCATGTCATAAGTTACTCTTCATATGTACATACTGGAGAACGATGTTACCTTCCCACCTATTTATCTCCTTGCAATTTCTCGCTTTCAAATTGCTAGGTTGGCAGGAGCTGGGACAGATGACGGGAGCTGACTTTGTCATGCAGCACTCGGGTCTCGAACTGCTGACCTACTGACCTTCCAGCCGTCAAGTTCAGTGTCTTAACCATTAAGCCACTGCTGTCCCACTGGAGAAAGATGTCTCTCAACATATGTATAGGCATTGTTTTCCCTGTAACCTCTGAATATGTCAGTATATTCAGCAGCTTCTGAATTCTTGTCACATCTCCCCCAGAACATTCCTTTTGAACAATTAGACCTTTTCAAGATACCTCTGAGGTTTATCAGCGCAAACCTCAATAACTTGAGATATTTGCCTGTTGTCATTAGAAATGCCATTTCTTATTTTATCTCATAATATCAATACCACCTTTATAAGCTCCCCCCCCCCTTGTTTTGCTCTGTGTTTTTGATGTCATTAGGTTATGTTTGAATTGGGTTAGGAGTGAGGAAGATGCACGGCCTTGCTTGTTTCCTTGTTTGCACTCAACTGTTCTTATAATCATGATAAATATATTTTCATAAATGAAAAGGGTAAAAATTCCTATTAAGAATGCAAGCGTCAAATGCTGGGAGGCGGGTAGCTTCATCATCATTTATTGTTGGTAAAAGTTTTGAATATAAATGCGTTGGGCATAGAATGAAACAGGCTTCTGCCCGGTGAGCGGGCTTGCAGTTTAAATTGGAACGGAAATTTAAACATTTAAAGAAGCTATGCCAAAACGAGAATCCTGCTTGTTTTTGTTTATTTATTTTTTTCTAATGAGAATTTTCTAACGAGGGAAACGACGAGTGAATCAGACATGTGCATTTTTCTGCTTCAGGTGCAAAGTCATTTTCTTCTAGCAATTCCTGTTTCTTGCAAATGATAGATAGACACGGAAGCTGAAGCTGTGGAAATGGCTTCCCTTCTGAAATTTGCTGCTCCTTTTAGATATTTCATTAAAAGGCCGGACATCCATAGTGATAGATGACAGCAGCTCTAATGATGGTTTGAGGCTTCTGATTTATATGTCATATCAAGAGGTAGCAGTTATTAAAGTTTCATTGTTCCCCCTTTTCTTTTACAATAAATGCCATTAATTTTATATTAATCACCAACTATAATTCTGTTTTATAGTAGACCACATTTCATATACAGTAATATGTATCTGTTGCCTTCCTCTTCTTCTGTATATAAATTCTTTTTCTTTAACACTTCATAGTTTATTGAGCCATTATAATCAAGTAGCATGCAGTTGAGTTTTAGCAGTTAGAGAGTCTTTTCCCTTATTATTCTGCTTTAGTTTATCATGTGGGATCTTGCCCAAACCCTCATCTGATGGAACAGCAATATCATTCCAGCAAGTTCTTTTTTTTTTTTTTTGGTTGTGAAACTGCAGTTTTTACTAGCAGTTCAGCAGCTGAATATAGTACTGTGGGCCTATGATTTTTGCTCTGGGGAACATGATTTCCTTATGCATTTTGCCTCAGAGATAGATGACAGATGTGGTAGCATCTCCAGTCAAACTTTATTGCGGTCGATGACCAGTGCAGTAAAAAGGGTTTAAGTGCATGAAATACCATCAAAATGCACCACCACAAACACATTTGTTTGACTTAAAACAAAATAGAATAAAACCAGCTTTTAAAATTTATGCTACATAAATTATAATCTGATAATCGGGTGTACTCTTCCTACTCTAGATCAAATCTATGCCTCCAGGTGTTATAAGAAAGCTTTAGAGATTGCGCAAGATAGTACGCACCCCGGAAATGATCTCGTTCAGCTTCAGCCTTCTAGAAGAAGGTATAGGGTCATAAAGACCAGGACCAGCCACTTGAGAAATTGTTTCTACCCAAAAGCGGTTTTGGCTTTGAATGCAGTGCAATGCAGTCTAGGAGGGAGCTTCTGTATAGAGTTTTTAGAGTTTTAGAGTTTATAGAGTTTTGGAGCTTTTTAGGGGTTAAATGTGTATATATGGGGATGGGAGTATGTTGATAATTTTGTATAGTTGTATTTTGTTTAGGTTTTGTTGGGTTGATAATCTTGTTGTTCTGTGTAGGACAATGACAATAAAGATCTATCTATCTATCTATCTATCTATCTATCTATCTATCTATCTATCTATCTATCTATCTATCTATCTATCTATCTATCTATCTATCTATCTATCTATCTACATTTGGGACAGGTATCTGGTTTAAAAAGAATAAAACAGCATATAAAACAGTTTAAAAGTTTAAAAGTTATAGTTACAGTTATAAAATAAGGATAAAATGTCTATATATAAATGCACATAGTAGATATAATTGTGAGGGTCTGGTCTCTCCTTTCTTGGAACGTCATGGGATGGGGAAGCAAGATGGTGTGGTAGCATCTCAGTGACTTTTGGGAAGAAGTTGGGCACTTCACTGTGAGGTTTATTACATCTTTTTTTTTAACTCACTGACACCATTTTAAATTCCCTATGGTGTCTTTTTCCTATTCTTGAGAGGCTGTATTCCTCCACACAGTCCCAAGTGAATATCAAATCTTTATTAGTACAGCCAGAGGCCAGACACAGTAAGAACCTGATGAAGCATCCATTCAGGCTTCCATACAAGTTGGAGAAAAGATTTCATACACACCGATGTTATGCAGTAATAGGTTATAATTATAGGATCTAAAAAAGGAAAAAAAAGTCCTATTATGTACTCCGTAATATTTTGCATTGATCTATATACCCCCTAATCACAGTAATTTGTTTTGATTCCAAAAACTTAGTGTTTTCTGGGATCCCAAGTGCATAAGCACATAGCTAAATTCAATTAATTTTCTTTTCACCCTTGACAATAAGGCTAGCTGTTTCCAGTCAGAGACATATATGATACTCCTACCAAATCATGGACGGTTCCCCATTTACTTCGCTACAGTGAAGGAAACTCTCATTCCATTTAAATTAACTGCTGTTTTTCCTCATTATCTCGTTACATATAGGCAAATGTACCTTTTAAGCACTTTATGTAGGAGAACTGGACATCTTCTAAGCCTAATGGCTTTCACAATATTGGCTTCTGCATAGGATTGGACTGTTATGTCTGCGTGCGAGAGAGACAAACTAGGCAGATCTGAAGAATGGTGACTAAATTAGAAGGGAAAAGATGAAGGGCCAGAGAAATGTAGCGGCAACAGTGAAAGACGGGCCATTCACATCCGCCAGTGTACTTGTGGAACACAGTTTGCCCCTTTTGCCTGCAGAGAGCTTTTCTTTCCTGTATTGAAATGAATGGGGAACAACTCATGGGCTATTAGGAGCCTCATATACGTCTCTGACTTCCATTGAGTCTGGCTGTAGATTGTTATGCTAGCAACACAACCCTTCTCTAGATACATTATTTTTGGAAGATTTTAACTGGTATAATCTTGCCTTGTTCGTGTGGTAGATGATGACTTATTAGATGTCTTGGCTTTGAGGCACAATGAATGGCATTGTTGCACAATGAATGACATTGTTGCTGTATTTTTTTTTTTACAGCTCCAATCTAATCATGGCAACCAAGAAGAAACAGAAGCTCGTTCCCAGCTGATGAAGTCTGATGAAATGCAGCAGTTAACTTTCCAAGCTCAGACTGCATATCACAGAGGGGATTACTACACTGCTATTGGTTTTCTGGATGAAATACTAAATGTAAGTCCTAGGATTGAAACTGCTACTGCGATATAATGAGCTCTACTTTGTTAAGTGATGAATAAAAGTCCCAGACCAGTCAGGTTTGGAGACTTAATATCTGGCTAGGTCCATATGTGCAGGGCCACCATCAGAAATTTCTGGGCCCCATACTAAGCAATCCTATTGCCCCCCCCTCCCCTCCCCAGTAATGTCACAGTTATGGCTGCCGCTGGCAAGGCCCCTGTCAGCTCCGGGCTCTACATGGCAGTACTGGTAGTACTGCCCTGATGGCGGCCCTGCATATGTGGCTCAAATGCATCATGAACTCTTAACTTCAACACATAATTACATCAATGTTAGTTTTTAACCAGATGCATAAAGTCTTTGCCCCTGTTATAAAATAAAAACTGAAACACATGTAAATTAGAGGGCTCAGTTCCACAGCTGGATGGATCTCCCCCACTCTTACAACAGGGGATGGGGAATGTAGGAGTTGCCGAACTGCAGATTTATCCTTCATCACTCACCACTGACTGCAGGCTAGGACTGATGTGAGTTGCAAACCAACAGCAACTCAAGACTCACACACTCCCTGCCTTGGCTTTGCAGGGTACTGAAATAGGCTAGGCTAATGTATGCGCAGGCAGCACATTGTCCTCTTTCAGGTTGAAGTATCAGGCTACACACATTTTTCTTTTTAACCAATATTTTTGGACCAAAATCTTGCTTTCATTTTGATTTCTTAAGGTTTGTGTTTGGGATGCAGAGCTTCGGGAGCTTAGGGCTGAATGCTACATCAAGGAAGAAGAACCTGGGAAGGCCATTGGTGACTTAAAAGCGGCTGCCAAATTGAAGAGTGATAATACTGAAGCATTCTATAAAATCAGTACGATATATTATCAGCTAGGAGACCATGAGCTATCTCTGAGGTAAGGTTATTATTTTAAACATTTGGAGGGGGGACAGTGTTGATTCTTTTCCTTCATCTACAGATTATGGAAGTATGTCGTTCAGTCACACAGTCAAGTCCAAGCCTTTGCGACCCCATGGACCACTGCACACCAGGCTCCTCTGTCATCCTCTGTAGTCCACCCAGATCTACGCCCACTGTTGTCAACGATGCCATCCAGCCAACTCATACTTTGCCTCCCCCTTCTCCTTTTGCCTTCGATCTTTCCTAGCATGAGAGCCTTCTCCAGTAAGTCCTCTCTTCTCATTTGGTGGCCAAAGTACTTGAGCTTCATCTTCAGTATTTGTCCTTTCAAGGAGCAGTCAGGGTTGATTTCCTTCAGGATTGACTGATTTGATCTCCTTGCAGTTCAGGGGACACTCAAGAGTCTTCTCCGGCACCACAGTTCAAAGGTGTCTATTCTTCTGTGTTCAGCTTTCCTTATGGTCCAGCTCTCTACTGGGAAGACCACTGCTTTAACCATGCAGACTTTTGTTGGCAGGGTGATGTCTCTACTTTTTATTATGCTGCCTAGGTTTCTCATAGCTTGCCTCTGAAGAAGTAAAAGTCTTTTTATTTTATGGCTGCAGTCACCATCTGCAGTGATCTTAGATTCCAAGAAGATAAAGTCTGCCACTGCTTCCATTTTCCCCCCCTTCTGTTTGCCAGGGGGTGATGGGGACAGATGTGGAAGTATACAAGCTCCCTATTTGCCAAAGTGATATTTGGGGGAAAGGTGGAATTTGTTAGGGAGAAGCAATAGGAAGGGATGTTTAACCGTGCTTATAAACCACTGTTGTCCTCCAAAAAGTCTCTAATTATTTTTATCTTTTGTAGGGCTTTGTTTGGGGTTTATCATCTGATGGGATGGGGATAGGGAAAATTGCCAGGAGAGAAGTGTTAAATATCTTTGTTTTCTTCCCTGAACAATCTTTTCTAAAACTGCCTTCTCCAAATTTGCACCATATTGAGTTTGTGGAGTCAACAGATGATTGGGAACCATGAGTTCTTTTAATGTATTTATGCCTCTCTGAGTCTGTCACTGGTTTCTGAGCCTTTCTGTTCCAGCAACGAAAAGGACTTTAATATTTTGCTTTTACTAAAATACTGATAGCCAGAAAGTATTTTTCAAAGGCTTCATTTAGAAAGCTAAATAGGCTGAAAACTCGACAGGTTTTGGGATAAGGTCTGTTGCTGTCAATGGGATTGTGGGAAGATATTTTATTTTTAATTGTACTATAGTACTTCACTAGCTGGTGCTTCTGCTGACACTAATGAGAAGCTCTTCTCTGGGATTGAAGGCTGATGGTTTAGGGGGAAATCTAAAAAGTCACTCGGAAAATATAGATGCTTTTTATGTAAAAAGGTGATGACAGTATAAACTTGAGGACTTTTAAGAACCAGCGATTATGGAACTTGTCACAAATTTCAATCCACATTTCAGAATGTGAATGACATACTAGACTGCTTGGCATGTTCTTTATTTTTTACTGAAGATTAAAAAGAATTTGGCAAATAATGATTAAAATAGCATGCACCCACACAGTACCCTGCAACTCTCTGCATCTATAAATACCACGATTGCCTAAGTAAATTAGAAATATGTTCCCTGAAGTAATTTGAGAAATAGTTACACAAGTAAAAAAATATATGCGGCATCTTAAGCTGGACAAAGCACATTTCCCCCTGCAGGAATGTATAATGTGCTTAACAGATAGATACAAGCTCCATGGTCCTTTTTACATGCAAAAGCTTTACGTTTGTTACCACTGCGTTTATCCTCATCTCAGATCTTTTGTATATACAGTGGAATGTCAATTAACGTTATTAATGCATTCTCCGGGACGTTTCTTACATCAAAAATTACTTTAACCGAATTTCCCATAGGAATGCATTGAATGCACTTTCCTATAGGAATGCATTGAAAACCAAAATGCATTAACTGAAATGCAATTTCCTATAGGAATGCATTGAAAACCAATTAATCTGTTCCAAAAAAATCTGTAAACTGAAGGCAAAAGAAGAAGGGGGCGGCCAAAGATAAGATGGCTAGATGGTATTGTAGACGCAATGGGCACAGAGCTGGGTGGGCTGGTGAGAATGGTGGATGACAGGGGTGCCTGGAGGTCAATGGTACATAGGGTCACAAAGGGTCAGAATCGACTATGCGACTGAACAACAACAGGGACAGGAATGAACCTGAGGAAGTGGAAGTCCCTACCAAACTCGCTCTTTAGGTAGGGCTGTTAAGTTTAACCCTATCCCAAATCCCAACTAACTCTCCTTGTTTTTCCTTCCTATGCCAAAAGTGAAGTGCGTGAATGTCTGAAACTGGACCAAGACCACAAAGAGTGCTTTTCTCACTACAAACAAGTGAAGAAACTCAACAAACAGATTATGTCGGCAGAAGAATTTATCCAGGAGGGCAGGTGAGATACCGATTCTGTGTGGCGAGAGTTAACCTCACTTGAACCATCTTGCTCTTCAAACAGGACTCTAATTCAGTGGCCCTTTTTTAGTTGCCACTGTGCTAAGGAACAGGGTTTAGGCCTCTGTGTATTTAGAGTATATATTGAGGTGTCATAGAAGTGGCATGAGATTGACAAACATAAGAGTTCCACTTTAGGCTGTTTATATTTGATGAGACAAATCTGTAAGCTTTCATAAATTGAATGAGCAGTGCATATTAAGTACTGACAGTCACTTGAAACTTCTGTAGTATTTTTAGATATTATAGCAGGGTACTGCTTAATTCAAATAGGGGTTTTGAACCAGAGTTGTGTTTTGCTCCACAACTCAAACTTTTCACAGGAGTGAGAGGCTTTTTTAAAGGTGCCGGGGGCAGGGTACAAGGATTGGTTGGTTGCCTGGTGCTCACCCTCTGATAACCCACAGGGAGTCTGAGTCCATTAGTGCCCCCCCCCCCCAGTTCTTGCCAAGGTCTGAGTTCCTGTTACTAGGCCAGTACAATCCACTGTTTTCCACGTTGCCTTCCTCTTAGGCAAATGTTGATGGTGTGAACTGTTGAACATAGTTTAATGTGAAACTAAAGTATTGATAGTAATGATACCTGGGAGAAGGGCATTTTAGCCTCTGTCTGTCATACACAGTTTTCTGTGGCCAGGGATTTGTAAGATTATTTATTTATTTATTTATTTTTCTGATTTATATTGCCACCCAATTCCAAAGACTCTGGGTGGCTCACAGAAAATAAAACCAATCACATTTTAAAAACCAATAAAAAACCCATTAAAACTGCCACCAAAAATTACTCCGACCCCTACAGATTAAAAGAGATTAAAAGAGGGAGAGAGCTTTCTTACTAAATCAGCCAGCAGACAGGAGTCACCACATCGCTGGTGCCCCACACTTGCTTTGCCAGCCAGGTTTTTAGCCCTTTCCTGAAGGACAGCAACTCCGTCTGGAGATGCAGCTCAATTGGCAGGAGCTTCCATAGGGACGGAGCAGACACTGAGAAGGCCCTCTTTCTGGTGTTAGAGAGATGTGCCTCTCTAGCATATGGAACGATTAGAGAGCCTCTCTGGTCTGCTCAGGTGGGATGGACAGATGTTCTCAGGGTGACGTGGTCTCTTAAGTATCCTGGCTCACTACCATGTAGGGTTTTAAAGGTCATTACCAGCACCTTGATTTGCACCTGGAGGCATACCGCTAACCAGTGCAGCTCCTGAAGCAGTGGCGAGGCACGGGCAACTCATCACCACCCGGACAGCCGCATTCTGGACCAATTGCAGCCTCCGAATGGTCATCAAGGGCAGCCCCATGTAGAGCGCATTGCAATAGTCAAGTCTGGAGGTGCCCAGAGCGTGTGTAACCATGAGCAAGTAGTCCAAGTTTAGGAGTGGGTATGAGTGAAGGGGTGCCTGTTTTTGAGCTGATGGCATCTACACTTCATCTAGTATTCTTAAAGTTGAAAACTGCAAGGATTCACCCCACCCCCTCTGAAGAACTGATGTGATGAGAGAGAGAATGCTATTCAAGATTACTCAGCTAATTCTTATCCCTGTGCTTTATGAAAGGTACCAAGATGCCATTGATAAATATGAGTCTGTGATGAAAACAGAGCCTCGGGTTCCTCTTTATACCACCCGGGCCAAAGAGAGAATCTGCCACTGCCTCTCTAAGGTAAACACTGAGGCCAGTTGTTTGCAGAGGATGAGTGCAAACAAAGCAAAGACTGACTACGTTGGTTTCTCCTCCTTTTTTGCCAGAATGAACAGGCTGCCGAAGCCATCACACTTTGCACAGAAGTTTTGAGGCTGGAACCTAATAATGTGAATGCTCTGAAAAGCAGAGCTGCAGCATACTTGCTGGAAGAGCAGTATGAAGAAGGTAAAAGTTTCAGGATAACATACAGCATTCTTTGTCGAGTTTACCGTATGCAAGAAGTCCCCAGTTTGGAACATCCATCTGTACCTTGTGCGACAGATAGGCTTTGACCTGGGCCTTGCCCTTGGGTCTCTCCCAATTCCTGGTGAGCGACTTTTACCAGTCTACCCTATTGGAACCCCCCCCCCCAAAGACTCTTGGCTCCAGGAGGCCTATGTGCCATCCCGCAGATCCTTCTGCAGCAACAACCTGGGACTTACCTGCATTAACAGAGCCCAGCAAGTATTATGGAGAGAATTGTATTAAATGTGGTAGTGTGTGGCATATGGCTTAACTCTTGTCTTACCCCCTCTCCCAAACAACAGGCGTTGTTGATGAAGTAAAGATGTTTATTGTTCTCAAAGCATATTGTAGAAATAACAGTTCTTCAGGTGGTTCAGGATACAGAAGTACAGCATACAAAAATACTAATCAAAAAGGACAGTTAGGGAAATCCAGGCCTTCCCTCAGAAACAAAATGAAAACCTGACTAACCTAGGGAATCATGACTAAGCTTGGGTTGGAGTCAGGGCTTGATGGTAGAGTCCCCCTTTCCCTTCTGAGATGTCACTCTCAGAACCCCCATACTCGTACTAACTCTCAAACCCATGTGCCTATAGGAAATACATTAGCTTGGCCCTCCTAATTAACAAACAGCCAATTAGAGCCCAGGGTGTGCATAAACAACCACTGGTCCCCATAACAAAGGTCTGATGTTCCCAAGCTCTAGATGTTGACATAACGGACATTCCAGAACTAGGGAAGAAGCCAAAACATAGGCCTGAAGCTTGAAGAAGCTTCTACAAGAACATCTGCTTGATAAGCATAGCAGAAAGAATTGTGAGGCCTTTGCGAAGAAGCAAAGCTACATTGTAAGACAGTTTAAAAACCAAAGAAACTCCATGATGAATAAATTGTGACCTATTTTGTTACACCTTGCCATCCCCTCACTTTGATCTTCTTGCTGCTTCCTCCTCTTTGTGATCTTATATTTCTTTCCTCACACTTTCAGTCATCTGTTGTCTTCTTTCAAGATTTGCCTTCTTTTTCTTTGGCCCATCACGTTTCTTTGGGTCTCTTCCTTTTTTTGTGGTCGATCTGCTTTGGGAATGTCTTTGTGTCTGTTGTGTATTTAAGGAAACGTGTTTACCATTTTGTCTTTGTTGTGATAGAGTTTAATATGTATTTGCTTTACTATGGTCCGAAATCTCACGAGACTTCAGGAAGGTTCTAAATGAGAACAGAGCTGTCAAATGTTCTAACGGTTTTTTCCAACTGTTAGCTCTGATCAGAGATAGCTAAGAAATGTGAGGATGTTTGTTTAGCTCTGGTCACCTATTCTTATTCCAAATAAAGTTGTGTGTTTGGCCCGTATTGCTGGCTGCTGCCTATTATTTCCAGAACACTCAAGTGTCCTATTTGGTCATGACTGTAGTTGTCTGTGCTGTGGGTCCCACTGGATTGTGACTGAGCTTGAGCAAACCTCCAGTGTTTTGGGAGAGGAGAGCAGCTAGAATTACTGTTATGAGGCTTCTTTGCTGGCTAAGATAGAAATCGCTTCTCAGGAGAGACAAGCTGGAAGATGGGGCCCTGTTTGTGAAAGTGTACTTGTGAATTTTTAATCTGAGGTTGTTTCATCTTTTTATGATGGTACCAAATGAAGTGTGAAATCGTGGGATCTAGAGCCATGTGGCAGTGTTTGA
This sequence comes from Bradypodion pumilum, assembly GCA_035047305.1. Taxonomy (NCBI): domain Eukaryota; kingdom Metazoa; phylum Chordata; class Lepidosauria; order Squamata; family Chamaeleonidae; genus Bradypodion; species Bradypodion pumilum. The sequence goes on along the minus strand of JAWDJD010000003.1, from coordinate 226,068,371 downwards.
TCGCTACATGGAGCTGTTATGTTCTGGCAAGCATGGTGGTGGTGATTGATTGTGGCTGAGCATACTGTAGTCCCCCCCCACACACACACACACACATACACACAATTGCTTTTTTATGGCTATAAGAATTGTATTCCTGTTTGCTTCATTTTGGAATGCAAAACTAGTAAGGAAGGCTGAACTCTCTCCTTGGTTTGCAAATCCCTCGTTAATGAATGGCAAGGCTGGAGGAACTGATGTAATGATGAGAGGGAAATTGCTGCTTTGGCGCAATACTTGGTCAAAAATGGATTTTACACAGGTGCATTCTTTGATCTTGGGAATATACATTTTATTTTAGAGACAAGCACACCTATTAGGAAGGAGATAGAGGATGTACTGTTCACAAATTTAGGCATGCGCGGAGGCAGGCTGCTATTAAGCATATGGCTGTGGACGATGCAGGTCTTGAGACAAGGGAGAGGACTGGCTTCATTTGACTTAACTAGTAGTAGGTCGCTTTTAAACTGAGCAGTTTTTGAGAGATAATGTGGGGATGTGGTGAGAGCTGTGTGTTTAGGATGCGGTACTGTTTGTGGATGTAGTTGTCTCAGAAAGCGAGCATTTCTGGACAGCAGGTATGCCTGCTTTCAAGGCTATTGGCTGTTTTGTAAAAGAGTGGCCTGCCCATCGCTTCAGTCCCATGGAAAACAATGAGTCTGAAGCATGAAGCCCACTCAGATGTGACCTTTGCATGTTTACTCCTTTCTTGAGAGGGGCATTTTAGCTCCACCCCTTTATTGTCTGTTTCCTCTTGTAAAAGTGATTCATTTCAGGAGAATACTCTATTGTATCTAAGGAGGTTATACATGCATATCAAAATATTGAAAATATATACCTCATGTATAGAGCCTTCTTCAAGTAGAGGAGGATGTGGCTCGAGAGGTTCCCTCTTCATGTGGAACGCATGTAGGAAGATATGACCTGAATTGCAGGGACTTCTGCATCTGTAGACCAGGGTGCCCAAAGTACGGCCCGCTGGCCAGATACGCCCCCTGATGGCAATTTATCCAGCCCACGATGCCCTTGCCACTCCCAGAAGTGGATGGGGGATGTACCTGCCAGTGAGCATGCACATCCAGAACCATCCCTGGAAGTGGCACGGATGCATTTGCACATGTGTGGGAATGTCTGGAACCACTTCCGGGAGTGACACGGATGCATTTGCGCATGTGCAGAGACATCAAGAACCACTTCCAGGACATCCAGAACCAGTTCCAGGAGTGATGCGGATGCATTTGCGCATGCACAAACACGTTGGCGCCACTCCCGGAACAGGTTCTGGATGAATATGTGCAAATGCACCTGCTTCCAGTGTGTGGTCAGGTCCACTCAGCTGTTCCGGGGTGCAATTCCGGGTGCAATTCAAGGTGCAAGATTGTTCTGAACAACCCTTTGTTCTGGTGAAAGGCAAAATGTGTGGGCCATACCCATCAAGCGCGGCTCCCAATAATATGGGAAATTTCTGTGTATACACGCGCGCATGCGCAGAAACTGTTTGCACATGTGCAGAAACCGTTTGCGCATGCACAGAACCCATTTGCGCATTGCAGTAACCCCTTTCCCTGCCATTAAAAATATGGGACTGCAGCAGGAAAGGGGAGGAACGAGCGCCAAAATACGGGATTTCCCGGCCAATCTTGACAGGTATGGTTTGGGCACCCCTGCTGTAGACGCTCTGCACACAGTTCCTAACTACTATTTGTCAGTGTTTCTACTCATGCAGAGAGACTCCCAAGAGTGCAGCGAAGTCCCCCCCCCCAGACTTGTTACTTTTGATGTGACCAGAATGATGGAGGAGTGAGCATATTCCTTTAATCTTTTCTGTAACATGTGTAGTTAACCTTATTCAGGTGTTGTATAAAGCAAAGCAATCACACTTATATACCACCCCATAGCACATAGTGCACTCTCTGGGTGGTTCACAAGTTAATTAGCATTTTGCCCCCAACATTCTGAGCACTCATTTTACCATCCTCTGAAGGATAGAAGGCTGAGTCTACCTTGGTTCCTGGCCAGAATCGAACTCACAACCTTTTGATTGCAGTACAGCGGTTTAACCACTGCACCACCAGGGATATGTGGATGGGTGTTTCTGTATGTGGCACAAGGAATAGAAAACATAACTATTGAAAGAGTTGAATGAAACCGGAACGTGAATGGAATCTGTTCAGAAAACATACAGCTATGTCTGTGTATGCACTCTACAAGCAGTGAAAGGAGAGGAGGAAATATGACAGAATACCTTGAGTTACAGTAATGATCCTGTGGGCACATAGATTGAACAAAGGACAGTTACACATTTATTTTTATCCCAGCTGAGGAAATCGTGGATTTCTCAATTTCTCCCAATTTTATCTCCATCACAATTTTCTGTAGTAGTAGGATGGGAGGCAGATAGTGATTGTTTTAAGGTCCTGCACTTTGAAGGGATATAAGGGGCCATTCAACAATTATGTGATCCATTTCTTTTGGGGGGGCATTGATCCCCTCCCCCCATGTAATCCGGCCGTAATTTTAGCTTCGGCCCCCTCCCCCCTTTAAAATTACGTAATCCAGAGCTTTTGTATCGACACACTAATTTTTAGAGCTTTTCACTTGGTGCCTAATGTACAACAGCTCTAAATGGATTATGTAATCTTTGACTTGAACCCCCCGCCCCCCACATAATTTTTCCGTAGTTCAGATGGCAGACCCCTCCCCCCCCAAGGATCACGTAATTGTTGAATGGCCCCTAAGATTGAAAACCTTCATTCTACTGGCCGTGGTACATTGCAGTTCCCGGTGGCGATAAATGGAAAGAAGTATCTTTCAGCAGGCAGCAATTCATTATGAGATTATTACAATCCAAAAGAATATATGGTGTTGTCCAGTGCTTTACTAGAACAGTAAAACCGTGGGGTAGAAAAATCATAGGAGTTTCACTTTCTGACACAGATGTATTCACTGAGTATGCATGAAGGGCTTGAATAGGCATCTCCTCCTGCTGGCCTACTATAATGGCCAAAGTGTGTTTCTCTTTTAATTTTTTTTATTTAAAAAAAGCCTGTGCTAGACAAAGTACTTCAGAGACGCATCACAGTAGGCTGGCTACTGCGAATGAAAGAGAAGTCAAATTTGTACTTGTGTTGGTTGGTAGATGGATGTCTTAAATCACTGGGGCCTCCGAAGTACTTTTTAAAGAATGTTTGTCTTCAGAGGGAATTGCACACAGTCATTGAGCATCTAACTGATATAAATTGGTCACCATCTCCTGCCAGCATGCCTCGAAACAGCAAAAAAGATAAATGGAATGCCTACGGAGAGAGAACAGCTGCTGGAAGATAATCTGATGCAAATACTTTGTCTTACTTAGGAAAGCTAAAAGTCTTGAGATCCATAATGAGACGTTCCAGAATTAGAAAACAGAGAAACCAGAAAAAGACTCATTACGTTGGAAATGTAAAGTGGGCCTCAGTGAAAGCACTAAAACAGACGTTGGCCGTTGGCAGTCATGCAGCTTTGGAAAGATGCCTTCTGCCATTCCACCCTTTACCTATTAGTATACTAGGGGTTCCTGGGGTTTGTGAAGGCCCACAGTGGCTCTCAAAGGATACTAGTACAGATTTGATGGTTTGCCTTTTTGGAAGAACTTGGCGTATTTATTTAATTTATTTATTACATTTATATCCCACCCATCTGGGATATTTTCCCACTCTGAGTGGCTTACAACATATTAAAAAATCTTTACAATAAAAATTAATTTTTTAAATTAAATTATAAATATCAACAAGAACAAAAATGATTTCCCCCAATTAAAACAACAACAACCACCCAGCAACAAAGAACACATCTTGACAATGGAAAAAGTTAATCATAATCTATTGCTTGGTGTAAAAGGCCTCTTAATTACAAGTGATACCTCATACAACGTCCAAACTTGGTTCCACAAGTTTGGACTTTATATGGATTTGGACTTTGTATGAGGCATGCACAATCCTAGCCATGAAGCCTTATACAACGTTCAAATCCTTGCTGCGATGCCTCGTACAACGTCGTTTCCATAGAGATACATTGTACTGTAACAGCACAGACTTCAGGGCAAAGTCAAGGAAACAGACAGGAAACTGACACAACTTAAAGAAATCATAGTCTAAAGGCTAAATACATTACAAAAACATGTCAAACAACCCTGAATGTCAAAGAACCTGAAGAATGCTGCAAAAAACCCAGGAATGCTCCTAAAAATTCTGACGAAAAAAATCAAAAAAATCCAAAATCACGCTCAAACCCACTCCTAAACACTCTTTGCCTTGTGCAAAACCCACAAGAGCAATGCATGAATGCGTCCTGCCACTTATACTGCCCAGGCACAATGCAACCTGGGGAAAACCCCAATGCCTCATACAAAGTCGCAGCAACTTTGTATGAGGCAACTTTTTTTCAAGGAATTAGGTGATGTTGTATGAATTTGATGTTGTACGAAGTGGACTTTGTATGAGGTATTACTGTAATTGGGTCCTGAGTTTGCACAGACTTCTTGGGAAGCACAGGCTTAGACCATTCTCAAATGTTGGGGAACATTCCTTAAATGTATACAGGATACACAGGCACCAGCAGAGAAGCCCCTGCTCAAGTAGAACTTTTTTAGATGCATTGAAACCTCCCAGAGCTTTGCAACTAATGGTGCCCCAAGTATTATTTTGGGGTGCAGAAGTCTGTTCTATTTTAGATGAAATGAGGATAATTCTCCATAAGTAGTTAACAAGTATTTAATAAGTCCAACAAGTGGTTCAAAGAAAATATAAGTCCATAATTTCTTTAACACAACGAAGTACAGTCTCAAAAGTATCCAAAATGTCAAACTATGTTCAGTTATATGTCAATAAATGTTCAAGAAAAAAAATTGTTTGATTTAACTAAAAAATGGATGAGATATTGTCTCTCAAGATTTTTCTAAGCTGTTTCCTGGATAATACAGCTTTTCATTTAGAATATCTTCTTCAAGAAAATCTTATTGTGCATCAAATAGCCACAAAGTGTTTGTTTCTTTTGTGCTCAGAGCTTAGAAAAATCTTTGTAATATTTGGCATCTAATCTTCTATCCTGGAGATAAATTTAAACAAGCTAACAAAGTATATTATGTTTTTTGTCTTTCCTGGTAGCTATCCGGGACTATGAAACTGCCAAAGAACATAGCGATAATGACCAGCAGCTTCTTGAAGACCTAGAGAAAGCCCAACGGATGCTCAAGCAGTCTCAAAAGAGAGATTACTATAAAATTTTAGGAGTGAAAAGGTGAGCTTTTTCTTGTCCACCAAACTCTTTTCTGTTTGCTTGTCACATGTGTATTCTCCACCATGCATTCTGGGAGAAGAGCCAGCTCGTGTAGCCAGCTTATGTAGCCTGGGAGAAGATCCAGCTTATGGAGCATTGGGCAATGATGCACTGTAAAAAAATTTACTGCCCACTTGGTGGGTGTGGCTAATTATGGGTGTGGCTAATTGTGGGCATGGCCTCAAACACCCCCCCCCCCCAAGAAAAAAAGAAACCTACCTTGCTCTGGGACTCCTCCCAGAGTAGCCTGGTGCTGCTGGCGGGTCAGTCCCTCACTGTCTGGGTGTACTTTCACCAGCGGCGCTGCTGGGAGCTGAGTGGGGCTGCTGGGAATGCCGCTGGCAATGCTGCTGGGAGATGAGCGGCATTGCTGGGAGGTGAGCTGGGGGTGGGTTGGTGGCCTGGCGCTGGCCTTCCCCTCCCAGCGCTGCTGGAAACACGTCCCATTTGCCTCGCGCTATATATATATATAGCGAGGCAAAGCAAGACCAAAGCAAATTATTTTCTATCGCTGTTCCTTTGCCGTCTTCATATTCCATGTAAACTAAGCATCCCCCACTCCTTCTGTGGTCTTTTGAGAAAATGTGCTAACTTTATTTGTTAGGCTAGAAGCCAGGACAAAATCAAACCCTTAGTACAAAATTAAATTCAAGAATGCTGTGCACACATTCTGCTGCCAGCTGTGATTAGATAAGTTCTGGCTCCCAAAGTCATATACTTTATCCTAAACCCATGTTAATCTTGAATAGAGAAACAATCCATTTGAAGCAGTCAGTACCAAAAAAGGCTGAATGAAACATTAAGCAAAGAACAAAGGCAGAGATGTGGAAAAACGAATCACTGTGCGTGAGCTGAAGGATAATACTGCGTAAAACATCAGCGGCTAGGATGAAATGGTGCATTAAGGAGGTGGTTGCTTGCTTGGGAGTGTCCTTTAGAAAGGTGTCCTTTCTGTGAGCAGATTGAGGATTTTAAATCCACAGAGTCTTAAAGACTGTGGAGAGCTTTGCAGTCAGAGGCTTTGCTGTTGTATGGAATAGCAACAAAGATATTACAGAATTTTTTGCAAGGAGATAGTCGAGCTCCCAACCACTCCTGCTGGGAATTGTTTTGTCGCCTTCCATGTTTCTCCGGCAGCAATAATCATTGCTAGTGCTGTAGCAGTATAGAGAAGGAAGGCAGAGAAAAGAGGAAGAACATTCAGGGGTAGTCAGAATAGCTGCAGTGGGCTTTTGCTGCCTGCCTGGGGGATCCTAAGAATACATCACTCATCTGGCATATGAAGCAAAGTTGGGAAGTGATCCTTTTTTGAAAATCATGACTGTCAGAATCCCAGGGGGATGGGGTGGGGTTTAGTTTATACCTGTTCTCCATTTTGAAAAACACCTGTTATTTGCTCTGGCATGGAGCTGATCGTTGAAAACTGCACATGTGGAGCCAGAAAGCAGACAGACGCCCATTCCTGGACCGGGACTCCTTGCTCATGGTCACTCATGCACTGGTCGCCTCCTGGTTAGATTATTGTAACACACTCTACATGGGGCTGCCCTTGATGACCATTTGGAGGCTTCAACTGGTGCAGAATGCGGTGGTCTACACAGTGATGGGGTGTGGCTGTTAAGACCATGCCGCATCCTTGCTGCAGGAGCTGCATTGATTACTGGGTGTGCCTCCGGGTGCAATTCAAGGTGCAAGATTGTTCTGAACAACCCTTTGTTCTGGTGAAAGGAAGTTCTGGACCATTGACTTCACCATTACATCCCATGTCTCTTTTGTTGGCGTAGCAGGAGGTTCAGGCTTTGGTTTGTGTTTTTCATTGCAGGGGTGGATCTGTCTTATTTACCTAGGATAAATCTTCTCTTTGACAAGTGCTGGGGAAAGAATTCAGCTAGGGAAAATTAGCTTTCTTGGATTCTTACAGATACGCCTTCTGAGGATTGGGAGGTCTTAATATTGGCATGCTAATTCTTGGAAAGTTCATTTTGCAGATAAACATTCTGTGGTTCTTACAGGAATGCCAGAAAACAGGAAATTGTAAAAGCTTACCGGAAACTAGCAATGCAGTGGCACCCTGACAATTTCCAGGATGAAGAAGAGAAGAAGAAAGCAGAGAAAAGGTTTATTGATATTGCAGCAGCTAAAGAAGTTCTTACTGATCCAGGTATATGGGTTTATGGCTGGTAGCAGTTAGTGATAGGCAGATTGGTTCTACTTCACTCCTTATTTTTCTAATATCCTAACACCCACCAACCAGAGCCAGGGACTAACTTTCTTAAAAGAGACTGTGGAGGCTCCTCCCCTTCTTAATTGATTCTTTCATAAGACAAAGAAGGCAAGAAATGAATTTCTATCAGACATTGATCAAGTCTGATTTTGGAAGCTACCTGGAGTCAGATTAGTCCTTGGGCGGGAAACCACCAAGGGTTTCCAGGAGGGGCTACAAAAGAAGCCTGCCTGAAATCCCGAGCAGATTTGGCAGTCAGAATTAAGAAATCTTCATTAGAAAGACAGTGGTCTTACTCAGACTGTTTCTTAAACTGCGAGGAGCTGGCAATGAAGGAGAGGTGGCAACTGAGGATGACTTAAGGTTTTAAGAAATGTTATGATTATCTCATAAAACTCTCATCTGGAGAATTTTATTTTTATGGATTTTTTTAATTCCAGACTTAAACAGCTCATATCCTGTTTCCAGAAAATATCCAATCGTGGTATCATAAACATTAGTTTAAGCAGCTTAATTTAGGTGGAACAAGTCATGTTGTTGGTAATGTTGAACAACTGGGAGTCAAAAACATTTGCCAACTGCATGCAGATCTCTCAGAGATTAACCATTAAAACCCCAGTCTATCTTGATTTCCTCTCCAGCCTGTTTGTTCTTGGAGGAGCAGCCAGTAGCCTTATTTTCCATTTCATTTCTACGTGAAAAGCAAGAGTTTTTCTTTGAATGTAATGTAGGGTTTTTTTCCCTGATCTTCTTTCATTTATTAAAATAACTTTGTTTACCTGATACCAGGAGCAAAGGCCATTAAAGGTTCAAAAATGTATTTTATAATGATTTAAATTGAAAAGAAATGAAACCATTTGCTTTTGCCCTGTTTGAGTACGTTTAGCATTTCAGAGGCATTAAAATAGGCAGGTTTTTTTCTGCCTTCACTTGCACTGAGGTTGAATTTACTCTAATGTCCCTTTCAAGAAATACCAGATTTATCTAAAATAATGTGTCTGTCTGATGAATGTCAGAGAGTTTAAAATGTCACAGATAAATGGAGAGAATGATTTCTACATTTTAAAGTCTGGATTAGTTCACTCATCCAGGGCTCTATAGAGAAAATTTTAACCACGAATACATCGGATGAATTTTGTAAAACAGTGAACTCATCCATATTTGTTGTAAGGGACTCTTGCCCAAGCAGATACCATCTTTAGCAAAGAATTGCAAATGGCTAGATTATGTTTAAACACCAATCATTGATAGGAGACAGAATGAGTATGTTAATCAGCATGTTTGTCAGGCTTGAACATCTGTTTTCAGAATTGTCTCAGTGTGTAGGAGCTACAGGGAGAAAAATCTACTCAGGAGTTATGCTCTTGGAAATTGTCATTAGCTGAACATTGCCTGAGTCACAGTAGAGGAAACCTTTGGCTCTCCAGATGTTACTACCACTGCTCCCTTCCTTACAATTCCGTGCCATGGCCCATGCTGGGCAGAGCTGGTAGTTATAGGTCAAAACATCTGGATGACAAAAGGTTTTCCCCACCTCTGTTCCAAATGAATCTTTTTGCCAGAGAGAAAATATGTTCCAGAAGGAATGAGCCGTTTTTCAAACGGTGTTTTATATTTTTAAAAATAGGTTTGACAGCTCTTTTGTGTGTGAGCTCTCTTGCCATTCCAAGTAAATGTTATAATATCTTCGTTTTTCTTGTTTGGTGGATACTGTACAAGCAACCAACTCATATTTGCTTTCAAGCCAATAAAATACTATTACGTGCCCCCATCATTTGGCTGAATTAGAGATGGGGAAAGTTCCCTTTTCTGGACTACAGCATGAGGAATTTCCTGTAGTCCAGGAAGAGGAAATTAATCAAGCTGTGGCATGGCTGCTCTTAGATCTTCTTTGTGTTCTGTGTCAAATTTGTTATCTTCATCCCGCACTGTTGCTGTTTTTCAGAAATGCGGCGGAAGTTTGATGCTGGAGAAGACCCTCTAGATGCAGAAAGCCAGCAAGGCGGTGGAAACCCTTTCCACAGAGGCTGGAATTCTTGGCAAGGGTTTGACCCGTTCAGTTCTGGAGGACCTTTTAAATTTAAATTCCACTTCAATTAGAAAGCCTCCCCCTGCTCCAACTTCCCTTGCCCTGATTTTGTTTCTAGGAGCCTGTCTTTTGTTTTTTATTTCTAGATAATTTAAGGTAGTGGCTTGTTCCTTGCACAATGAACTTTAATGAAAGCCAGATTGGAGTCTAAAAACCATGCCTACAATGGAGTGATATAATAAGAAATTCTATCAGTAACAACTTACTTCATACTTCTGGATGTCCAACTGCTGATCTTGAAAAAGGAAGAGGACTAGTTAGGGCTGCACTCTTTGCATCTTTCTTCTGAAATAGAGTGAAACCTCAAGAGAAACACGTGCTGGAGAAGAAATTTTATTCAAGGAAGCACTTTAAAATTTATTGATTTACAAATGACCATTTGTTAGACTTGATTTCCATGACTTAAGTAACCAGAATCTACAATGGGGTCTCTCAGCAATAGTGATTGTAAGATAAATTCTAAGGCTTTGATTAGTCGTTGACATTTTTTCATCATTGGGAGACACTGGAGAACACTCCCCTATCTTAGCTCGGAGGTCATTCATGTGTCTAAGAAGAAACTCCTTCTTGTCTCTCTTTTGTGATATTCATGCACCTAACAATGTAACTCAGATTATGACTGGTGCCTGCTTTTCCAAAGAAGATACCAGTGGTGGCAATTACAGAAGTGACTTGTTTTATCTCTGAGAGTAAATGCCATTTATTTATCTTTTTTGGAAGATGAGTATAATTGAAAAAAGGTATTCAACTGTCCTGTGATAGCTTTCTTATAGAAGCCACTGTACACAATCTTTTACTTACATAGAAAGAGGTCTGCTCCAGTTGACGTGTGAATGGAATTTTCTAACTTATATTTAAAAGGATAATTAAAACTTCTATTTCCTTCAGAATCCTACATAAATAGAATCATATTCTTAGCTGTGTAACGCAGAGCCATTTAAAGCACTTTCACTCAACATATGCTTGGCATTTGAGAAGGATGAGTGGGGTGTTACACCATATATAAAGAATTTGGTTTTGACCTTTTTTATAAGGAGAGAAAAAAGTTGAACATGTGGACAGCTTTTAACATGACAATGTTGTGATTTGTGTTAGATGAGGACATCAGTCGGGTTTTTCCCCCCAGTCAGATGAAACAACCAACAGGTGTTTTTTAATGTTTCATGGCCCATGGCATGAAAAAAAGCTTAAGTTTTACAAAAAAATTAAATGTTTCATTCTATTGTACCAGGTTTTCTGTGGCAGCAAGTAGTTAGCCCCAAAGCTGACTCCATTTTAGGTCAAGAGCCTAGGGCGCTTCTGCTTTATGTATGGTATGTCTGAAGTGTGTTCATCATGAAGACTTGTCATGATGTGAATTTGAGTATGTGAAAATGGTAAATTGTCTTTTTAAAAGCTTTTCATTAAAAAAGGAAGTTTAAGTCTTTAGAAATAACAATAGCACGGTTCAAACTCAGAGTGGTCTAATTAAATGTTTTGTTTCTCTCTGATGCTCTAAATGCAGAGAGGTTCAAGAGAAAACTGTTGTAATGATGGAACTGCACAATACCAGTATTCAGTAGCTATGCATCAGTATCTCGATCCTGTGAGGGAAATCTAGTACATGTATGTCAGGAACTGACCCCTGCAGATGCTGTGCTTTCCTGGATAGGGAAGTGTGCAGACTTAGATGCAGACTTTGTATGTGCAAAAGGAATGTCATGCTATAGGTATGAGAAATACAGTCTGTTCGCTGAGTGCCACTGTGTCACCTTTGATGCTCACAGAAAAGTAATTCATTGGTAGAAGAGCTCCAGCGGCTTTTGCCATTACGTTTTCTTCAAGTTGTTTTCAGGAGTGGCATATCTATGAAGAAACATCACACTAGCTAAACCTTGCTCAAGGATGTTCTTGAGACACTCACATGCCTAATGCTAATACTTCTCTGGAAATTGAGAGGCCTGGCAGTCAGCTATGCTGTATGTGTCTTGAGCGGTATTTCAGATGCTTTGTTTGAAACCTGTCATTAGAGTGAAGCAGGAGTAGCAAAAGGCCCTTGCTTTGTTGTATGACATTCATTCAGGTGGAATTCTGTTTTGGCTGCACTTGAATTTTCAAGAGCCGAACAGTCTTACCTGAGGCGCCATTAAAGCCTCCAAATTTAGTTGATTAAGAGCCTATCATGGCCAGTTGTGTAATCACATTAGTAAGGACCAGTAAGTGTTGGTTAAAATAAGCCTCTGCAGTGTGTGCAAAGTTAGGAAGCATATGTGGAATAAAGCTTTTTTAAAATAAAATAAAATAAAACATTGTTATGAAAGCTAAGAAGTTCTTTTGAAGATAAAGAAGCCTGAATCATAGAAGGTATTGTACTGGCAGCAATGAAATGTAATTACAACTGTTGCGAATTTCATTGAATTTAAAGCCTTTGTTAACTAGAAAGTTCTTTTTTTTGTGTGAATCCAGATTAATGTTGAAGTTAACGATTGTGCCAAAGCCTGGGAAAAAAATTATATACCAGCTAAAGAACAGAAATCTCTTTGCTACGTTGAAGTTTCTATGTAATTGTGGGTTTATTTTATTTTTTGCCGATGGAACTTCATCTCCTCAGAAACGAAAAATGCAAAGACCATTGAATTATCATTTTCAGGACTGCCATAGATGGTGCTCTTGTTAAACATTAAATGCTATAAATTAGAACCAAGTAGAAGGATGTGTCTTTTTTTACTATACTCCATTTAAAAAATGAGATGGAATAATTTTCTCTAACAATTGAGTGGAAGCAGTTATGTTTCTCCCCATAAATTGCTGAAATAGGAATGCATAACTCTGGATTCCAATATCCATTGCTCCCCACTCCTAGTTTATGTGTAAACTGTTAACATTTGAGGAAATATTCCATCAAGCAAGCTCCCATTCGAAATGTGAACTCATGTGTTGTCTAAGAAACAGACCAGCCGTGAGTAAACAGTTCCATGTTTGTCTTCTGTTGGTCTGCATTTGTATGCTCTCCTGAACATCAACTCTGATTTGGTGGGGCTTCTTTTTGGGAACACAGGGCAGCTTGCTCTGTTATTCTTATAAAAAGAGTTTGATGTGTTTGTGGGAATTATCTTTATAAGGCAAGGAGGGATGTGAAAATCTGAAACCCCTACCTTATTTTTATGATTTTTCAGGGAAAAGTTATTCTGGCAACAGACACCTCAGTGTAATCCAGATGGGGTAAAGGTCACCCTTGCTCGAAAGCCAGTCGTATCCGACTCTAGGGTTCATTTCATTTCATTTCTTCGATTTATATCCCGCCCTACTCGGCCCAGGGCCGACTCAAGGCGGCTTACAACAAGTAAATCAAATACAGTATAACAAATGAAATACAGTATAACAATATAAACAACACACAAAATACAATAGCATGCAATTGCAAATTACAAAAGTTACAAATCAGTACAAAATAAATAAACATTTATTTATTTAGCATATTTTTATACCGCTTTCCTCACCTATTGGTGACCCAAAGCGGTTTACAGACAAAGATGATAAATTACATAAAACTTAAGGCCCATGTCATGGGTAACAGCCACTTCCACTCCCCTCCAACCAGCTGAGGGGAGGAGCTAAGGGGGCTCTGTGGCAGGGACGAAGGTGGAAAATGTCCTCCTGCCATAGAACAAAATAAATATAGTATCACAACATAGAATTGTCCCAACCCGTAACAACCAACCCACCCCCACCCCACCCACCCATCTCTGTTTATTGCTGAGGAGCCAGGGCTTGTCTGCGTTTGCAGATGTTTCTGTGGACACATGGCAGGCATGCCTAGACTCTGAAGTGCACGGAACGCTGTTTAGCTTCCCACCGAAATGGTCCCTATTTATCTACTTGCAATTTCTTGCTTTCAAACTGCTAGGTTGGCAGGAGCTGGGACAGAGATGGGCACTCATTCCGTCCTGCAGTACTCGGGTTTTGAACCGCTGACCTTCCACCTCCCAGTCAACATCTTAACCACCTGAGCCACTGCAGCCCCCCCCCCCGTTGAGGTAGATGTATGGATAAAACAAACAGAGCAGAATTAAAAAGTACAGGTGCAGCTATGAAACTGGACAGGTATCATGGCCACTTCGGACAAATGAAACTGGACAGACCTGACCTACAGTAGAGTGCAACCCCCTCTTTAACGGGGAGCACTCACACAGGCTCTCCTATGGTGGTGGCATTGCCAGGAGAGCCAGAAAAAGGACAGAGACACTAGTTGTTTTAAACCAGTAACAGGGATGCAGCTTTCCTGTTTCGGTTCTAGCACCTAGCTCTGGAAAGGAATACAGAGCACATGAGCCTCTGTGAATTTTGTCTTTAACCAAAGATGCATCTTAAGTACTGTGAGGGGAAATCATTTGATTTTTATGAAGCCATACAAGACCCTGCACGTTACCCCCAAATCACAGCTGTTGTTTATAAATGTGGTAATCACCCGTTTGTTTCAGTTCAAGTGTTCAATAAAAATAAACAAGCATTATCTTTTTAATCGTTTCAGTTTAAAATCCAGAGGCTATTCTGCACCAGTGGATTTTTGCATTAAGTTGATGGAGTGTGCTCTGGCTATTTCTGTCGAGTCTGAATTCCACATATTTAACACTGAGCCACCCACCCATGAGGAATAGCAGTGCAAATGCTTTATCAAAGTTTTTTTTAAAGCAGTTTTGTTAAAAAAGAAAAAGAAAGCAGAGGTTACCGCATATTTAGTTATAGCCATGTTACGGCAGAGTATAAGAAAATATTGCCACCCATGATGCTCACAAAAGCTCATGGTAATCATTCAGCCGGCCAGTGTTTGAAGAGAGACAGTGATAGTTTTCTTCCTTCCCTTCTGTGTGATGAGGTTAAATTCTGTGGATTTTGGTAGTAGCTACCAGTGAGCTAAAAGGAAGGCAGAAAGTTCCTTGCTACATTTTCTTTTGTGTCCTGATCAAACCCTGGACTGCTAAAATGAAGCCACTTTCTTGGCTTTGCTGTTGGCCAAACTTAAGTCCTCATCGGTGCATGTTTCTGGTAGAAATTGACAGACCAGTAAATGAGCTGGATTCTGTTATCTCTTCACATCCACACAGTGTGTTGTCTGCCAGCAGTCCCCACTTGAGCATGTTGGTCTTACATTTAGGCACTCTTACCCTCAGCCTAATTCAGAGTCCTCCATGTGATGTAGAGGAGGTTGAGTTGGTCCTTGTCCAATGAGCTCCTTCCCCCATCTTTTAATTTAGTTTTGCTCTTGTGTACCCTCAAGAATGGTCGTTTTTGCCATAAAGCTCTTCCTGGATCTGACCCTTGAACAGACTTGAAGCTCATATCCGTTCAAGGGTCCTTCTGTTGCTTAGCTCTCGGCGTCCACTGCTACTTCTCCCCTTAGCTTAGGAGAAGAGAGACCAACAAGAGGGTATATATCCTGTCACTATACACATGGCTTCATTAATAGCAATGTTGACTTGTTTTGCCTGTGTGGATGCACTCTATACTGGAACAGAATATTCTGCTGCGGAGACACTTAAGGGCCAACGCCGCTTGATACATGAACAAGTAAAACTTGCTACATAACAGGCAATCAACCTGAAATATATTTTATTTGTTATATTTTTATTCAGCCATTGCACAAAATGGTGATGGCATTCTGCTGGATTTTTCCACTTACTCGGAAAAAAGGAAGACCTGGAAACGTATGTTTTTCAGAAGTAGTAAGGCCAAGTGTCTTAAATACAAAAGACCAACACAAAAACAGTAAGATGTAGCTGAAGGAAAAAGGTTAGACTCTTTAGATAGGGAGACTCTTCAACAGCCGTAGGACATATTGGGGCAATAGGAAAGGTTCTTCTATTCACTGGGAACTGATTAAAACCATGGCAAGTTGTCATAATTAGCTAAACAGAGTCCTTGAAGGATCACTGCTTTTGAAACGTGTGCAAATGAGCCTGTGTCAGGGTAAATAATGAAATGTTCATGGCTGTTAGCAATTTCCAGTTACTGTATATTATAAAATTCACTGGTCTGCTAGAGGAATGGGTAAATTAAGGTTTTATGGGTCCAGCACCAAAATTGTACCAAGCACTCTATTATAAGAAAGAACTAAAAAAAGTAACTAAGAAAATATGCACTGAAAAAATATATTAAAAGTCTAGGGAAAATGTCATGAATGAAAATCATAAATGTTAGAACTGGAATTCGAGGGGACTGTTGTGTTCTGTAAAGCTGTGCCTTTAACAATGTACCTTAGCCATGTGGTAACAATGTAACCTTTCTGTGTGCAACATTATAACCTTCAGCTGTATCAATGTAAACCTGATAAGGGGACGCAAGCTAGTGACCACTAGATGGCAATAGCGAGCGTCCAGCTCTCTTGGCTCAGATTCACCTGGATCAGCAGCGCGGGAAGATTCCCGCCACCTCTTCACCTGGACAAGAAGGGCGTGACCTTCTACGACGTCACGCAGGCAGCAACCAATAGTCTGTCGACGAGCCACTTTCAAATGTATAGCCAGCTGTATATATTGAGCTACCCATCCGCCATTACCACATGTTCCTCCGGATCATCATGCAATAAACCTGTGTTAAGCCAACCCTTCGGCTGTTTCATTGTCTTTGGTCCCTTACACTAAATTGGCAACGAGGATGGGATAATGGCAGCCCACGGGACCAAGACATGCGCCGGTTTCGAGATCAGGAAACCGGGCGACTGGGAGATCTTCGAGATGGACTTCCAGGCAGCACTGATTGAGTCCGAAGTCATGGATGAGGCAAAGAAAAGGGCCATCTTCACCAGGATGCTCGGACAAGAAACCAAAAGGACCTTGGTGGACCTGATCGCACCGAGGAGGGTGAGCGAATTCAAGGCCAAGGAACTCATGCAGATGCTGCGTGAGCAAGTCCGGCCCGCCACGGCGATGTTTCCCGCCCGGAGTGCGTTCTGGAGGCGAGTCCAAGCGCCCGGGGAGACGGTCGCCGCATTCGTGGCGGCCCTGCGGCTGGCGGCCGGCTTGTGCAAATGGGAGAACGCCGAAATCACCCTCCGGGACTGCGTGCTGTGCGGCCTGAACGACGCCGAAACCCAGCGCACGTTAATGAACCAACAGCCACCTCCCACGTTGCAGGAGGTCATCAGAGTGGCACAGGCCGCGGAAGCTACAAAGGCTGGGGTCCAAGAACTCCAGGAATGGCGGCCGAGGTCGAGCAAGGCAGAGACTCCGGTGCATGCGGCCCGGCGAGCTTCGAGGTCGTCCGCAGAGAGCAGCGACGACGAGGACGTCCGGAGGGTCCGGAAAGAGAGCCGGCGGTGCGACGGCTGTGGAGCGGCCCACGACCGCGTAAAATGCCCGTTTCGGAAGGCCGAGTGTCACAACTGCGGCCGCCGCGGGCACATCGCCAAGGTGTGCAGGAAGAGGCGCGAGACCCGGAGAAGCTCGGCAGACCGTTCCGCGGGACAAGACCGCTCAACGAGACCCAAGGACGGCGCTCAGGCCACGCAGAAGCAGGACGGCGTGGGCCGCATCTCCGACGGCAGCGAGGACAACGCCCCAGTATTCAGCGTGTCCGTAGGACACCCCCGCTACTTTGTTGAGGTACTAGTTCAAGGGGTTCCCATTAGCATGGAAATTGACTCGGGGTCCTCGTATTCAATCATTTCCCAGAGGGAGTTTTTGAGAATTGCCCCCCACAGGCGACCCAAGCTCAAAGCGTTGAGGTCCACACTACGGGACGTGCAAGGGAACAGCATTCCAGTGTTGGGGGTTGGAGAATTTCAGGTTAAATTCAAGAAGCACGCCGCGTCCCTCCCTCTAGTCGTGCTTAAAGGGGGAGATTGCAGCCTCCTCGGGACTCAATGGTTCCAGCCCCTGGGGTTGTTTATTGGGGGGGTGCACGCCGTTGGGACTGACCCGATTCAGGTGTGCGAGGCGCACCCCGAAGTTTTCAAAAAGGGACTGGGGAAATTCAAGGGGCCCCCAGTGACTTTCGACCTGGACCCGGAGGTCCGCCCAATTCGACTCAAACCACGCCGGGTGCCGTTCGCACTCAAGGACAAGATAGAGGTGGAACTGGACAAATTGGTGGGCCAGGGAATCCTTGTGCCTGTTGATTCTGTGGAGTGGGAAACTCCAATTGTAACCGCACTAAAGGCCAATGGGGAGGTCCGCATATGCGCCGATTACAAGTGCACCATCAACAAGGCGATCCGTCCGAATGCGTATCCGGTGCCGGTAGTCAGCCATCTGCTGGCCAGGTTACACGGGGGAAAGTGTTTCGCTAAGCTCGACTTAGCACAGGCCTACCAGCAGCTCATGGTGTCCCCTGCCGCAGCTGCTGCGCAGACCATAGTCACCCATAAGGGGGCGTTCCAGGTGACACGCCTTCAGTTCGGCGTGAATTCGGCGCCTGGAATTTTCCAATCACTCGTGGAACGCCTCCTGAAGGGGCTAGAGGGGGTGTTGCCTTATTTTGATGACGTGTTAATAACGGGGGGGAGTCGGGTCGAATTGGCCAAGAGGTTGGGGAAGGTCCTGACAATATTCGAAAAAGCGGGGTTGAGACTGCGAAAGGACAAATGCGTCTTCTTCGCGACCGAGGTTGAGTTCCTAGGGTTTTGTGTGACTCCTGAGGGGATAAAACCATCCAAATCCAAGGTGGCCGCCATTAAGAAAGCCCCCCGCCCCACCTCCAAGCCCGAGCTGCAGTCGTTCCTAGGGCTGCTCAACTTTTACCACTCCTTCCTCCCCCGGAAGGCAGCAGTAGCTGAACCGCTACACAAACTGCTTAAAAAAGACCAGACATGGAAGTGGGGCGAGGACCAAGAAAGGGCATTTAGCGAACTAAAAAGTCTCCTAGCGTCTGATGCCATACTGACCCATTTCAACCCCAAACGCCCGGTAGTCCTGACCTGTGATGCATCCCCGGTGGGGGTGGGGGCGGTGCTGTGCCACGTGCTGGAAGACGGAAGGGAGGCCCCGATAGCATTCTACTCCAGGTCCCTGTCCCAAGCGGAGAGAAATTACGCACAGACAGACAGGGAGGCACTAGCAATAGTTGCGGGGACGAAAAAATTTCACGATTTTCTGTATGGCCGCCCCTTCACCATTGTAACGGACCACAAGCCCCTGCTAGGCATTTTTACCGCAGATAAGCCCACCCCACAGATCCTGTCCCCGAGGATGCTCAGGTGGGCCATTTTTCTCAACGCGTACCAGCACGCGTTGGTCTACCGGCCCGGGAAAGAGATCAGCCATGCGGACGCTCTATCAAGGTCTCCCCTCCCCCTGACGCCCAGCCAGGTGAGCAAGGGGGAGCGAGACCATCAGGTTCTTATGATAGAGGTGCTGGATTCGCCCCCCGTAATGCCCGCCGACATTGCCAAAGCGACAGAGAAGGACAAGACGTTAGCGGCAGTTAACTCCTGGGTGCAGAAAGGGTGGCCGGCGTCCTCCCCAGCGGAGGAGTTCGCCCCATTTTTCAGGAAAAAGTTAGAGCTGTCCCTAGAGAGGGGGTGCCTCTTGTGGGGGCAGCGGGTGGTGATTCCCACTTCCCTTCGGCCGCGGGTGCTCAAATTGCTGTACGTCAGCCACCCCGGCATCGTGCGATCCAAGGCGCTGGCCCGGAGTTACTTCTGGTGGCCCCAGTTGGACGCCGACATCGAGCACATGGTCAGCACTTGTGAAAGTTGCCAATGCTCCAGACCAGAGGAGGCCTGCCTTCCCCACAGGGAATGGGACACGGCCAAGGGGCCGTGGTCCCGGGTGCACATTGATTTCGCGGGCCCGTTCAGAGGCACCCTGTTTCTTCTTGTCGTGGACGCCTTCTCCAAGTGGTTGGAGGTTATCCCAGTCACGAGCACCTCCTCGGCCCAGACCATTAAGCATTTGCGGAGGCTCTTTTCCACGTTCGGCATACCCGACACATTAATTAGCGACAACGCTAGTTGTTTCACGTCCTCTGAGTTTAGGGCATTCATGGGGATTAACGCCGTTCGGCATATCACCTCCGCCCCGTTTCACCCAGCCACCAATGGTCAAGTAGAGCGCCTCGTCCGCACCACGAAGGACGCGTTGCGGCGCATGGGCCCCGGGGACCTGAACCTACAAGTGTGTCAGTTTCTGCTAGGGTACAGGGTGACCCCGTTGGCGTCAGGATACTCCCCCGCAGAGCTCTTAATGCGTAGGAAACTGACCACCATCCTTACTAGGCTAGACCCCACGAGGGTAGAGGACAAGGGAAGGAACATTGGGCTAGAGGCCACGAAGAGTTTCAGTGTAGGCGCCCCCGTGCATTGCAGGAATTACGCCAGCGCGGGCCCAGCCTGGGCACCGGGCGTAGTTGTGGAGCAAACCGGCCCCGTGTCGTACCGCGTGGAAACCAGCACAGGGCTACTGTGGAGGCGGCACGCGGACCAGCTCCGACGCAGGGTCTCCGATGAGCAGGGCACAGACCAAACAGAGAAAAAATCAGCGTTAGGGTTCTCCCCCACCCGCTCAGCCCAAGGGGGAGGGAAAGGGGGCCGCGGGTCCCCACCAAGGGGGGAGGAGGATGTTCTCGTAGATATCCTAGGGGATCTTTCTGAGGAGGAGGAACCCGACCCCATACATATCTCGCGGAATTCCCCCACAAATGCAGATACCCCAACTGAGTTAGGATTTGATTTTCAGAACCGGGGGAGTTTTTCGGAGTGGTCCCCCACCCGTCCAAGCGAGAAGAGGTTTTTTTCGTTAGCCCCGATTGCCCCCGGTCTGCCCACAATGGAGTTCTTCCCTTCCCCTAAGGCCGCCAAACCGCGGCAAGCCACTAACGAGTCTCCCTCTCCCATTACAGGACAAGGGACCAGGGAACAAAGAAGCAGTAGCGCCCCCAGGGGGGTCAGCCCTCATCATGGCCCAAACGCACATGCAATAAGCCATCTTGGCTGAGAGACTTCGTTTCATCCTAGGGGGGAGGGATGTTGTGTTCTGTAAAGCTGTGCCTTTAACAATGTACCTTAGCCATGTGGTAACAATGTAACCTTTCTGTGTGCAACATTATAACCTTCAGCTGTATCAATGTAAACCTGATAAGGGGACGCGAGCTAGTGACCACTAGATGGCAATAGCGAGCGTCCAGCTCTCTTGGCTCAGATTCACCTGGATCAGCAGCGCGGGAAGATTCCCGCCACCTCTTCACCTGGACAAGAAGGGCGTGACCTTTTACGACGTCATGCAGGCAGCAACCAATAGTCTGTCGACGAGCCACTTTCAAATGTATAGCCAGCTGTATATATTGAGCTACCCATCCGCCATTACCACATGTTCCTCCGGATCATCGTGCAATAAACCTGTGTTAAGCCAACCCTTCGGCTGTTTCATTGTCTTTGGTCCCTTACACTAAAGGGACCCTTTTGTTTAACACAGAAAGCAATGCTTATAGTAGCTGGAAACTTGGCAGTGGGCTGTGTGTGTGTCTTTCAGATATGGGTCTACAGTTCACACCGTTCCTGACCACTATCCATGCTGATGGGAACTGGGACCACAGATATTCCCACTCAATGAGTAGTAGTCCTCATGTAACTACTCTTCATAGTTCTTCCCTTCTAGATCTGTGTATAAGAACTATCCAAATGGTTTTTTGGCATTGATGCCTATTTACTGAATGCCATCTTTACTATGAGACCATGCTGATTTTTTCATGCCAAAACTGGTTGCTCCAGATAAAGGGTTCCCAAACTATGGCCCGTGGGCTGGATCCGGCCCCTGACACCAATTCATCTGGCCCACGCCAACCTTGTTGCTTCCAGAAACAGAAGTAAAATGAGCCCATACAGGTGTGTTTTACTTCTGCTTCCAGGAGAGACAAGGGCAGTGTGGGCTGGATGAATTGGCATTGGAAGCTGGATCTAGCCCACAGGCCGTAGTTTGGACACCCCTGGTTTAAGTAGAGAAAATGGCAGCCTAAAATCTATCTCATCCTGTTACAAAACAGATTGCAAGGCATGTTTTATTTCCACTTCCGGTGGGAGGAAATGTGACCGGCCCGTGGCTCAAAAAGTTTGGGCACCCCTGCTCGACAGACTATGTGACGGCTGCTCAATAAAAGCAGCCATCCCTCCTCTGTTTCTCCCAATAGTAATATTGAGCCTGTGATAGATGATCATGGCATTCAAATTGTTCCACTCTTCTTCATGGGAGTCTGTGCTTATGTGATTTGTGTGGGGTTAGGGTTGCCATATGTCCCGGATTTTCCCGGATTCAAGCTGTCCCGGCCGGCCGGTTCAAGAAAAAAACATGTAAAAGTCCCGGATTTATACATTTGAATAAAGGAAGCAAGAATACCCCTCACCAAAGAATTTTTTGCAAAGAGTTAATTCACTGCCTCCCGTCTTTCTTTCAATTCTCAGCACCCTGAGAAGTCTGTCGGGGAGAGGAGACACTTGCAAGCGAGATAATTGAAAGAAAGACATGGAGGCAGTGAAATAACTCTGCAAAAATCCCTTAGCTCACCTTGAAGTTTGGGGGACGTGGCTGTCCTGGTTTGGTGGGAGAGAATTATGGCAACCCTATGTGAGGTGGGGGTGGGCGGATTAGAGCCAAGGCTGCTCAAATCATTAGCTGATGTGGCCTTCCAAATCCAGCACTTCTACACTGGGTGGATTATTAAATCACAAGAGCACTGTACAAAGGAGCATGCAGACATGCTGGTAAAAAAGTACGAACTTCAAGTACTATTTCAAGTCGACTTTCATGAACTGAATGCAAAAAGAGAACAGTTTAAATAAACAGAACACATGGGATATTCAGTTTGTTTACTTCAGTCACACTACTGAACACTCACACGCTTCTAAACGGCATGAAATTTTCACTTTTCAAGGAAGTGGATTTTAATTCATGAAAGCTCATGTCAAAATTAACTGTCTTTGAAGTGTGGCAAGGCAGATCCCCCCCCCCCCCAAAAAAAAACACCAAAAAAACACACTTGGTTATCCAACAAAAATGTACATGAAATAAGAGCAATATATGCATACAGAATACAGCGCCAGAATTGATGTTGTCCTTTGATACCATAGAAGTAGGACGTCTCCCAGATTGAACAAGCAGCCATATAGCCAGCATGTTGCTGTACTTTCTATCCTGTTCCCGTTCTAGATACAAGAAGTGTACTCAGCCCACTAAGCCAGGTAAGGGCTCACCTTGCTCAGACTACAAGTTGCCACTAAATGAGTGTCAAACAACCTTTAAAAATGCACAATCATAAATCGGGGGGGGGGGGGGAGGAATACAGCAGTGAACAGCAGTGCATTCCACTTCTAGTCTATGGACAGTGGCAGAATCACATTGTGTCATCAGGACCATTTCCAAATAGTGCTAAAGTTCATCATGTTTGGAATCTGTAATAGGAAAGCATAAAGGTATTAATAATTTGGGAACATTTACATAGTCGATTCAGTGTTAATGGAGCAAAGCAGGAGATGCTCTTGAAACATTTGCTTAATGTCCTCAACGCATTGGTCAGAATCCAAATGAGCATTTAGGCTAACATAAATGTGGTGGTGTAACTTGGAGCAGCAAACAGCTGCTATGACATATCTCTTGACTGAATTCCTAGGGATGTGCCAAGTCACGCAACTGGCACACAACCAGGGATTCAGCTGAATGTTCATTCATTCGCAGCCGTCTGCCTCTCCAGGTCACACACTATTGCACTTACACCATTGTAAGAAATCATCTTAATTCTGATCACTATTTTATTTTGCCACAATCCCTGGTACCAGTTGATGGTAGTATCTTAACTCATTAAAAAAAGAAAAGAGCCACTGTTTATTTCAGGGCTTGTCATATTCCTACTGTAAACATGTCAAACAATAAACTGAGCATCCTCATGTCTCGTTTAGATTTCTGAATAGAGTACAGTATTAGTTGAACCCTTCTCCATGTGGTCACCAATGCTGTACCACTTGCTAGAAATTATGGTTTTCTGGGCAGCTGTTCTAGATGTGAAGACATTGATGAATGACTTCCTTCAATACATAACTAGGACTCATTCGCATGTAATTGTTGTTGTTGTTCAGTCGCACAGTCGGTTCCGACCCTTTGCGACCCTATGGACCATTGTTCTCCAGGCATCTCTGTCCTCCACCATCCCCCTCAGCACTCCCAGTTCTGTGCCCATTGTGTCTACAATACCATCTAGCCATCTCATCTTTGGCCTCCCCCTTCTTCTTTTGCCCTCCACCTTTCCCAACATCAGGGCCTTCTCAAGTGAATCCTCCCTTCTCATTTGATGTCCAAAATACTTTAGCTTCGTCTTTACTATTAGCCCTTCCAATGAGCAGTCAATGTTGATTTCTTCTAAGATTGACCTATTTGTTCTCCTCGCTGTCCAGGGTACTCTCAAAACTCTCCTCCAACACCACATTTCAAAGGCATCTATTCTTCTGCGTTCAGCTTTCCTAATTGTCCAGCTCTCACATCCGTACATTACTACTGGGAATACCATTGCTTTGACTATTCTAATTTTTGTTTGCAATGTGATGTCTCTGCTTTTCACTATGTTCCCCAGGTTTCTCATGGCTTGTCTCCCAAGAATCAGTCGCCTTTTTATTTCATGGCTGCAATCCCCATCTGCCGTGATCTTTGATCCCAGGAAAGTAAAATCTGTCACTGCTTCTACTTCTTCCCCATCTATTTTCCAGGAACTGATTGGGCCTGTTGCCATTACCTTGGTTTTCTTGATATTGAGTCTCAAACCAGCTTTTGCACTCTCCTCCTTCAGCCCAATCAAGAGGTTCTTTAGGTCTTCCTCACTTTCTGCCATTAGGGTGGTATCGTCTGCATATCTCAGATTGTTTATGTTTCTCCCAGCAATTTTAATCCCATATTGTGATTCCTCCATCCCTGCATTTCGCATTATGTGCTCTGTGTATAGATTGAATAAGCAGGGTGATAAAATGCAGCCTTGTCTTACTCCTTTTCCTATTCCAAACCACTCTGTCATTCCATGTTCTGTCCTAACTGTTGCTTCTTGGTTCATGTACAGATTTCTCAGGAGGCATATGATGTGCTCTGGTATTCCCATCTCTTTAATTACTTGCCACATCTTGTTGTGGTCCACACAGTCAAATGCCTTAGTGTAATCAATGAAACAAAAGTAAACTTGTTTCTGGTATTCCTTTGTTTTCTCCATGATCCAACGTATGTTG
This sequence comes from Bradypodion pumilum, assembly GCA_035047305.1. Classification (NCBI taxonomy): domain Eukaryota; kingdom Metazoa; phylum Chordata; class Lepidosauria; order Squamata; family Chamaeleonidae; genus Bradypodion; species Bradypodion pumilum. Next base: position 226,043,534 of record JAWDJD010000003.1, on the reverse strand, counting down.
GCAATGTGGTCTCTAGTCCCCCTGCCTCTTCTGAAACCGGCCTGCACCTCTGGTAGTTCTCTCTCCACATGTTGCTGAAGTCTGTCCTGTATTATCTTGAGCATCACCTTGCTGGCGTGTGGGATGAGTGCAATTGTTCGGTAATTTGAGCATTCTTTGGCGTTGCCCTTTTTTGGGATTGGGACGTATACTGATCTTTTCCAATCCTGTGGCCACTGTTTTGTTATCCAGATTTGCTGGCATATTGAGTGCAGTAATTTGACGCCATCATCTTTTAGCGCTTTGAAAAATTCGACTGGGATACCATCATATCCACTAGCTTTGTTGTTTGCAGTGCTCTTTAGGGCCTTTCTAACTTCGCTCTCCAGGATGTCTGGCTCGAGTTCAGTTTTTTCATCATTGTGGTTAGCAGGAGTGTTGAGGTCCTTTTTGTAGAGTTCCTCTGTGTACTCTTTCCATCTTTTCTTTATCTCTTCTGCATCAGCTAGCTCCTTTCCGTCTTTGTCCCTTATCATGTTCATTTTTGCTTTAAATGTTCCCTTTATTTCCCCGATTTTTCTGAAGAGATCTCTAGTCCTGCCTCTTTTGTTGTTTTCCTCCATTTCTTTGCACTGTTCTTTTAGGTAGTTTTCCTTATCTCTCCTTGCTTTTCTTTGAAATTCTGTGTTCAGAAGGTTGTATTTTTTCTTTTCTCTTTTGACTTTTGCCTTCCTTCTTTCCTCTGCTATTTTAAGAGCCTCATCAGACAACCATTTTGCTTTCTTACGCTTCTTTTCTTTTGGTATGGTTTTCTTTGCTGCTTCCTGCATGATGTCCTTTATCTCTGTCCATAATTCTTCTGGCACTCTGTCTATTGCGTCCAGGCCATTATATCTGTTCATCACCTCCACCGTGTATTCTTTAGGGATGCTGTCTAGGTGATATCTGTCTGGTCTTCTTGTTTTCCCTATTTTCTTTAGTCTTAACCTGAATTTTGCGATCAGTAGGTTGTGATCTGAGCCACAGTCTGCTCCAGGTCTTGTTTTTGCTGATTGTATGGAGGTTCTCCATCTTTGGCTGCAGAGTATGTAGTCAATTTGGTTTCGGTGTTGGCCATCTGGTGATGTCCATGTGTAAAGTCGCCTCTTGTGTTGCTGGAAGAGAGTGTTTGCTATGACCAGTGCGTTCTCTTGGCAGAACTCTATCAATCTTTGCCCTGCTTCGTTCTGTACTCCAAGACCAAACTTGCCTGTTATTCCCTCCACTTTTTGATTTCCTACTTTGGCATTCCAGTCTCCTAATATAATTTGGACATCATTTCTTGGTGTCTGTTCTATGAGGTGTTCTAGGTCCTCATAGAACTGGTCCACTGTGGCTTCATCTGCGCTAGTGGTTGGTGCATAGACTTGGATTACAGTGATATTGAAAGGTTTGCCTTGAAATCTGACTGACATCATTCTGTCATTTTTGAGGTTATATCCCATTGCTGCTTTTCTTACTCTCTTATTGACAATTATGGCTACTCCATTTCTTCTAATGTAATATCATTACATAATTACATTGATTTTCAAAAGGGTGTTGAAGTATAATCCTACTGTCTCCACTGGGGGAGTGTTATTTTGTGCTTTATTTGACTACAATTCCCAGAAGAATTCCAAGAATTCCGGATCCTGCTAGCCCACAAACCCAAGTCTGCACCACCTGCTGGTTTTCCCCTCCTAGAGGACATGTGAAAACCCTAGAGAAGGCCTTTCAAATTATTTACTTGCCTGTTGGCTTATCTGGCCTCTGTTGCTGATTAGTTTAAAAGAAAAAGCTGTCGTGGTGCTTCCTGGGAGTTGTAGTCTTGCTGCCCATTACATTCTATGTAGGATATTTTCCAAACAACTATGACTCTCAGGAAGCACTGTCACAACACTTCCTTCCTAGAAATCAACAACAGGAAACAAAGGCCACCAGTCAATAAAACAAAGGTTGTTTGAACTAGTTTACAATTCAGGTTTCTTACTCACTACACCACAGTAACTTTTGTGTGTACAGTATGCATTAATTGCCTCTATCAAATGCACAGTAGGCCCCTGTTGAAAACCACCAAGTTTGTAATGAAAGAGACACAAATTCTGTGTAGGATGTTTCATCTGCTGTGGCATCAATATTATAACAAAGTAAGGTTTGAACTATCTCGCTTTGCATGTAATGGGTCTATCTCATATATTTGTTTCACCTTTTAAGTTGCATTATTGGACTGAATGAACATTTGCACGATATTCTAATTTTCCGAGTTTCACCTGTAGTCTCATTATTATGTCTGAGAAAGTGGACCTGATCCATGGAAGCTCACATTAAAATATAGCACCTTTAAGGAGCCACACAGTTGTAGTCTCTTTTGGTTTGGTGCCTGAACAGGAGGCAAACATGATTCGTACTGCATGCACAATTGCTATTATGCAATACCATAACATAGGAGGATTCTGGCCAATACAGATGGATACCGTTTGGTCAACCCTGGCTCCAGAAGTAGCGAGACTGCAGGGCGGTGCCAGTCCCAAGCTTAAGGCTACTCTGACTCCCCAGTGCGAACAGTGCCTTTTCCTATGGAGCACCCAAAAGATCTCAGCCTTCACAAGAGACAACTCTTGGCTTGCTCCACATTCTGCAGCTCGAAGGTTTCTGCGGGACTTTCCCAAATTCCCTTTTGGTTGTTGTTGTTCAGTCGCACAGTCGGTTCCGACCCTTTGCAACCCCATGGACCATTGTCCTCCAGGCACCTCTGCCCTCCACCATCCTCCTCAACCCACCCAGCTCTGTGTCCACTGCGTGTACAATACCATCTAGCCATCTCATTTTCGGCCGCCCCCTTCTTTTGCCCTCCACCTTTCCCAGCACCTTGTTTAACTGTCAGGCTTCAACCCTTTGAGAATCTCCCATGTCCCCCCAAAAGCCTCTCATGAGCTGCAGACTATTTCCTCACATCTTCTGTGCCTCACCTGTGTGATGGGACTGGATCACCTTCTTCTTCTGGCTTCTGATCCGACTGATTAGCTTCTGTATTTCCGAATCATACTCTGCCCATTCGGGAACTATCCTGATTGCAGCCTCTAGTTTGGGTTCCTTGGTTTTTGGATTGTTACACTAAAATGTGATTTTAAAAATCAACAATCAGTCCTCCTTTTCAAAAACAAGGAAGTAGGTCTTCCCATTTGTTACATAAAATAGCAAAACGTATGTTGCCTGTTGTCTTTCTTGCCCACAATCACATCTGTTACTTTGCTATTGAAAATAAAATTAAAAAATACATTTTTAACTTAAAATCAAAACACGTGTTTCTTGTACAGTAGACCCTCATATATGTGGGGTCCGGTATCTACAGTTTCAGTTATCCATGATCCAAAAATATTAACTGCAAAATCCCAGAAATATGTAATGTGTATATGCTTCCAGGGGACTGTGGTGGCTTAGTGGTTAAGGGGCTGAACTTGACAACTGGAAGGTTGGCATGTCAGCAGTTCGAGACCCGAGTAAGCTCCCGTCTTTGTCTCAGCTCCTGCCAACCTAGCAGTTCGAAAACAAGAAATTGCAAGTAGATAAATAGGGACCACTTTGGTGGAAAGCTAAACAGTGTTCCATGCACTCTGGTGTCTAGTCCTGTTCATGGAAACATTTGCAGATGCAGACAGAACTGACTCTTTAGCTATAAGAGACTGCATCACCCCAAGGATATCTGCCCATCCCACTAGACTGCATCACCCCAAGAATACCTGCCCAGCCCACTAGAGCGGACCGGAGGGGCTCTCTTATTGTGCCATCTGCCAGAGAGGCTCACCTCTCTAGCACAAGGAAAAGGGCCTTCTCTGTATCCGCACCGGCCCTATGGAACCTCCTTCCGACGGAACTTCGTCTCCAGGCAGAGCTTTTGCCCTTCCATATGGGCGTGAAGACCTGGCTGGCACAGCAGGTGTGGGGGGCAGTTGGTGAAATAGCCACGGTGGGCTGGCTGGTCTGAGTAGCGGAGTAGCAGTCTTGGATGGTTGGAAGGTGGTCTTGGGGTTTTAAGAACGTTCTAAGAACTTTTTAAAGAATTTTAAGATATTTTACAGATTTTAATTGTTTTTAAATATTGATGCTTATTGTTGATGTTTTTATTGTTTGTTGTGAGCTGCCCAGAGTCGCCTGTTGCGAGTAGGGCGGTGCTAGAAAACTAAACAAACAAACAAATATAAAGAGCACCGCATTCTATAGTTGACTGGCTTTCGTGCAAGGGCATTTATATACTGGCAGCAGTATATAGAGCGCAATCTATAGAGATTGCTATTTTCCATGGTTTTGGGGAACTGCAGTAAGTCTTGGAACTTAACCCCTGTGGGATTGGCAGAAGAAGGCTACTATTATATTTTATTTTTAAACCAGCTTCACAGTTCTTGTAGCACAGCAGTATGGTAGATCTGGAGAGGGAGTGTGTTCCCGCTGCGTGGAAAGTTTTGCCTGGCCCTGTTTTCAACAGACAAAGGGATGCAAAATAACACTGCAAACTGGAGGCAAAAGGTCTGCTGTGAGCCACACCAACAAGAACATCGCATGCGTTGCAACCCGCCAGGGACTGTTGCTCTGGAATGCAAGATGCTCTGGTATGTGTCATTAACATTCTTACCATTACAGTTTGCAAATAAGAGCCCACAAACCTACGTTTTCCAGGTATTTGTATTTTCTACTAACTTTCTAAGCCCTCTGTTAGCCTCATGGGAGTTATGTACCATCAGGTGGCTCTCTGCACCTCTTCAAGTTAAAATCCTAAAATAGACTCCTTTTTTATTTCCAGATCACCAAGCCAAGGAGCACAGCTGTGCCGATACATCAGCAACCACTGTGCACGTTGTTTTGTGGAAGAGCAGAGGAAACCCACACATTAATATTTTACTAGAGAACAGCATGCCGTGCTTTTTCATCAATGCTCTCTCAAACGAAACATCTGGATAGCATTCTTTTTAGAAACAGAGCCATCTATCACTAGTCACAGGGAGCCCCTGGCCCAACCATTCATTTTCCCACTATCGACTTGTCCCCAGTCAGTTTTTCCGTCAGCATTGCGGCTATTCTTGAAAAAGACCAGGGTGTGAATCCTGAAAGCATCTTCAGCATCCTAATAAACAAAATGGGGGGGGGGGGGCTAATGAAGATAAGTAGGTGTCTTGTGCTTCATAGCTGTACCAACTTTGTCCTTTGGAAGAATTAAAAAATCAGCACTCTTGATCTGCAGGAGCATTGACTTGGGCTTCTCGGAATTGAAGTCCAAGAACATCTGGAGAGACAAATTTGCAGATGCCTGGGCTAGCTTCTGGGATCCCACCCTGGGTGAGACTGGGCACAGTCCATGGGACTAAAGCAGGGGTGCCCAAACATTTCGAGCCGTGGGCCAATCACATGATTCAGGGAGCTGGTCACTAAGGATTGGGGGTCAGATACGGCCCCGAACACCAAATCATCTGGCCCACGAAGCGCTCGTCACTCCTGGAAGTGGAAGTAAAACGTGCCCGTACAGGCACATTTTACTTCCACTTCAGGAGCGACGAGAGCTTTGTGGGCCAGATGAATTGGTGTTGGGGGCCGCATCCAGCCCCCAGGCTGTAATTTGGGCACCCCTGGACTACAGGCTCTTTCTCCCACTTACAAATTAGAAACAGCAAATGATCCAGAGAAATGCCACTTTCAGATGCACACAGAATCTGTCAAAAACAGCCAAGCACAGGGATGAGAAACACAACAAGCAGGTGCTCCACAACTGGTTGTTCAGGACGCAGAAGCAAGTGCACCAATATAATAAATACTGCTGGACATAATCACAGCTTGGATCGCAGGGAGTGAATGAAGAAATGCACGGTAAGATTTAGGACAGGGGTGCCCAAACTTTTTGGGCCGCAGACCGCTCATGTGGTTCAGGGAGCTGGTCACCAAGGCCTGTGGGCTGGATCCAGCCCCTGATGCCAATTCATTCGGCCCGCAAAGCCCTCGTCACTCCTGGAAGTGGAAGTAAAACGTGCCCGTACAGGCACATTTTACTTCTGCTTCCAAGAGCGACAAGGGCTTTGTGGGCCAGATGAATTGGTGTTGGGGCCCAGATCCGGCCCCTGGGCCATAGTTTGGACACCCCTGATTTAGGGCTCCTGGAGTCCTCCTAACTGCTCATACTGGCAAGGCAGAACTTAACTGACTTACCAGATCAATAGTTTTGGCCTTTTTCTTGGATTCATCATCGCACCACGTTTCGCACCACAGCCATTCTTGGGGAAGTGACTTGATGGCAACCTGATGAATCATGTTATTTGGAAGGTCCTGGAAAATAAGACCACCGTTTTAACATTTGTTTCTCCTGGGATTCCAAGAGAAAACCAGCTGGGTTACTGGGAATATTCTGCTTGATACTAAAACAGGCCAGGAAGAGATGTTTCTTTCCTTCATGATGGTGATATCAATTTAGGAAGAACACGGGAGAAAAAACTCCATATTTTCTCCTTCCCCAAGTACCAATAAAACCTCAGTTTACGAATGCCTCAGTTAACATTTGCCGCAGTTTACGATGGCAAATCCTACTAAAACGATGTACTGGTTTACGTCCCCCCCCAGTTTATGTCTGGGAATTAGATCTCCAGTGCCATTTTAGACTCTAAAATGGCAGCCCTATGCCATTTTAGACTCTAAAACGGCGCCTGCCCCCCACTGCCGTAAGTCGCAATTCTTCAGTTACCACTGCGGAGACAGAGTTGGCGGTGGTTTTGCCACTGTTTCCACACTGTCTGTCACTTCTACCGGCAGCGGGAGAGTGTGGGGACCTTATCTGCTCAGTTCTGGTCTTCGTCTGAGCTCTCTGCGTGGCGCTACAGCCGGGAATGCATGCCTCCCCCAGGTGCACGTTCCTGGCTGTAGCGCTATGCAGGTAGCTCAGACGAAGACCAAAACCAAGCGGATAAGGTCCCCACACTCTCCTGTTGCCGGTAGCGGCAGACTGGGCTCCCCTGGCGGCCGGACAAAACACTCAGGGAGAAGGTACAGTGTGGAAAAGGTATGGGGATTGCTTCATCCCTTTTGTGGTGGTGGGGGACGATTGTGTCGCATTTTTGGGGGGTCTGGTTGAGACTGTTTTTTAATTTTTTCAATGCATTTCTATGGGAAAACGTGCTTCGGCTTACGATTTTTCCAGTTTATGACAAAAGCTGTCGGGACGGATCAACCTCGTTTTACTGTAACTTTCATGGTGATTCAGGACAGGAGGTGAAATTGCAGAGTAAATCACAATCCAATGACACAACCTTACCTATCAAGCTTCAGACAGTCACACCCTATCTCTTTGTCTTGCTGGAACGTGACCAAGTGGCATGAGATAATTTATACACACAGAGGACAAACTGTACTTATTTTCCTGATGTACATTACTTATTAGGACTGTGGTGGCTTAGTGGTTAAGACGCTGAACTTGATGACTGGAAGGTTGGCAGGTCAGCAGTTCAAGACCCGAGTGATGCGCAACAGAATGAGCTCCCATCTGTCCCAGCTCCTGCAAACCTAGCAGTTCGAAACAAGAAACTGCAAGTAGATAAATAGGTACCACTTTGGTGGGAAGGCAAACAGTGTTCTGTCTAGACATGCCTGCCACGTGACCATGGAAACGTCTGCAGATGCAGACAGCATTGGTTCTTTGGCTATAAATGGAGATGAGCACTGAACCCTATAGTCGAATACAACTGGCTTTCAAACAAGGGCAACCTTTACCTTTTAGGTTACTTATTGGAGTATCAAGTAGATACCTGATCTAGATTGGATAGACTGTTTGGATCCTGACTCAGTGCTTGGTATTGACCTCGAAGTCTATCTCCTGCAGCAATCTTCCGGAACCTCTTCAAATCCACGACATATAAAGCACTATAAAAATGATCAAGGTTTGTGGCAACATGTTAGGACATTTTTTTTTGTATTTGAGAAAAATAACAGGGGAAAATGCTAACATTTTCTTCCTGTTACTAGTCAAAACATACAAGCAGCATATTTAATATTTGCAGAGGTGGTTCTTCCCAAATGTCAGAATTAACTGGTTACTCTTTTGTTCTAGAGTGGAAGGTATTATAATGGTAACTCCAAATGTGAAAACAATTTTATTTCTTCTTCTTGTGCCATATCCGATATATTGGTGAACATCATGGCGATCAGTCAAGAAGCGTGTGGCCTTCCATCTGCCTTCCGCATCGCAGCGTGACACTTGAACCACTGATGCAGTTCTGCGAGTCACTTTCTGGTCCTGAGCCCTTTTGGCAAGCAAAGTCCTTACTGGCTCCAGGCCAGTATTAATGAAGCTGCTGCCCTCCATCAAGGTGGATTCAAGTGGGATTTAATCCACTTGAGGACCATCACCCTTCCCTGTGGACTTCACCAAGGCCATTAGTTCTCAGAGTTGTCAGGTTAGTTAACCACCACATACCTGTCAAGTTTCGGGAAATTTCTGTCAAATAAGGGAAATTTCCCAGCCAAAACAGGAAACTGGACAGCTATGCTTATCCTGTGCTGGTCTCCAGTCTAACTCCAGTCTAATTGAAGTCTAACTAATCTGGGATGACGGTGGGAAAGAGTGTAAAATACAGGGGTTTGACAGAAATTTCCCGAAACTTGACAGGTATGCACATCACACTCAGCGTTGAGTCGTTGGCAGTATGATCCACTCTATTACCATAGCAGGAGAACCCATTACAGAATTACTAGAAACTCTTAAACAAATAGGGGAAGCAGAGGAGAGGAGCCCGCTTAATTCTTCTACCTGATGTGGTATTTCCTTTTTCCAAGATGTGAAGCCCAGTACCCTGACTTCCAGAAACGGTAACCATCCATTTCTTTACGACTGTCACAGAAGGGAGTATAACCATAAGGTGCTCCTTTCAGATTCAGATCTCTGAGTTCTCTCAGGTCACTTCTTACAATCTAAAAAGAAAAAGTACAGTATAAGGCCTGTTCTCCATGAAGCCACAAATTACAAGACAAGTGAAAGCAGGGGAGGGGAATATTGGGAAAGAGCAAGGCAAGGGCACAGTGGTTGAACCATTGACAGCCGAAGGAAGTAGTGAAGAGGGAGAGAGAGCTGGAGCAGAGGAGAAAAGGCGGATAGACAAAAAAAAAAGGGGGGGGAGGGAAAATGGACAAAAAGCAACCAGCTGGTAAGACTGAACTAACTGTGTACAGAAAATGCTGTTAGCAACAGTTAACACACTGCGTTGTATAAGTAACAGGTCGCCTGAGACTGGGTCATTTCTGTTGTGCTGTTCATCCTTGCTCATTATCACACCTGCTAATTAAAAAGGATTTAAACCAAACAACATGAATTTATACATTATATTCCAGAGTGACTGCCAGTCTGCCTCTTCTCATTTACTATGAGTAAATTGCATACAGGATCACAGAGCAGGAGTATAAACAGCATACGTTGTGGTTTTCTTTTCCCTCTCTGCATTCAAATGAGAATGAAAAGGGTTATTTCATATAACAGTTCAGCATTCTTTGAAGCTTTGGGATACCTCGACATTCAAGGTCCATGCCTGGATTAGATGCAGAACTTTTGGACAAGTTTGTTATTTTCTGTTTTATGTCTGTACAAAAAATGTTCTCAGAGCAGTAGCATTTATTGAAAGAATTTATGTATTGCTGTTTTGGCAATATATCCAGTGCAATATAGTTGATACATTTGACATGCTAGAATACAAAAAAAAGTTTTAAAAACATGACAAATAATGGGATGGTTCCTGCAAGGGCTGATGACATTAGCTATGGCCTCTGTAGCAGGGCCAGGGAACAAGGAAAGAGACACCATAACCATTTTCTCAGTCCAAATGTTTTCCCACTACTAAAAAAAAAAAAGACAACTTCAATGTACTTTCACGTACTTCAATGTACTTTCATACACTTGCCACATAATCACTTCCAATATTCACCTTTAGATGGTCTTTTTAACATTCAGCAAAAAAAAAAAAAAAATCAGAGAGTAAACAAAACAACAACAAAAAAAGACAAAAAACATTGTGGCACCTTAAAGACTAAATCTTGTATTTAAACATTTAAATTAATTTTTAAGTTGCCAAAATGTATTTTTGTCTCTTGTTGTTGTTTTGTTTACTCTCTGACATTTAAATACAGGAGTTAGTCTTTAAGGTGCCACAACATTTTTTGTCTTTGTGTTGTTTTGTTTTATTTACTCTTTGATATGCTTGCACAGATTAACATAGCTACCACTTTTAAGAAATCAGCAAATTAATAGTCCTGTGTATGCTCATCAGGTGAAAGAAACTGCAGAATGCACTCACCAAAAGGTGCCTTCATTTTGACAGTTTCATGTCTGGCCTACACACGAAAGAAGTATATGAAAATCTACCTCTTCATTTCTTTTTCCTTTGCACACATGGGGGCATGAGTCTCATATTTAAATTTTCTTCACCTTCAAGGCGATATTGAACATTCTTCCTAACATGTTAATCATTCATGTGTTGGGAAAACGAAGTGCAAACTTGGCCCACACTTACAAATTCAAGGGGTACAACACAGTAATTGCCTTACTAAATGAAACAGCATGTCTAAGCATATGAACCAAGAGAAACAAGAATTATCTATGCATATGTATTTCCTGAAATTGGCATTTTCTTTACCTGGTCAGCATCAACAAATATTATTTTGTCCACAGCTAATGGGAAGAGGACATCCAGGAAGAGAATTTTATAACCCCAGATTATTCTTTGCTTTTCTGTCTGCTGATGAAGCCAACGGGGCCATCTGTACTGCACAAGTTCGTATTGGAATCCATATTCTTCTGCCATGTAAGGGATAACTTTCTACAAGACATGAGAGAAAGCAAGATGTACACATATCATTGCTAGAATAACAAACCAATCAGAGTCCTGCAGAAAATGTAAGACAAACAATACTCCTTATATCAGGGATTTTCAACCTGTGGCCCGTGGGCTGGATGAAGCCCGCAGCACCATTTCATGTGGCCCCCACCTCCACCACACCAGGAAGTGCTATGTGGTGGAGGAGGGGCAAAATGGCCATCCAACCCCCGAAACTGTCTGAGAGAGCATGACCCGGCTTCCGGCTTTTAAAAGGTTGAGAATTCCTGCCTTATATCATTCTCCAGTCAGAACTTAAGGAGGAAATTTTTGCATTACAATCCTAAGAATCTGTCAGCTAGCCAGGGAATTCTGGGAGCTGTAGTGGAAAAAACAAAACAAAAACCCTCAAAACTTTTAACTTCTGCCCCCAAATTCCAATTAACCATTTTGAGACCTCTCTCAAACATGGTTTTCTTCTTCTCGTTATTGCTGCTCTGTTCCCTGGCATTAGTCAGAGCATACACACAAACATTCCTGCAAAAAGGTCAACAGCTACTGGAAAATTACTTCTAACAGTAAATGTTTCAAAAATCCAGGGCACATGCTCCTGGGCAATACAGCATTGAAGTAGATGCCTGAGAGAAAGATCATGTGTATGTGAGTGTGTATGTGTATCTATTTGACTTCTCCAAAATGTGCACAAGATATGAAGAAATGCACACTGAGTGTGATTACTTCTCTTCTGCAGAAGTTAAATGGTAAGCAATTGTGTGTGTTGTTTTTTGTTTTTTTAATTAGGGCAGGTGGAAATCTTCAAAAGACACTGTGGAGCCCTTGCTTCACAGTGTGTTTACCCACTAAAACCACCTCCCATTACGCCCCGCCCGGCAGAACCGCTGTCAGGCATTACTTTGCGGGGGGCAGACTGGCTGTTAAAAACCCTCCTCCAATTTAGCTACTCGCCCTCCTCCTCTATGCCTTTGGGTGCCCTCTTCTCAGTTTCTCCACATGTCTAAGTAGTCTCCCTGCTCAACATCTCACCGATGATGTCTTCCGGGGACAACTGTCGTTGAAGATGCTTCTGTAGAATTTCCTGTTCTGCATAAAAGCGTAGACAGTGAAAAAACTCGTGCTCCGCGTCTTCCTGCACGGGCTGTCAGACGGGGCACGAAGCATCATCATCCAGTCTAAAGAGGTGTTGGTAAGCTCTGAAGCAGCCATGCCCCGTCAACAGCTGTATGAGATAATAATCCACCACTCCATGCTGTCTTGTTGATCGTGTGTGTGTGTGTGTGTGTGTGTGTGTGTGTGTGTGTCTAACTCATGAACAAGTGTTCCTTAAGTATGGTTAAGTGTACTGTTTCAACAGTGGTTGAAAAAATAAATTTCTGATCCCATTGTCCAGTTTCAATGTTAAGACACCAGCTCTGTCTACATGTGAACTCAGGAGACCTTCAATATGTTCTCTTTCCTACTTTGCACATTTCAGTATTAAGTTGATACTGGATCTCAAATAACTGCGGTGCTAAACTTTTCAATTATATTAAATTACCCAGCTCTATCACAAATTACTAGTCACCAGAACTGGATTCTACCTAAGAAAGAATAAATAAATTGCAAATCGCCACAACCTTAGCAGAGCAGAAAATGAGTAACAATATCCCAGCTAAAAGCCATACGTACAAAGCTGACATTTAAAGCTGAGAAATATAATGATGTTTCCACACATATCTTATAATTCAAAATGTCATAATGAAATAGGAGCTGACACTGACACCTTTTAGTTAAAAGTCAAACTATCGTTTTAAATCCGTATGAAGTGTATAATTTAAGAGAGAAATTTTCTGCTTACTTTAAAGGTGGGTGACAGATAATTTTTCAGAAACCAAAATTTAACTGGTGTCTTGGTGTGGCGCAGAACAGAAAGCATCATAATTCTGTGGAAAAACACAGCCATGATGAGTAGATTACCTTTAAGAACTCCATAACACTATCACAAAGAGGCCAGAAATCTATTTATCTAGAAGCAAAAATTTAGTACAAAGCCTGTTCAACTACACGTCTTGCTTATATAGTTCAAACCAACTAGTTTTCAATATTCCTATTTTTCATGTTAGAATATGCTTCTCACTTTCAAGATTAAAGTACAGATAGCATCCTAACATACCCGGTGTGGTATAGTGGACAAAATGATGGAATATAATGCTGGAGACCAAAGTTTGAATCCTCACTCAGTCACAGAAACTAAGGTGGAAGTAGAACTGATAAAACTTCTCCTTAAATACCTTGTTTACCTTGAAAGCTCTTCCAGGATCACCATAAATCAGTTCCAACTTAATGGCACATAGCTAACCAATCTATATCTATAAGACAGAGGTGTGGGTTTGTATGTGCTCGAAAGGCTCCCGCACACCTGGACCGATCCCACTGAAATTTGGCACATTTGTACCTTGGACCGGCGAGATCAGCACTGTGGCGGTCACAAGTCCCATGGGGGGGGCGTATGCCCCCAAAATTGCATCCCAATTGATCTATACAATGTGTGTGTTTCCCAGTGATGTAATTGGCTGATGTCATAGTCCCAGGTAGGTTGAGATTGTGACATCATCTTACTAGCTCAGCTGTAGCCCTCTGAGCTCAGTTGTAGTTTTCACAGTAGATGGAAGGCAAATGGGAATGCGAGATCAGCACTGTGGGGGTCACAAGCCCCATGTGGGGGTGTATGCCACTGGGCACCGCTGTTGGAGACTTCTGGTCCGCCAGGTGGCTGGACACATGTATGGGAAGGATAAGGGTGGTAACTGACCGTCGACGGAGAAGCAGGATGGGTGAGGGAAGAGTGAGATGGAGGAAGGGATGCAGGAGTGACCCACATACACCCCACGAGGTTTCCAATAGGGAAAGGCTGGCCTACGTTAAATAAAAGAAAAACCCGAGCGAAGCCGGGTAATCAGCTAATATCCTAATAAATGAAGAAAGCTGTTAGTTACCTTAAAAAACGTTCATATAAATGCCCAGATGCAACAGAAAAGATGTTTAATGTATCAATTTTCTTCTCTTTATCTGATGTCTGAGTTCCTCCTAGAAAACTTCAAAAATATAATTATTCAGTTTATAATTAAAATATGTTTGAAAAGTATTACAGATGTGATATATTTGTATTCCATCAAAACAGAAAAAGGAGAGAAAATAAGAAAGACCCCACTAGAGAGATAAAAAGACAAACCACAGTGCTTGAACACACTGTTTCTTTGACCCAGGCACAGATTTCTCTAACTTATTGTCACAGCTTGGAAACACTTTCCACGGGCAGACTCACCTCGAGCTGAGTTCTATATCTTTTCAGCTATGACATACAATTCTCTGTGGTTACCCTCCTGCACCCACCAAAGGCTGTTCATTTTTATCCCCACAAAGATCATGCCTATAAATTGAGCAAATAAATAAATAAATAAATGCAGGATAGTTCCAGCTGACCAACCCAAGGTCACACAGTGACCTTCATGACTGACTGAGATGAAAACCTGGATCTCCAATCCCAGTGTATCTACCACAACAGTTCTTCTTTAGATTGCTTGTTTAACTTGATTTTACTGGCACCAATATGCTCATTTCAGTTTTACGGTGCCAAATCCATTGCTTTTAAATATTCCACTGCTTGTGAGCTAAAAAGCATGTTGATGGTGCTGGAGTAAGACGTGTTTTGATCAGCTCACGCTACTTAATGTGTTTACAATGTGCTTTTAAACATGAAAAATACAAAAAGTCAAAACTATTGAAAAGTAGAATTTCGAAGCTCTGGGTCCTTTTTTGTACTGACTGTGGCTGAGAACGGGGTCGGAGTTCGGCGATTGGGTGGTAAGTGAGGGGCTGCGTAAGCTGAGCCGAACAAGCCGCTCCGAGGCTGGACAGGATCCTTGTAATTGCAATTGGAACTAGGCTTCGGAACTTTATTCTTAAATTGGATAAATACAAGGGCAGTGGCAAACGAGTTGGCTGTGGTGGAAAGACGGAGCCCAGGAGGTTAAGTAAGTGAGAAGACGAGGATGTGGAAGTTGGGAAGGAAGGAGGGAGGTCGAGTAAAAGGAAGACTACAATAATTGAGATTCTTTTACGACAAAAAAATGCATACGATTGATGCAGGAATGGATGCTTTGGAATATCTGTGTTTAATTGGTCTGGTTAAGGCGGCTTCGCAAGAATGGCTTGGATTAAGGAAAGCTTTAATAGAATCTGGAGGTATAAAAAGAAATTATGGAGGTGCAGAAGAGAGGGGTGCTACAGGAGGGACAGATATGGATTCTAAATTACTGACAGTGGTTGATGAAGGGTGAATTAGGGTTTAGAGGACAGAGAAGAAGATAGAGTGATATAGGGGAGAGAAATATTTTTATAAGTGTTTGTTTTTAAAAAAAATGTGCTAGAGCATCAGATAGTAGGCACATCTTCCACGTTCCCCCTCCCTCCCCTCTTTGAGTGTCAAGGACGACTTTTTGAAGAAAAAAGTGGGGAGGGTAGGAATGTTTATAGTTTTAGTTATAGTCATTGTTACTGTGTGGTAGAGGGAAGCACGCCCATGGGAGAAATCGGAGGCTATAGAAGATGGTTGGTAAGATTAAGATATGAAAAATATTAAAGTGTTAACATGGAATGTGAAGGGTACTGGGTCTCAAGTGAAGAGAAGAATAATTGAATCAGCCCTGAGAAAAGACAAGCCGGATATAGTCTTTTTACAGGAAACTCACCAAAAATCTCAGGATACAAATAAGATTTTTTTAGGATGGATGCAATTTTATGAGAAGTCCTATGGTACTTCAAAAGTAAGAGGGGTTGCGATTCTGATTTCAAGTAGAATGGGTTTTGATATGATAAATAGTATTTCCGACCCGGAAGGTAGATACTTAATAATAAAAGGGAAGATTGATGATGAGGAAATAATTTTAGTGGATATATATGCACCAAATGATCATCAAGGCGAGTTCCTAGATAAAATATATGATATATTGGAAAAAGAAAAAACAACAAAAATGATTGTGGCTGGAGACTTCAATTTAATAAGGTCAATCTTAGATTGTACAAATATAGCAAGGTGTGGAAAAGTTTTTAAAAAGCAGATTCTGGATAAATGGATGATATCTCTAGGCCTGAAAGACACATGGAGAGAATTCAAAGGGTCAGAAAGGGTTTATACTTTTTTCACAGGTATATAATTCATATTCCAGAATAGATTATACATTTGTAACAGAGAGTATGATTAGGAATATAGATGAGGTAGAAGTGGGAAGTTTTTAAAGAATCAGATCATGCGAAAGTGTTGGTGGAATTAAAGAAAGAGGGTACAAAGAAAATGAGAAGGAATTGGAGATATGATGCCAAACTTTTTAAAGACCATAAATGTAAAGAACAAATAATTCAGAAATGGAAGGAAAGTTGGCATTGGAATGACAAGAATGAGGTGAGTTTTAATATGGTATGGGATGCTATGAAGTCGGTTTTTAGAGGGGAGAGTATTAAGTTGGCTAGTATTAGAAACAAACAATTTAAGGAGATGCAAGATAAAGTTGAAAAAGAGATAAAGCGGTTACAAGAAGAGCATGTAAATACAAATGATAAGAAGGCTTTTGACAGGATGCAAAGATTAAAGACTGAATTGGTAGGAAAGGATATTGAAAAGATAAAAAGAGATTTGGTATACTTAAAAAGGGAATATTTTGAATATAATAATAAGAATTCAAAATTATTAGCAAGAGCCGCTAAAGAAAAGAGAGAAAAAAGGGAAATTGGAATTTTGATTAATAAAGATGGAATAAGATATAATAAGATCAGAGATAAATGTAAGATTGTTAAAGATTTTTTATCAGGATTTGTATGCTAAAAAGAATATAGATTTGGGGAAGTTAAAGGTTCAATTGGGGAAATAAATAGAAAACAAGATAAAACAGAATGTTTTAAAACAGCAGTTAATAGAATGGAAGAATGAATAACAGAGAAATAAATAAAAGAAGTAATAGCCAACTTGAAAACAGATAAAGCTCCGGGGGAAGATGGGCTATAAGCTGAATTCTATAAGGATTTTAAAGATTTAGTGGTGCCAATATTGATAAAATTAAGCAACTATATATTGGAAGGAGAGCAAATTCCGACTTCATGGTATAGAACCATAATTGTCTTATTACCAAAACCCGGAAAAGATTTAGAAAAAGTGGAATCGTATAGACCTATCTCTTTGATAAATCAAGACGCTAAGATCTTTACAGCGATATTGGCAAACAGACTGAATAGTTTTATGGGTAGTTATGTAAATGAAGATCAAGTGGGCTTTTTGAAAGGAAGACACATGGCAGATTTGACAAGAAGAGTTATAGATCTAATTGACATAGTAGGAAAAACACAAGAAAAGTTGGATTACTATCATTAGATATTTTAAAGGCATTTGATTCATTACAATGGGTAACAATCAACGAGATAATCAAATGTTATGGATTTTGTGATAAATTTTGAAGGGCGATTGAACAACTTTATCAATTTGGAACTGCTATTGTCAGAGTAAATGATGAGGTTACAGAAGAAGTAAAATTAGAAGCTGGAACAAGACAGGGTTGCCCACTATCACCAATATTGTTTATTATGGCAATGGAGTTGTTAGCAAAGGCTATAAGGGAAGATAAGGAAATTGAAGAGGCATTAGGAAATAAGATAAGTCGGTATGCCGATAATACCCTGATAATAGTAAAACACCACAGGAAGGCGTTAGGAAGAATTCAAGAGCAGTTAAAAGAATTTGAAGACATGACAGGTTTGATAATAAATTGGGATAAGTCGGAAATGATATTGTGTAATATTGGCAAGGAAGAGCAACAAAAGATAAAGGGTAAAGTTAATTTACAGCTTAAAGATAATTTGAAGTATTTGGGTATAAATATTTCGAACAAATTTGAGGAGCTTAAGAAATTGAATTATGGAAAATTGAAAACAGAAATTAAGGATAAAATACAGCAATATCAAAAGTTGAAGTTGTCTTGGTTTGGTAGGATTGCGTTATGCAAAATGATGTTATTACCGAGAAAGTTCGGTTTCACTTACCAGTGATAACTTTCGTTCTTCGAGTATATAGTTTGTGAATACACACTCATGGGTTATGCGCCTGCGCAGAACGTCGATCGGAGGCTTGAAAAGCTATTGGTCAAAAGTTTTGGCGGTAAGACCGCCCACCGTACCGCCCACCCTGAGGCGCCCGTGCGCCATTTTACCTCAGTTCCATACTTAAGCCAAGCACAGGATAAACCAATTGATCTCATCCGTGCAGCTCAAGAGGGGAGGCAGGGTGGGTAGTGTGTATTCACAAACTATATACTCGAAGAACGAAAGTTATCACTGGTAAGTGAAACCGAACTTTCTCCTTCGTATAGTTTGTGAATCCCCACTATTGGGAGATTAGCAAGCTCACACTTACTTGGTCGGTGGGCAGTCGGATGAGATGATCCCACGATGAAGATGATGATGGTCAGGCAGGGTGAACTGTCAAGGGCGATGAGCCCGGAGCCCCCTAGTGAGGACGACACGGCCAAGCCTGGTGTCCGCAGTGGCTCTGGTGTCCACCCTGTAGTGCTGGACAAATGTAGAAGGTCTGGACCAGGTGGCAGCCTTACATATGTCCTCAAGCGGTGTGCCCTCCAGAAACGCCGTGGATGTTGCAACCGCTCTGGTAGAGTGCGCCCTGACGTGCGGGGGAGGTGGTAGCGAGGCCAACTCGTAGGCCAAGTATATGGTAGACGTGATCCATTTGGAGAACCGCTGCGCAGAGATGGGTTCGCCTTTGGACTTGCCTCCATACGCCACAAAAAGGCGTTGCGACTTCCTGAACTCCCTTGTCCTGCTGGTGTAAAACAATAAAGCTCGTTTGACATCCAGCGTGTGCCAAGTCCTTTCTTGGGCGTTAGTGGGGTTCTGGAAGCAGGTTGGCAAGGAGATAGTCTGTGCCATATGAAACTGGGAGACCACCTTGGGAAGGAAGGTGATATCCGCCTGGAGTACCACACGGTCATTGAAGAATTGAAGAAAAGGTGCGTCCGCCCACAGAGCAACCAGTTCACCAGCTCGTCAAGCAGACGTGATAGCCACCAGAAAAGCCGTCTTCCATGTGAGGAGACGAGCATCCGCGGTAGCCATGGGCTCGAAAGGAGTCCTGGTGAGCGCGTTGAGGACGGTAGAGAGTGACCATTGGGCCGTCGGAGTCCTGACCGGAGGGAAGGCGTTCCGCAGCCCCTTGAGGAAACGCTTCATCGTTTGGTCGCGGAAAGCCCCAGAAGCGGGCGAGCCAGCCGGAGAGTGGGCCACCACTGCTGCGAGGTGTATTCGGATGGAGGTGATGCTGAGGCCAGACTCCGCCAGATGGAGGAGGTAGGTCAAGACATCCTGGAGTCCCACCTGTGAAGGGGACGTCTGCTGGGATGCCAGGAAAGCACAAAAGCGTCTGTATTTGGAAGCGTAGGACTTCCTTGTGGAAGGGCGCCTTGCTAGTTCCAGGATCCTGGACAGTCTGGGGTTATCCTCCACACGGTGAGGTGGAGGCTGGGCAGGTCCGAGTGGTGAAGCTGGCCCTGCTCCATTTGGAGAAGCGTCGGAGACTCTGGCAACGTGCGATACTGAGACGACATGCGTAACAGCAGCGGAAACCAGGGTTGGCGAGGCCATGCTGGGGCCACCAGGATGGCCTTGGTCCTGTGTTGACACATTCTGGTGAGAACCTTCTGGACCAGAGGAAACGGGGGAAAAGCGTAGAAATAGTCCTGATCCCACCGTTTCATGAAGGCATCGCCCTCGGAGTTCATTCCGATGCCTGCCCTGGAACAGTACCTGCGGCATTTCGTGTTGGACTCTGACGCGAAGCGGTCTATGTCCGGAGTCCCCCAGGCCCCGCAAAGTGACTGAAAAACCTCGTCGTCCAGTTCCCATTCGTGGGTCGTCGAGGTGAGGCGGCTGAGATGGTCGGCCAAGACATTCAGCTTGCCCTGAATGTGCACTCCAATCGGGAAGATGTGCCTCTCTAGGCACCACTCCCAGAGCTGCACAGCGAGGTAAAGAAGGGTGGTGGATCGTGTTCCTCCCTGCTTCTTCAGATACGCCACAGCCGTGGTGTTGTCTGAGGCTACTTGGACCGCCTTGCCCGTGAGCAGGCTCTCGAAGAAACGTAGGGCCTTCCAAATGGCCAGTAGCTCCAAGTAGTTGATATGGTGCACCATCTCCTGAGGCGACCAAGGGTTGTTGACCGTGAGAGTCCCGCAGGCAGCCCCCCAGCCGAGGTTGCTTGCGTCGGTCAATACTTGCAACGAGGGTTGCGGGGGGTAAAAGCTCTTCCCCGTTGTCACGTTGAGTGATGTCGTCCACCACAGCAGCTGGTCCCTCAGCTCCGGAGACGGAGTTAGCCATTTGGACTGACTCTCCCGGAGCGCGTCGAATTCGTGAAGAAGCCATGACTGCAGGGACCGGAACTTTAACTTGGCGTGAGGGATCACCGCCGTCGTTGAGACCATGAGGCCTAGCAGTCTTTGAGCCTTTTTCGCTCGGATGCACGATTTGGTGCGAAGGTCGTTCACTCCCTGCGCAATGTCCCGCAAGCGCTTCTGGGGTGCAAAGGCTCTGGTGGCAAGCGAGTCGAGTACCGCTCCAATGTACTCGACGCGTTGAGAGGGAATCAACTTCGATTTGGTGAAGTTGATCCTGAGGCCGAGACTCTCCATGAGGTGGACCGTGAATTGCGTGTCCCGAATGGCCGACGAGCTGGTGGGGGATACAATCAGCCAGTCGTCGATGTATGGGAAGACCCTGATTCCCCGCTGGCGAAGAAAGGCAGCCACCGGAGCCATGCATTTGGTGAAGACTCGTGGTGCCGTGGCCAGACCGAACGGTAGACACCGGTACTGGTACACGGAATCGCCAATGCGGAATCGAAGGAACCTCCGGTGCTCCTCGAGGATGGAGACATGGAAGTAGGCGTCCTTGAGGTCTATGGCTGTGAACCAGTCCCCTTTGTTGATGAGGGGAAGGACGGTCTGCAGGGTTACCATCCGGAACTTCCTGGTGTGGATGCACTTGTTGAGGCGGCGCAGGTCCAGAATTGGGCGAAGTCCTCCGTCCTTCTTCTGAACCACGAAGTACCTCGAGTAGAAGCCGTTGTCCCAGTCGAGCGGCGTCACCCACTCGATGGCCCCCTTGGACAGAAGGGTTGATATTTCTTCCTCCAAATGGGGGGACGAGGTGGTGAAACGATGTCTTCCTACCCGAGGCGCCCGCACGAACTCGATGGCGTAGCCAGAGGACAAGATCTTTAAGACCCACCGGTCGTCCGTGATGCCTGACCATACCTGGAGGAAGTTCCGGAGGGGAAGGTACGGGATGTGGAGCGAGAGAGACTCGGCCGTCGCAGCTTCAAACGCGGGACTTGGACTTAGCGTCCGAACGCTTGCCCTGCCCGTAGGGCTGGTAATAGGGCTTATGCTGGCGCCGTTGCTTGTAGGAGCCAGACCTGGGCTGCTCCATAGGGCCACCCTGTTGTTGCGGGTTCCCCTGGTACCGCCGGGTGAAGGGCTGGAATCTCGGCCTGGCAGGCGGAGCCGGCGTGGTGAGGCCCAGGAACTTGGCCGTGGAGTTTGTTTGCCGCATCTTGTTCAGGACCTTGTCCGTGTCCTGTCCGAAGAGGCCTTGTCCGTCGAAGGGAAACTCCTCAATGAGCTTCTTCATAGCATCATCAAGGGAGGTGCCCCCTGAGCTAGGCGTGGCGATGGAGCAGGATCGCGGAGGCCATGTCCTTCGCCGCGTAGTCATTGATGTGCCTGGCCGTCCTCATTTGTTGCTCCGATAGGAAGTCTCCTTCGGATGCCAGTGCGTCGATCCGTTTCTGGGCGTCGGCGGGCAACGTCGCCGTCTCGGCCTTCACCTGCTCCCAGAGGTGGGACTGGTAAAGGCCCATGGCAGCCGAGTAGTTGGCGGCGCGGAGGAAGAGGGAACCGGTGGCGTAGAACTTACGGCCCACCGCGTCCAGCTTCTTCCCTTCCGGGGTTGCAGGCACCGGGAAGCCGCTGGTGGCCGTCCTGTGTTGAAAAGCCTTGACCACCAGCGAATTTGGCAAGGGGTGAGCTTGCAGGAACTCGACGTTCTCGTCCAGGACTCTGCACATGCCGTCGAGCCTGGACGAAACGGAGTGTGCTGATACCGGTTTCCGCCATGTCGCCCTCGCCGACGTTAACATGGACGGAAGCATGGTGATATGGACCGGCCGAACCGCTCGTCTGTCCAGTTTGGCGGTCATTTGGTCCTCGCCTTCCAGTGGCGGCTGGTCCACCTTCAGGTTCAGGGCGGTCCCCAGGCGCGTCAGCATAGCCGTAAGTGAGCGTTGATCCTCACCACGCGGTGGGTCAACCGCGCTGATGGCTTGGTCCGGTGTCCTTTCGGCGTCGACGTCTCCCTCGTCCTCCTCCGAGGAGGCGCTGGAGTCATCGGAGGACGAGGGAGGAACTCTTACATCCACGTCGGGACCGCGCCAGTACGGCCTGGGCGGGCCGGCGGGATGGGAGTCCACCGCATCAACGTCTGGACCACACCGCGACGATGTGGGTGGGCCAGCGGAGCAGACACTCGACCCTCGGGAGGTCGGAGGGGCCACAGCAGGGCCAACATCCCTGGGGCTTGCGGTGGTCGGTACCGGAGCCGCAGAGGCCGCAGGCATGGAGGTCTTGAACTGGTTGGCAAATGTCTGAGTCATGACCTCAAACATTCCCTTGAGGAATTCCATCTGGGATGGGTCCGCCATCGGTGGGGGCGCCGAAACGGTGGCCGTCGAAACGGTGGCTGGTAGAATCGGCGACGAAACGGTGGCCGGCATGGTGATCGCCGCGTCGTCGAGCGTTGGAGTCCTGGGCCTTGGGGAGACGGAGGCCTGTCTCGTAGGCGAACGGGCCCTCCCACGAGGGGGAGACGGGAGTACCTGAAGTGGGCGAGCTGGAGCCCCAGCCCTGCGTCCTTTTTCAGGGGATCCCGAGGAGGATCGTCCTCCCCAGATGGATGACCCGGGCGAAGGACATCTAGCGACCGAGTACGGAGGCGAAGGCCCCGGCGAGACAGGGGTGCGAGGAGTAGGCGGGAGCGATCGCCTCTTCTCCGGCCCGTGCTTCTTTTTCTTCTCTCCGTTCTTGTCCTTCTTCTTCTTCATGGCGAGAGTGGAAGAAGAAGCAGAAAGCGGAGGAGGCTGAGAGGCACTAGCAGAGGTAGATCCGGCCGCGGCGGGAGCCAGAGAGAGTTCCATCAGGTGGGCTTTGAGCCGGTAGCTCCGGTTCTGCACTGCAAGACGGGTGAATTTCTTGCAGTGAGGGCAAGACTGGCTCTGGTGAGACTCCCCCAGGCAGAAAAGGCAAAGGCTATGCCCGTCGGAGGCAGGGAACTTCTTCAGGCAAGCAGAACACTGCTTGAAGGCAGCGGCCATCAAAGAAAAAATTCTTCCAACGGAAGGTTCTGGAACGCGGGTACCCCGAAGGGCAGGCCAGCCGCCACCCCCTTGAGGGGGGAAACGGTGACCGAAGCGAGTAGGTAACTGAGTCCACCAGAAGGAAGAAACAGCACCGGGGTGGCGATCCTGCCCGAAGGATCACCGAAAAAATTGAACGCGAAGTTAGCCAAAAGACTTTCCCTCAGAAGGGCGAAAAAATTGAGGAAGCTCTCAACGATCGTCCTGCTGCTACGGCGGAAAGAAGAGAACTGAGGTAAAATGGCGCGCGGGCGCCTCAGGGTGGGCGGTACGGTGGGCGGTCTTACCGCCAAAACTTTTGACCAATAGCTTTTCAAGCCTCCGATCGACGTTCTGCGCAGGCGCATAACCCATGAGTGGGGATTCACAAACTATACGAAGGAGAATTAATATTTTATTTGATGCTCTTCCGATCCAATTAAAGGATAAGGAAATTAAGGAGTTTTAAAAATGATGAATAATTTTTGTAATGGTGGAAAGAAACCTAGAATTGCAAAAACATTTTGGTATTTATCTCAGAAGGAAGGAGGATTAGGAATACCAAATTTGAGGAATTACTATCGAGCCTTTCACATTAAGAATATTGTAAAGATTTTAGCGAGGGAAAAGGTAATCTGGGAAGAAGTTGAGATGAGGGATCTTAATCAAATGGGGGAAATGGTCTTTTTGGATAGTAATATGGAGAAAATTGTTACAAAAAACAAAATGATGAAGACAATATTGGGAATATGGAAAAGTGTGAAGAAGGAATTGGCTCCAGATACATCTCCTATTATTGAAATTGAAGATATTAAAAATTTTCAAATAAAAATAGATAATAGGGTAAAATAAGTACTTTATAGAAATGAAGTTTTCCTCTTGAAAGACCGGATATGGGCTTGTAAAAATAGGGAGAGAAAAGTAGACCTTTATGCACAGTTGAGGATGAACTGGCTTCAGACAGTGTTGGTAAATAAGTGGAATAGTAAATATTTGAGGGAAGTCAGTTTAGAAAGAGGTAGGACAGAGTTTGAAGAATTGATATTAAAGATAAGAAAGGGAGAAAGGGGTATTAAGGGCTTGGTAAGCAAAATCTACATAATGTTAAATAAGGATAGTAATGCACAAGAGGTGCTGAAAACAAGCTGGGAACAAGAATTGAAAATAAAGATAGCAGATGAGGTTTGGAAAAATAAATGGAAGAAAAAAATTATGAGAACTATGTCTGTTAGAGTGAAAAAACATAATTATAAAATGTTGTGGAAATGGCACTTGACCCCAGTGAGGTTGCATCAGATAGATAATAAGAAAGATAAAATGTGTTGGAGATGTAAGGATACACTGAGAACGTATGAACATATGTGGTGGAGTTGTAATGTGGTAAAAGATTTTTGGGGGGAAATTGAGAAAAAGATTTGTGAAATTATGGGTATGAGACTTAAATTGGGGTCAAGTACTGTTTTGTTGACAGATGTTGAAAGTATGAACTTAAATAAGGATAAAAAAGAGTTATTATTGATAATATTTACAACGGGTAGACAGTGTATCGCCAGAAATTGGAAAAATGATGTAATTTTAAAAATTGAAGAATTGCACAAGGAAATGTGGGATTTGGCATTGAATGATAAATTAACATGAGAGATAAATAAGAAAAAGGACATAGTTAAAGAGAATAGATTTTGGAATGTTTGGCAAATTTTTGTTGATTACTCATTGAAGGGGGATGAAGGGAATAGACCAGTACCCGGTCAAAGGAGTTTTTGGGAATGAAAATAAATGAGACACTCCGTGCTCTCTAGGGCATTATATAAAACACTGGGTGGATATTTTTTGTAAAATGTTTAGTACTTTAATTTTTGTATTTGAATTTCATTACTGTACTTGAAGTTTGATTTAGTAGATGTATTAAATTTTGGAGTTTAAGAATTGAGTTTAAATTTGTATATTGGGATAGTAATAAGTATAAACTAGAATATGTATATTAGGGTAGTTGTATGAATGATATAAGCATTTTATTCTATTTTTATTTTTTGAAAAAATAATTAATTAATTAAAGATGTAAGGAAGAATGGGGAAACTATTGCACTACTAAGTCATAATTAAACTGTATTTTTACTATATTTTATTTTTACATTTTTTTAGTTAGTATATTGTGTTAGTAAGTTAATGGTTTGTATTTTTATGTATAATTGTTTTACTTTATAAGTTGAATTATTATTGTTTAATAATAATAAAAATTTATAAATAAAAAAAGCATGTTGAGAAAACCCTGTAACCAACAAAAAGTAATGTCCTGCACTTAAAAAGTCCTACATTTTCTTTTATGTTACAGAGCTTGGCAACTTGTTGCTTAGCACAGCAGACCACACTAAAAGTAGGGCCTCTGAATCAGTGGGGATTTGGTGAGTCAACTTCTTCTTAAATTCTACTACTAAAAATAAGTTGCAACTAGAATAGGCCATTTGAACCAATGGAATTTACAGGGGAGCTGACTCACCAAATTCCCATCAGTCCAACAGGTCTACTGCAATACAATTTACTATGCTTAGCAACATGGTTTCAATCATAAATCCACTCTTGAAAAAGAAACATAAAAGCAATTTTTCTATATTGGCCAAAGTGCAAACAATTTACCTTGTCATCAAATCTTCCTCCTCTTCTTCTGCCAGCCTGTCACTCAGGAGATCTTCATTAATTTCATCAGATTTTTTCTGTACCTATACACAGCAAAGAATGCTATCAACAGACATAAAGACAGGGCCATAGCCAGGATTCTAGATTTTGGGGATGAAAATTTTTCAGGAGGGGCACACATTTTTCAGCAGGGGTAACAATGTCACACTCACATATGTAACATTGGCATCATGGGGTGGGTTGGAGGGGCTGTTAGCTCAGGAGGGTTTCTGCCCCCCCCCCCGCCCCGGCTACAGCCCTGCATAAAGTATCCAGCAAACCTCATTACTTAACTATGCTGAGTCTTTGCGGTATCCGCGAGCACAATTGGCATACTGTCCCTGACAGAGGCCATGCCAAGTGAGCACACTCCGGGCCTCTGGGCTCCGAGGGGACAGAAATTGGGGAGCAGATTAATAGTCATAAGATTGATTCACCCATATCTGACCTGACAGGCAGTCCAAGCAGGAGGAAATTGAATGCCTAACTAAGCGGTTAGGTAATAGGTAATATTGCACCTGCGGATTAGCCCAAGCCACAATGTCAATAGTGGCCATATTTACTCTTGGGTAAGCTAGGAACAATGGAGTTCCCCTGTCAGTGTTTAATTTAGTTAATTAACCTCCCCGAGAGAGGTTCCCAATTAACCTGTGTAAACATGCTATGTGGGCCGCAGCTCTTTCTGACGCAGCCTTGAACATAATATATACTGATGATTTTCCCTCAATAAATCACTGGTCTTCGCTCCATCTTGTCTCGTGTCGTTACTTGACCAGTCTCCTCCGGGACCCAACGGCCGCTCCACGGCCCCGATCCAACAAGTCTTAACCTTGCTGTGAAGAAAAAAATGATCATCACTCCCTAAAGGATTTATTAGCATACATACTTGGATTTTGATGATTTTGCTTCTGAAACTATTTAATACCACAATAACCTCTTCTAGAGCTTCAGAAGAATCAGTCCCTTCATGCCTAGAAGGGAAGGAAGAAAGCTAGTTATTTATCTGTAGACAAAATTTGTATAAAAAAGCCACTGGTTTATTAATTATGACAGAGAAGATCAGTTTGCTCTGTGGAGATGAAAAACCACAGGTTCACAGCATGTATTACACTACACCAGTTTACTCATTTAGAAAAATTTCCACATTTATATGCTTCCATGCTTCCAAGCAGAGGCTAGTAGCAGGACAATATATAGGGGATTTTATTAAAAAGTACCTAACAATGTAGCAAACAAGTTGTTTCAACAAAGCCTAATACAATATGGTACTGTTATACGCAACAGCTGCGCGCCAAAGCTGAAGGCCACCTGCCACAAAATCCTGCACTTTAGAGAGCAGTATCTCCAAGCTGCAGCCTGGCATCTTAAAGTTAATTCTGAATGCCAAGTACGTAGCTAAATGTTTAAAGAATAACCTTAATCACACAGAATAGCAACAAGTAATGATTTAGAAGAACTCTTTTGCATAAGTCAATCATCCAAATCTCAGAAGCCTGGCTATGAATGGCAATCTTTCTACCCAAATATCTCTACATATAGAAGGTTGGGCTTTTCTGTTAAAAAAAATTACCAAACAGCTCACTAATTCAGCCTCAGAAGAGCATCCTTCAAGGCGTTCTGCAAAAATAAGCAAGCAACCATCTGGTAATCTTTTTCAGTATCTGATCACAGACACTTCTTGGGAATCTTTCAAAACAACTCCTTCCTGAGGTAAAGCAAGCGCCACTATTGCTAATAGGTACACTTCAAAAGCAGATGCCAAAGACCAACTTGGGTACACTGAATAACAGCCAAATATTTCATAGAATATAAACAGCCCCTGCCCTGTTCTTGTAACCCATCAACGATTTAATCCAACATCTGTCTATTTTAGGCAGCAAGACTTGTTACAGACTAAACAAGACATAAGTGAATATGGACTTGCTGCAGGTAAACAATGTTTTACTTCTTTGTGGTCTCTGTGACTCAGTGTACCAGATCTATGACCTTGGGAGAATGCTGGATATCACAGATGAACTAACAACAGTATATTTTTTTCAAATTTCACATCCCCAATTACTAATTTTTGCATGAGCTAACAGTGATCAATGTTGCTAGCATTTCTTACAATAGAAGGAGATGCTTATAGATAACTAGCAGCTTTGAAGGATTTTGTGTAGCCAAGATGCCTTTTTAAAAATGTAGCCTCTTCCCAAAGCAATGCTCATAGTTGAGTAGCACAGTGGTGCAATGCACATGTTGTTTGCCTAGGCCAGGGATGGCCAACCTTGGTGCTCCAGATGTTCTTGAACTTCAATTCCCAGAATCCCTCATAAGCAAGTGTCCTGACTTGGGCTTCTGGTAATTGTAGTCCAAGAACACCCAGAGCACCAAAGTTGGCCATCCCTGACCTAGACAAAGGAGACACTTAAGAGTCTTCACCTCAAGAGAAGTATTTGTTTAAATAAACACATTGGCACCATAACAGTGAGCAAGATCAACCACGATGGGACAATGGAAAGTTGAGCTCTGTGTGTGTGTGTGTGTGTGTGTGTGAGAGAGAGAGAGAGAGAGAGAGAGAGAGAGAGAGAGAGAGAGAGAGAGAGAGAAGTGGTGGGCATCAGCAGGTTTGCACCAGTTCACCAGAACCGGTAGCAGAAATTCTAGCTAGCCCCACCATACCTGTAAAGCGTGGCTCCGGACAATACGGGACCTGCGCAGAATGGTTCTGCGCAGGTCCATTTTACACATGCATAGAAGGCTTTTACGTGTACAATGGACCTGCACAAAACCGTTCTGCACTGGTCAGTTGTACGCATACGTAGAAGGGTTCTACGCATCCCCTTCTGCACAGAACCCTTCTACGCATGCGTAGAAAAGTTCTACACATGCATAGAAAGGATCTGCGAAGAAGGGATGTGCAGTAACTCCTTTCCCCCCGCTGCCAAGATCCGGGATAGCAGCAGCTCCGGGCGGGAAAGGACGAAAATCGGTGCCAAAATATGGGAAATGCCAACCAATCCGGGATACTTGACAGGTATGGGCCCTGTCCTAATTCGGGTGCAACGCAGGGCTTTCCCCTGGCCACGGCCACCATACCACGGCCACAGTGTGGTAGTAATTTTTTTTGGAGCCCACCTCTGATGAGAGAGAAAAAGTAATTATTTTTAAACAACCATTTAAAAAAAAAAATAGAAAAGGAAAAGCACTATATTTACAAGAGAGCAAAAAGCCCAGCTAAGCAGGAAAAAGGAAAGAGATTTCACTTGCCTTACAAGTGGAGAAAACTGAACTAAAAGAATTGGAGAGAATGCAAGCGCGCGCCAAAATGGCCGCCGCGCTCTTTGCGGGGGGCCCCCCACCGGACGAAGGCATCCGGGTAGTTAGGGGCGTGGCCAGCTCCCTTATAAAAGGGGTGGCCACGAGGCAGCCGAGCTGCCATTTTGCGAAGCGACGGAGCGGAGAAGTTTTTCCCTCTTACCTCCGTCGCTTTTGCCTTGACTGGGAAGCCTTTTGGCTGCTGATTTTCTTCTTTCGGCTTCCCATAGGTTGGACTGAGATGCCTTCGAAGAAGAAGGCGGCCGCGAGCGCGGCTCGCGCGGTTCGGAGGCGCAATCCGGGTCAGAGGACCGCGGCTGCGCCTCCCCAGCAGCCGCCTTTGCCTGCACCCACCGGGACCGGTGGGATGGGGTCTATTCCCCCTTGGCCGGAGGCTGGGGACCCAAGCATGAGTCCAGCAAGGGCTGCGGCCCGCGGCCCGCAAGCGGTGGACACCGCTCCTGGTGCTTCCCATTCTACTGGGCCTTCCTCTATAGGGGCGCAGCTCACTCCGGGGCCTTCCAGCCTTGGGGGGTGGTGTGGTCCCCTTCCCTGGCAGGTGCCTACATCAGCCCTACCGGGCCTGGGTGTGGGGTCATGGCCCTATTTGGGCCCCGGGGTACAAGGACCTGTACCCACGCCTGTAGCAGGCGGGCCGGCTGGCCCTTGGCCCCACGTCAGTGTGGAGGCCTTACTGGCCCGCATTGCAGCCCTCGAGGCTTCCCTGGCTCGGGCCAGCCACGCTGGGGCTCCCTTTGGGGTTCATTTTGACGCGTCGTCTGCTGGGCAGCGGCAGGCGATGGGACGGGTCGAGCAGCTTGAGGCGCGTGGCGCGACTGCGGCCACTGCCTCGCAGCTCCCCAACCAACAGGCCAGTGCGGGTCAGGCCCCAGCGACGAGCTACAGCAGTCGTGAGCTCCGACGCCCCCAGTGGGCCGGAACCCCCGGTAGGGGCGGCCCGCGGGGGTGCAGCATGTGAGTATGCGGTCCAAACTAGTGCACCTACACACGTGGCCACGTTGGGGGGGCTTTCCAATGGCCTTGGCCTTGCGTGGGTGGTGCGGCGGTACAGCCGCTGACGCCCCACCCGGCGACGACAACTACCACCCAGGGCCCCGGGGTGGGGGGTGTTTCCTACCCTGTGGGGAATGTTTTGGGGGTGGCTGGGCTAGTCCAAGCCCCTTTCCAGATGCCCGCAGTTTCTGCGGTGCCTGTCTCGGCCTTGCCGACAGCGGGGTATTCCTTACCACTGGGTGACCACTTGGCACAGGCCACCAAAGAGAAAATATGACGGGGGGAGTATGTAGATATCTTCTCACTCCTAAACAGGGAGCCCACCAAGGAAGAGAGGGAGGGGCAGGATGAGAAGGATAAGGAGCAGGCACGTCGTCGCAAGCCACCACGTACGTGGGCCAACTGGCTGCCGGCTTACCTCATCTACATGGCGGTGTACCTGAGGGCCCGGCCGGATTTGGCAATTCCGATGGTCCAGTATTTGGACAACATCTATCGGGCGATGGTTGACTTTCCGGGCCCGTCGTGGTTGGCTTATGACGAGGAATTCCGTATGCGGATTCCCCTGCACCCTGAGATGAGGTGGGATGAGCCATGCCAGAGGCTTTGGCTTCTGTACATGACGCCCACGTGCCCCGCGCCAGGGGAAAGATACCATTGTGGACATGCGGTCCAGCGAGCGGCTCCAGCACAGGTTCCCCGCCAGGTGGCGGGGCAGGGGGTTCCAGCCCGCCTGCTGTGCTGGACTTTCTCGTCCTATGGTTCCTGCAATAGGAAGAATTGCAAGTACAGACATGAGTGTCCCACCTGTGCGGGCCCCCACGCAGCCTCTGCCTGTCCCAGGCCTGGAGAGACGCGGGGCAGTGGGCTGGCAAGACTGCTGCAGATGGAGCTGGTTCACCGAAAGGCTCCCTCCCCAATTAATGTGGACATGTTGGAGCGTTGGCTCACATTGTACCCGAAAGGGGAGGATGTGGATTATCTCCTTCAGGGCTTTAGGCAGAGGTTCCGTATCCCTTTCATGGGTGATAGGTCCCCTCAGGATGCCCCCAACCTTTTGTCCCTTAGGGGGGAGGGAGGAGGTGGCTGCTGCCAGCATTAATAAGGAGGTCGATGCGGGCAGGGTCGCTGGCCCTTTCCCTGCACCCCCGTTCCCCAACCTTAAGGTATCGCCCCTGGGCTTGGTTCCCAAAAAGTCTCCAGGCGAGTTTCGCCTTATCCATCACTTGTCCTACCCAGCCGGCCGATCGGTCAATGATGCTATCCCTGATGACCTTTGCTCAGTCAGGTATACATCTTTTGACCACGCGCTGCGCATGGTGCGCTCATGTGGCCCGGGGGCGCTGCTGGCTAAGTGCGACATTAAGTCGGCTTTTCGCCTCTTGCCGGTGCACCCGGGCGACTTTGAATTGCTGGGTTTCAAATTTCGGGGCGAATATTACTTTGATAAGGCCATGCCTTTTGGCTGTTCCATATCATGCTTGGCTTTCGAGCGTTTCAGTACCTTCCTAGAGTGGGCTTTCGTCCGCAGGTCAGGGTCCCGGTCTGTAGCCCATTACCTGGATGACTTTTTATTCGGGGGTGAACGGGGCTGGGACACGTGTACACGTCTCCTCAACACATTTCAGACACTAATGGAGGAACTCGGTGTCCCTTTAGCGCCCGAAAAGACCGAGGGCCCATCTACCCAGCTAGTCTTCCTGGGGGTGGAGATTGGCACGATAGCGCAGGCGTCTAGGTTACCGCGGGATAAGGTGTCAAGGATAGTGGCCCTTATCTCGGACTTGCTGGCCAAGCACAAAGCATCACTGAGAGAACTGCAGGTGCTACATGGTCACCTTAATTTCGCTTGCAGGGTGGTCGCACCGGGCAGGGCTTTTGCCCGGCGCCTGTGCGATGCCATGGCAGGATTATCCAGGCCTCACCATAGGGTTCGGCTTACCCGGGGTATCAGGGCAGACATGCTTGTCTGGTTACAGTTCCTGAGGGAGTTCAATGGGGTCTCATTTTGGAGGTATGACCTCCTGGCTTCCCCTCGTTTTCAGATTCAGTCTGATGCCTCGGGATCCCTGGGTTATGGGATGTACTTCAATGGGAAGTGGGCCTATGGTGGGTGGCCACCGGCCTGGGCAGGCACGGGTCGCCTGCGTGATCTCACATATCTGGAGTTTTCCCTATCCTGGGTGCTTTGATGCTATGGGGCGAGGAGTGGGCCAACTCGGTCGTGCATTTCTGGTGTGACAACGCGGCTGTGGTCCACATTGTCAATGCACAGACTTCTAAATCGCCCAGGGTTATGGACCTAGTGCGCCAGTTTGTGTTGCGCGGCCTGCGCCTCAACGTCCTGTTCAGGGCCAGGCATGTCCCAGGGGTTAATAATGATATTGCTGACGCTTTGTCCCGCCTACAGATCCCCCGGTTCCGTGCCTTGGCCCCGGATGCGGAGGAATTTCCCTCGCCACTCCCGGAGGAGATATGGACCATTGGCAAGGAGAGGTGAACCGGGCGATTGGCCTGTCACTAGCGCCACGCACGCGTAAGGCGTATCACCACGCAATTAATTCTTTCAGGGCATTCTGTACCCAATTTCAACTGCCAGGAACCTGGCCGATCCCGGTAACCCATGTTCTGCAGTTCATGGTTTACCTGCATGCTCAGGGCCTTGCACCTTGCACCATAGCATCTAAGCTTTCAGCGTTGGCTTTTATGGCCAAAGTGGGAGGTCATGTGGACAGCACCTCTGACTTCCGTGTGAGACATGTTTTGGAGGGGTGGGTGCGCGAGCGCGGGCGTTGTCCGGACGACCGCCACCCGATTTCCCCAGGGGTTCTTACCCAGTTGGCCCGGGGCTGGCCTTGCCTCGGTTTTGATACATATGAGGCAGCCCTATTTCATGCAGCCACAACGGTGGCATTTTTTGGAGCGCTCCGCATCAGCGAGCTTGTGATGCTGTCTAAGGCGGATGCAAGTCGTAGGGCACTGGAACTCGAGGATGTCTGTGTTGCCAAAGACTGGGCTCAGTTGAGGATACGCTCCTCTAAGACGGATCAGCATGGTGTAGGCAGTGGTGTGCGACTGCTACGGTGTTCTTTGGCAGACATCTGTCCGGTTGGTGCCCTACAGGAGTTCCTTGCACTGCGTGGCACGCACCATGGCCCGTTTTTCTGTCACCAAGATGGGTCTCCCCTTACTAAATTTCAATTTTGGAAGGTGACGGGCAAAGCGCTGGCCAGTGTGGGCCTCCCAGGTGCCCGCTATGGCACCCATTCATTCCGTATAGGGGCGGCCTCAACTGCAGCTGCTTTTGGGTACTCCGGGGCTGACATACGCAGCATGGGAAGGTGGGGTTCGCAATGTTTTCAGTTTTATGTGCGCCCACTTCCGCCGTGAGTACCAATTCAGTCACCTTACCTTCTTTTCCTCAATTTTCTTTACAGACCCTGGGTGTCGTATTACACCGGTGACAGTATGGCTGGTGGGCCATAGCTACGTGCACAGGGCAGCGCGTTACGCTGCGGCGACAGAGTGGGGACCCCGACTGGGACTGGGTGCATACGCAAGTCTCACATGGCTTCGTAAGCCCGGGATGTTATGGCAGGAGCTGCTGCCTTTCCTTTTTTCAGGCCAGAATGCTGACCCGCCTGACATTCTGATCATACACCTGGGGGGCAATGATTTGGGCCAGGTCACCGGCTTATCGCTGAAGCATGCGATTTGCAAGGACCTCGCCTACCTGCATTACGTCTGGCCCGCCACAACCCTTGTTTGGTCGGACATGGTCCCGCGCCATTCCTACAGAGGGGGTGTTGACCTCCTGGCCCTTGACCGCGCTAGACGCATGGTGAATAGGGCAGTGGCGCGGTTCCTTGTCGACAGGGCTTGGGGGAGGGTCAGTCGTCACCCCGCTATTAGCCTACAAAATTATGACTTGTATGCAGGGGATGGGGCCCATCTGTCGCGAGGAGGTATGGACCTCCTGTTGGGTGATTGGCGAGCAGGCCTGTTGACCGAGCTGACGGTCTGGGGGGGGCTGTCGAGCCTTCTTTGAAGCCCCTCCGTGTGGCGGGTAGCACTGGTAAGGTAAACATTATGACCCACAGGTATCCGGCAAGTTCGCAATTGACTGGACAACACTAGACAGGCATAAGTTGGTTAAACGTTGTCCGGTCAACGACGAACTAGGTGACGGGGTGATGGCTATAGCTAGACAGCATGCATCACCCCATGATTTTACGGATACGCGTCAGAGGGTGGGGTCATTAGTTAGATATTGACTACGGTCAACAATTTGTTTGTTGTCAACAAACAAATTGATACAAATGGATACATTGTAGCAATTGCCGTTGGCAATTTTGGGTGGTACCTTACCAGTGTTACTTCGGCCTGCTTGCCTTAAGAATTATGATTGGTCAATTACCAATAGAAATTTATAATTCGGACTAGGGCATGAATCAATAAATGTGGCCCAATGCCGTTATCCACTTTTATCAGTGTCTGAGTCCTTTATTGGGGGGTGCGCCTGCAATGCAAGCGCGGCGCCAAAATGGCCGCCGCGCTCTTTGCGGGGGCCCCCCCACCGGACGAAGCCATCCGGGTAGTTAGGGGCGTGGCCAACTCCCTTATAAAAGGGGTGGCCACGAGGCAGCCGAGCTGCCATTTTGCGAAGCGACGGAGCGGAGAAGTTTTTCCCCTCCACCCCCTCCCTAGTTAACAGTGTGATGTTTTGGTCGCTTCGGGGCCGGGTGGGAATTTTTGGCTGGGACCCATATTGGCTTCCGGGTCCTGGTTTTTTCGCCCATCCCACACTGTTGCTATGGTTTGACATAGGGGTTTTTCTGTTGCTGCTGTTGACTTTGGTCACATGGGTGGGTAGCACTGGTAAGGTAAACATTATGACCCACAGGTATCCGGCAAGTTCGCAATTGACTGGACAACACTAGACAGGCATAAGTTGGTTAAACGTTGTCCGGTCAACGACGAACTAGGCGACGGGGTGATGGCTATAGCTAGACAGCATGCATCACCCCGTGATTTTACGGATACGCGTCAGAAGGTGGGGTCATTAGTTAGATATTGACTACGGTCAACAATTTGTTTGTTGTCAACAAACAAATTGATACAAATGGATACATTGTAGCAATTGCCGTTGGCAATTTTGGGTGGTACCTTACCAGTGTTACTTCGGCCTGCTTGCCTTAAGAATTATGATTGGTCAATTACCAATAGAAATTTATAATTCGGACTAGGGCATGAATCAATAAATGTGGCCCAATGCCGTTATCCACTTTTATGAGTGTCTGAGTCCTTTATTGGGGGGTGCGCCTGCAAATAACTACAGGCCTGGACAACAGATCAGATGAGGCTCCTGCCAAGCCTCATTGACTAAGAATTAGAATGTTCTGTAATGTTCTGTGTAGGCTTGATTCTCTGCAAGAGTGGTATAGCTAGTTTTAAAAAGTCAGTAAGAATATATTACTGAAGAGATTAAGAAGAGATTAAGAAAAGGTGGTGACACAGAGGAACTCTACAAGAAGGACCTCAACACCCCTGATAATCACAGTAGTGAGAACACTGAATTTGAGCCAGACATCCTACAGCCATGATGGTGAAACTTGGCACTCCAGGTGTTTTTGGACTTCAATTACCAGAAGCCCAAGTCAGCACTCCTGCTGATCAGGGCTTTTGGGAATTGAGGTTCAGGAACAGCTGGAGTGCCAAGGTTCACCATCATGGTCCTAGAGAGTGAAGTCAGGAAGGCCCTAAAAAGCACTGCAAATAACAAAGCCCAGCAAAATTATTCAAAGCCCTAAAAGATGATGGAGTTCAAAGTACTGCATTCTATATGCCAGCAGATTTGGAAAACACAGCAATGAATTAAGAATTAGAATGTTCTGGAATGTTTTATGTAGTCTTGATTCTCTGCAAAAGTGGTGTAGCTAGTTTTTAAAAGTCTGTAAGAACATATACTAAACTCTTCCAAGCTGTAGCTTGTTTTTAGGATTATTCCCTCGCTGCTTAAAAAAAAAACAATTTGAAAATCACCATTGCTGAAAAATACCCTACACCTAAAAGACAAGAATGTAGAATGGATGTTGCATTACCTCAAAAGATGTCCAAACAACAATACACAACTGAAGTTAAGCTGACCTTCAGATTGCTTCCATTAATAAGGGACCAGTTTTGTGGAATGTTACAGAACAGCTTCAGTTTGGTAAAATCATTTTTTAAGAAGCATTGAAAGGATATTAATTTCATGTCAGAAAATTGTTCTGGTTTGAAAGTCAGCTCCCCAGGAGGCTTAGTGGTTAAGACTCTGAGCTGGAGACTGGAAGGTCGTGTTTCGATACCTGAGAACTGCACTTGGGGACAAGAAAGGAGCCTCCCTCATTCGGGCAGAGTTTCTCCAGCAAAAATCCTTTCAACCTCTCACATGAATCTCTCACATTATTATTATTACAGTAAAACTCCTACTTAGGTAAAACGTCCGTTCCGTAGGCTTTAGCTTAAATCAGTTTTTTACGTAACTCAAAGCAAAACCATAAGAAAAATGAAATTTTTATGTAAAGGTGAAACTCGGAAAATTAGAATAATGCAAATGTTCATTCTGTTCAGTAATGCAACTTAAAAGGTGAAATAAATATATGAGATAGACTTTGTTATAATATTGATGCTTATGTCTTACTGCTTATGAAAACCCCAAACCCCCCTAATCTCATGTACCCCCTAATCATCACATAATCTCATGTACGCTGTACTCCATGATCATCACAATTATAACGAATTAAGGCACGGCATCTCTCGCTTTGCATGTAGTGAGTATATCTCATATATTTGTTTCACCTTTTAAGTGAAATGAATGGAATGAATGAGAATTATATTGTGATCTGCCATATAAAAATACTTCAAGGAAGTAACTGGTGTTATGGCTCAGCAAGCAGCTGTCAAAAGTGTAGGAACAAGGACTCTCTCTGAAAGAGCAAATGAATCACTTACAAGCTTCATCTAGTAAATAAAAAAGGCAGGAGACATGGGCATGTGTGTATGGATAATCGGAAAGAAATGAGGACTAAATAGATAGATAAATCTTTATTGTCATTGTCCTGCACAGAACAACGAGATTGGAAGGTAAAAACACTTATCAACTCAACAAAACCTAAACAAAATACAACTATACAAAAATTATCAACACTTGAGTAGTGAGGAGGATGCAAAAATTACTGAGCAGAGCGAGGAGCTAGTCACTAGCATTCTAGCAGAAGGATGCAAGAGGCAGTCTAACAATGCAACTGGACACAAAAGACTGTGTCAGAAAAGCATATATAAATGCTTGTATACAAATGCTAGAAGCCTCCGGAACAAAATAGGGGAGCTGGAATACTTAGCAATAAATAAGAATATTGATATTATTGGTATCACTGAAACCTGGTGGACGGATGATAACCAATGGGATACAGTTATCCCAGGCTACAAACTGTACAGGAAGGATAGGAAGGGGCAAGTGGGAGGTGGTGTGGCCTTGTATGTCAAAGAAGTGATAAAATCGTATGAATTGGAATATCTAGGTGATTTGGAGTCACCATTAGAAGCTCTGTGGGTAAGAGTACCAGGCCACAAGGATGGTCTAACAGTAGGCATATACTATCGGCCTCCGACCCAAACTCTTGAGGGAGACTGGCAGTTGGAGAATGTTGTAAAGGAGGCATCCAAGAAGGGAAGCCTGGTTATAATGGGGGACTTCAATTACCCTCACATAGACTGGGTGAACTCTTGTTCAGCACATGATAAAGAGATAAAGTTCCTAGATATGCTAAATGATTGTTCCCTGGGACAGATGGTTGAAGACCCAACTAGAGGTACAAGAATCCTTGACTTGATCCTGAGTAATACTCAGGATCTGGTGCAAGATGTTAATGTGACTGATCCAATAGGGAACAGTGACCACAACTCAATTATGTTTAACTTGAACATAGACCGCAAGTCACTGATAAAATCTAACACAGAGACCTTAAATTTTCAAAAAGGAAATTTCCCAAAGTTGAGGAAACTAGTAAAAAAGAAGCTGAAAGGGAAAATTGAGAGAGTCCAAACACTCCAAGAGGCATGGAGGCTGTTTACAAAAACAATAACAGAGGCTCAATTGGAATGCATACCCAAAAGGAAAAAGGGCACTGCCAGGTCCAAGAGGACTCCAATGTGGCTTACAGGAGCTGTTCGGGAAGTGATCAAGAGCAAGAAAAGCTCATTTAGAAGATGGAAGGCTTGTCCGAATGAGGACAGCAGGCAGAAACATAAATTCTGGCAGAACAAATGCAAGGCAACAATCAGGAAAGCAAAGCAAGACTTTGAGGAGCGTATAGCTAAAAATACTCAGAGAAATAACAAAGACTTCTTTAAGTACATTAGAAGTAAGAACCCAACTAGGAAGGCCATTGGACCATTAGATGACAATGGAAGGCAAGGGGTTATTAAAGAGGAAACAGAGATTGCAGAGAGACTCAATGAATTCTTTGCTTCAGTATTCACTAAAGAAGACAGAGACCACATGCCCAAAACAGAGCCTATCTTCGTAGGGAGGGAAACCGAAGAATTAAGCCAGATAGAAATAACCAGGGAGGAGGTCCTTGCATGTCTTGTTAAGCTAAACACTAACAAATCACCAGGACCAGATGGAATCCATCCACGAGTTCTCAGGGAACTTAAAGATGAAATTGCTGATCTCCTAGCCAAAATATATAATCTTTCCCTCAAATCAGGCTTTGTGCCTGATGACTGGAAGGTAGCGAATGTAACACCAATTTTCAAAAAAGGATCCAGGGGTGATCCAGGAAATTACCGACCTGTCAGTTTGACATGTGTCCCAGGTAAAGTGATGGAAACCATCCTAAAAGATAGAATTAATAGGTACATAGAAGAGAAGGCGCTGCTAAAGGAGAGCCAACATGGTTTTTGCAAGGGCAAATCATGCCTCACTAATCTGTTGGAATTTTTTGAGAGTGTCAACAAGCATGTGGATAAGGGGGATCCAGTTGACATTGTTTATCTGGACTTTCAGAAGGCTTTTGACAAGGTCCCACACCAAAGGCTCTTGAATAAACTTACCAGTCATGGAATAAAGGGACAGGTCTTGTCCTGGATCAGCAACTGGCTAAGGGACAGGAAACAGAGGGTAGCACTAAATGGACACTTCTCCAAGTGGAGGGAAGTAAAGAGTGGGGTCCCCCAAGGTTCAGTACTGGGACCCCTGCTTTTCAACCTCTTCATAAATGATCTAGAGGTAGGAGTAAAAAGCAAGGTAGCCAAATTTGCTGACGACACTAAATTATACAGGGTAGTGAAAACTGTGAGAGATTGTGAGGAGCTTCAGAGGGATCTCTCGACACTGGGGGAGTGGGCAAAACAGTGGCAAATGAGTTTCAACATTAGTAAGTGCAGAGTGATGCATGTTGGGGCAAAGAACCCCAATTACATTTATAAACTGATGGGGTCTGAACTCTCTGCGACAAACCAGGAAAGGGACCTTGGTGTCCTGGTGGACAACTCAATGAAGGTGTCAACCCAGTGTGCCTCAGCAGTGAAAAAAGCAAACTCAATGCTAGGGATCATTAGGAAGGGTATAGAAAATAAGTCAGCAAGTGTCATTTTGCCTCTTTATAAATCTATGGTGAGGCCCCATCTGGAATACTGTGTACAGTTCTGGTCGCCATACCTCCAGAAGGATATTATGGAGCTGGAAAAAGTGCAGAGGAGGGCAACCAGAATGATTAGGGGACTGGAACACCTTCCTTACCATCTGAGGCTGCAACGGTTGGGCCTCTTCACTCTTGAACGACGACGTCTAAGAGGTGACCTGATTGAAGTTTATAAAATCATGCACGGTGTGGACAAAGTAGATAAGGAAAAACTGTTTTCCCTATCGCATAACACTAGAACTAGGGGACACTCGATGAAACTTTTGGGTACTAGTTCTCAAACAAATAAGAGAAAGTATTTTTTCACCCAGAGGATTACTGGTCTATGGAACTCCCTGCCAGAAGAAGTGGTGACAGCTGTCAGTCTTGACAGCTTTAAGAAAGGATTAGACAAGTTCATGGAGGACAAGAGTATCAATGGCTATAATTATGGATACTTAAGGACATCCTCCGGGTTGGAGAGATAGGCAGGATATCTCTCAATATCATTTCCAGGGAATCCTAAGCAGGTGAAGGCATCTGCTTGGGAATACCCTGAAGGAAATGGTGAGCCACTGTGTGAGACAGAATGCTGGACTGGATGGGCTGTGGCCTGTTCCAGCAAGGCTGTTCTTATGTTCTTATGTTCTTAACATACTCCCACCCCACATATACACATTTAACCCCTAAAAAGCTCTAAAACTCTAAGGCTCTAAAACTCTAAAAAATCTAAAACTCTAAAAACTATATACAGAATTTTGGGAATCAATTGAATCCTAGGATGACTACTATTTCTGGTTGTGATAGAAATGCCCCTGCTTCTTCACACAGGGACCTGACGACCTATGTCCATCTATAGCAGGCATTCGCAACCTACGGCCAGCGGGCCAGATGTGGCCCATGGGTCCTTTCATGTGGCCCTCTGGCCCATGGGTCCTGTCATGTGGCCCTCTGTCCTCATTCCCGCTGCTACTGCAAATAGCGGAAGCACCAAAAACGTGCAGGAAATGCAGTGAAAACATGCATTTTCACACTAGAACTCAGTGAAAACACGCATTTTCACGTGAGAACTCGCCGAAAATGTGCCAAAATCACACGAGAACTCACTGAAAACATGCAAGAATACACGTGAGAACTCCCGCAGAATCACGTGACTGGCCCACTCAGCCATCTGAGGGGGAGTGATCTGGCCCATGACCCGAAAACATTGAGAAAGCCTGATCTATAGGTTTCCTGCTAGAAGCTCTGCAGTGCCTCCAAACATTATGAAAAAAGAAACACTGGATTGGATTGCAAATGAATCATAATGATCTAAATGAAATCCTGTCACTTGAGAGGCCAAATTTAGATCTGTCATCATCTGCAATAGCACAGCATAAGAAACTCCAGTTTACAGGTGCAGCTGCTTCAGAATGATTATTGTTGTCATGATAAGTATCACACAAGCATCTAAATATCAGAGTGCTTTTTAAAAAACATATAGTTTGATGAAGGAAGCTAGTAGTGCAAAAATTAACATTTTTTTAAAAAAAGATACATCTACAAAGCCAGCTGCCGGTTGTATTTAATTCCAATGAAATCTAAAGGATGTTGGTTAATTGTTAACTGCATTGTCAGTACTGTATATACATGTTCTGCTTAAAAAGATAAGCCAAATTCTGGAATCTGAAAATATGCATATTTGCTGATTTAGTTTTAATATATTCTGGTTTTAGAGAGCTTCCAAAAAAAGGGCCAATGTTCTTGAATATTCAAACTACAGTGGAACCTCGGTTAACAAATGGCTCGGTTAACATGAAAATCGCATAACAAAAGGAAAGCCATAGGAAATAAGTTGCTCGGTTTACGATTTTTTTTTGAATGGAATGGATTAATTGGTTTCAATGCATTCCTATGGGAAACTGCATTTCGGTTAATGTATTTTGGTTTTTGATGCATTCCTATGGAAAATTCGGTTAAAGTAATTTACGTTAACCAAGGTTCCACTACAGCTAAAATGCTACTGCCCAGGATACACATTTTTTTCCTTCAAAACAACATTACTGAGGGGATGGATCCCTTGACGATTTGGGATGCCTATAAAGCAACCATCAGAGGAATCAGGACATCACAGAACAAGAGAATTAATATGAATAAAGGACATCAATGAAAATATTGAAGTACTAGCAAGGGTTGCCCGGCGTTGCCGGGCTTTTCCCCCCCGTGTGTTTTAATAAAAAATGAACCAATTTTATTTTTGCAATAGTTTTACATTGTGTTGGAAGGTTAAATTGTGTTAATGTTTTTTAAAAATTGCTTAGTCTGTAATTTTAATTTTTTAAATGTTTATTTATGTGAATTTTTTTTGGCTTGGCTGTTATTAACTGTGATCTGCTTTTTTGGGTTTTTTTGAGGATTAATAAAAGAAGAAAGTATGATATAATTTTTTCAAATTGTTTTATGTAAGCGAATAATGTTTTAGTTTTTTGAATTTTTTAATTAGTTGTACTGTAGGTAATAATTTTAATAATGTAAAAGTAAATGTTTTTTACATTCAATGTTTTTAAAATGTGTTTAGATGTTTTGAGTTTAAATTTGAGTTATAACTCAGCACAGGATTTTTAAAAGTTTCTATTGTATTTTATTGACATATGTTTGTGATTTGTGTAAAAGTGTGTTTTAGTGTAATTTTTTTACTTGTTTTTATTGGTGTGACCTTTTGTGTAAAATTGTGAATTTGTGTTATGTTTTTGATTTGTTTTTACTCTTCTGGCCTTTTATTTGGAGCTGTTGTGTGTTTTTGAATTGTTTTTACTATTGTGGCCAGCAGGTGGTGCTGGTAGGGGTTATTGTATTTTGACTGTTTTTTCTCTCCTGGCCTCTGGGTGGAGCTTCTTCTGGTAAGTAGTCTCTTTCTTTATTCATTTCTTTTCCAGTCCTGGTGGAGGTAGCACATCTTTTGGTAAGTTTGCTTGTTTTCTTTCTTTTGTGTGTGTGTGTGTGTGTGTGTGTGTGTGTGGGCGGGGGGTGGGGGTGGAATTTGTATTTTTTGTCTGTTTCTTTTGTTTTTGATTGTGTCTTTGTTTACTTCATATTGTTTTTGGTGTTTTTGTTTTTGTTTATTTTTGGATGTGTTTGACTGTTTTTAGTAATTTTAAAAAAATTATTTATTTATTTGGTGGTGGGGAAGGGACGTGGTCATTGGGGGTTAGGAAGGGTGGGATAGGTGGTGGGGAGAGGGGCATGGTCGTTGGGGGTTAGGAAGGGTGGGTTAGGTGGTGGGGAGGGGGGCATGGTCGTTGGGGGTTAGGAAGGGTGGGCTAGGTGGTGGGGAGGGGGGCGTGGTCATTGGGGGTTAGGAAGAGTGGGTTAGGTGGTGTGGAGGGGGGCATGTTAGGAAGGGTGGGCTAGGTGGTGGGGAGGGGGCGTGGTCATTGGGGGTTAGGAAGGGTGGGCTAGGTGGTAGGGAGGGGGGCTTTATTGTGTTATGGTGCTTTGTTTGTGTGGAGTCGTGAAAGTAGATCGGGTTTCCCCTTTAATATCAGTGGGTGGGGGTTGTGACCCCCCTCTCCGCTGGCTACCCTAGGGTTGGGAGGTTTGTGGGGACAAAAGGGGT
Organism: Bradypodion pumilum; assembly: GCA_035047305.1. NCBI lineage: Eukaryota > Metazoa > Chordata > Lepidosauria > Squamata > Chamaeleonidae > Bradypodion > Bradypodion pumilum. The sequence continues at coordinate 225,999,956 of JAWDJD010000003.1, read as the reverse complement.
ATATTGCCCCCACACTTCTGGACCCAGGAGACCAGGCAGAGTGGATCGATTCCCTCCCCCCCTCCTTAAAACAACTCCGTTTTTAAAGAGAAGAAAAGACGGAGTTGTTTTAAGGACGGAGGGGATCGATCCACTCTGCCTGGTCTCCTGGGTCCAGAAGTGTTGGGGCAATATACCCCTTTTCTCCCCACAAACCTCCCAACCCTAGGGTAGCCAGCGGAGAGGGGGATTGCAACCCCCCACCCACTGATGTTAAAGGGGAAACTCCAGTCAGGACCTTCAGGCGCTGTTGGTGAGGGAAAGAAAGCCGGCTGGTGTGTGCTCGGCTGTGAGTTGTTTTTCTTTTTAATTTTTCGGGCGCCGTTTTCCTCAGCGTTCTGCGCGCTCATGGCGCGCAGGACGCTGGGGCTTGTAGTTATGGGTTGGTGCTTTGTGTTTGTGCTGCGTTTTTTTAAAATGCTTTTCTTTTGATTGGCTGCGGCGCGTTTCCGAACGCTGCGCCATGCGAGAGCCTCTCAGCCTGATTGGCTCTGGTGCGGCGTGGCGCAAGGAATGTTGGGAAGTGAAGTTGTTTCCCTTTCTTCGCGTTTGTGGGGCTGTTGCCCCACTGCTGGTTTTCTCAATCCTTCGTTGACCTGCGTACCCAGATCGGCCGTGTGCACGAAGGGTGAGTGCAGGCAAGTAGGGCGAGGCATAGCAACCTATAGCCAGTTCCAACGGTTAACCCTTGGATTTATAGGTTAAGATTATAATCAAACCTTAAGAAAAAACCGGGCAAAAAGACAATAGAAAGAAAGCTGAGATTATTGAGGCAACAACTGGAGGCCACAGAAATGACAGAGATTTATAGGTATCTGAAGCAACTGAAACAGAAATATTTTGAATGGGCTAATAAATTAGGTAAACTGTTGGCTTGGAGGTTAAAGAGGAGAAAAGAGAAGACCACAATTTAAAAAATTATAGAAGAAGATAAAGAAATTTATGATCAAAAAGAAATAGAGCATACTTTTTTTTAAATACTATGCCAAATTGTATAAAGAAGACAGGAAGATGGATCAAGGAGAAATGGAAGATTTCCTATCGCAGAAGACTCTAAAAAAGATACAAGACCAAGACAAAGAGATGTTGGAAGCAGAAATAACCAAGGAAGAGATATTGGAAGTTATCTCTAGGGCTAAACTCGGATCTGCCCCTGGACCAGATGGCCTACCGGCAAAACATGACAAGGAGTTGAAAGATTCCTGCAATGGATATCTGCAATGGACTTTTAATGCAGTAATTCAAGAAGGGAGAATTCCCAACTCATGGAAAAAAGCAGTAATAACTATGATACCCAAAGACCAGCAAGAGGATACATCAGTTAAAAACTACCGGCCGATCTCTTTATTGAACAATGATTATAAACTTTTTGTATCAACACTTTCAGAAAGACTGAAAAAAGTGTTACAAAGTTATATTGGACCCGAACAAGCGGGTTTTCTTCTGAATAGATACTTGAAAGATAATCTGAGTGTAGTCCTGGATGTGTTGGAATGCCATGAGGTACATCAGCAAGAGGAGTTGGCATTGATGCTCTTAGATGCTGAAAAAGCATTTGATAATGTTAATTTGAAATTTTTGAAGAAAGTCCTTTTGGAAGTGGGAGTTGGACCTCGATTTCAGAAAGCGATAGACTGTGTATATACAGAACAGAGGGTGAGTTTGGTGATAAACGGCTCGTTGACAAAAGATTTTCAAATTCAGAAAGGCACAAGACAGGGATGCCCTTTGTCACCACTCTTGTTCATTCTAGTATTAGAGGTGCTTCTCAACCAAATAAAAAACAATTTAAAAATTAAAGGGCTGAAGATCAGAGGGACATAATTTAAAGTGAGAGCATATGCCAATGATGTGGTGTTGATACTACATAATCCAGAGAAGTCTTTGGAAGAAGCAGTGACAACAGTGGAGGAGTATGGAAGATTTTCTAGATTTAAAATCAACTATAACAAAACCAAGCTTCTTTGTAAAAACATTTCGGAAGCAAAGGAAAAAAAAGACTGGAGAGGATTTCAGGTTGTCAGGTGGTGGATAAACTGAAATATCTGGGTATTCATATTACTGCTAAAAATATTGACTTATTCAAGAATAACTATCTTAAAGTCTGGAAAAATGTTAAGAATGATTTATTTAGCTGGAGTAGATTAAATCTATCTTTGATGGGACGAATAGCTGCAATTAAGATGAATGTATTGCCCAAAATGTTGTTTCTCTTTCAAACAATACCAGTCATTAGAGAGAGAAAAGTCTTTGATAACTGGCAAAAAGACCTGTCAGGCTTTATATAGGCAGGGAAAAAGTCAAGGATTAAACTGAAGAATGTGCTAGATGCTAAGGAGAAAGGTGGACTTGGATTACTAAATTTAAAACTTAATTTTGAAGCGTGCTGTCTAGACTGGATAAGGTTATGGATCCAACTGGAGGATAAGAAACTCTTGGAGTTAGAAGGTTTTAATAACAGATTCGGATGGCATGCATACTTACTTAATGATAAAGCTAAGGTGCATAAAGACTTTTTGCACCACTATGTAAGAGCATCATTGTTGTTGACATGGAAAAACTATAAAGTGTTTGTGGGGAGAAAATTCCATTATGGGCAGTACCTTGGGAGATTATAAATGTGAGAACCCATAATGATGGGCTTGACTGGTTGACATATAGAGATCTTTTACAGGATAAAGAAGGGAAATGGGAGCTGAAACCACAAGATGAACTGAGTTGGCAGTATCCATGGATACAATATTTTCAGATAAAAAATTTATTTGATTCTGAGAAGAAAAAAAGAGGGATTGAGAAAAAAGATAGCGAATTAGATTTCATTCTTTTGGGACCACAGCAGAAATTGATTTTTAGACTATACAAATTGCTGTTGCAATAGTATACAGAGGAAGAGGTTGTCAAAACATTTATGATTAAATGGGCTATTAACATGAATAAAGAAATACAGATGACCTCTTGGAAACATATGTGGAAAAATATAGAGAATGTCTACCTGCACTTATCTTAAAGAAAACAGCTATAAGATGTTTTACAGATGCTATTTAACCCCCCAAAGGCTATCAAAGATGTATAGAGGGACATCCTCTTTGTGCTGGAAATGTAAAGAAAAAGAAGGCTCCCTTTTCCATGTATGGTGGACATGTGAAAAAGTAAAAGTATATTGGAGAGATTGCAAATATGATGTCTAAGATTCTGAAATGAAAAGTTGAACTGTACCTTGAGCTTTTTCTTTTAGGATTGGGTTTAGAAACATTACCAATTACTGAGCAAAGGTTTATTTGGCATATGGTTACACAAGCTCGTCTGCTTTATGCACAATATTGGAAAACGGATATTATACCAGATGTGCATGATTGGCTTTTGAAACTGTGGGGCTTGGCTGAGATGGATAAAATGACAATGAAGCTACGAGATCAAGAAGATGATTCCTTTTTTCAGGTGTGGCAGAAGTTGGTGGACTTTGTAAATAAGTACTATACGGAGGAGCATCAAAATAAATGTACTACAGTAATTAAAATCTATTGGCTTTAGAGGATATGAAGGCAGCGGAGTAACCAGTAAACACCACAATGATTAAAATAAGTGCAGGAGAAGTAGTTGTTGGAAGTCATTAGGGGGGGCAGGAGTTATGAAATGTTTTTGTACTGGGTTAAAATTTGATGTTAATATGTTTTTATGTGACAATTACTAATAAAGTACTCATTAAAAAAATGCTGCTGCAGCCAGAGTTTGGACACATGCAACTTTTTAGCCCTGTATGCAGATTAAGATTTTGGATTGCAAAACCCATCTGGCTGACTTCCAAACCAAAACAAGAAAAATAGATCTGTATCCTGTTTGTGCAACAATAATTGGTGAAAAATCAACCTTGAAGAGGCAGAGGATGCAAGAATATGCATAACATGTCTCTCTGACTATGTCCCATCTACAACCCCAGTATTATGATGAATTAAATTTCCAATTGTGAGTTACTACTCTTAGAAGACAGGCTTAGACTTACTTAAATATTCGATAGATCTCTTCAGATCTTCCTTCCCGCAGTCTCAATAACCAAGTGCCTGGGTTTGCTTTTAACTGAAAATATCCCTGTAATCCAAATAAGAAAGAAGAGCCCTGTCAGTATTCAGAGGGAGATAGACACTTCTTACACAGATATTGTCACACAATTAGCAAATGACTACACCAGTAGTCAGTAAATCACCTCATTTGTATTTGGCTTTCAAAATACAGTATAACAAAAGAAAGTATTTTACAAGCAATTATGATCTACTTTTCATTATTATGGTGATGCTTATTATTAACAATTGCATACAAACAAAATAAAGTATTTTACAAGCAATTATGATCTACTTTTCATTATTATAGTGATGCTTATTATTAACAACCAAATACCAATTCTGAAGTTATCATTGAGTCAAAGCACTATCTCATCTGCATTATTGTGCACCTACAGGTTTGAAAGGAAAAAGATACAGGTATGTTCCCAAATGTCAGAATTAATTGGTTACTCTTTTGTTGTTGTTGATATCCCTGTTTATCTTTGAAATATCCACTCTACAGATCTAGAGTGGAAGATATTATAATGGTAACTCCAATTGTGAAAACAATTTTATTTATTCCTTCTTCTTCTTCTTCTTCTTCTTCTTGTTCAGTCGCACAGTCGACTCCGACCCTTTGCGACCCCATGGACCATTTTCCTCCAGGCGCCTCTGTCCTCTACCATCCCCCTCAGCCCTCCCAGCTCTGTGCCCATTGTGTCTATAATACCATCTAGCCATCTCATCCTTGGCCTCCCCCTTCTTCTTTTGCCCTCCACCTTTCCCAACATCAATGCCTTCTCAAGTGAATCCTCCCTTCTCATTTGATGTCCAAAGTATTTTAGCTTCATCTTTACTATTTGACCTTCCAATGAGCAGTCAGGGTTAATTTCTTCTAAGATTGACCTATTTGTTCTCCTCGCTGTCCAGGGGACTCTCCTCCAACACCACATTTCAAAGGCATCTATTCTTCTGCGTTCAGCCTTCCTAATTGTCCAGCTCTCACATCCATACATTACTACTGGGAAAACCATTGCTTTGACTATTCTAATTTTTGTTTGCAATGTAATGTCTCTGCTTTTCACTATGTTCCCCAGGTTTCTTATCGCTTGTCTCCCAAGAATCAGTCGCCTTTTTATTTCATGGCTGCAATCCCCATCTGCAGTGATCTTTGATCCTAAGAAAGTAAAATCTGTCACTGCTTCTACTTCTTCCCCGTCTATTTTCCAGGAACTGATGGGGCCTGTTGCCATTATCTTGGTTTTCTTGATATTGAGTCTCAAGCCAGCTTTTGCACTCTCCTCCTTCAGCCCAATCAAGAGATTCATTAGGTCTTCCTCACTTTCTGCCATTAGGGTGGTATCGTCTGCATATCTCAGATTATTGATGTTTCTCCCAGCGATTTTAATCCCATATTGTGATTCCTCCATCCCTGCACTGCGCATTATGTGCTCTGTGTATAGGTTGAATAAGCATGGTGACAAAATGCAGCCTTGTCTTACTCCTTTTCCTATTCCAAACCACTCTGTTATTCCATGTTCTGTCCTAACTGTTGCTTCTTGGTTCATGTACAGATTTCTCAGGAGGCATATGAGGTGCTCTGGTATTCCCATCTCTTTAATTTCTTGCCACATCTTGTTGTGGTCCACACAGTCAAATGCCTTAGTGTAGTCAATAAAACAAAAGTAAACTTGTTTCTGGTATTCCTTTGTTTTCTCCATGATCCAGCGTATGTTGGCGATGTGGTCTCTAGTCCCCCTGCCTCTTCTGAAACCAGCCTGCACCTCTGGTAATTCTCTCTCCACATGCTGCTGAAGTCTGTCCTGTATTATCTTGAGCATCACCTTGCTGGCATGTGGGATGAGCGCGATTGTTCGATAATTTGAACATTCTTTGTCATTGCCCTTTTTTGGGATTGGGACGTATACTGATCTTTTCCAATCCTGTGGCCACTGTTTTGTTTTCCATATCTGCTGGCATATTGAATGCAGTAATTTGACGCCATCATCTTTTAGCGCTTTGAAAAATTCAACTGGGATACCATCATCTCCACTAGCTTTGTTCCTTATCTCTCCTTGCTTTTCTTTGAAATTCTGTGTTCAAATGGTTGTAGTTTTTCCTTTCTCCTTTGACTTTTGCGTTCCTTCTTTCCTCTGCTATTTTAAGAGCCTCATCAGACAACCACTTTGCTTTCTTACTCTTCTTTTCTTTTGGTATGGTTTTCTTTGCTGCTTCCTGCATGATGTCCCTCATCTCCGTCCATAATTCTTCCGGTACTCTGTCTACCGAGTCTAAGCCATTAAATCTGTTCATCACCTCCACCGTGTATTCTTTAGGGATGCTGTCTAGGTGTTATCTTTCTGGTCTCCGTGTTTTCCCTATTTTCTTTAGTCTAAGCCTGAATTTTGCGATCAGTAGGTTGTGATCTGAGCCACAGTCTGCTCCAGGTCTTGTTTTTGCTGACTGTATGGAGGTTCTCCATCTTTGGCTGCAGAGTATGTAGTCAATCTGGTTTCGGTGTTGGCCATCTGGTGATGTCCATGTGTAAAGTCGCCTCTTGTGTTGCTGGAAGAGAGTGTTTGCTATGACCAGTGCGTTCTCTTGGCAGAACTCTATCAATCTTTGCCCTGCTTCATTCTGTACTCCAAGACCAAATTTGCCTGTTATTCCCTCCACTTTTTGATTTCCTACTTTGGCATTCCAGTCTCCTAATATAATTTGGACATCATTTCTTGGTGTCTGTTCTATGAGGTGTTGTAAGTCCTCATAGAACTGGTCCATTGTGGCTTCATCTGCACTAGTGGTTGGTGCTTCTTCTTGTGCCATATCCTATATATTGGTGATCATCATGGCGATCAGCCATGAAGAGTGTCCTGAGAATATAACACAGTGGCCTTCCATCTGCCTTCCACATTGCAGCGTGATACCCGAATCAATGATGCAGTTCTGCAAGTCACTTTCTGGTCCTGAGCCCATTTGGCAAGCAAAGTCCTCATCGGCCCCAGGCCAGTATTGATGAAGCTGATGCCCTCCATTCAAGATGAATTCAAGTGGGATGTAATCCACTTGAGGCCCATCACCCTTCCCTGTGGACTTTGCCACCCAAGGCTGTAAGTCCTCAGGGTTGTCAGGTTAGTTAACTGCTACCTGACAATGGGCATTGAGTTGCTGGCAGTATGGTCTACTCTATTACCACAGCAGGATAACCTGGCCATATTAATAAATATTTATATCCTGCTTTTTAATTGATATGACTGAGACATCTTACAACCAAGTTAAATTAACAATCTATATGCACAATGGGTGAGTCACATATAAGAAGTAAACCATTTTTTAGCTAAATCAGTGTTTCCCAAACATTGGTTTTTGAACTTCAATTCCCAGAAGCCTAAGTCAATTTCCCAAAGCAATGATCAGTCAATATACTGACTTAGGGTTCTCGGACGTAAAGTCCCCCTGTGGGGCACTGGCCACACATTGGGAACCACTGAGCTAAATGAACACAAGCACATGCAAATTTCAAGCTCATATGCCTACCAGGTTGGCCATCACAATGGTGTCCACTTGAACGGGATCGTTCCTTGTTCCCAGAGTAAACTGAAGTCCACGGGGCGGCTGTCGAGAGCTAACATCAAAACAGTGCCCTTCAAGCAACAAATACTCCAATTCGTACTCAGCTGAAATGACACCATCTACCTGTGGAAACGCAAACCTTCAGAACTCTGTTCATTAGACAGAAAACACATCATAGAAAAGTCAAATGTTTTTGGCCACAGTCTTGTACAAAGTATTGACCTCACTGAACGTAATGCATTCTCAACTCCACAGTGTGTCAGCTGTGCACTTCTAAGGTACATGCTTAAGGTTTTTCATCTGCCTTTGTGAAATGATCAGGAAAGGAAAGGGCATCTTTGTTCCAGCTACACAAACAGTTTGTTATGTTAAAATGGGAATGGTGGAGAGCTTGTGTGATTAATGTACCTTGTTTGCCCTCACACCATGTTCTGGCAGAAGATAAAAGCATGGAAAAATGTCCCACACAAGTTCCTCACCAAAGTGTCCTTCTCATAATTGTGCCATTTTAAATCTGTGAAACTGCATTTGTCCCCAAAGTGACTGTTTCCCTCTTACACACTGAAAACAGCTACTGCCAGGTCAAATAAGGAACTTCTGCTGTAGCAGATTATGCCTTAGTTAAAGGTTTCTCCCAGAATAGTTTCAGGTTTTTGCCAGGCCCAAACTAGGCAACAAGGTACTGTATTCAATTTGCCTTAAGACCAAACACCACTGATTTAAAAAATGAAGCAAAATGCCCCATCAGAATACACAGATGCAGTGAACATTTAGGTAAGATTACTCCGAAAACAGGCTTGTTTTCATAATAAACATACAAAGCATCAGTATAAAATGATGTGATAGATTTGATTCCCAGATAAATTATTGCTTACCAGATTAGTAAAATTAGGCAGTGTGGCAAATGCTCTTTCAAACCTCTTTTTATGCAATTGTGACATTTCAGAGATGAAACTAATGAAATTCAGGCACCAGACTGTGGCCAAAATAGCTTTTGTACAGATTTTAGAAACTGTAGACTTCTTAATAATATCTAAAATACAATTATCATACATTTCTTTTGATATATAAAACCCAGTTCCAGCTACAGGATTATTCTAGTGGTTCCTAGCCTTCTGGAACATGAGGGCTGCATTAGAGTGCCCAATATCTAAAGAAGGCCACGTCTTAAATGAGAGAAACAATTAAGCTGCCAATTTAGCTCAAAACATTCAGAGGTCAATGAAGAAATGCTAATATTATGGGTATCTGAGCTCAGCTGGCTAGTAAAGCACCCAGAATGGCCCAAATGCTTGTGTGGAGGATAAACCCAAGAGAGGGCTGGCAGAAGGAACCATGAAGACCAGAAGAAACTATTGTGTCTATTGTGTTGTTGTTGTTGTTTTGCAAGTGAAATAGGGGTGAAAGAATTAAGATATTAAGATAATATTAATTCTATTTTAAAAGTAAAAATTATTTTCTCAGTACTCTGTAAAGTTAAACAGATCAGATTGACCTATCAAATAGAACTGATGACGAGGCTAAAGTAAACAGAAGGCTTTGTGTCCACAAGCTCAGCACAGTTTGTACAGCTGACAGAAAACTGTAAATAATATTTGTGTGACATGACATGATGTGACATGAGACATGTTCCTTATATGACATGATCTAAATAACAGTTACTGAATGTTCTAACCTGAACTTAATGAAACGTCAGAAGGTTAATTAATAATTTTGGCTTATCCCATAGTGATGTAATGTGTAGAAGTTTCCAAATTTTATGCTATAAAAAGATGGCTTTGAAAATGTATATTCATTCAGGGACTATTAGCTTGGTAAAGCATTCCTGAATCTGTTTGGCTAAACAATATTAATAATAGAAACTCCTAAATCTGTCTTAGCGTGTGGAATGCGATTTTGTCTAGTTCAGTATTCCATAACACAAGAAATGGACAGGAAAAACAGCAGCAGATGGTGCCGCTTGAGGCAGGAAAAACAGTGTGGTCTGAGGGAAAATGTCTTGAGGTTGAGAGGGCCCCACAGAAAGAGCGCTGGGGCTGCAGATTGGGAGCCCCTAGAGAAAACAAATGCTAATACTCTCATACAATTCTGTGCACGTGAAACCCAAAGCCTCTTTTTTCCCCTTATCATAGTGCTGATCTGATATTTTAAAAAATGAATCTGATTTTTGGGTCCAATTGATGGATTAAAAAAACAAACTTGGATTTGTAAAGCGGCTTTTTTTTAAAAATAATTTTTATTAAATTTAAAAAAAAATTTTTCAAAGACATACAAAAAAGAAAAGAAAACAATGACTAAACAATACAATACATAAACAAATCCATAATATCATCTTAACAAACATTACTAAGTGTTAGCACAAAACAATATCTATACTCATTAATTACTATATAACCAGCAAATATTAAAAAACTATTATTTCAAAATCCAAGACAATAAAAAATTTTCTGTGCTACCACAAATCTTTGAACAAATAATAATCACCCTGTGAATATATACAATGCCCGGAGAGTTTATTTTCTGCTCAACTCCAGAAACTTCTTTGGGATGGTACTGGTCCCGAACTATCATTTGCCATACAAGAATGATCCACAAATGGTTTCCATATGTTCCAAAATCTGTTCTCTTTTAGGTTATCCCTTTTCACTTTAATCTCCCATGTCAATTTATCATTCAGTGCTAAACTCCACATTTCTTTATACCACTCTCCAATCTGTATATCTATATCATTTTTCCAATTTCTAGCTATACATTGTCTACCCGTTGTCAATACAATTTCCAATAATTCTTTTTCATCTTTGTTTAAACCCAAACCTTCCACATTCGTTAAAAGAATGATACTTGACACCAACTTAACACTTCTACCCATTATTTCAGCAAGCTCACCTTCTATTCTTCCCCAAAAATTACAGCTCCACCACATATGTTCATATGTTCCATCAAATTCTCTACATCTCCAACATAACTTATCTCTTTTATTATCCATCTGGTAAAGTCTTAATGGCGTCAAGTACCATTGCCACAACATTTTAAAATTATGTTCTTTAATTCTTACCGACATTGTTCTCATAATCCTCTTTTTCCATTTATTTTTCCACTCATTCTCCCCAATTGTTATATTCAAATTTTGTTCCCACTTCCGTTTCAAATCCTCCTGTGGATCTACACCTCTATTCAATATGTTGTAAAGCTTACTTACAAGACCTTTAATACTACTTTCCCCTTTTCTAATCTTCCTTACCAACTCCTCAAATTCTGTATATGTTCTATCTAACCCTACTTCTTTTTTTATTTTTTGTTCCAGTTGTCCACCTTTAACTTCTGAAACCAATTCAAATTTAATATCTCAAATATTTTTTTTCTGCTCAACATCAGAATCACAAGTTTTTAAGCAATCCTTCAATAAAAGCATCCCGTTTTTATCCAATATTTCCATTTTTTCCTTATCCAACTTTATTGGGAAACACGTCATATCAGTCAATTCCAAAATTGGAGAGAGATTTGGGACCATATCCTTTTTTACCTTCTTCCACACCTCCATGAGACCTCTCATCATAGTATTATTTGACCTTTTCACCCTATCCTTTATTCCCAAAAAAAAACCATATTTCCAATATTTCTATATTCCTTCATCTCCAATTGTTCCCATATTATCTTTTCTTTTGCCAAAATCTTCACAACGTTCTTAACTTGGAAAGCTCGATAATATGCTAACAAATTTGGCATACCCAGTCCCCCCTTTTTTTGAGACAAATACCATAACTTCTTTGGTAGCCTAGATTTTTTACCTCCATTACAAAAACTGTTGAACATCTTTTGAAACTCATTAATTTCTTTCTCTTTCAGATGGATCGCTAATGTATCAAATAAAAAAATTATCTTTGGTAACAATATCATTTTACACATTGCAATCCTTCCGAACCATGACAGCTTTAACTTCTGAAGCTCTTGTATTTTATTCTTAAATTCCACTTTCAAGCTGTCATAATTCAATCGTTTAAGTTCTTCTAATTTGTTTGAAATAGTTATCCCCAAATATTTCAGCTTATCTTTAATTTGTATATTAAGTGTCGACACTATCTTACCCATCTCACTTAATTTCATATTACACAGCATCAATTCTGATTTATCCCAATTTATCTTTAATCCTGTTATAGCTTGAAATACCTGTAAATGATCTTTAATCCTGTCCATTACCAGCTCCGGGTGCTTCACCATAAGCAGAGTATCGTCTGCGTACATACTCACTTTATTACCCATAATCCCTTCTATATTTAAATCCTCCCTTATACTTTTAGCTAAAATCTCCATTGCCATAATAAACAAGATAGGAGATAATGGACAGCCCTGCCTTGTGCCAGCTTCTAACTTTACCACATCCGTAAACTCCTCATTTACTCTAACCCAAGCATTTCCTTTTTGATATAATAAATCTATAACCCTATTGAATTTATCCCCAAACCCATATTTTTTAACTATTTCCTTAATTGAAGACCACTGCAATGAATCAAATGCCTTAAAAATATCCAATGATAATAATCCCACCTTTTCCTTTGTTTGATTAACGTTGTCTATTAAATCTAATACCCTTCTAGTCAAATCTGCCATGTGTCGTCTTTTTAAAAACCCAACTTGATCAACATTTATATATTCCCCCATAAAACTACTTAAACGGTTAGCCAATATCGCTGTGAAGATCTTCGCGTCTTGGTTTATAAGTGAAATTGGTCTGTACGAATCCACTCTTTCCAAATTCTTACCAGGCTTTGGCAGAAGAACGATTGTAGTGTTATACCATGAGGTCGGAATTGATCCTCCGTCTAGTATATAATTATATAACTTCACCAATTTCGGGACCACCACCTCTTTAAATTCTTTATAGAACTCTGTCGGTAATCCATCATCCCCAGGGGCTTTCCCTATCTTCAGTCCACTTATTACCTCCTTAACCTCTTTATCAGTTATCTTTTCCTCCATTTTCTCCCTGTGCTCTAGTTTTACTCCATTCCCTAACTGTCTCTCCAATATCTTTCTAAGCTTCTCCAAATCCACTTCCTTTTTTGCATATAGTGCCTGGTAAAATTCCCTAACAATTTTACATTTGTCTCTATTCTTATTGCACCTTGAACCTTGCCTATCAACCAATACCCCAATTTCTCTTTTTTCCCTTTTAACCTTGGCTGCTCTTGCTAACAGTTTTGAGTTCTTATTACTAAATTTGAAATATTCTCTGTTTAGATAAATCAAATCTCTTTTAACTTTATCAATATCCTTACCCATTACTTACCAGAGCACATCATATGCCTCCTGAGAAATCTGTACATGAACCAAGAAGCAACAGTTAGGACAGAACACGGAATGACAGAGTGGTTTGGAATAGGAAAAGGAGTAAGACAAGGCTGCATTTTATCACCCTGCTTATTCAATCTATACACAGAGCACATAATGCGAAATGCAGGGATGGAGGAATCACAATATGGGATTAAAATTGCTGGGAGAAACATAAACAATCTGAGATATGCAGACGATACCACCCTAATGGCAGAAAGTGAGGAAGACCTAAAGAACCTCTTGATTGGGCTGAAGGAGGAGAGTGCAAAAGCTGGTTTGAGACTCAATATCAAGAAAACCAAGGTAATGGCAACAGGCCCAATCAGTTCCTGGAAAATAGATGGGGAAGAAGTAGAAGCAGTGACAGATTTTACTTTCCTGGGATCAAAGATCACGGCAGATGGGGATTGCAGCCATGAAATAAAAAGGCGACTGATTCTTGGGAGACAAGCCATGAGAAACCTGGGGAACATAGCGAAAAGCAGAGACATCACATTGCAAACAAAAATTAGAATAGTCAAAGCAATGGTATTCCCAGTGGTAATGTACGGATGTGAGAGCTGGACAATTAGGAAAGCTGAACGCAGAAGAATAGATGCCTTTGAAATGTGGTGTTGGAGGAGAGTTTTGAGAGTACCCTGGACAGCGAGGAGAACAAATAGGTCAATCTTAGAAGAAATCAACACTGACTGCTCATTGGAAGGGCTAATAGTAAAGACGAAGCTAAAGTATTTTGGACATCAAATGAGAAGGGAGGATTCACTTGAGAAGGCCCTGATGTTGGGAAAGGTGGAGGGCAAAAGAAGAAGGGGGAGGCCAAAGATGAGATGGCTAGATGGTATTGTAGACACAATGGGCACAGAACTGGGAGTGCTGAGGGGGATGGTGGAGGACAGAGGTGCCTGGAGAACAATGGTCCATAGGGTCGCAAAGGGTCGGAACCGACTGTGCGACTGAACAACAACACCCATTACTTCTGCCTTAAGTCCTTGTAATTTCATAAAAGTTTTTTTATCTTTATTTTTTGCATGCTCCTCCTGTAATTGTTTTATTTCTCTTTCTTTTTTCTATCTGTTCTGCTTTATATTTTTTATATTTAAAGCTTGCCAATTTTATACTTTCCCCCCTGAAAACCGACTTCATGGTATCCCATACAACGTTAAAATTGACCTCATTATTATCGTTCCACTGCCAACTTTCTTTCCAACTTCCCATAATTGCCTCTTTACTTTTCTGGTCTTTGAACAAATTAGGATCGTACCTCCAATTTCTTACTCTTCGAATATTTCTTTGTGCTTTCAATTCCAAGTATACTTTAGCATGATCCGATTCCTTAATAATCCCAATTTCCGTACCTTCTATATCCCCAATTAAATTTTCCGAAAGTAAAATATAATCTATTCTTGAGTAGGTCCCATGGACGTGTGAAAAAAAGGAATATGCCCTTTCCAAGCCCTTAAACTCTCTCCACGAATCCTTCAAGCCCATAACATCCATCCAATTATCCAGCACCTTCCCTTTCAAACCAATTCCGCTTCTAGCTATGTTTGTACAATCCAATCCTGATCTTATCAGATTAAAATCACCAGCAACAATAGTTTTTGCAACATTTTCCAACTCCACTATCTTCCGAATTTTTTCAAGAAACTCTGCTTGGTGGGCATTTGGAGCATAAATGTTTACCAGCATAATTTCCTCATCCTCTATTTTTCCTCTTAGCAACAGATATCTACCCTCTTGATCAGCAATCTTTTTTGTAATTTCAAATCCCAACTTTCTAGAAATCATAATTACCACCCCTCTTGCTTTCGAAGTGCCAAACGCCATCTCATAATGTTGCATCCATCCCAAATAAAGTTTGTTCGTATCTTTTGGCTTCTGATGTGTTTCCTGTAAAAACAATATATCTGGTCTATCTTTTTTCAACGCCAATTCCAATCTCCGCCTCTTAAGAACAGAACCTGTACCTTTCACATTCCATGATATTATTTTAATACTTCCCATAACCAAATTCTTTTCCCAGCTTTAAACTCTCCATCGGGCGTGCCACCAACAACCCTACCACCATACCAACTACATAAAACACACACTTTCACTCTCCCCACCTTCCCACGAAAAGCCGCCTCTGTTGCCAAAGAGGGGAGAGGGGGGACCTGCAAGATGCGCCTTGCTGTCGACGCTACGCGCTATTTACCCATTCTACCTCTATTGACTACTTAAAGCTACTAAAATCTAATGCTCATTGCTCCTTACCTATCTCCTCCTCCACCATGATCAAAGGCTCCTCTTCCTCCTCTCCCCGCTGTGGTGTTCCACCTGTAGCCCCTCCAGCTTCCTCCCTCTCATATTCCCTCCCCAAAGCTCCAGACTCCATCAATTCCTTCTTAAGGTTTTTCCATTCTTCCGAGTCCACCTTTACCAATTCCAGCAAGCTCAAATATTCCAATGGATTGGTGCCTTCATCAATAACTTGCATTCTTTTATCATTAAAAAAACGCAATTGTTGCGGGAATCTCCAGTTGTACCTTATATTTTTACTCATCAATAGTTTAGTAACAGGCCTCATCTTATACCTCCATGTTCTTTCTTTTAATGAAATATCATTATAGATTTCAACGTCAGAGCCATCAAATTTCAACGCATCAGGACCAACTCGTTTCAGATGGGCCATTACTTTTAACTTATCTGCCCAATTCGCAAATTTAACCAACACATTTCTTTGAACCACACTCCCTCTTCTTGGACCCACCCGGAATACGCTTACAAGATCCTCCTGAACAAATTCTTTCCCCATATTCAAACCATTTAACCACTGAACCACTCTCTCTCTTAACAAGTCCGGCGTGCGTTCCACCACCTGACGGATCACAATGTTCTGCTTTCTCATCATGTCTTCCACAGCATCTATCCTTCTCTCTTGTTCCTCCAATTTCATCTTATTCTCCCGCACCACCTGCTGAGTCCCTTTTACTTCCTCCTTTATGGCATTAACCTCAATTTGAACCACTTTCACATTTCCCTCCATTTTTTTCAAAGTGAAATCCACCTTTTTTGAAAAATCTGCCATTGATGACATCAGCTTGTCTTGTTTTTTCATCAATTCATTTCTGTCTTTCACCCTTGAATCCTCATTTTTCTCCAATTTTTGAAACAACTTGCCAATTTCCACCATAATTTGAGTCTGATCATATGGCACTGTGGGCGGGGATGAAGACTGAGTGGATTCCTCCATTGGTACTTTTCCTTGCTTCTTAGGCTTTACAACTGGTTCATCTTCCTTTGCTTTCCATCTTGTACCTTTATCCATAGTATTGTGATATGTAAGAGGCCCAATGCTGCAGTTCGTTGTGAAAGATAATACCGAGATAAAGCTTGTAACACTGCAACCACTGGCTCCACAGATCCAATAAAGAAATTTATATGCAAACAGAAGATCAAAAAGTTACTGTAATCCACAGAGATAAAACAAAAGGAAGCAACTCTCCCAACAGGCAGATGCAGGGTATTTTCATATCATACAGCTTCTTGCCGCAACAATCTTAGCTCTTCTAGGCCTCTGCCCTTGGAACTAATCCAGCTCTTCAGCACTCCAAAGCTTCCTTCCAGTTGCTATGTTATTTCAATGTAACCGAGTTTCCAAACAGATTATATCCAAATGCCCAGGAAACCAAAAAATACTAGGAAGGAAGCAACTTTAAAAACACTGATGCTGTTACTGTAACTCCAAAAGTGGTGATGAAAAAGAAAAAAAAAGGAGGAGGAGAAGAAAGAAAAAGAAAAAGTATTACAGTTCCAATCTCCAATCTCCAATCTCCAGTCAGAATTGTAATGCAGATAATGATCTAGAAACACCACTAAAGACACCACTGAAAAATCACAACTGTATTCCCAAAATCAAAACAGAAAAAGAGAGGGGGAACGGTAGGGGGAAAAAAAGAAAAGTCCCCCCCAACTCCAAACCCCAACAACACTTCAGGTGTTTCCAATTAGAGAAATCATCCAAACGGAGCAGATCCAATTGAGGGAGGAAATAAACAAGAGCAATGAGGAGAACAAAAAGAAGCTAAAAAGAAAAAAGAAAAAAACCACAGCCCTCTTTCAGAACTCCAAGCCGCGGCGGCGGCTTTCAATCCTTCCCGAACTCAAACAAATCCAATCTTCTCTTCCTCCCGTTCTTTCGTACTCCTCCTCCACTCGTTTCACTTCACCCCCAAAACCTTCTTTCCAAACTCCAGTCTTTGTTCGCCTTTCGGCACTATCAGCACATTTTTAACTTTCGTTCTTCGCCGCCATTACTCCTTCTCCCCCACTGTAACTTCCGTACTCCTTCGCAACCTCCGCTCTCCTTCTTGCAAACTTACTTTTTCCTTCTAGGTTTCCTTCAACAGCCGCCGCCACAGTTCTTTTTTAATTCAGTTTAAATTCCGGGCTCCGAAATCCACTTTTTTTCTTTTGATTATAGAGGTCCCATCCAGCCTCGGAATGGCTCGGTCAGCACGGAATACACTGCGCCTCCCTTGCCGCCCGATCTCCAGACTCTGACCTCAAATCTCAGCCAAGTTCAGCCCCAGATATTTAGAGCTTCGGATTACCCACTTTTTAAACAAAAAATCCACATTACTTTAGGTTTTTCGCTTTAATTCCACATTGTCCAGCGCGAGCAGACCAAACTACGTGTTACTCCATCGCGCTCCTAGCCACGCCCCTCGTAAAGCGGCTTTGAAAATCTGGGGGAGTACTGCTGACTCCGATACCAGAATTCTACCAAGCATTTTGCTGGGTCACTTTGACCCATAACATCATATCCATATTTTCCTCTTAGTCACCCAAGGACAGGAACAGAATGGACTTCAAAAGTTGTAAGTGTAAAAAATGTGAGCCCTCATGGCACAGTGGTTAAGCTGTAGTACTGCAGCCAAAACTGCTCACATTGTAAGTTCAAACCTGATGGGCTCCAGGTTGACTCAGCCTTCCATCCTTTCGAGGTCAGTAAAATGAGTACCCAGTAGCATGCTGGGGACAAAAATGCTAATTACACTGAGAACTGCCCAGACTCTAAGTACGGGTAATATGGGTGTTATATTAAGTGTAATTGCTAC
The DNA here is from genome assembly GCA_035047305.1 of Bradypodion pumilum. Classification (NCBI taxonomy): domain Eukaryota; kingdom Metazoa; phylum Chordata; class Lepidosauria; order Squamata; family Chamaeleonidae; genus Bradypodion; species Bradypodion pumilum. The sequence goes on along the minus strand of JAWDJD010000003.1, from coordinate 225,981,877 downwards.
TGCTATAAATGATACAGATTTTTCAGTAAATTATGGACATTGGGTCCTGATGGCAATTTATACATCATAATGATTGAGGACAATTAGAAATATGAACACAACAATAAGTCTTCTGATCCTATACTATTATTCCGTGTTTGCTCAGAGTGTGCTTTCAGGGTCCATTTGTCCCCAGATGACAAAGAAAGGGTAAATGTTTTTTTTTTTTTTTGGAAACTTAAATTAATCATGTATCAAATTACGGTGTTCCTTGAATTAACCATTTTCTTAATTCTATTTCTAGCATGTATTCACTGATTTTTCTTCTGCCACTGAAGAATCTCAACTTGTATTACAGGAAATATAGCTGGGAGCTTCTTTGTCTCAACATTTACACTAATTAAGACAAAAGGTACCACACTGCAAAATGGTTTACAGCTGCGCAAGTGACAATGTTGCACAATGTCTTCTACATTATGAGTCTAAATATCTGCAACAAAGCATGATTCTATGCATTTAAAAATTATGAGAAAAAACGGAAACAAGACTATTAATTACATATTTGTACAATTTCTCTCAGTATGCTTGAAAACAAGTACTTACATCTTTTAAACAGATGTTATCGAGGTCGTAGGAGCTGTTCACTGCTTCAACTAACCAGCTTTCTGGAGTGATCATGTTTAAGGTCAGGAGAAGGGACTCTGGCATTTCAAGAAAGTTTGCTCCAGGTGGAAAAGGAAAGAAATCATTGATCCCAGTGGTAGGTTCTGGCTCCAGAACAGAGCGATAAAAACTGGAACAAAAATATTAATTGTTAAACTAAAGTAGGAAAGAAGAGAAGCTGCTAAAAGGTTTTCATAATAGCTTAAACACAACACCCTGAAAACTGAACGCTCTGATCCTGTTTTACACGTTCATTATTGCAATGCACGTAACAGTGCTATTTTTGAAGCAGTCAATCCATATGCTACAAGATATTGGATGAGATCTTTTGCAGCCTTTCTTTATTTTTAATTTCCAAAGGCTTTATAGTTCTTCTAAATCAGCTCTCATTCCTACGCAACAAATTACCAGTCAAGCTCTTGACAAACACACTTTCTTTGCTGTCAACACATGCCAAAACGTGGCAATTATTACAAGTCCCTGAAAAAAGACTACAGAGTTCAAGGTATAGCATTTCCCACCAGAAAGCAGGTGTCCTCTTATTATATGGGTAAATCCAGAAGCCCTTCACAAACAAGAGGCACACCGTGATTAATCTCCTGCTCAGAACACATTTTATGCCTGGGAGAAAGCAAAACGCAAGTCACAGAAATGCATAATATTGTAACAAATGATCTAATTATTTTGGTAGATGGAACAGGTTTCCTGGCTGTTGGTTACCAAGTATAAAGCAAGTACAACAATACGACAAATAAACAGTAATATGATGAGCTCTGATAAGTGATTCTAATTATGAGCTTTCTTCATAGGACAATGTAATTTGCTTAAAGGACAATTTTGTTGCATTAATACTCCACTAATGTTGTAGAAACACCTATGGAAAGTTATTGCATTTCTGCTCAGCATGTTTTTAACACAGCACAGGTAGCAACTTAGATGCACATTTATTTAAGGTTTAGGCATAAAGGAAGTGTGGATTGCTACACATGGTTGGCAGCTGCAACTTGTATCTGAGAATGCATTCTTCCTGAAGCAGGAAAAATGCCATTGGTGTGAATTTGTTTAAGGTGGATCCCAGCTTGCCATGAAGTGACCCACACACTATGATCACGGAGCCATCTCCTGTGATACATATGAAATGAGACATGCAGGATTTAACACCGGGACTGCAATGGACTGCCATAGCCTTGAATATATTATCAAAGTGCGCCTTCAGAGCCAGTCCATCTGTCATTGCCTCTTCCGTCTCCATGACCATTGGGAATCACAAGTGGTTCCTCCTCCGCTCATTTTGCCATTGGGTCCAATGTGATGGTTTCTTGTGGCATTTCCTCCACTGAGGAGACCATTATCCCACCTAAAGGGGCTCATCCACCTGTAGCCATTGGCCCTTTTAGGGAATCAGGTTATTGATCACTGTCCAACACTTGGCATTGAATTGCTGGCTGTACGGTCTACTCCATTACCATAGCGGGATATCTGGTCAGACATAGCTACGCATGGAGCTATGTAAGAAAAAGTGGATTCTAGAAGAGTAATGGATGTGAACAGGATCAGGGAGCCATAGGCAACAAGAGATTAAGGATTAGCAATAGTTTAGATATTTTGGGTGGCTTATTTATTTATTTATTTATTTTTATTGGTTCAAATTTATATTGCCACCCACTCACTGTAGCGACTCAGGATGGCTTACAAACAATAAATTACATTACAATACAATATGTTGATGGGGGCTCAGGGGGAATGGTGGCGAAGTCCTCAACCTGCCCTGGCTTCTTCTTCCCCTCCAATCTGGCTTAGAAAGGATCATGTTATAGAAGGATTGGTGGATCTTTTTTCTGCCTCTGCTTGTTGGAGACTGGCTACCAGAAGAGGGCCGTTCAGGGTCTAAAGTGATCTTTGCTGCAGGCTTCTGAACTTATGCTGAAGGCAATAGATTTCTCACCCCTCGTTATGAGCAAGGCTCCATAAACCACAACGTCTTACTAGACCCCATATTGTTGAACATGTTGGAATAACATTTCACGCGACCTACCTGTTCAACGGTACTTCTGAAAGCTTGGATCTGCAGTTCAGGAACAGTCTCAGCCTCATATTGACAACCTCACCTAGCACCTGGGAGAAATATTTCCCGCATTAAAACCAGATTAGTTAGTATTAAACATTTCCCCATTTCATAATTAAGTACAAGCACCTTTACCCATGGAATTACTTTTATTCTTTGTATAGAGTAGCATAATTTTCCAATCCTGTAACATGGTAATACTCAGATATAATTTAAATTAGCCAATAAAATGGTAAAGTCAAACAAGAAAGGTGTGCTGTTCTGGGCTTTCTTGCACTAGAAATGCTTTTCATTCGGCAACATGGTGTAGGATCCTACATCAGATAAAGTGAACTCAACTCTACAAGAGTCAGTCCTCTGGTTACAAAAAAGAGGCAGTGCTTAAAATGCTGCACATCCAAAGTGCTGATGATATTATGATCCTGGCCGCTGGGCTAAAAGGAAGTCTGAGGTGAGATTAGTGCCAAAACCATGCCTGGTATGTTTTTCAGCACTGCCCTGTCCTCAACACGGCCTCTTCTTCCTGAAAAGTCAAGTCCTAAAACTGAAACTGGCATCATTTGCATCTTCATATTGACCAAATTTAAACGTTACCAATATCTTGAATGTTCACTACCTGTGCTAAAATGGGTATTTCCCACCTGACAGTTCATTAGGTAAAGGGAAAGATCTCTCTTGCTCGAAAGCCAATTGTGTTCAACTCTAGGTGTGTGTGTATTCATCTCTGTTTACAGCCAAAGAACCAGTGCTGTCTGCATCTGCAGGCGTGTCTATGGTCACATGGCAGGCATGACAAAACACTGAAGCACACAGAACGCTGATAACTTTCCTGCCAAATTGGTACCTGTTTGCCTACTAGCAATTTCTTGTTTTCGAACAGCTAGGTTGACAGGAGCTTGGATAGATAATAGCCGCTCACTCTATCGCACAGCACTCAGATCTAGAACTTTTCAGTCATCAAGCTTAGTGCCTTAACCACTAAGCCACCACTAAGCCATTGCAGCCCCCACCTAAAGGTCATTTCAGGTGCTAATTTGCTATTGTTATTCTACTTGGTCCCCTCTTCACCCCCACAACATATGTACTACATATATATACTCCTGTACACTAGATACTATGCTCCATGTGTCTGAGGAAATGGATTGTACAGTATCCACAAAAATTCACACTGAAATCAATTTGTTAGCCTTACAGAAAACAGATTTTTTTTCTTTTCTTTTTTTCTTGTTGGCACATTTAACACTGTAGTGCCACTGTTCTGTAGGAAAGTATCTGCTAGCTTTATTGCAGTAGTTCGTTCCTGGGGCAGCACTAATAACATGGTTTCTTTGATTGCAGCTGGAATATTTCTGCATTTAACCTAAAAATCATTCAGCGAAGCAGGTCAGTTTGAAGGTTAGCAAGCAACCCAAAGTGAACCAGCAAATTTAACTGCCAAACTATAGATTTTCCCCTGGATCTTCCACCGTACAGATCACAGCTAGTGATCAACACCAAAAACATGTGTTACCTATAGCAGTTAAGTATTAAATTAACTTAAAGTAAAGGCAATTACAAAGTTGGAATGATATACAAAAATTCTGTATCTCCTTACAATTAGCAAATGCGACAGCTTCTGTGCTTCCCTTGTTAGTGGATCTACGATACCAATGACATCAAAGAAAGGTTCATTTTGCTGTGGATCTAACTTTAGTACACTACGGGTAGGAAAGACATCAAATGTTAAAGCCAAGAATAGAAAAAAAAGGTCATGTATGACTTGAAGGCATAACATCCAAAGGGGGGGGGAATCTAATAACACAATCCTTTTACATTTTAAATTATTTTGCAAAAAAGCAGATGGTTGCAATATCATTGGATGTTTCATTACTTTGGGAAGTCATACCCGATGGAGTGAACTGCCACCATTGAATAGTAACAGTCCATCTCATGGTTTATTACAAAGCAATGACAAAATATGTCTAAAGTACTCCTTAAAATAATGGAGTATTATTTAACAACAAATCCACATGATTAAGTAACATTTGCACAGAAGGACCTATAACATTCTAAATGCAATCACAGATGCTACTAAAAAGAATGCTTCACTGAAAATTGACCTTTACAATTAAGGAGTACTAGATGAGGATGTCTAAACATAGCAGAATATTTAAATCCTCTTCTCTGAAAGAGAGGATAACCAACACTAATTTGTTAAACTGCTAGTCCCCCGCCCCCAATACATACTATGCAGTGGCTGAAATTCTGTTGTTTAGTATATAAATTGCACCAGAACAGAAACATTATTTAGTGGGGATCTGGGGAGTCAACTCCTTAGTTATTTCTATTGATTCAAGTAGGCCTACTCCAGTTGCAACTTACCATGCTAAAGTAAGTCACAACTAGAATAGGCCTATTTGAAACAACGAAACGTATGGAGAACTTAACTCATCAAAACCCCATTGATTCAATAGGCCTACTCTATTGTAATTTACCATACTAAGCAAAATACTTTCAGGTAATATTATACGCACATGAACACATGCACACATCCACAGAGGACCTGCAACAAAATGTTACAGTAAGGCACTCCTGTTCCAATCTTTCAATTATGCATTCTTCTGTTCCATTCAATTTTCTTTTCTATTCAGGTTTCTTTCCCACATTTCAGATTGAACATGAAGATGGAACATGCCAGAAGGATGTCCTCCTTCAGTTATTTATTGCGTACTATGCCACAGCAGCCCCTTCCCCACATTTGGGAAGGGGTTATTTCTGCAAACCCCACACCTCCACCAAGCCTATTGACACTACCTTCTTACTCATTGGTACCACTGCTCATACTACATAAGCAATGGCATAGATTACTCATCATCACAAAATGTGGAAAATAATATAAAGGGAAGTGAATGACAATTCTTTCTCAGATGGTTGCAATATCATTGGATGTTTCATGGATGATCAATGCAGTCTGTTAAATTGGATGATCAATACAATCTGTTAAAACACAACCATTTAGAGATGGGGTACCTGTGCTGATCTTCGAGAAATTCAATATTTCGACGGGCATCCATTTTTGGCAATGAAGAAAGAAGCGCATTTACTTTCATTACTAAGTTACTGCCACTTAAAAAGAGAAAGGGGAGAGGGAAAAATGTACTTTGATTATTCTCTAAATTATCCTTTCAGGAAAGCAATGTACTGAAGGCTGTTAAAATCCTGAACAGGAGAAGAAATGACAGTGCCTAAAGGCATTAGGATTTCTGAATGTCTAAAACTAATAACAGCTAAAATGCTCTTGCATAGTTAAACTAGAAGAAAGGAAATGGCATAATGTGCAGTGGCAAGCAGTTGCTAATTAATGAATCCTGGCTTGGAGTCCTCATTGCATGCCAGTCAGGAATCAAGTGCTAATCAAACATCAATTAGCAACAATTTGCTGCTGTGAGTTATGCCATTTCTCTTCTGCCAGGACATCTACACAGATCAATTGGGAACAGGATTTATGAAACATCAGGAAGCAGGAAATTAGAATAGCAAACACAAATATTAGCTTTTGAGTCATATCCTTCTTGTTTATACTCCTTGGGCTTTGTTATACATTTCTTTTTTGTTTGTTCATTCCAACAGTAAGCAAACCATATTTGCTGAAGTTTTCTGAAAGAAATTTATCAACCCTCACCATTTTTTCCTGGGAAAGTTGGTATTTAGACTAGATTCAGCACCGATAAAGATTGAAACCTCATATTTTAAACCTGACTTATGAGACAAAATTGACTTATTGCACAATTAATTTGGGATAGCAAGGGTCACTGACTATCCTTCCATGGGCTGAACAAAGTAAAATATTTTAATTTATTTTTCTTAACTCTGATTTGTAACGCTCTCTACAGGTATCTGCATAAGCTGAAGGCACTAAAAATCAGCTACCTTGTTATTTCTTACTCCCAGTTTCATAAATAAAAATTAATTATTCTATGCAGTGGAATCTATTGCACTGTATTTGTTACGGTTGGGTTTTTTTGTATCAGTGTCCAAGACAGGCAAAAACAATGGGCTAAATCCAATATTAATGTTATCTACAGCAGGCATACTTAAATCGATGAGATTTAGCATTAGCTGTGGTGAACAAATACCATTCATGCTGATGAGCCTATTTAAGGTGGAAATGTTATTACATGTAGCACAATGCATTACACATTTGTGAGGGAAAGCCCATCCTCTTTATTTTCTTAAATTAAGAATTAAACTAAAGCACTATGAAAGCAATAGCATTAACACCAGGCTGCAATAATCACCTCACTATAAGCTTTGTAATGACCGCTCACTGTAGTTTCATGCTTCCACCAGATATAGAAGCTATAGTTGCATTCTGGACTACCATTTACTCTCTCTCAATCTCACCTCCATAAGGCTTTGTTTCCATATATTTGGCTGATATAGTTAGTCTCATAATACTCACTTGTGAACTGAACATTTCCATGGGGGTAAAGCTTTGGGTGCCGTCACTGTCTGAGGTAAATCTTACCTGTTACTAGAAATGGTGAGGTACACAGAAAGAGCCTCCTCGAAGATTGTGGTATTTTTGAATCACAATCCGGCGTATCCTGGTAACAGCAACCTTGTGTTGCCGGCTAATCTTTCTCACACTAGGTCAGGTGAAAGGAACTACAGAATGAACTCACAAAAAGATGCCTTCATTTTGGCAGTTTCACATCTGGACTAGACACGGAAGAAGAAAACTAGAAATAGAGGTATGCACAGAGGCAGCCTCTTTACTGGGAAGTTCAACAACCCCGGGACTTTGGAGTTTTCGGCATAGAAATCAGTGAAACCTGTTAACTTGTAAAAATTGTCAACTAAAGGCACATGTTGCTATGCTAAAGAGTAATGTTGGTTTGAGATATTTTATCCTTTTACATAGGAACCATTTTAATAAAAATGATTGTAACATTTAGAGAACAATCCTAAATACACATACTGAGAAGCTCAGCTGTATTTAAGCAGATTTTCTCCCAGGTTCCCTTAGACATGATCTCTTTTCCATTGTGAAGACAAAGACATTAAAATTAATTGCCAACAATCAGATTTGGAAAGAAATTCACATTGTTCTCAGCTAAACTATATCTACTAAAACACACACATTCACTCTCTCAATAAATTAAACCTCACAACCCTCCACCCTCCCTCTATTACCGTTTACTGTCAATGCCCATTTCCTTGACAAGGCTTTTAATCTGTACAGCAGCTGCACTTAGTGTTATTTGCTCCAACAAGTCAAAATCTTCTGGATTCAATTCATTTTCATGTACAGGGGCTATTACCTGTATAAACAAAAATTGAGACAGCAAGACCCATTATTAAGATGGAGGGGGGCAGCTACATTCACTATCTTGTTTTTTAAAGGTCAAAGACATCATCCTGAATTGCAACCAGACACAGACTATTGGCCAATGAAGAAGTTTGTTCCTAACAATATATTCTATACTATTTATATCAGTTAATATTATCCTGACTCTTCATTCTGAACCAAACAAAATAGTCTACAATTGTTAGAATCAGGAGCACATGGGACATCTCTTCTTTAACAGATGCCTCTGAGCTGGCTACTGGTTTATGGATTTAGGAGTTAGTCCTAAGCCTAACATCCTCCACTCTCTAGGATCCTACTTCTCTCTATAGTAGTTCTACTGAAGGAATGTCCTACTTCTTCATCCTGAAAAAATGTTCTGCCACTGGAGGAGGGGGAGATCCCCTTCCAGACCAGCTGTCTGGTTGTGCCTAAACATGCCCCAAGAGCACCTATGGAGCTTGGAGTCCTCTTTCCCTTGAAGAGTATTTTGCTGATTGTACACCTTATCTTCTAGATATAGTATCTTGCAAGGCTTCCATGACTACTAGGGTTTTTTCACTCACTGACAGTACTCTAGGTAGACCCAATACCAACCAAATCAAGGAAGGGAGGAGGAACCCCTTCTTTGTTAAAATAACATTTCCCCCCACTCTGAGCAACCAAAGTGTATGTTAGATGGGACAGTATTTTCCCCTCAGTAGTAGCCTTCATTACTAGATCACAACCCAAAGGCTCCTTGAGTTCTCAGGTCTTGTAATGCTGAAAGGAGTCACAGTGATACCTATGGCTTGTCCTGGGAAAATATACAGGTGAAACTCGGAAAATTAGAATATTGTGCAAATGTTCATTCAGTTCAGTAATGCAACTTAAAAGGTGAAACAAATATATGAGATAGATTCATTACATGCAAAGCAAGATAGTTCAAGCCTTACTTTGTTATAATATTGATGCTTATGGCTTACAGCTTATGTAAACTCCAACTCCCCAATCTCATGTACCCCAAATCATTACATAATCTCGTGTACGCTGTACGCCATGATCATCACAATTATAACAAATTAAGGCATGACATATCTCGCTTTGCATGTAGTGAGTCTATCTCATATATTTATTTCACCTTTTAAGTGAAATGAATGGACATTTGCACAATATTCTAATTTTCTGAGTTTCACCTGTATGTATCAGAAGCACATGATTCGGAAGCTGATGCCTTCTCTTTTTTTTGAATCTGCATCTAGCCACCTTTTCACTGGCTAGGGAGGGTGCTTAGCTACACAAGCAAGAACCAATCTAGGAGTCTCCCTTTCCAGTGTCCAAAAAATGACCCCTCCTCCCAATCAGAGTACTGTACAGTGGAACCTCATACAACAATCGCCCCATATAGCAACAAAATCGCAAAACAATTAGGTTTGGGGGGAAATGGAGTCCCGCATAACAATGTTCCCTATGGAAAAAATTGTACAACAAATTTTCAATGGGAAAAACCACTTAGCAAAAAAAATCATTGTACGATGCATCCCATAGGGAAAATCGCTATACGATGCATGTATCATATAGCAATTGTTTCATACAACAACGAGCCCCATGGAACAGATTAAAATCATTGTATGAGGTATATGGGAAGGTATACAAAATGTATAGTATATTCAGGCACCATCTGAAGATGTATTTATATGCATTTTTGTTCGAGAATTTTGTACTCTTCAGATGGTGTCTGCCATTTAATGATTTTAATCTACTATTATTCTCTTGCTCTACACCACTTAGCCTAGGAGTTCTCAACCTTTTTAAGTCGGGGGCCAGGTCACACTTCCTCAGACAGCTTCGGGAAATGGATGGCCATTTTGCCCTTCCTCCACCACATGGCACTTCCGGGTGTGGTGGAGGTGGGGGGGGGAGGGTACATGAAATGGCGCCACCGGCTGCATCTGGCCCATGGGCCACAGGTTGAAAATCCCTGACTTAAGACATTGTCTTATAATCAGCAATCTAGAAATGTTAGTAAATACATAACGCTAAAAAGGGGTTGTGTACCTGAGCAAGACATGTGGAGGAAGAAGAAAACAAAAAAAAAAAAAAGATGTGGTCTATGAGGTGTAGCAGAAGCAAGGAGACATATTTTCAGGGACATAGAGAGAAGCCCCACTATACCTGGCTAAGTTAAATAAAAAGCTTGATGCAAAGGGTCTACCTAAATTCCAAGAAAGCCCTTCAGGGGCCAGTGGGGAAAAGACCATTTGATCAGAATTTCTTGTTTCTTCCTTCGTGAGTTTTAATGTAGGAACAGAATGAATATCTCCTTTACAGAAGTCCAAAGGAGAAGGAAAAAAACCAAGAAGCTGAAAATGACGACGGCTTACCCTGCCATTACTAACAACAGCCATTTGCCCTGGAAGCAGCCGAAGAACCTCCTTGCAAAATACCCTCTGAGCTTGAATTATGTCAATACCCAGTGTGTGGTATTTCTTCTCAAAAGTGTCATCATCCATGCCCTAGAATGGAAGTGATGAGATGGTATTCCAGGTCAGGAATTTTTTAAAATAATAAACAAAACACATCTATGTTGGCAAGGAGAAATGCTGTTGATGTGGCCCGATATTGTGCGGATGTCATCTAGCCCCTTACTTCCTTTTTGTTTTAGATGTTAATTTTAGCTTTGTATGTTATTATATGCTGGTGATGCCTCTGACACAAATAAAAAATCTAAACTCTCTCCCCAAAGAGAGGTTGAATGTAAAAGCCAGCCTTAAAAAATAAAAAATAAAATTAATGAAAGAACAACAAAAATAAATTGTAACAAAATTATAATTAAAGTTTTTAATAACCAATAATGCCTTCCTGGGCACTTAATTATTGTTTTCCTTCAACTCATGGCATGGCTGTACTTAAACAAAATCAAACACAAATGGATGACACAAGACAGTTTGTAGCAAGAGGGAAAATTATATTCATTCCTTTCAAGACTGGGATAGGAGGTGACTTTCTTCTCTGATGTTGTATAGAGCTCTTTTTCTTCACAAAATATCAGATGAGAATATTAGAAGGAAATTCCTTCTAATTTTCTCAACAAAAGAGCTTTTTTCATGTATAAAAATTACATCCCAGAAAAGGAGAATTAGTCTAGGCAGAGCCGCCATCAGAAATTTCTGGGCCCCATACTGAGCAATCCTATTGCCCCCCCACCCACCCACACACACAAACATATATTTTTATCTGTAGCGGCAAGGCCCCTGCCAGCTCAGGTCCCTATACGGCAATACTAGTAGTACTGCCCTGATGGCGGCCCTAAGTCTAGGTATCTTGCTTAAGATGCTAATTTTCCATATCCTATGAATTTTCCTTCCTCTTTTATTAATGGGAGAACATTCAACATGGCAAGTCCCTGTTCCAATACAACATGGAAGGATACACGCCAAGAAAAACTTCACAACATCAACCACCCAAGTATATTACCCAGCCATACCTCAGGATACAGAACCCTCTATTTGATATTAGCATCATCTTGAATATTCAATGCAAGGGATGATTTCTTTTACTAATATACCGAAATCCTAAGACATTGTCTGATTACTTTGATTTACAAAAGATCCCCCCCCTCCCGCAAGACTCTTTCTTCAAAAGAAAAAAACAAGTTGAAATTGTTAACGGCAATGACTGTAGAAGGGCACTCTCCTGACTTAAAAACATGAGCATAATCAACTTACTGAAACGGAAAATTATTGCATTTGAGGCACACTACATACAGCAGCACTGGGTGTGTGTGTGTTTTCAGCAAACATGAGATGACAGAATACAATTAACAAGTGCTAACCGAAACAAAATACTTCTTGATTTTAGCTCCTGTTGCAAGTGCCTTTGCTGCCTCCTCCTTAAGAATCCGACCGAGAAAGTTTTTCACACTTGTATTTTTCTGGGTCAAGAATGCCGCCAAGACTGCTCTCGCAATGACAGTGTTATCTTCGGTTATTTTTGAGGCAGGATTATTCACAATCCCAAACCGCGTGTGAGTGCTCGATTTCTGTAAGACAAACACATTTTACCCATTTGCACAATGAGTGATATCCTAACTGTTATTTTTACATGTTGATTCTACGGAGGAGTGCAGTAGCCCCACCATCTCCATCACCCTTCTCTACCTAGTGGGCCACAGTCCTTTCCAGAATTTTCTAGCTAGAGAGTAGTCAGAAGTGGTTTATTATTCCCTTCCTCTGAGACACCCTAGAAAAACCTCTTGATCCACTGCAAAATACCAAAACCACTGAGCGTCCAAACAGTTGTATTCTCACTAAAATCAGTGAGTTGTATATTAGCCAGAATTTATTTGTCCTACTGACTTTGGCAAAGCTAACAGCATAAATAACGTTGTTTGGGGGGGGGGGGTTAACCCAATTGGGATGGGACTTTTGGGTTCACTAGAATTCGAGAAAACATGAAAGAGGCCATTTCTTTTCTCCTTTTTTTGGGAGAGTTTGTGTCTTTTCAAGGATTCAAGAAATAAAGCTTCTTGAACTCAAAGAATGAGTTTAAACAAAAAGGAGGCATAAAATTTTAGTTGTTTTTTTATGTTTCCCTCTTTCATGAAACCTCTCCTTTACTCTCCTCCCTTTACTTGCCACTATTCACTTTCTCAGCCTCTGTTAGCTTTGTCAGCCCTGTTGTTTTCCCTTTCCCTTATCATTTCCACATCACTGCAACTAAGTGGGGAAAAGTTAAGTCTAATGAGGTTTCCTCTTTTGTAGTATAGGAAAGAAAAAGGGGGCATGTAAAAACTAAAAACTCAAGAGACACTACTCTGACAGAAGCTGAACCAAATTGGAAACAAACGTTCCTTCCATCCACACATCCCTACAACACACAGATAGCAGTTTATAAACAAAGGGGGGACAATATTTCATTTCCAGACATTATGAAAAGCTTAATGAAAGATCAGGGCATCCAATCAGGTTTAAAGAGCAGTTATTTACTTGGAGGGGCAGTACTTCAAAGTTTATTTATTTAATCAGTGATCATGTCCATTCTCTAAACCAGGGGTACCCAACCACTGGGCCACAGACCGATACCAGGCCACAGGCTGTCCTGAACCAGACCATGGGGGTGGGTGGTGTTGGGAGCCCCAAAGACAGCCTTCTGCCCTCAACATGCTCCACTGAGTCTGCCTGGCCAATGGAGCAAAAGCACGGGCTTCAGACACAGCAGATAGGCAGGTGGCTGGGCCCCTCCTCCATGTTGCTTAACTATGGCGGAGTTCCACCACCTGCTTGTGTGCAATGTGATACTGCACTGCTTGAGTAAAATGGTGTGGCTGACAGGCAGCTGGGCCCCTCCTCTTTGTTTTTGAGTTACAGCGGGGCTCCTCCCCCGCCTGTGCACAGTGAGGTATCACACTGCCCATATTCAAGCTGTGGCTGGCAAACGAGAGAGATTGGAAAAACTGAAATATATACTCTGTGAATATATTTTGAGAATATAACATATCTGTATGTTATTGCAGTGCTCCACAAATTTGTTCTCAAAGCCTAGCAACAGGTCATGTTTTGTGCATTAACATTAGTTACATTGATATCTAGGCTGAAAAAGATTTATATTGTATACTTAATAAATTATATATTATGCACTTTATCGTATTTTATTATGCGCTTGCACTGTCCAATCCCACCACTCCCACTTACCGGTTTGTGGAAAAATTGTTTAACATGAAACTGGTCCGTGGTATAAAAAAGGTTGGGTACCCCTGCTCTAAACACAGAAATGCAGAACACCATAAGGACTGAATTAATTATGGACTGGCTGAATCCTATAATTTTGAGTTAACATACCTTTAAAATAAAATGCATGTATAGAATGAACTTGTATAATTGCAGACAATACAGAGCTGTCAATGCAAATAAGCCCTTTCATCTGGCCTATTTCTTTCAGCTAATGGGTCTTTCTTTAGTCTTTATTACTCTTGTTGGCAAGATTCATTTCACAGGGAATGACAACTTCAAAATCACTGTCAGCTTCAAAAATTATTCAGTCATTAAAATTTCACAAGTTATTTTGTCCCTTAAAACTTTAATGATAAGGAAAGGGAATGGGATCATTAGTTTAGCTGTAGTCACTGTCTAACGAATATATCTGCTGCTCTTTCCATTTTCATCACTATTCTCCGAAGGGCTATCGAGGGGACAATTTACCAAAGTTCATGTAATGCAGAGTTTTAAGGAACTGACCAGGTGTTTCAGTGCACTAGAAAGCAGCTGCCTTCCATCTGTTCTGTCAAAATCAGCAACAATCCACATGGTAACTGGATATATTATATTTTCATCTGAAAAATCAGCATAACCAAGTTTATAATATTTTCAGTGTTCAAGACAGGTGAATGGAATGAAAAAGTGTGGGGGAAGAACAAATACATGGGTCATTTCACAGAGAACGAGTTCAAAACCTGCTAGTCAAATAAGGAGATCATGCTGATCTGCATCTCCAACCCTACATTTTTTTAAAAAAAATTTAATTATGTCCTTAAGGTACCCAAGCAGATTCTCCATCCATCAGTATGTTGAAAACTGGAATGGAGTATTTCTAGAAGACTGGTTAAAAGAGCAAACCTATGCTTCACTTGCTTAGAAGTAAAGGCCCACTAAATCCAAGAGTACTTACCTCCTAGTACAGGTCTAAACTTAAATTTAAATCAGAAGTGGGGGTGAGAGAGGGAGGGACCATGTTGGTTAATGCCATGAAGGACAAAGCTGCAGATGATGGAAACAAGACTACTTTCCACTAGAGTTTCAAGAACCTTGCAGCCAGCAGGGCCATCGTGTGGGCAGTTGAACACATCTGTTAACCTTAAAGGTGCCAAAAAGCCGTTTTTGGTCCAAATACAGCTCCAAGAAAAAAAAATTCTCCAAGCTCTTTCCACAGCAGACAGATCCAGTCAATTCTCCTCTGTCAACAGCAAGAATCGCTACTGCTATATATCATGCACAACCCATGGATTATCTTAGAAACGCTATTAGTCTGCTCAATGGACCTTCACAAACCACTTAAAAAGTGTTCTTCAGCCTGGACACATGGAGTCCTGAGTGATTTAGCCAAATCACAGGTCAAGATCTCCATGCTCCAGTAGGCTCCATGGCTTTACTGTTTCTTTAACTATGGCATAGTATCAGTGTAATGTAAGTATATCTTCCTTATCTCTCCATCTTTTATATAAGACCTGGATTACATTATGGATTCATATATTAACTTCTGCCCACACGTCTTCTTCATCATCGCCATCATCTTTTTTAAAAAAAGATAATCACAATGCATCTATGTATGGATATTAACTGTAAGCACAATTAGCAACAGAATATTATTTTATGGACCATAATTCCCACAATTTTCTAGCCTGCACCCAGCTGCGATGCCAGATAAGGAGATCTGGGACTTGTAGTCCAGAAGAGTAACTTTGCCCACCTCTCAAGTTACAACCATGATTCCAAACATAAACAGGATTAATGGTGCATAAGAAATAGCTCAAAATTAAAAAAGAGGCAGAATGCCATCAAATGTGAGAGCCTATGACAAGCAAACATTATCCTACCCATGCAGTACATTTCCAGTTGAAATGGTTGAGATACAATATTCCTTGTATAAAAACCTACAGCTACATACAAATATTATTAACAGGCATCAAGAGATGCGATTAACAGGCATTAACAGCAAAGATACAATATGCAAGTGAACCAGCATGCAACATATTTATGTAACTCATAACAAGATGCAGTGACTTGGTTTTAATAACAAAGAAGTGGACCCTTTTAAAAGCTGAATATTTCCCCAGTGGAAACATTTAAACATACCTATCTCTTTTTTAAAAAGACAGAAAAAATAAGGTACATTTTCTTTGCAACTGAGTGAATTCTCTTTGTAATCTATTAAGCCATTGTTTTGTAGCTTTACTAAAATTTAGGTTTAGTAAATCACAGATATATTTCTTATGCAAGCTGACTATTTCCTAGATGTATTATTGTTAAAACCATGGTAATTTCTCTTGGCTGTATCTAGACACAATGTTCTTTTTAGGCAAGGTACAGCAGTAGATTGTAATTTAAAGCCACAGATATTGACTGGCCACAAATTAGAGGAGAGATATTGGTATGAAATGGTATTGCAAACAGTGGCTTATGTTAACTAGCGTAAAAAATTTAAAAATCATACAACAACCAAGTTTAGGGCAGAATATTTATTTGTAAGATAAGCAGCAGGGATCTTTGGCACTCTATGTCCTCTGAGAAAAGGACTGAAGATCAATAAGATATACACCTTGATGTCATTGAACATTTGAGACATTTTACTAAGATTAAAACAATCAACCAGCACAGTTAACAATTAGGTCTGCACCAGGTTTGCATGCAATATTATGTACTGTGCTTCAAAAACAAGGAAAACCAGACCTACCTTTCCTTGTAATGTACTTCATGTTTTCTGAAATAACAAAAATCTTATCCTGAGAGTCCAAGAAGGAAAAAGTTGAGAAATCCTTTGTATCTATAGGCACTGGAGAAGTAAAAAAGTGGCTTGTTAGAATTAAATATGTAAACAAAATAGGTACAAAGGAAGGAAGGAAAGAAATAAGTACTTGGTCTACCTGATGGGGTTATAAAGTTCAGGTATCTTCTTTCAGTGCTAAGAATTTTTTCATTTACATGAGAAACCACATTCTGTTGTTCCATAATGAAATCAACAGCATCTTTATGATCATTCAGCTGGCCCTGTAAAGAAAGCCACAGAGACATCACTCTGACTTCTGCACCACTCAACATCTTTTTATTAACTATAATGATCAGTGTTACAAAGTACCTAATTGTTTGGCATCAAATTGATGCCATACTAAGATAGGTAAGTCACCTGCAAGATCCTTCAGGTCCTTCTGTTCTTTATTGATTTAACTAATGAGCAATCTAGAACTGCAGGTTAGACTGTTTCCAAAATGATGATATTTTTGCATGAATGGGGGTTAACCCAGCCTTGGTTCTACTGGTCTGGAAGGACTATAACATCATCAAACACTGTGAGTGCTGATTCTTATGTCTGATGCCCATAAGCAGTTTTTGCTGAGTTTTCTAGTCTTCCTGCTAGAGTTGTGTTTTTGCTTTAGAATAGATGCTGGACCTGGGGGTTCAGGCTTCCTACTTTCTATCCTGCCAGTCCTCTAAGGTTACCCAAGACATAACTTGTATGAAGGGACATCACCACTGACTTCATTGTCACAGACAGATCATAGCACTTCTTTCCTCTAACACTGTCTTTAATACAACTATTTAACACAGGGGTTCTCTACTTTTTCAAGCTGAGGGCCGGGTCACACTCCTTCAGACAGCTTCGGGGGCCGGACGGCCATTTTGCCCTGCCTGCATGATGGGGGCAGCCTGTACATTAAATAGGAACCACAGATGGCATTTCTGGGTGTGGTGGAGGCAGTGGGGGGGGTGTGCCGCAGGTCGCACATGGGCCGTAGGTTGAGAACTCCTGATTTAACATACCCATTAACAAACGATGCAACCCTTCCATAGGAAAAAGTAATATAGCAAGTAATATGTGGAAGGAGATGTCTTTTATCCAGTCCACATTTTCTTACAATATCCATGAGTGTCCCATGGCTCAAAGCGTTTCAAAGTCTAACGAGTGCTTAGTTAAATTCTAAAGCATGGATAATCATTATATATTAGGCTTCAAAATCATGACTGCAAATTAAAATAATGATGCCATTTAGGTTCTCACCACATTAATTCCAAACCACCTCATTATAAATGATGTAGAATATATGCATAGCTAAAGAAATCTCCTAGCCAATATTTCACTGCACATTCTTTAATTTTTAAAAAAATCAAATGGTAAACATACCATGAACACTGCCCGCTGAAAGGATTCCGTGGCATCCATAATCTTCAGCAGGGAGCTCCCTAGCTCTCCCACATTTATCTCTTTTCTGTCAAAGGGCACACCATTAAAGAGAGCTTGAGGCAACTGGCCCAGGCCTGTCTTCTTATAAAACGCTGCTCCTGCCTAGACAGATCAGGGCATGTCACAATTACACAGAATGGAGCTGACTGCAGAAAAGAAGTGATTAGACAGAAAGAAACAATGAACACAAACATGTGTGTATATTTTGGGGTGTGTGTGCATGTGTGTGAATAGAAAAGGAGGGAAATGGTTTAATATTTCCTTACAAAAAACCCCAGAGCTGTTAATTTACAGATGGGATTATGCTTTCTTGAAACAATGGCTTGAATTCAATTCCTAGTCTCAACTAAAGTAGGTCCACTGAATCAATGGGACTTTTACAAACTTTCCCTTACCAACCAACAGATAGTTGGTCTAGTTTAATCAGGGTTAGCAACATAGTTGAGACCAATTTATGGTATACTATTTTTAAAATTTGCAAAGACTCAACTTGTGCTTCAAGACTAGAGTGTAGCTGACGGCATATGAATACTTGCACTTCAGTTATAAAGACATGGAGAGCTATGGTATAAACACACAGGGAAGCAAAGAGCACTGTCAGAGTGAAACAATATTTTCGGGAAGGTTTTCTGTACTGTTCTGAAGGTCAGCTGCTAGTTCTGTTCTGATGCTTACTGACAAGCCAAAACAATATTAAGCAGAAGTCACATTCAACGTAGGTACGACTAACAGTGAGATTCTTTATGTGTCTAGATTAATTCACTTAATTGTCAGATAAGGGTGTCATGTGATTGCAATCTGGAAAAACGGGGTGCGGTACCATCAGTACGCGGATGACACTCAGTTGTAAATCTCGGCCCGTGGGGACCCCAGTGATGCTGTTGAAATCCTATCCCATTGGGGTCTGGATGGGGGCCAATGGGCTTCGGCTGAATCCCAGCAAGACAGAGTGGCTGTGGATAAGGGGCCCCGTGTTATCCAGGGAGTTACCATCTTTGGTACTGGATGGGACTGTTTTGCCCCAGACAGACCCAGTGCGCAACTTGGGGGTCCTTCTGGACTCGCGGCTGCTGCTAGAAGAACAAGTAGCGGCTGTGGCCAGGAGGGCTTTTGCCCAACTTCGGGTGATTCGCCAGTTGCGCACGCTCCTGGACCGGGGCTCCTTGCTTATGGTCACCCATGCTCTGGTCACTTCCCGACTAGATTATTGTAATGCGCTCTACATGGGGCTGCCCTTGACGACCATTCGGAGGCTGCAGCTGGTCCAGAATGCGGCAGCCCGGGTGGTGATGGGATGTGGGCGATATGCCCATGCCTCACCGCTACTTCGGGAGCTGCACTGGTTACCAGTTTGTCTCCGGGTGCAATTCAAGGTGCTGGTTTTGACCTTTAAAGCCCTATATGGCAGTGGGCCAGGATACCTTAGAGACCGCATCGTCCCAAGAGTGTCTGCCCGTCCAACTAGAGTGGACCGGAGGGGCTCTCTAATGGTGCCATCAGTTAGGGGTGCACATCTGTCTAGCACCCGAAGGAGGGCCTTCTCCGTGGCCGCACCAACTCTCTGGAACCTCCTGCCAACAGATCTAAGACTTCAAAGAGAATTGCTGCCCTTCAGGAAAGGATTGAAGACCTGGCTGGCAGGGCAGGTGTGGGGCCCGAATGGGAACACGGTCCCCGCCTGCTGGCTTATCTAAACAATTAAGAACTCTCTCTTCTTCTTTTTATAGTGGGTGGGATGGGTGGGTGGGATATGGGTTTTTTAAAGTGGGTGGGATATGGGGCTTTTAAAATGTTTTTATGTGTTTTTAGAACTTGTTGTAATGCCGCCCTGAGTCGGGTTCTGCCTGAGTGGGCGGCATATATAAATATGACTATTAAATTAAATTAAATTAAATTAAAAACATTAGAATCACACCCCACTCAACCCCTAAGCACGATATAATATGGCATCTGTTTAAAATGCCATAGTGACACATACATTTCAAACATTGGAACACTAACTCACACTGTTATACTGATACCAGAGGACAGAAATGGGTGTCATTGGTAGCTGTTATTGGAGAAGAGGAAATACCGAGGCCAGAATCCAGTTGGTATCGAGGTAAGGTTTGTGTAACTTTGTCATGGCTAATTGTGGCTAACTGATAAAGTGACAAGGTGCTGAGGCATATCTAAGCTTCACTGGTCAAATGCTTGATTATGTAACCAAGATGTACCGCAAAACTTCTTCAATTAGCCACATTTGGCTGCAGCAAGTTAAAAGCAAAAATTAAAATTCCAGACAGAATCTCCTTAATCATCTACCACTCTAGAATCATACTTTCAGTGCTAAACACAACAGAGGATTTGTGTGTCTAAGTTCTTTTGTTCACAGTAATTTTTTTCTCTTCCTTTTGCAATGCTCTATTCTTTCTACCTTTCGATTCTCATCATATTCAGAGTCAACACCCAGGATATCTTGCATATCGGTATGAGGAAATGCACCATGAAAAACACGCTTCACATGTTCCACAGAAAGTATACCTCCATCTTTTACTTCATGGTACATCTAATTAGAAAGAGAGAAGGGACAAAGAAATGAGATACCACATTCTACTGATGTATTCATTTTATATTAATTTTTATTATCCCATTGAAAGTGGATTTTAAAGCCTGCCATCACACAGTCATAGACTCGTCTAGTTTATTTTATTACCCACTTTTCATCAGTAACCAAGAGACGGTATACTTTAATACTTTTGACCAATTAAATGTTAATGAACTTCACTCTTAAATTCATATATCATATTCATTTTTGTGCACTAAGGAGAAAAATAGATTCTGGAAAAAGAATAAAACTAGCATTTGTTTTCTACACAATAATGCATATCAATCTCAGGTCATTCCCATATGTAGACACAAGATCAGTCAAGGGACAAAGGAAAATACGTACATCAGGAGTTCTCAACCTTTTTAAGCTGAGGGTCGGATCATGCTCCCTCAGATAGCTTCAGGGGCCGGATAGCCATTTTGCCCTTCCTCCACCACATGGCACTTCCTGGTGTGGTGGAGGTAGTGGTGGGGGCCGTATGAAATGGTGCTGCAGGCTGCATCCGGCCCACAGGTTGAGAATCCTAATTTACATAATAAAACCATCTCCACAGTCTACTCTGCTTTGGGAGCCCATACTGCTAAATATGCATAACATAGCATAACAGAACTATTTAGATTAAGACAATGGAACACAAAATATCACAACTATAGATCAAAACTTATTAGAAACTGCAATATTTTTATTACTGGCATTAAAACTTGGAGCAGTCCCATAGAACAGCTCAAGGCATGTGAAATCCTGCTGTCTTCAAGGAAACAAATAACAAATTCAAATATGACTTTTCTTAAATCATTATTTTATTGAACTGCTTCAATATGGAGCAATGAGATCAAAAGAATATACAGTAGAATCTGTATATTCCTTTGTCACACTCACATATATAACATTGGTATCACTAGGTGGGTTGGGGGGGGCTGTTAGCTCAGGAGGGTTTTCGCCCCCCCCCCCCGGCTACGGCTCTGGGTGAAGAGTGTTTAACTGATGGGGGGGAAGGAGTTTTGATACCAATGTGAATGGTATCATTTTCTATCTGAATGTTGACTAAACCTGCAATGTATCTATATTTTGGAATGTTTATGCTGGTAAGCCTGTTCCCAATAAGCCTATTTATAAATCACTGCTTTACATTTTTGAGAGACCTTTTAAAGGGTTTAATATTTCAGCTCCTGCAGCTAGGAATCCTTCTAAATAATAAAAAAGTGTGTGATACCACCATTCTCCTTTAAAATAATCAAGTTTTGTCTTTTCAATTTATGTAAGCTATTTAAATTTTGAGATATAAAAGGTTGCTTGTTTCTGCACAGGACTTAAATAGTTTTATATTTTACAAATCCATAACTCCAAAGTCCTTTACCCAAACTTCTCCAAATTTGGCACAGAGGAAGAACAGACTGTCTTCTACATCTGTGCCATATTTGGTGTGGAAATTTATTTTATTTATTTAAAACATTTCTACTCCGCTTCCCTCACTCGAGAGTTACCCGAAGCGGCTCAACAACATAATTAAAACAACAATAAAATAATTTAACTCCCCTCCCTCCAAATTAAAAACCCCATTTTAAAAACCATCTAAAATCCCTTCCCTCCCAACACACTTAAAAAGCAATCAGGACAAAAACCAATATGGGCTAAAAGAGCCAGCAGGACTGGGAAGTTGATGCATCCATGCCCCATGCCCGCTGGCATAGCCATGTTTTCAGTTGTTTTCTAAAGGGGAGCAACTCCATCTGGAGGCATAGTTCGAGTGGCAAGAGGTTTCAAAGGGCCGGGCCTGACACGGAGAAGGTCCTCCTCCTGTTCTCTGCAAGGTGGGCTTCTTTCGCTGAAGGGCCCATAACCGAGCTTCTCCGTTCTGCCCTCGTAGGACGGGTATGACACCTTGGGGTGATGCAGTCTCTTAGATAGCCTGGACCACTGCCATGAAGGGCTTGGAGAAGTTTGGGTGTCCCCCCCCCCCATTTTTAGAATTGCCTTGTAGAATGTTGTTTTGCTCTGCTCTCATGCAGTTGCAATTCATCCAGACCCTAAATTTGTACAAATGTGCAAGCATTATAATACAGAGAACCAGTTTGCTATAGTTGATATAGTGTTGGATTAGGATTTGGGAGGCCTGGATTCAAGTTCCTGTTTGGTTGCGTAAATTCACGATTAATTAAATACCTTACAGACCTTGAAAACTTTATTAGTGTCAGCATAAATCAAATGTAACTAATGGCTTTTCTTTCAGTAATGTCTAACATGGAGCTTCGTCCTTCAGAATATATGGTTTCATGAATGATATATAAATACGGCAACCAGACTGATTTTGGGTTCTGGCCAGCTTGATCATATTACCCCAGTTTTGGATAGCCTGCATTTGCTACCCATGGTGTTCGGTGCCAGGTTGAAGATTCTGGTAATGATCTATAAAGTCCTATATGGTTTAGGAATGTGCTATCTGCAGGAACACCTCTTCTTAGTAAGTTCTACCTGGAGCACACAGTTGATGAAGAGGTGGTTGCCTGTGGCAAAGGTTTAAAAAGCTACAATGAAAGGTAGAGCTTTTTTGGCTGTGGCACCCACATTATGGAATACTTTACCATCGGAAATTAGAACAGCCCCTATTCTGTCGCCCTTTCAGGAAATGGTGAAAACCTTTGTTTACACAGGCTTTTCCAATATAGATTTTCTCATAGAAAATTACATAAGAACAGCAAGGCTCTTTTTATGTTCTTATGTTCTTACGTACATAACACTGGTAAGCTATTATGATTTTTGTTTGATATAGTGACATTTTTGGTACTTATTGCTATAGGTATTAATGCCATCGTAGTTTGTAAATTGTTATATTGTTGTTTTTTTCTTTTTATATTATGTTATTTGACTGTATTTATTCTTACTTTATTTAATGTTTTCCTTATTGTTTGATGTCTTTTGTTCTTATTGTGCCTATCACTAAACTGTTTATTTGCTTAAGTCATTTTGTGATACCTCTCACTTCCTGCTTGTGTGTCTCAATCCAATGCGCAATTATCTAATTGTCTAGATGATACTTTGCTACATTCTGTATTTTATCATAATTGTATCTCATTGCATTCCTTGTATTTATTGCATTATGCATTTTGTATTGTTGAGAAAGCTTTCTTTTGTTGTAGAGAGCTTTCTCGTTATGTTGTTAGCCGCTCTGGGTGGCGCTTGCGCCAGAAGAGCGGGCTATAATAAGCCTATAATAATGATAATAATAATGAATGTGAGGATCATTCTTTTTTAGGGAAGGGAGCTGAAATTAACCATTTGTCTCATTCAGGTGAAGAGGTATGCACATTGCACACATATGTGCATCAATGCGTAGCACCAATTGTAATTACCTGCCCTCAAGAAAATTTGCAAACTTGTATTTCCTGACAAGAGCAAAATAGGATACTTTTTTTGGGTTAAATGCATATCTTCCATTTTTAAAAAAGGAACTGCTTTCTAACTATTTTAGTACCTGTAGAAAAGTAAATGCAATCTTGGATAATGTATTTTTATCTCTTTGCAAGCACTAACTTTTATTACGGAGGCAAAAGCTTCAGGAACATCCATTTCATCTGCAATGTAGTTAAAAGCTCTCCATAAAGCTACTCCTGCATCCTCATTTCCATCAACCTCTTTATCAGTATTTAGGATGAAAACAAATCCAATTCTGTTCAGGAAAAATAAAAATAATGTAAGAATTGCAAAAAGTTGATAGAATCACATTCAAAGCAGATTAAAATACAGTATGCCACTAAAACCTTCACATGCGAACATAAATCTACCGTGTAAATTTCTAATACAGTAGTAAGAAAATTGGCAATGTTCAAAATAGTGAAGTAGGTCATAATGCATAAAAACATTCTAAATGTTACGCACCTATATACTGTTAGTTGCTATACTGTTCTTAGCTGAGTGTCAGGCGGCAGTTAACTAACCTGACTCCCTGAAGGGGCCAACAGCTACAGGCAGATGAGCCCCTTTAGGTGGGGTGATGGACCCCCTCAGTGGAGGAAATGCCACTGGAAACCATCATATTGGGCCCAACGGCAAAATGAGCGGAGGAGCTCTGATCCCCAACTGTCATGGAGGCAGAAGAGGCCATGCCAGATGGACTGGCTGTGAAGGTGCACCTTGTCCATATCCTCAAGGCTGCGACAGTCAACTGCAGTCCTGGTGTTAAATCCTGCATGTCGCGCTTCATGTGTGCCATGGGCGATGGCTCCGAGATCATAGTGTGTGGGTCACTTCATGGCAAGATGGGATCCACCTTTAACAAATTCACGCCAGTGACATATCTCGGATATGAGTTTCAATCGAGTGTTCTTAGCTACTGTTAAAATACCAACTTAAGTTGGTAAACAAAGTTAAATTGGATGGGCCAAATTCCTATTGTGTAGTTATATAAATGGCCGAACATTTGGAGGGAAATTGTTTCAGGTTAAGAAGCATGCTGAGTCACACGACCAAGAGCTCCAACAAGAAGGAAGGGGTTGTTAAACACTTTTTGAATAGTTTCTACCTGGAAATCCTTGGGAGGATCGCTATATTTTAGAACTGACTTGATGCCACATTATTATTTTTTCTCAATAGTATGTACAGTACTAAAGTTATGGTGGCATTTTGGTTTTTCTGTTTCCTCAGCAGACACTGGATTTTCTTCCACTGCTTCTACCACAACCCACCCAAGCAGCACTCTGGTAGCTGTTGCCAAGAAACCCAAGTCCTTAGAGGGGTTTCAGCACATATATCTGTGGCCTTGTCAGTCCCTTTCTGCAGAGACCTCTATTTTCCCCTGAAGAGGAAGAAAGTGGGTAGGACTAAGGTTAGCTCCATGGGAATAGAAAAGCAACAGGATAAGGTACTGTACTGATAGTTTATTGAGAGGCACCCTGGGCATGTACAGAGCCAACTAGTAGTAGACAGAGACTACTAGTTCCTTAACCCATTGCCTAATCCCCCAGCAGAATAATTGGTAAGAGATTGGCACAAAACTTGGAAAATCCCACTCAAAATGTTTCTTAAAAGGGCCTTTAAAAAGAACTTTAGCAATAACTAGAAGACCTTGTGATTTGTTGCATTATGTTTAAAATGTAACTATTACTCTTTTCTTATCAGAAAAAATACTTGTCACAGAGTAACTATGTTACTTGTAACTTGTTACTTGTATGTTACTTGTAACTTGTGCTACATAAGCAAATATTCAAGAGGATGAGCAAACATCATCGCTAGGTAACTATGGCATAATTCCTACAGCTCCTTTTCTGGTTCACACTACATGTTCCCTTGATACTTATGTATCATTTTTATATTGCTATGGGGAAAAAATTCCAGTTGGTAGCAGATTTCACGCCTCTCAAACCATGATTTTCATACAACTTTGGGAATCTTTCTTCCCCCACCAATCTATATCCTTCTTGAGAAAGTGCCATGTGTTCACACCTATTTCCATGCCTTTCTGCATTAGCTCTGGAACTGGAAGGAAGGGAATATAAATGCTAACCCTCTATAGTAATCTCAGATTAGCTTCCCAACCTGTACTTACCTAAGAGGTACTTTCTGACTGTAGATAGCCTCAACAAGTT
Source organism: Bradypodion pumilum (assembly GCA_035047305.1). Taxonomy (NCBI): domain Eukaryota; kingdom Metazoa; phylum Chordata; class Lepidosauria; order Squamata; family Chamaeleonidae; genus Bradypodion; species Bradypodion pumilum. Next base: position 225,955,736 of record JAWDJD010000003.1, on the reverse strand, counting down.
TCAGGAACTTAGATGCTTCCTCCTGGATAGGGTCAATAAAGATGACCTAACAGAAGAAGAGAATCCTCAACTTTTGGATATTGAACAGCCTCACAAACATTCAATGCTGATGTGGAAATTTCAGATAGTGAGTCAGTCAACTGTCAGACAGGTTGCTCAGAACATACAGGTGAAACTCGGAAAATTAGAATATCGTGCAAATGTTCATTCTGTTCAGTAGTGCAACTTAAACGGTGAAACAAATATATGAGATAGACTCATTACATGCAAAGCGAGATAGTTCAAGCCATACTTTGTTATAATATTGATGCTTATGGCTTGTTGTTGTTCAGTCGCACAGTCGATTCCGACCCTTTGCGACCCTATAGACCATTGTTCTCCAGGCACCTCTGTCCTCCACCATCCCCCTCAGCACTCCCAATTCTGTGCCCATTGTGTCTACAATCCCATCTAGCCATCTCATCTTTGGTCTCCCCCTTCTTCTTTTGCCCTCCACCTTTCCCAACATCAAGGCCTTCTCAAGCGAATCCTCCCTTCTCATTTGATGTCCAAAGTACTTTAGCTTCGTCTTTACTATTAGACCTTCCAATGAGCAGTCAGGGTTGATTTCTTCTAAGATTGACCTATTTGTTCTCCTCGCTGTCCAGGGTACTCTCAAAACTCTCCTCCAACACCACATTTCAAAGGCATCTATTCTTCTGCGTTCAGCTTTCTTTATTGTCCAGCTCTCGCATCCGTACATTACCACTGGGAATACCATTGTTTTGACTATTCTAATTTTATGATCATCACATAATCTCATGTATGCTGTACGCCATAATCATCACAATTATAACGAATTAAGGCATGACATATCTCGCTTTCCATGTAGTGAGTCTATCTCATATATTTGTTTCACCTTTTAAGTGAAATGAATGAACATTTGCACGATATTATAATTTTCCGAGTTTTTTCCGAGTTTTACCTGTATTATACCAATTTTGTATCTGCTGTACAGGTTACTGATGCACTTCCTGGGCCAATTTGAAGCACACTTCCAGCTTTGGGACTTTCAAACCCATACATAGTTAGGCCAGGATTGCACGCACATGTTTATAAGAATAGCTTCAATAGTTCTATTTATTGCTCTTCCTTTGAAAATGTGTGAGAATGAACAGGGCCTTCTCATATGGGGGTCTGTAACATTCCTTCCCAATAGCTGTGCAGGTGGGCCCTCAGCTGTGGTACTTAAAGATTTTGATTAGTTTCAGTTAGTTTTTAATTGACTTGATATATTGATCAGGAAGCTGTTTGGCTTGGGCTCCATGTTTTAGGTAGGCTGAATTAGATTTCTTAACTTTAGATGCCAATTATAACATTTTTATGATACTCCTGTGGTGTGGTAATTTTTAGTTTTATATGTCTTTCTCCCACCCCATTTTTGAGCTGTTGGCCTGGAAAAGCATCTTAAACCATTCTCACTGTGGTACAAAACTGTTCTGTACTGTTAGTACTTCAGACAGGGCTTGCCTTTTCTGCACCACAACTCCCAGGCTCCCCCACCTGGCACAGCTACTGGCCATATTCACTGGTAGATCCCAGTTTTTTGTGGTCTCAAAAAAGTAACTTTTACAAACTAACTGCAATACTGGCTCAGCACGCCTTAAATCCCCATCCCCCGAAAATTCACTTCAGAAGAGGATTTTGACATCAAAAAGAAGGATCTTTATCTAATATATCACCAGACGCATTTGTATTCCATGTAGAAATAATTTTCTGGCACTCAGGCATGTCCCTGTTGGGCGAAACCTCTGTTGCATCTCAATATGATATAGCTAGTCAGAGCAGATTTACTACCTGGTGAGAACTAGTTCAAACAGTGTAAAGTAAAACCCCGACTTACGTATGCCTCGAGTTACATAAAATTTGGCTTACATAATGATTTTGTGCTAAAACCATTTCCTGATTTACACGATTTCCTATGGGTTTGCTTCGAGTTACATAAAGATTCTTTTTCCTATGGGTTTGCTTCGAGTTACATAAGAAACTAATTTAAGCAAAAGCCTACGGAATGGACGTTTTTCCCCGTAAGTAGGAGTTTTACTATATACATTAGTGTGCCATTCCCTTGCTACTGCCTAAAAATTGTGAGGAAATGTGAAAATAAAAAAGCCCATTTGCAAAGTTTAATACAATTCCGTAATGGATACTTATGCAGAAAAGGCTGGAATCCTGTTGGTATAATTTCCTGCCATCTGAACCAGATGACATCATTGTCCACCCTCAGCTATTTTTAATTAAATTAAAAACTTCCTGTTGCCCACTGTTCTGAGATTCTCAAGATATCTTGAGGAATCTTTGGGAGCCTCAAGACAGAGAAAGCAAAGGTTCTAATACTGGACAATTGCCAATAGCAATTGTAACAGAGTGAAGTATATCCTGTTCTTTATTCTCATTCAATATGGCGATTTCAGATCAGGGAGAGAAAGAATGGTATGTAAACAATGTGAGCCTCATGGTGTAGAAGAAATGAAACCTAAGGTGTGATTGACATGTCTTGCTGTAAGATCATTGGCCCAAAGGTGGACCCTGTGGGGAGCTATAACCCAAAGACTCACCCACACACACATGCAGACACAGAGACACTCTCTGGAATGCTGTGCTTTTAAGCTTGCCAAAATGTACACTTGGGAGAAAGGGAGGCCTATGGGCTATCCCTGGAACATGCAGCTTGCTTTATTTCTGCTTTGAAATGCTTTCTAAGCTTTTGCTGGACTGTATCCTGAATCTTGCTATGCTTTCAATATATTTCTAAAAATACCTGAAGAGACTTGGAGTGATTACTTGGCACACGTTACCTTAATCTACACTAGTTTCACATTCACACTTTGCTCACTACCTAGATTTTGGTCAGGAGTGACTGGGCACACCGATAGGAAAAGCTCTGAACTGATGGGTACAATCTGGGCCAGGGAAGCAGGATCAGGTGCAATCCCATCGCCAGGAGGCCAGAGGACTACCGAGTCCTACCTGGGAGTAAGCGGATTGTTACAGCAATTACACTTATATACTGCCCCATAGCACTTGGTGCACTCTCTGGGCAGTACACAATTGGCAATCTGACACATTAGTTAAGCTGTGGTACTGCAGCCAAAACTTTGCTCACAATGTGAGTTCAATCCCACAAAGCTTTAGGCTGACTCAGCCTTCCCTCCTTCTGAGATCGGTAAAATGAGTACCCAGCTTGTTGGGGGCAAAACGCTAGTTACCTTGTGAAATTTCCAGAGAGTGCACTAAGGGGCTGTATATACAGTAAGTGTAATTGCTGTTGTCCAATATTAAAGACTCTCCCCTCAACCCAAAGGCTCCCAAAGACTTCCCAAGGGATCTTCACCATCAGTTATGACTGCAACCCAGGGTTGAGGAACCAACCCAATCCAGAAACCCAGCAGTGCAATCTAGGGTCACAACACCAAGCCAGAAGCTCCTTGAGCCAGAATTCCTCCCATATATGGACTCCTTAAGACATTGTCACCTTATGACGGATGCCCGCCCCCCTGGTGAACAAACCTATCCCTGATGCAAAGGCCTTCACATGCCCAGGGAACTGACTGCTAGAGCTGCAATGCATAAAGCATAAGGGTCTCCACTCTTCAAAGGAAAGGTAGATCTGTTTTGCTCAAAACAAAACGCTGAGCTCTAGACCTGGGGCAGGATAGATGGAAGGCTTCCACTACTAGAACAGATTCCATCAGAACAAGAAGGATTGTCAGTTCCCCCTCACTCTTCAGCACATCCTCTTATGTGGCTATAAAACCGTTTCTGAAATATTAGAAACACTTTTGGAGCTAATTTTTCAGAAGAGGGGAAATGTAAGTTACAAAGGTTCTGACAGCAGACCATTGGATTTAGCCCATAGTCACAGTAAGTTGTCTATTTGTAGCAAACCCGCCTTCCTAGCACCTCCCTGGCCCGCCCAACAGCTCAGAAAAGTTGCGGCCACCATCTTATTTTTTTTATTTTCAAAACCAAGATGGCAGCCGCAACTTTTCTCAGCTGTTGGGCGGGCCAGGGAGGTGCTAGTAAGGCGAAACAGCACGGAATAGTTCCTCCCAGCCTCTCCTAGGTAAGCAGAGAGTCAGATGCAGAGACCTGACAATGGCGATTTTTTTGTCTCCAACCAGGGTGAACAGGTAGGAGGCCAAACACGATGCACCTGGATAACAAAAAACACGCGTTGTTGTCCGAAATCGACGTTGTCCGAATGCATCGTTATCCGGGGTTCCACTGTACAGTATAACGCTGCAACACTTGGCACATTGCAACATATAGACTGTTGTGCAGGGAGGATTGGGAGAATGGGGTTTAGAATGGTTTCCACACAATGGATCTTTGTGTAGCTCTCATTTTGGGATATGTAAAACTCAGTTGCTAAAAAAACACAAAAAACCAGTACCCTCCATAATACATACCAGATTATATAAATTCCGACGAATCTGCCGCACCATTCCAGCATATGCTGGTTTTAGAAGCTCTTGAAAACTTGCAGGCCAATTGTTATACATGTGATCCTTTTCTATGTTGTTGATCCACTAGAAGAACACAGCAGAGATTACAACCTTTAGCAACGCTTCCACTAATATCAAGCACAGGGCTCTCAAAAGTTCAACCATGATGTCTGGAGGTAAGGTTGAAATCTTAGGCATGTTTAGGATTCATAAGATGCTAGGTCCATTGGTAAAAGAGCATTTAAAAGACAACACAGGCAAAGGATAACTGTGACCATGGAACTGACATCCATCTAACTGGATTGTTTTGGCAGCAATATACATCCACGTGCCTTGAACGTAATACTCAATGGGACAGCATAGCGCTGCTGAATGTTCGTCCTATTCAGGCTAGAGGAGACAATTCCAAATGATATGGATATTCTCCATGGCTAACAGAGGCTCTCCTCTTCAGTGGGATTGAGTGGGAAGAAGAATTGATGATAGAAGGGGTGACAAATGAAACAAACGGGCAATGAAAATGATAACAGAGGGAGTGTTTGAATGGATCTATCTTCCAGGCCACATTAATCATAAACTGACAAAGATTTCTTATGTGACTCAAAAGACTCATGTGGCCTGTTGCTCGGAACCAAATGGCTGAAATCGCCAGTATGCAACAGACCGGGCCTGCAGAGATTTCTTAACATGAAGCAATTCATCTCCAAAAGTTATGCTTTTTCATAACCAATGAACATGATTTCAGCCAATGTATTATATTCAAGACATAGGGAACAGAGGGATGAAGCTGAGTCAAGTTTCCTGTAGAATATAAAAATGAAAACCATGTAAAATGATGACTTGACATACCAGCTAACTTTACTTTCTAGAAAGGACCTCTCATCTCATTTACTCTCTGATATGCTTGAAACAGACTAACATGGCTGTTACTTCAATAATTAGAATATTCAAGACTCCTTAACTGCTCTGTTGCATGCTAAGACCAGCAGTGAGTATTTGTGATTGTAGGTTGGTGGTGGTGGTATTTTTCAGTGAATCACATTCATCGCTCCTGGCAGTCTCATTAGGCATCTCTTAGTAAAACCTAAACGAGCGTCAAAGTTTCCCAGAACATTGTTTGAAAGCCATTGTGCAAAACAAACAAACAAACCACTAATTCCAATCTACACTTAACCATCAGTGGCAAAGCTGATTCACTTTTATTATCTGTTGTATAAAAGTACCAGAATCAATTAACCTGTATTTGCATGCACAGTGGAAGCACACGAACAGAAATAAATGGGAGAATGTTTTCTATACAGTTGAAACTGAAATACTGTATTGCAATCCAATGAGAGTAATTAATCACATGAAAGTTAATATGTTTCCTGTTCTGTTTAAATAAACACACACTAAAACAGATAAGAAGAAAGTTTAGTAGTCCCCTTGGGAATGCACATATTATCCTTCATTGGATAAATAACTAAAATTTGCTTAAACACTACTGGTGCCCATACACTTGTCAATAAAAGGCAATTTGACATCCTTTGAGATTCTTTCTTTCAATTTCAACCTCAATTATAAGGGGAAAACTCACACTTGATTCTAAAGACTCTTCCTTATTCATTTTATCCACTGATGTATACTTACAATTAATAAAGACAGCAATTTAATATCATGACTACATATAGTGATGGCAAACCTTGGCACTCCAGCTGTTCATGTACTTCAATTACCTGAAGCCCAAGCCAGCACTCCTGCTTATCAGGGCTTCTGGGGATTGGAGTTCAAGAACATCTGGAGTGTCAAGGTTTGCCATTAGTGAGCTATACTTTATTGTTTTTTCCACCTGCACCTGAGTTATTACAGAACAGTTTACAGAATTCAACAACCAAACTTTAGTTGTGAGAAACCTGTAAAATCTCTAATACCTTTCTGCTTCAAACAATTCCATAAAACCATGCAAAACAGGTGTCATTAAATTTAAAAACTATCCTGCAAACCACCTGTTACATATCCATCTTCTCCATATTACTCAGCCAGGAGAGGAATGCAGAAGTGATTACAACTAACAAAATTGTTGATTAACAAAAACTTTTCAAACAAAAGGAGAATAGAAAGTCAAATGCAATTTGGAAGACAAAAGAAAAATGTTTTCTTCCTCTAACTTCTGTTGTCATTCTCAGCAACCAAGAAAGCAACTGTCATCTAAACACTCTGTAGCCCTGTTCAGTTATTAAGCTTTAAAGCACAGACAGCTAAAACATGGGGTCATGGTACGGAGATGCACATAAACCCCTTCCCCCATGTCTCTATGCCCCTGGAAATAAGGAAGATCTTTGCTCAGCTGACAACACTTCCAGTGCTCAGAAGATGAGAGTGCTGCTGTACAAGGGTTCCTAATCATAGAAGCTCTATAATCAGGAACTCTTCATGTGCAGTGAATACATGAAAGTCTGCCTTACTTCTATGTAGGCTGGGAGCTGAGAAATAGTGCTTAAGTGTATATTTCTTTCCCACCACAATCACTGCCTTACACAATTTTAGGTTTAACACACAACTAGCACTTAGCATCCATTGAAGAGCAAGTACAGTATTTGTAACTTTGTAAATACTTGAAATCTGGTTTAGGTCTAGAACAGGGGTCAGCATGGCACTCCAGGTCTTCTTGGACTTCAATTCCCAGAAGCCCAAGTTACTATGTCTGCTGATCAGGGCTTCTGGGAATTGAAGTCCAAGAACATCTGGAGAATCAAGTTTGCTGACCCCTGGTCTAGAAGATTCCCACTTTTCGCCTTTGCAGAAGGATCGATGAGACTGGGACTAGCTCAGCTACCATCTCACGTCAGAATTAAATGTCAGAAAGATGATTTTTCCCCCTTTTCTTTCTCCCCACCCCCTCTTTTTGTTTTGTTTTTTGTTTGTTTAAAAGAACTATCATTTCTATTGTCTGCCTTGGCTGATATGAGCTGGTATGGGTTAGGAAATGCTAGACAGTTTCACCCCTCACACTCACTAAAGACTGTTTTGTCAAAATAATTTTGTATGCAGGCCTAAATCCAACTGCTAGTTCCAGCTAGAGTAAGCTCATTGAAACAACAGAAGCTACATACAGCAAGTGTTGACTTGCCATTCAGCAACTGAATCGGTGAGCCTATTATAGCTGACTAGCATTTTTGTGCCCGGCAAGCCGGGCAGTTTTTATTTATGTTTTTTCATTTGGGAGGTGATTTGGGGGGTACACAACACAACCCCACACACAACACAACTACACACACAACCCCACACACATGCACAACCACACACAACACAACCACACACAATGTACACACACAAAAAACCATGCATACACACGATACACACACTACACACAACACAACCAAACACACACTCAACACACACACACATACACAACACAACAAAAACACACACACAACACACACTCATTACACACCCACACAACACAATCACACACACATGCCGTAGCTCCGTGAGGAGGAGGCCCTCCCCCTCCTCCTCCCCCGAAGCCTTGACCACACACACACACACACACACGCACACACGCACGCTTGCCGGAGCTGTGAGGGGGAGGGGCTTTCCCTCTCTCCTCCGCATAGCTTCGGCGAGTAGCCGAGGACTCCCAGGAGCAGAAGGGAAAGCGTTGATGGGAGGCCAAGACAACGGAAGGGCCAGACAGCATCAGGTAAGTGGGGTGAGGACAGGGACTGGGGGGGCAAGGGGGGCTGGTGGCAGCGTGGTTCCTGGGCCTCCCCCCCTCAGTCCCTCTCCCCCATCCAACTTACCTTTTGCATACCGGGGGGGGAGGGGGGGCTTTTCCTTCCTGCGGCCTGGCCTCGCTGACCTGGTCGCGGGAACCCCAGCGGTGCTTCAGGCAGTGGTCAGGTCTTTTCCTTCCCACGGCCTGGCCTCACTGGCCTGGTTGCGGGAACCCCAGCGGTGCTTCAGGCAGCGGTCGGGTCTTTTCCTTCCCACGGCCTGGCCTCGCTGGCCGGGTTGCGGGAGCCCCAGTGGCGCTTCAGGCTGCGGCAATGGGGTGGTTTCCTTCCCGCATCCTGGCCCATTCCGCTCCCCCGTCCCACTTAGCTTCCCTTCGGGAGACGAAGTGTCTCCCGGAGGGAAATTGTCAGCACGTTGGCGGGTTGTTTTTTTAAGTCGGCGCGCCGCACGTTCCCAGCCTCCTCTGCGCTCGCATCCCTCAGCCTGATTGGCTGAGGGGTTGCGCAGCGCAGAGAACTCTGGGACTCGTTTTTTTTGTCGCATTCATCGGGCGGTTGCCCCACTGGCAACCTCCGGACCCTTGCAGCAATGGTGAGGCAGGGGTAAGGTAAATGCAGGCGGCTCGGTTAGGGATGGTTGGGCCGGATGCGGGAGCCTTTGTTACATTCCAACAGTTAACGTGGAATGTTATTCAAGCAACTGGATGCAAGCTGCAGACTTCAAAAGGAAGAAAGGTACTGGTTTATTGCAACAAAACCAAATAACATTATGACACATAGATTATTACATTAATGAACATGCTAACTTACTATTATTGCAGAGTGACGAATATCCAGTGCGTAAGCGTCATCATCCGACCGACCGGCTAATTTCATGAATTTATTAACAACATCTCCCTTGATTTCAAAGGAATGAAGTCCCTGCATTGCTTTCCCTTCCAACTTCAGAGTTTCTAAAATACTTGAGATATATACAAAATATATAGATACTATATATAGTCCAAAGCCATATAGAAGAACCCAAGAAAGAACAACTTGAGCATGCAAAGAATAACAGAAAGACTTTTTTTTAAAAAAAGTTATCCCTTCATTGTTTATCAGTTAATTATACTGAATTGTGTTTGTGGCAATAAAGCCTCTGAGGATGACTTGCTTAGCTGGCACAGAATGTTCCTTTGCTCAGAAGACGAGCGCACAGCAGGAAGCTGAGGGCTTGGAAGAGGTCCCTGTACACAGGGACGCAAAGCAAAGGAAGGCCAGAGGCTAGCAAAGCTGAAAGACGTGTACAGAAAAGGCAGCACGCTGGGAAAGAGGAACCTGAAGAAAGGGTAAGCAGAGAATGTGAGCTGATGGAAAAGGCAAAGGAGACAAAGGCCATTAGATGAACCAGAACGAACACTCAGAGGAGACGTCACGTCACTCAAGGACCGATCTGTGCGGTGTCAGACAGAAAGGTAAGGGAGACTGATACCGTATGTTGAAAAACACATTATGTTGTGACATTAGCTAAGCACAATGAGGCTTGGGCTTGTTGAAGAGAAAAAGTTAAAAACTGAGGAAGAGAAAGGAGAATCGGGGAAAGGCTGGCACACAGAGCCTCAGGACAAGGCCTCTGCGTTACTGGCAGTCAAGACTTGAGAAAGGAAAGCAAGGCTAACCCTCAAGTCTGCCGGCTCAAATCCAGGAAGAGCTTTATGGCAAGAACAAACATTCTTGAGGGTACACAAGAGCAAAAGCAAATTAGAACATGGAGGAAGGAGCTCACAGGACAAGGAACAACATTAAAGGAAAATATAGCTGAGGAACTCAACATCCCCTATGCCACTTGGAGGATCCTGAATAGGCTGAGGGTTGGGGTCCCTAAATGCAAGACCAACATGCTCAAGTGGGGGCTGCTGGCAGAAAACAAAACGTTGTTGTGAATGTGGAGAGATACAGAATCCAGCTCATTTACTGGTCTGCCAGTCACTGCCAGAAACATGCATCGATGAGGACTTACGTTTGGCCAATGACAAAGCCAAGAAAGGGACTTCATTTTGGCAGTCCAGGGTTTGATCGGGACATGGAAGAAGAAGAAGCAAGGCTAATGACTTTGGGAGATACACGTTTCTAGCCAGGGGAGTCTAGATCCAGACAGAAAAGCACTGCCAATTCTGGCTCATTGTAACTGCACAATCTTTAAGGGGGCAAAGAGCCAACAAATCACAGAATAACAAAAATTATTGTTGAAGTAGTGAGGTTTAACTAGCCCCTTTCCTTTCTTTATTAGAAAATGCAGAAAAAGCAAGCTGTAGCAATAATACTTTACCTAAACGGATCGTGAAAGTCCAAGTCTACAGGAAGGCCATTTATAAATAAACGCGCTTCACCAGGTTGAAGTTCAAGGGTTTCATGCAGATGCTAGAAAGACAAAAATGGCTATGCTTAATACCACTCATGCAAAAGAGTTTTGAAAGGAATCAGAGCCTATCATCATCCTTTAAACCTTGAAGTCTGTCGGAACAAGGTGAGATTAATTTTGGGGATGTGGCAGTAAAGCTTAATCTCCTCATGTGGTTCAGCGGGCCAGTCACATGGTTCCTCCCACCAGAAGTGGAAGTAAAATACGCCTTGCAATCTGTTTTGCAACAGGTTGAGGTAGATTTTAAACTGCAATTTTCTCTGCTTAAACCTGGGGTGACCCAAACTGTGGCCCACGGGCTGGATCTGGCCCCTGACACCAATTCATCCAGCCCATGCCACTCCTGGAAGCGGAAGTAAAATACTAGACTATACGATGCATTTTACTTCCATGAGCGACGAGGGTGGCATGGGCTGGTTGAAGTGGCGTCACGGGCCAGATCCGGTCCATGGGCCATAGTCTGGGCACCCTTGTCCTAATTATTCTTGTGGATAAGGAACTTATCCTCTTTTCCCCAGAATAAACTTGGTGCTAACTATTCATTAGCAGCCTTCATCCTTTCTTAAGAATTCACAAGTCATAGAAAGAAAAATCAGGCAACACATTAGACAAGGCTTCAAACAAGTTCCATAAGTCATACTCCATGATGGTGTCCAGTATGTGTTTACAAACACCAATCCCCTGAGCAAGCTAATACAGACTAGAGACACTGTACAGCCTGAAGTAGAATTGAAGCGCTGCCCTTCTCCTACTCCTGCCAATACAACCAAACATCTTATTGCACTTTTCAAAAACCAACGGTGGCATTTATTTCTGTCACCTATCTCCACCACAATTGGGTTTCAGCAAAATGGATCAATAGTCTAGAAAAAAAACCTAACTTGAGGCAGACATTTCTGAACCATCCCCCATTCCCCATCCCCAGGCCAAATTTTCAAAGGAAAACATTGGGAGATATGGGGAATCTAGAAAACCCCTCAATGAATTATTTCCAGTTTTGCAATGAGCAAAATGTTTTTTAAGACAATGGGTTACTCAACCAGCATGTCGGGAATTGTGTTACACATCTTCATACATGTCATATACTTTTTTAAAAATTACCAGGTAAACCTTGATATATTGGCAGCGGCAGGAGCAAGAGTGATGGGCCACATGAAATGGCACCGCAGGCCGTAGGTTGAGAACCCCTGCATTAAACTATGAATGAAGCATTCTACAGTGCAAAAGCCATAAGTATCACAAATATTTAGCTATTCCAAGAGGGGCTGCAGTGGCTCAAAGGTTAAGAAGCTCACCTTGTTAGCTGGAAGGCCGGCAAGTCCGCAGTTCGAGACCCGGGTACTGCATGATGGATTTAGCATCCATCTCTGTCCCAGCTCCTGCCAACCTAATAGTTCAAAAGCAAGAAACCCCAGGTAGATAAAAAGGCTCCACTTCGGTGGGAAAAGATCTTGGGGACATGAAAGGAGCCTCATTCGGGCATCCCCTGAGCAGAGTTTCTCCAACAAAAATCCTCTCAACCCAGAATAATTTCTGACACGAAATTATTATTATTAGCTACAGGATTCCAAAATTTTCATTTCTCTCTCTCTGAGGAGAAAGCCCCATTTTTAAATGGTTAAAAAGTTTCTTTATGCCTGAGGTAGGCTGTTTCCTTCTGCTACATTGTAGGGATAGCCCAGTGTACAAATCCAATCACATTGTTTCATCACAATATAGTTACGTATATGGTATATAATGAAATAATCTGAGCTAACATTTAGAGATTATAAATACGATACTATCCATCATTCCAAAAGAATAACAGAAAAGGTTTTTGTTTTTTTAGTCACAACTACAAATTAAGCAGTTGTGAATTTCAATGTAAAAGGACAGATTAGGAACTGGTTTCCACATCTTTCTATTTCATACGAGCTTGTTCTATATTAATCCTTTAACTGTGTTGGATTACACCTCCCATCACCCATAGACCAGAATACAACACATATGAAGGACACTGAATTGATGAAGGCAGTTTTATACCCTTGGAAAGGGTGTCCGTTTGTATATAAAATCCCCATACTGTGTTAACGAAAGCTTTTCATATAATATTTTAGTAAAATTACATTAATAGTTTGGTTCCAACTTGCCACAGCAGAATTTTAACATTTGCATTGCTGCATGGAATCAAGGCTCTCCTTTACTTAGAAAGCCCTATAAACGAAAGACACTTATTATATTGTTAGAGAAGCTTTTCCTACCTTTCCGGAGTAGGATCTTACTGCCTTACCAGCTATCTTAAGGGCAATGATATAAGCAATTCTACCTCTTCAGCAGGTTGGCTGTCATGGTATCCTCCCTTCACCAGATGAGCAAGTAACAACATGCCCACTTGAATTACAAATGGCAAGCAAAATACAATGGTACCTTGGTTTATGGACACCTTGGATAACGTAATTTTCGATTTACAAATGAAAATCCATTGAAAATAATGCCTCGGTTTACAATTCCAACCCCCCACAATACAAAGCAAGTTTCTCTAGGATGCATTGTGCCTGAGAGGTTTATAACGCCGCCCCTGTGCATGCTGGAGTCTGTTTTGGTTTATGAATTTTTCGCAATATGAAATGTCCCAGAGAACGCATTAAATTCGTAAACCAAGGTACCATTGTAAGTAAAATACTTGTGCAACTGCCCTTACTTGCATGGATTTCCTCAGCACGATTTTGTCCCTAATAATAACCACCTTGCACGTCTTTCAATGGTAGGCAGGATGTTTTCTATAAGAGACTAGCATATTTTGCCCGGCGGTGCCGGGCTTTTTAAAATTGTGTTGGATAGTAAAGGGTTTCGGTTTTTTTTCTTGAACCAATGGTGCTGGGCTGTTTTAAATGGTGTTGTAAGGTTTTGTGATTTTGTGGCTTCAAGGCGCTGCGTCCGCCTGCGGTGGACTTGCGCTCCCAGTGGTTTTTTGTTGTTGTTGTTGTTTTTGCGTGCTGGCTTCCTCAGTGCTGGGCTCTTTTAATTGGTTTTTGAACGTTTTTGTTTTATGTTTATGCAAATTTTTTATTTTATTTAATTTAATTTAATATTATTTAGTTTAAAATTTAATTATGATTTTTAAAAGTTTATTTTTACGCATTTTTTGGTTTTTTTGAGTGAAAAGTGATTTCTGTTTTTTGGGTAATTTTTGAGATTAGTGTGTTTTTTGAATGTTTTTATAACTTATTTGATTAATTTTGGAATTAATCTTATTAATTTAAAATTTTTGAATGTTTTTTTCTTTTGGCCTCTGGGTGGGGGTGGTGAGCTTTTCTGTCTCTCTTCAATTGTTGCCTCTCTACAATTGTTCTCTTCAGTTCTCTGGGTGTCGCTTCTGGTAAGTTTTCTCTTTCTTTTCTCATTTGAGTTCCGGTCCTCATAGATGGAAGACGCCTTTTGGTAAGTTCTCTGGGGCGTTTTTTTGGGGGGGGTGGGATTTTTTTTTGTGAGGGGGTGTCTGTGTGTTTTTTCTTGTTTCTTTTTGATTGTTTTTGTGATTCTTTTTTGGATTTTTGTGTGGTTTTGAATGTTTTTGGTTTGTGTTTATTTTTTCGGGGGGGGGTGGTGGTGGTGGTGGTGGTGGCTTTTTCCCCTGCGGGCCAAGCTGGCTGGCCCGTGGGAAGGAAGAGCAATGGCGGGGAGGCTTTCTTTCCCACGGGCCATGCTGGCTGGCCCATGGGAAGGAAGGGCATCGGCGTTGGGGGGGTTTCCTTTTTTTCCCCACAGGCCATGCTGGCTGGCCCGTGGGGAAGAAGGGCAGTTGCGGGGGGGGGGGTTCTTGTATTTTTTTGCACGCCGGCTGGCCCTTCGAATGGAAGGGCAGCGGCAGCGGGGGGGTGTTATTTTTTTCCCCACAGGCCATGCTGGCTGGTCCGTGGGGAAGAATGGCAGCGGCGGGGTTTTTTTTAAGTATTTTTTTGCGCGCCGGCCGCCTCAGCATTCTGCGCGCTAATGGCGCGCAGGACGCTGGGGCTTGTAGTTTTGGCTGCGCATTTTTGCTTACTGCAGCGGTTTTTCCCTTGCGGCTTTTTTTTGCTTGGCCGCAGCGCGTTTCCGAACGTTCCTTTTGCCGGCGCCAGGAACGTTGGGAATTGAAGTTCCCCTTTTTTGTTTGCGACTGGGGGGCTCCTGCCCCCGGGTCGAAAATTTCAACCCGACAGTTACCTGCGAACCGGGTTCGGGCGAGTGAACGGAGGCCCATTACGGGCTAGTGGGGCCTGGTGCAACATCCTTTGTCACATTCCAACGGTTAACGCACCATTTTATAGGTATAGATACACATAAAGCTCCTCTATTCGATTCAAGATCGATTTAAGTTCACCTCCTGAGTAACTAATTTGGTGTGAGATTAGACGGGCCATGGTTGATGTCTTCCAAGGGCTTTATCTGCTCTTCTTTTTATAAAAACATTATCTTTAAAAATACTGTCATTCACTTTTACCATGTTTTTTACTATTACTACACTAAGCTGCATCACGTTCTAAAAATTGGGAAGCAGAAAATAAAGGGGCAGGGGGCAGGGAGAGAATAAGTATATGCTTTGCCAATAATACATTATAATATCTCATTACATGCTATATTAGTGTGTCAATGTGCTGAATTTTTGTCTTTGTGTTCTCCATTTTGACCCCAACCCTGCTCTATTCACAGTTATAGCCAAGCATACTTTCTCTTTATACTGTGCTCTTTGTGTATAAAAAGGCTGGTATTATAGGAAGCCAAGGTCATACAAGACAGGCTATCTTAACTGGCTTACCAAACTAGTATAGGGGAAAAAGACAGGCTTCCTTATAGGAGCCTACAACTTTAAGGTTTGAACACCTACAACCACACATAACTTCACCAATAGCTACTTATTCTTGTAAACTGTCCCAGCCACATCTAATCACCATATACTTTTCAACCTTTAATAGCCTTTAGTTTCTCTCCTGTATTGCATTTTCTATTCAACTTTCATTATCTTAGAGGGAAATCTTTCAGAACCACACAGCTTGAAATCGTGCCTCTCCTGCTGCTAGACGAATAACCTGTAGCTCAAAAATGTGTACGACAATTTATTCTGCTGTACCACTGATAGCTGAATAGCTCCCAAATTTATTATTTGGGCAAGGGAAAAAGAGATTGGCTTTTCACCACTGTGTACATGGGTATCAAAAGCATCTTTTTACATAATCCTCAGAGACAACATAAACTAGATGGAACCCAGTTTAATTTACACACAGATATATCCCAAATGTCATTGAGCATATTCTAAGAAATGACTTTTTTTCACCATTTCTCTTCAAAGTTATATCTTAATCCTCTCACGTAACAGGGAATAAGCACACATACACAATATACACCTGCATTTGCCACTTTGGTAATGACACAAATGGAGGGGGGGGGGACCCACTACACTTAAACGTGAGTTTGAAGGCAACACTTGACAAGCTCAAGTGTCACAATGTTCTTTTGCATTTTCCAAAAGGATGCAACTGACACCAAAATGCATTCAGATCTATTTTAAGAGCTAGTTAACTACCAGCACTTGAAACCATTTTACAGTGTGTTTGTGCAGCTGCTGCAGTCTAATAAAAATGAATAATCTGCACTAAGGAGAGAGGAGAGAGAGGAGAGACTTAGACAGGAATTCACTGAAATAAGCTTTTTAAGAATGCTTGAATGGGAGGAAACTATCACCAAGGCTTAAATAAAAGTATTTGTTTTAGATGAAGCACATAAATAAAATGTCAGGGAAGCATGAGAAATGAGGGTGCTGTTTAATAGCAATTTCCATGGCCACAAAGATCAATGATGCTCTGAACCATCCACAGAATGAAATCTATAGCCTGATGGTAAACATCTTCACTCAGAAATAAGTCCCACTGAATTCAATGGGACTTGCTTCCTATAACTAAGCTTAAAATTACAGCCTTAACCAAGTATTTTTCCTATGAGGAGTTACGTTTAATTTAAGAGGTATAATGAAGCCTGAAAAGATAATTCTACAAACCAAGGGAACTAATAACTATAATACAGTATAGCAGATTTTTTTTACCATATCATGTATTCAAAGGAATATTGAGTAAAGGGCTTCTCCAGCCAAAGGCACCCCAGCACTGTTAGTGAAAAGGTTTCCCGTTGGTCCCCTTGCTCAAACAACAGGGGGGTCAGCGAGAATCCCTCTCGCTAACAGCGCAGAGTTGCTATTCCATAGCGAAAATCGTTGTACGAATCATCCCATAGGGAAAATCGCTATACGATACATGTATCGTATAGCGATTTTTTCGTACAATAATGGACCCATTGGAACCAATTAAAATAGTTATACAGTATGGGGTTTCAGTGTAAATCACTGCTGCTAACAGAATATGGAAGATAAACCAACTTAATATGTTCTAGCAAATGCACCAAAGAGTCTTATTTTAGTGACTTAAAAGTTATAGATTTATTGTGGCATACTGAACTAATGAATTGGATTCAATCTAGACCATGAAACCTTCTGTCATAATAAACTTGTTATCCTTTAAGATGCTGCAAGATTCTCTGAATTCAGGCGTGGAAGTTAAACAAGGAGAACAATCGGGCAGAAGCCTTCAATTTGTACATTCCCTCCATCTTTAGCAGCAGAATTGTTTTATATGCCTCTGAAAAGCTAAGTGAGGAGTTGGGTAGGTGGGTTAACAGTGGGATAGGAGCAGGTGCAAGCCTAAGGATTCTTCTGCCTCATTTTTACAAAGAAGTTAAGCATGATTATCTAAAAGTTTTCCTTTTGCTGTTTTAACAACTTATGGATTGCCATTAACATTACATTTTAAAAAGCAGTTAATATGCTCAACGCTGAGTGTTGGGCAGCGGTAAATAACCTGACTCCCTAAAGGGGCCAATAGTTATGAGTGGATAAGTCCTTTTAGGTGGGGTGATGGTCTCCTCAGGGGAAGAAATGCCACTGGAAACCATCATACTGTATTGGGCACAATGGCAAGAAGAGTGGAGGAGGACCTCTGATTCCCAATAGTCATGGAGCCAGAAGATGCCATGCCAGATGGACTGGCTGTGAAGGCACACCTTGATAATATCCTCAAGGCTGTGGCAGTCCATTGCAGTCCCAGTATAAAATTGTGGGAATGTATCTGTTTTCCGTCTGGCTGACTCTGACACATTGTGTAAACAAAAGCCTCTTTGCTTGCATGAGAGACAACGCTCCTTATCTCTCCTTATTTGGGTTCTGACATTCTGATTGATTATGTAGGTTAAGTTTCGTTTCTGAGATACTCTGCTTGAATAAAGAGAAGCCATTAGTATCCTTTGTTCAGCCAAAAGACCAGCGTGTGTGTTTGCTTTTCTCTCTATCTCTGTTTCCCTTCTTACTCCGTCTAATGAAGCTGGATTTCGTGGACTCTTAAGTTTCTATCTTAAAAGATCTGATGATATAAACTGCTGCTTCATGAGACTGATTGAGACATGAATCAGATTTCTACAAGTGGCGCTCCGTGTGACGCTTTGAACTACGATGAGAGAGCCTTCTTTGAACTCTGCTTCAGCAATTAGCACCTAATTATCACCTCATCGACCGGGACAAGGTCTCATTCACCTCCGACCAGGCAAAAGGTCCGACCGGGAAGGTCATAAATCAAGCGCTTGAGAATTACAACTAGGTGAGTGGAAAAGTGGAAAACACAATTTAATTATGGGGTGCATATTGACTTCGCAAGGGAATGAACTTTGTAAAGATATCTCAGATCTTTTGCATATGAATGGACGAAAGGCTGATGAGAAGCATATACAAAAGCTAGTCAAAGCTATAGAAAAACTCTGTCCTTGGTTTAAATATGAATGCTTGGACTTACAACAGTGGAAACAGATTGGGAGAGAAATGCAGAAGCATGAGAGAATTTTTGTATCAGTTCAATTTACGTGGGAGGAAGTTAGAGACTGCCTTCAGAGACTCACTCCAAAGAATATTCTGTTGTCTCAGGGGCTTGCTGGCCCCCTCCCACAGCTTTTGCCACCAGCCAAGGGGGGGGGCTATGGCAACTGCCCCTCCATCATATGAGAAACAACAGCCCCCTGATGGGGGTGGAGGTGGAAATGGAGATGGGACATTATATCCTGCCTTGCAGCAATCAAGCACTTTTAGCCCTACAAAAGACCTGTTCTCTGCTGCAATACTGCCTGCCGAGTCTAAAAAACAACTAGTGCCAGCAGATGGGGAACAAATGGTGGGGACCTCATCACAGATTGAAGCTGTTAATGCATGCAGAGTGGCAGGAAGCAAGGGGTGTTATTCAAAGAGCAGCATAGGGGATCTCAGCCCCCCCCCCCCCCCGTGAAGCAACCCTCATCACAAAAGCAGGAGAAGCTGAGTAGTAAACTTGATACCTCACGTTTGGGCAGGAAGATCCTACAGAAGTGGAAGGATGGCCCAAAGGAGGAATGCACAAAACCCAAGACCAGAAAGGGGTGCAAGTACAAACTAACAGATGCAGTTTGTCATAAAGTTGAGATTCAGAAGCTGCAGATGAAAGAAATGCAGAGGAAAAGGGGCGTGGATCCGTCCTGTATGGACAGCAGGCTGTTGCAAAAATACAAGGAGGGAGAAGACATAAAGTTTTTGGCTGATTTTGAACTGCCCAACCCTCAAACAAAGAGATCCAGAGTGAGCTGTTCTAAATTTCAAGCATCAGGATTGCAGGGAAAGCAACTTGGACTTCCCTGTGATTTTCTACTGTGTGAAATTACTTGCAACTTCTGGAGAAATTGTTCTTTGTGCCTTCACACCTCATCGGCCTGCCTTAATGCAGATGGGTGTGGCTGGAGCATAAAGGATTGTGTGTTTGCCAGAAAAGCTGAAAAGGGGGGTTGTGTGGGATTGTCTTGTGAATTCAGTGAGACTTAATTTATGGCTTAATTTCAACCTTTGCCATGCCAAGAACTGTGCTGGAGAGAAGAGAGTGTTTAAGGAAGCTTCAATCAAGATTTGGACTTTTAATTTGGACATTTTAATTGGACTAAAAGAAAAAAAGTTTGTGTGGACTTTAAAGAAGAATTGGCTTTGTTTGCATTATAAAACCTGACAGCCTTTTTAAAGAAATTGTCTACCTGCTCAGGCTATGAGTGTGAAATGCTTTAATGAGATTTGTACTGTATTTGAGTTACCATGCTATGCTGATTATAAGTTATTGAATGCTTCTTTCACTCACACCAGTGGGAGAAGAAGAAATTTAATGCCTTACTCATGTAATTGGGGAAGTGAGAAATGCTTTCTAAAATGCAACCAGACCTCCTTCATGTAAGGAAGAAAAGAAATGTTCATGTTTTGTTTATGCTTAAATGTTTGCTTATTCTCTTGCAGGAGAAAGACCTGTCTTTGCTTATGTTATGTATTGCCTTATGAAACTGCATATCTCAAGGTACCTTCAGAAGTACATGGCAGAGTTTTCAGTACCCTACACATGTAAATGGGTTTGTGATATTGCATTTGTGTTATATGTCACTCATGTTTCACGTTTAGTTACATGGTACTAGTAATAACAGGGCATGCTCCTGTTTCTTAGGGGAGTGTCTTCCTAAGCCATTGGTCGTTTATTGGCAACAAAGGGATCCTGAGTGTGTGGATTCCTGCTCGAGCGATCCGCCCATGGAGAGAGAAGAAGGTTACTCAGCTCCAGGATGGTGGTTCACCAGTAGACTAAATATGCTGACATTTGTTCTTTTCTTTTTTACTGTGCTTCCAGCTGTGAGAACAATACCTCATGGGGGCAACCCCAACTTTTGGCTTCGTCATGCTAACTATATGTTTGAGGTTCATGGTAAGAATGCAACGTTATACTATGAGCATCCACTGGCCGTGTCTCAAATGGCCTTTCTTCCGGCATTGTTCAACACGCCTGAGTTGGTTATTGGACACTTACAACATGTTGATAGGTTTACGCTCTTCTCTAATCCTCCAGAACAATTTAACAACACCCGCTGGCGAAGCATGACATTCAAGAAATACACTAAAGGACTTTGTTTCTGCTGTCATAGTTCTGGAGTCTGGAATAGTAAATGGAAGTACTGGACTCAAGCACAAAGGGTTTTGAGGAATGTAGGCAATTATACGGGTTGTGATGATTATTTTTGGTTATGGGGTAGTTATAACAGTTCTTATAAGCTTAATTATACCTTGTTTAACACTACTATTGAAGATATATATGATGTGTTTCCTATGTTTACTCCTGATTATTCTGCTATAGATAGTGGTTCAATTTGCAATGGATGGCAAATCAAGGATCCTAACATGTGGTTCTTTTTTAATGGAGTTGCCACGAATTTCCATCCAGGACAATATCAATGTGCAGCATTGGGTTATTTTACCTTACCCGTACAAGTGCAAATGCCGCTTCGGGCAGATGCACGGCGCCGGAGAGCTGCTGCCGGCCCGATGGGTTCTGGTTGCAATGATGAAGTGATAATCGATGTTCAGCTTTCTGATGGTAGCTCCTGGGGGAGAGCTATAGGGAGTGCTATCACTGGAGCACTCACCTTGGGATCATACCCAGGTGTCATTTCCCAGGAGAATAGAAGGTCCATTTTGGGACTCACCTGTAGGCTGGAGAAATCAATCAACGCCACAGGGAGGGTCATACAGGATCTTCAAATGGAAATCACTGAGCTTCATCAAGACCAAATGCAGGACAGACTGGCCATAGATTACCTGTTAGCAAAATCCGGAGGATTTTGTAAACTGGTCGGGAACCAGGGATGTCGGGTAAAATTCCAGGATCTGAATAATACTATTGAGAAAGAACTTCAGAATTTACAGGAGAGTATTACTAACAATGTACGCACTGATGTTAATCTCTTTGATTGGGTGACTTCTTGGTTGCCTGATTTGTCTGTCCTTAGACAAGTTTTCTTTTATGGGTTCATTAGTATTATCTGCCTTATATCTTTGTGTTTTTGCATTAATTGTATTCCTAACCTTTTTTCTATGTGTAACACATGTCCACTGCGTAGAAGGGAGACATCGGGTTTTGCACGACGGCAATTGTACTCAATGAGGTATCATCCTCCGGAACAAGGTACCATGAGTCAGGAGGGGTACGATGTCCAGGAGGACAGTGATGATGTATATGGAGGAGTAGTTATGGAGTATGATGACATGCAGGGGTATGATTAGCCGTCCCTCTCTCAAATTTAAATGAAAAAGGAGGACATGTGGGAATGTATCTGTTTTCCGTCTGGCTGTCTCTGACACATTGTGTAAACAAAAGCCTCTTTGCTTGCATGAGAGACAACGCTCCTTATCTCTCCTTATTTGGGTTCTGACATTCTGATTGATTATGTAGGTTAAGTTTCGTTTCTGAGATACTCTGCTTGAATAAAGAGAAGCCATTAGTATCCTTTGTTCAGCCAAAAGACCAGCGTGTGTGTTTGCTTTTCTCTCTATCTCTGTTTCCCTTCTTACTCCGTCTAATGAAGCTGGACTTCGTGGACTCTTAAGTTTCTATCTTAAAAGATCTGATGATATAAACTGCTGCTTCATGAGACTGATTGAGACATGAATCAGATTTCTACATTAAATCCTGCATGTCTCACTTCATATGTGCCACAGGAGCTGGCTCCAAGATGATAGTGTGTTGGTCACTTCATGGCAAATTGAGATCCACCTTTAACAAATTCACGTCAATGGCATTTTTACTGCGTCAGGAAAAAAAAATGCATTCATGGATATGAGTTGCCAACAACAATGGGGGGGGGATATGCTGCTTTTCAGTTTCTCAAAAGTAACTAAAATAATTGCTCTTGCAGGCTTAACAAAGGCCCTCTAAATGTTACAAGCTGCTGGTCTTTGGTACAAAATGCTCTTAATTATTGAGGCTAGACTTTGTTGTGCCAGTCTGGCAGGTTATCATGCTATGGTAATAGAGTAGACCATACTGCCAGCAACTCAACACCAATTGTCAGGCAGAGGTTAACTAACCTGACAACCCTGAGGACTAATGAGTGCCAAAGTCCACAGGGAAGGGTGGTGGTCCCCAAGTGGATTAAATCCCACTTGAATCCATCTTGATGGAGGGCAGCAGCTTCATCAATACTGAGGCCGATGAAGACTTTGCATACCAAAAGGCTCAGAACCAGAAAGTGACTTGTGGAACTGGATTGGTGGTATGGGGGTCATGCTGCGATGAGGAAGGCAGATGAAAGGCCACTGCATTATATTCTCAGGACAGTCTTCATGGCTGATTGCCATAGAAAATAGAAAATAAGTCAGCAAGTGTCATTTTGCCTCTTTATAAATCTATGGTGAGGCCCCATCTGGAATACTGTGTACAGTTCTGGTCGCCATACCTCCAGAAGGATATTATGGAGTTGGAGAAAGTACAGAGGAGGGCAACCAGAATGATTAGGGGACTGGAACACCTTCCTTACCATCTGAGGCTGCAACGGTTGGGCCTTTTCACTCTTGAACGACGGCGTCTAAGAGGTGACCTGATTGAAGTTTATAAAATCATGCACGGTGTGGACAAAGTGGATAAGGAAAAACTGTTTTCCCTATCGCAAACACTAGAACTAGGGGACACTCCATGAAACTTTTGGGTACTAGTTCTCAAACAAATAAGAGAAAGTACTTTTTCACCCAGAGGATTACTGGTCTATGGAACTCCCTGCCAGAAGAAGTGGTGACAGCTGTCAGTCTTGACAGCTTTAAGAAAGGATTAGACAAGTTCATGGAGGACAAGACTATCAATGGCTATAATTATGGCTACCTAAGGACAACCTCCGGGTTGGAGAGATAGGCAGGATATCTCTCAATGCCATTTCCAGGGAATCCTAAGCAGGTGAAGGCATCTCCTTGGGAATACCCTGAAGGAAATGGTGAGCCACTGTGTGAGACAGAATGCTGGACTGGATGGGCTGTGGCCTGTTCCAGCAAGGCTGTTCTTATGTTCTTATGTTATGTTCTTATGATCGCCAATATTCAGATTCAGATATGGCAGAAGAAGAAATTAATATAAAAGTGATTTTATCCCTTGTTATGTTACCAGCGTAAGGTACAGTAATTCAGTGCTTTGTTACTGCAACAAGGAATTAATTACAAGTAAGCCATTATTTGCAGTGAGGAGCTGTTTGGTTCTCTGAGCTACAGTACTTTAAAGCTCAGGATGCCTTCCTGCCTCCTCGTAGGATGTACAGTGTTACAGAAACCAATCAGGGAGGCAAGCGGGTTTTGAGAATTGCTCAAATTAGCAGAATTGGAGATGTGATGGGAGATACATACAGCCAGGGCCCTGCTGACTGACACATTAAAATGAACATGAGATTTCTACAACAGACCATATGGATGTACAAAGAGAATTGTCCTCAGGGCCGTAGCCAGGGGAGCCGGGAGGGGGGGGGCGGCGGCGGCGCAAAAACCCTCCTGAGCTAACATCCCAACTAACCCAACCCACCACAGGATGCCAATGCTATATATGTGAGTGTGACATTGTTGCCCCTCCTGAATTTTTTTTTGCCCCTCCTGAAAAAAACCCACCACCACCCCCAAATCTAGAATCCTGGCTACGGGCCTCAGTGTCCTGCTGCTAATAATCTCGTTTTTCCTACCATCACTGTCACCATCCCATTGATCTTCATGCATTAACTGCATGTGTTAACCCTGTTAAGCCAACACGTTTTACATAAGAGAAGAAAAGGTAGAACAGACATTTAAACAGCCACTACAAGTACTGGAATATTCTTCAAAAAGTTTCAGAATAAGACAAGGAATACTCAATAATATTGCCTTGAAATGGGAGAATAGTTAATATTAATTAATGGCTGGTACTTTAAAGCTGGGGCGGAAAAGCACAGCTCTGAACAGGAGCTACCCACTGGGGCAAAACCTCAAAGAATAACCTTTATATGTCCGCATTGGAGAAATGTATAAATTACCCTGTGCCTGTGTGGTTGTGTACTGAACGATTTATGTCTGACTTCAGAGATCAATTAAAGCTGCTTAGTTTAGAGTTAAAGCTCAACCCTAAAGGCATCATTTGAACATTAATGGCCTGATCGCCAGCTGTCTGGGTTTCAAATGGAAGTGCAGCTCAGCAAACCAGGCCAAACCATGCAGCACTGGAGAAGAGGAAGAGGAGGAAATATAAATAAGCAATAAAGACTAGCAAGTCCCGGAGCAGGGATCGGATGGGGAACTATGATCATTTTTGCAAAACACATCTCCCAATACTACTTAATCCAGGGGTGCCCAAACTTTTTGGGCCATGGGCCGGCCACGTGGTTCACAGAATTGGTTACTATAGCCCAGGGGCTGGATCCAGCCCCTGACACCAATTCATCCGGCTCGCGAAGCCCTCGTCGCTCCTGGAAGCAGAAGAAAAACTCACCCATATGGGTGCGTTTTGCTTCCGCTTCCAGGAGCAACGAGGACTTCGGGGGCCAGATAAATTGTCATTGGGGGCCGGATACAGCCTCTGGGCCATAGTTTGGGCACCCCTGGCTTAATCAATTATTTCATCTTGCATAATAAAAAAGGTACACAAACCAACCTTTTGATTTTCCTCTATTTCCTTTCGCATTTGCTGGTTTACTAGTAATCTGGTCAAGGATCTGAAAAGAGATAATAATTCAGACATCATAGAGCAATTTTTCTGTGTTAGAACATTTTTCCTCTTGATTTTTTTTTTGTGGAGTTACCTAATCCATTGCTCTTGGGTTTCCTCTCTCACAGAATTTAGTCCACCAAGCACTGAAAAAATTGGGGCCGGGAGAGATGAAAGCCAAGTTCAAATGAGGTCTCCATTATAGAGATGAGGAAGGAACACCAAGGCTTATTCCTTTGTGAAGGAAGGTTAAACGGTAGGCAGGCACATTAACCAGCTACTGCACTCATCCTGCATGGTAGGTAGACAGGGCTAAGCAGCTACTGGAGAGCAATGGGGCAACTTTAAATTGTAGTGAAACAGAGCTTCAGAGTTGCACTGCCTCTGGTTGTAAGCAAAGACATCAATCTGTCATATTATAGTATGGTCAGGGGAAGGGCAAAACAGAAGGAGGAAAGCCCCGTAAATCCTCCTTGGCCTGGAAAGGGCATGGATTTGAAAGGGAAGCAAGACCAGTACTGAGGTAGTTTATCCTGAGGTAACATCTATCTATCTATCTATCTATCTATCCATCTATCACATTTTTGTAATGCCCATCTGGGTATCTCCCACTCTTTCCTTTTAATTTTTCTTCTTCAGGATTATACCAAGGGACATTTTTCTTCCAGAGATTGTGCAGGCAGGATTAACATATTTCTGGAGGGCACCAAGTAGAGAACAGAAACAAAAGTTCACTATCCTAGCCAAACACCTCATTCAGCCCGTCTCTAAAGGAAAGTGGCTTATTTATTTATTTAGATTTGTATTTATCCAACAGGAAAAGTTTTAGGAGCCTTCTTTATTCAAGGCATTTATGTTCTGCTTTTCTGCTTGGCAACAGGCTAACAATCAGTAAGAATTAATACATGTTAAGCAGAGTTTGTGAAGGGAGAAGCCAAGGCTAGAACCCTTCTCTCTGACATACCAGCTATCTCTGTACAGTGAACCTTCTGATAGTGGAAAAATGCTCAACAACATCAGCCCCATCAAACAGTTTGAAGCATTACAGCCTTAAGCTCACTGACTTCCTGCTGTTCCCCTCTTACTATGGGGACAAGCATGAGAGCAATGGTAAATGTCACAGTTATTGGAACATAGCGTATCTCCTGATCCTGGAGAGATGAGCATTTGCCCAATCCTTGTTTTTTTCCCTTCTATCTGGCAAGGTTTGCCTTTTATTTTTATTTTAACATTTGATGACTATCAGACTGCAAACCTTTATATACCAGGAAGTGTCACCCTTGGGGGGCATCTGAATACATACATGGGACAGTGCCTTCTAGGTGCTTCAGAAAAGGTTATGAAAATAAGTAACATTTTACTCGAGTCTCTATTTCAACAGATGTTACAGGGAGAGCTTTGACCAGTGTTTTTTTTTAAAAAAAGCAGCACTTTAGGTCTTATTTTTAGAAGGTGAAATGTTTTACAATGCAACCTTCTACATCATTATTTTACAAGTAATGTTTTACTGGCACACTCTTTACCAGGCTTCCCTTCAACCCGAGCAAAAATTACTCATTCCACAAGAGAAACACAGAACAATGTTACAGGCTCTACCTTACTTTACAGCTTAGCTACCACCAAAAGTGAAAGTACTGCAAACGACTATCATTCCTTGTAAAGCATTCCTTCCAACTCTGGCTCTTCAAGTGCAAACAGAATTTATGAGGAAAAAGCTTTCAAATGACCAGCAAAAAGTTATTAAAACATCTGCAATTGGCCATGCTGAGTACTAGCAGTGTGCTCTCACTGCTGCTTTATCCTTGTTGGAGTTGCTTCAATAGTTCAAAAGTAAGCCTTGTAATGTCAAATAAGCATAGAAAGGTATTTAGGGCTTGAGGTACACCAGACTGTAGCAACTACCAATGAATTGTCAACAAGACAGAGAACGCATTGGCTTTAGTAGTGAAGATAGATCACGGTGATACTGTGAGGGTAAATGTTGATACAAACAAAGAGCACATAAAAATGAAAAACTGTCAGAAAAGTCAGTCTTCATAAATGGGAATTCCTGCTAACAAGGGAAATGACACACCATGACACTAGTTGTGTGCACATTGATAAGGAAGCATCTCCGCTGCTACAAGTAACTTCTTGGGAGAGAAAGATAGCAGAGGCCTGGTCATTACTATAACTCACATCATCATAGGGAATGTTCCCTAACTTGACAGCTTACGCTCAATGGACCATTTCTGCTATGATGTTTTGATGCATTTACTGGTCCTGTCATCTGTTGAATTTCATCATGCACTCTCGTTCAGGCCTGTTAAAAATTATTCACCTGGTCCTTTGCAGTAAGAAAAAACCTTCAAGGTAGAGAGTGAGAGAAGTGTTACACAGACATCATCTGTTTTTCGTTATGACTACATAACTCACATGACAACAACATCCAGGCCAGAAATGTTTGCGGAAGGCTTTTATAGTTTGTTTTAGCAGACTGAATGCAGGACTCGGGTTCACGTCACTTTTGTCTCAGACTAACGTACCCCACAAAGTGGTTATGGAAATAAAATGGGCTGAAAGCCATTTTGCTGAGCTGACTGGAAGGGATACAAATTAAATTTTTTAAAAGGCATTCATAAAATCCAAACATTTACCTGTGTACATCATAAACAAATAATACTATCCATACCTGGCTTTGATGGGGAAGTTCTGTGCAATGTCTTTCATTACTTTCAATGCCTTATAACCTGGAGCAGAGAGGATTTGAGAAGCTGCCTGAAGACTAATGTCTGCAAGAAAACAAAGCATCACCAAGACCTTCAGAAAATAAAGCATCACCAAGAACAAACTCTACTGAATATGAATTGTTTTTAAGGCCAGTGGTTACAAAAATAAGCAAAAATAAGTGGTGGGGTGGTGCAGTTTAAAATATATATACTGTATCTTTATTACGATCCACTGATCAGATAAAAATTAGAAACAGATTTATGTAATAATAATTTTAAAAATTATTATATTGTATAAAAATTGAGTATACATTAGGCATAATTTACTCATTTATTTATAACTTTATTTATACCCTGCACTCCTGGTGCAAGCTCCACTCATAAAAGTACAGGTTTTTTAAAAATAATAATTATACAGTTTCATAATACCATTTCATGCCGACAAACTAATGCTGCTGTACAGAAACTGGTTCCTATAATACCGAAAAGCTAGTAATTAACCATAATAAATTTAAAGTTCTAATATCTACTATATAACAGATCATACACAAATGGAGAATGAGGCTCCTGGAAAATCTAAATATCAAATACCATTACAAATGCTCAGAGAAGCGTCAAGACGGATATCTTTGTTAAAGGAGGTCAACATGTACCGTCAGTTTTACATGCTATTAATGTAGAGAGCAACAAGGGTTTCGTGAGTCAGATGAATTAGCGTTGGGGGCCAAATCCAGCCCATGGGACAAAGTGACCAGCCCCCTGAACCAAGTGACCAGCCCATGGGCCAAAAAGTTTGGCCACCCCTGTTTTAGACTGTAGCTTTATTTGCAGTTCAAGAGTTCTAGTTGAGTCCAGCTAACTAAAATGCGTAAGCTTGAGCTACCTTGATATATTCGCTTCCTCATTTCCATTTCTCTATCTATATGAAAAAGTCTTCTGGATGTAATAGGAAAATGTATCAGAATCAGCTACCAATAACACTGAAAGAGAGAATGATATCACATCATACAATCTTCATGGTGTTATGACAAAAAAGCCTAATCTTCCGAAAGCTTCATGGTCAATTTCCCTCATCCTCAGCATATCATGGATGTGACAAAATAGCTTTTTAAGTAGTATTGCAGCTTTCATTTTACAGCGATAACACATCATGGCATATTCCTGTGCTACGTTAGGGGTATCAGTAGAGATAAAGTGTACTACAGGGATTTCAAATACCGAATAGCCTTCTATAGGTCACCAAGGGAGAAAAATTTAACATATTCCTCCCCTCCTCTCTGAAGAGGTCTGTATGCATTTTTTCCCATCTGCAGTTTACAAGTACTACACAGAATTGTTTACTTAATGGTAGATTCACATAACATAAAAAGCAGATTTTGAGGGGTGTTTCCTCCATTCACTGAGTTCAGGTTAAGATTTCTTGAGTGTAATTCAAACTTTGTGTTGTTTTGTGCTGTCAAACCGTCTCTGATCCATGCTAACCTTATGAATGCTAACCCTCTTTTCCTGCTGCTTCCAACCTTTCCCAGCAGTGCTGCCTTTTCCAGAGCATCTTACTTTCTCATTATGTTCCCAAAATAGGACAGCCTCATCTTTATCATTTTCACCACCGAAGACAGATTTGGCTTGATTTAATGAAGGACCCACTTGTTCTTCTTTCTAGCAATCCAGGACATCTGCCAAGCTCTCCTACAGCACCCTATTTCAAACGAATCGATTTTTCTCCTACCAGCTTTCTTTATTGCCTAGCTTTCACACCTGAACACATCAATCGGGAATACAAGAGTGTGGATGGTCTTGGTCTCCAGTGATACATCCTTACACTTGATCTTTTCTGATTCCTTCATTCCTGCCCTTCCAAGTCTCAGTCTTCTTCTGATTTCTTGGCTGCAGTCTCCATTTGGATTTATGACCAATGAATACAATTTATTTCACTATCTCAATTTCTTCCTTGTAAACATTAAAGTTGTGTGGTTCTGTAGTCATAATTTTTTGTCTTCTTGATATAAAGGTAAAGATTTCCCTTGCTTGAAAGCCAGTCTTATCCGACTCTAGGGTTCAGTGCTCATCTGTTTCAAAGCCAAAGAGCCAGCACTGTCTGCTTCTGCAGACATTTCTGTGGTCATGTGGCAGGCATGACTAGACACCGGAGCACACGGAACGCTGTTTACTTTCCCACCAAAGTGGTCCCTATTTATCAACTTGCAATTTCTTGCTTCCAAACTGCTAGGCTGGCAGGAGCTGGGACAAAGACGGGAGCTCATTCCGTCCTGCAGTATTCAGAAATCGAACTGCTGACCTCCCACCTTCCAGTCAGTGTCTTAGCCACTTGAGCCACTGCAGAAGTGGATATCACTTCTTGATACTCAACTTGATATTCTGCACAATATACAGCATATCTTCCCTGCTCTATAAAACAGAAGAAAGCCTCTATCTATTTGGTCTCTTCCTTTTCAATTAGCACACTACAGGAAAGCAGATGGAGACTAGAGCAATGATGGTTGGATATTCAGAGCAGGGCTGATTGAACATGGTCAGAAGCCTATTCAATTATCTATGCTATGAGGCTGCTGGCACTACAGATGTTCTTCTCTACCACCACTGTGTTTACACAAAGTGGTCTAGCAGAGCTACCTTGAGAAGAGTGTGTTTGCCCATAAGAGAAGATATAGACCATTTGACAGCTTGCTGAGAAGAATTTGCATGGTTCTTGTCTGATATGGATGCCCCAGTTGACACATATTCTGCACATGTAACTTTCACCCGTCCTTTTTCTGTGACAGTGAATACATTTCAATTCGTGCAAGATGTAGACATGAATTTTAGAGAAGAAACAATCAATATATATTTGATTAATGTACGTTCTTCCTGCCTCATAAGTACAGTCAGGGGACTGTACTTTAAACTTAAGCAGAAAAAATGGCAGCTTAAAATCTATCTCATCCTGTTGCAAAACAGATTGCAAGGCACGTTTTACTTCAGGTGGGAGGAACCACGTGACCAGCCCATGGCTCGAAAGTTTTGAGCACCCCTGGGCTAAAGTGATAAAGACATTGGCAGACAACTCTCCACAGCAAATCTGCCTAAAAGATACAGTTGTAAACCCTTCACTGAAAAAGCTCTTTCTGAACCACGCTATATTACATAATTACCAACTAGTCTCCAAGGGGCTGTGGTGGCTCAGTGGTTAAGCTCACCTTGTTAGCTGGAAGGCTGGCAAGTTGGCAGTTCAAGAACTGGGTACTGCATGACGGATTGAGTGCCGGTCTCTGCCCCAGCTCTTGGGGACATGAAAGAAGCCTCATCTGGGCGTTCCCTGAGCAGAGTTTCTTCTGCAAAAATCCTTTCAACCCAGAATAATTTCTGACACAAAATTATTTTAACTAGTTTCCAATATTCTATTCTAGGAAAAGGTCCTGAAGTATATGGTCGCTTCCCAATTTAGGACTTCCTAGATGACATGAACAACTTAAATCCACTTCAATCTGAATTCAGATCTGAACAGTGGCTGATGTCACCATCTGAGATACCAAAACCAGGCAACAGAGTTTCTAAGAACCTTGTGAGATGCTCTTTGTTATGTTTCCATAACTGCTGTTGCAACTGCTGTAGCTAACTTAGTAGTAGTGTAAAGTTAGGTTTCACGTACCAGTGCTAACTTTCGTTCTTCGAATGTATAGTTTGTGAATACACACTATTGGGTTATGCGCCTGCGCAGAACATCGATCAGAGGCTTTAAAGCTGATTGGTCTAAAGTTTTGGCGGTAAGACCGCCCACCATACCGCCCACCCTTAGGCGCCAGTTTGCCATTTTACCTCAGTTCCATACTTAAGCAAAGCACAGGATAAACCAAATGATCTTATCCGTGCAGCTCAAGAGGGGAGGTAGGGTGGGTAGTGTGTATTCACAAACTATATACTCGAAGAACGAAAGTTATCACTGGTAAGTGCAACCTAACTTTCTCATTCGTATAGTTTGTGAATCCCCAGTATTGGGAGATTAGCAAGCTCACACTTACTTGGTCGGTGGGCAGCCGGATGAGATGAATCCACGATGAAGTACAGCAGTCAGGCAGGATGGACCCTAAAGGGTGAGGCGCCTGGAGCCCTCTGGCAAGGACGACACGACCAAGTCTGGTGTCCACAATGGCTCTGGTGTCCATCCTGTAGTGCTGGACAAATTGTGGAAGGTCTGGACCAAGTGGCAGCCTTACAGATGTCCTCTAGCGGAGTGCCCTTCAAAAAGGCAGTGGAGATAGCAACCGATCTGGTAGAATGCACCCTGACGTGTGGAGGAGGCGGCAAAGAGGCAGTCTCGTAAGTGAGATAAATGGTCAATGTAATCCATTTGGAGAACCTCTGAGAAGTGATGGGTTCACCTTTGGACTTTCCCCCATAGGCAACAAAAAGACGCTGTGACTTACAGAACTCACGGGTCCTGCTGATGTAAAACAATAAAGCTCGTTTCACATCAAGCGTGTGCCAAGTCCTTTCTTCAGCATTGCTGGGATTTTGAAAGAAAGTTGGTAAAAATATAGTCTGAGCCATCTGAAGTTGGGAGACTACCTTTGGTAAGAAGGTGATGTCGGCGTGGAGCATCACACGGTCATTGTAGAATTTGATAAACCCGCACAGCAACCAGCTCACCAACTCATCTAGGAGACGTGATGGCCACAAGAAACGCAGTCTTCCAGGTGAGGAGACAAGCATCCGCAGTAGCCATTGGCTCAAAAGGAGCTTTAGTGAGGGCATTCAAGACAGTAGATAACAACCATTGCGCAGTTGGTCTTAATAGGAGGGAAAGCGTTGCACAGACCTTTGAGGAAACGCTTCACCGTTTGGTTGTGGAAGGCGCCAGAGGCAGGTGATCCAGCTGGAGAGTGGGCTACTACTGCTGCCAGATGGGACATGATGGAAGCAATGCTGAGACCTGACTCTGCCAAATGGAGGAGGTATGCCATGATGTCTTGCAGACCAGCTCTGAGTGGAGATACCTGTTGAGTATCCAGGAAGGCACAAAATTGCTTGTACTTGGAGGCATAGGACTTTCTCATAAAGGGGCGTCGTGCTAGTTCCAAGATCCTGGATAATCTGGGATTATTCTCCACGCGGTGAGGTGAAGACTGGGCAAGTCCGAGTGGTGAAGTTGCCCCTGCTCCATTTGTAGGAGAGTCGGAGAGTCTGAAGTGTGAGAGACTGCGACGACAGTTGCAACAGAAGTGGACACCAGGATTGACATGGCCACGCTGGAGCGATGAGAATCGTGTGCCCCCATTGCTGGTACATCCTCTTGTGGATCTTCTGAACCAGAGGAAATGGTAGTCCTGATTCCACCGTTTCATGAAGGTGTCGCCCTCGGAGTTCTGTCCGATGCCCGCCCTGGAGCAGTATCTGGGACACTCGCGGTTGGACTCCGATGCAAAGAGGTCGATGCTCGGGGTCCCCCACGACTTGCAAAGGGACTGAAAGACCATGTTGTCCAGTTCCCACTCGTGAGTCGTCGAGGTGAGGTGACTGAGATGGTCGGCCAGCACATTCAGTTTGCCTTGGATGTGGACTCTGATTGGAAAAATGTGTCATTCGAGACACCATTCGTAAAGTTGCACCGCTAGATAAAGCAACGTAGTGGATCTCGTTCCCCTTGCTTATTCAGATATGCAATCATGGTGGTATTGTCTGAAGCGATCTGGATCGCCTTGCCGGACAGCAATGTCTCGAAGAACCGCATGGCCTTCCATATGGCAAGGAACTCCAGGTAGTTGATGTGATGGACAATCTTGTCCCGAGACCAGGTGTTGTTGACCGTCAGAGTCCCGCAAGCAGCTCCCCATCCGAGGTTGCTTGCGTCAGTCAAAATTTGAAGAGACAGCTACGGAGGATAAAAATTCTTGCCCGTAGCCACCTTGAGAGGTGTGATCCACCACACCAGCTGGTCCACCAGTTCCGGAGATGAAAACAACCGTTTGGACTGACTCTCCGTGAGAGGATCGAACTTGTGGAGAAGCCAAGACTGCAGAGACCAGAACTTCAGTTTGGCGTGTGGGATCACTGCCGTGGTGGACGCCATTAAGCCCAGGAGTCATTGAGCCTTCTTCGCTCGGACGAAGGGTTTTGTACAGAAGTCGCTTACTACCTGTGCACTGTCCAGTAAGCGTTTTTGTGGGGCAAATGCCCTGACTGCAAGCGAGTCCAGAACCGCTCCAATGTATTCCACTCGCTGTGAAGGATCCAACTTCGACTTGGAGAAGTTGAGCCTGAGGCCAAGACTCTCCATGAGATGAATGGCCGACGACCTGGTGGGGGAGACTATCAACCAATCGTCGATGTACAGGAAGACCCTGATCCCCTTCTGGTGGAGGAAGACAGCAACCAGAGCCATGCACTTGGTGAAGACTCGTGGTCCATGGCCAGACCAAACAGTAGGCAATGTACTGGTACACAGAGTCCCCTATCCGGAAGCAGAGGAACCGTCTGTGCTCCTTGAGGATGCTGACGTGGAAGTAAGCGTCCTTGAGGTCTATCACCGTAAACCAGTCCCATTTGTTGATGAGGGGAAGGACGGTTTGAAGGGTCACCATCCGGAACTTCCTGGTGTGGATGAATTTGTTGAGGCGACGCAAGTCCAGAATCGGGTGGAGGCCTCCGTCTTTCTTCTGGACAATGAAGTACCCCGAGTAGAAACCGTTGTTCCAACTGGTTGGTGATACCAGCTCGATGTTCCCCTTGGAGAGAAGGGCTGTGACTTCTTCCTCCAGATGAAGAGACGGGGTGGTGAAACTGAGTTTTCCTACCCAAGGCATCCGGTCGAACTCAATGGCGTAACCAGCGGACAAGATCTTCAAGCTTTAAAGCCTCCGATCGATGTTCTGCGCAGGCGCATAACTCAATAGTGGGGATTCACAAACTATACGAAGGAGAACTCTTGGTGGTTTCAGGCAGCAGTCCAAGGCCCTAAAGAAAACTGCCTGTTCTAAATGCATTTGAAGGCAGGGGTTGTCAACCTTTTTAAGTTGGGGGTTGGGTCACGCTCCCTCAGACAGTTGAGGGGATTGGGCTGGTGGTCCGCCCCCCGCCATTTACGGCTGCCATAAATGCGTCCACAGCCGATTCTGGCAGCAGCGGTGGCTGTGGTGGCTGTAACGAGGGTGTGAGCCGGATTATTTGGTGCCATGGGCTGTAGGTTGCCTACCCCTGCTCTAAAGGCTAGAAAATTGTGTATTATTGTTCTATTTTCACAATACTGTACATGCTTGATTTCTTTTCTTTACCTTAATGCAGACCTGAGATTTTAGAATTATTTCTCTACAAATCTCAAATGGAAGAATTCCTTCCCATCCCTCAAGAGCATATTCTTGAGCATATTCTGGACATTATAACAATAACTAAAAATGGAGAGGATAGGCTGAGGCCTAACTAGCTGGTGCTTGAGAGATAGGGTTTATACTGTCTTACTGAAAGATGTCTTATAATGGAAGCAGCAGTTTTACTGACTCAGCCTAACCAGCATAAAAATGGTGGTGCACATATTGTCAATGGTCTGTCTTAGATGTTTTGTACGGGAAAGAGGTGTGTTTAACTGTAACAAGAGCTCTATACCAATATTTGTTTCTTAAATCACTTGCAAAATCTTAAAACATCCGGGGACCTAATCATACACCATTCACATGCTGACTAAGGAAATATGTGTACGGTAATTACTACTGAAAATGTGGATCTAGTCCGTGTTTCCCAACCTTTGGTTTTTTGATTTCCCCAACGCACTGATCAAAGTCCTGACTTAAGCTTCAGGAAATTGAAGTCCCCGAGTGGGGCCTGGGCCCCATATTGGGAACCACTGATCTAGTCT
Organism: Bradypodion pumilum; assembly: GCA_035047305.1. Taxonomy (NCBI): domain Eukaryota; kingdom Metazoa; phylum Chordata; class Lepidosauria; order Squamata; family Chamaeleonidae; genus Bradypodion; species Bradypodion pumilum. The sequence goes on along the minus strand of JAWDJD010000003.1, from coordinate 225,919,990 downwards.
TTCTTCTTTCCAATGTAGCTATCAGTTATGTCAGGGATTCTCAACCTGTGGCCCATGGGCCAGATTTATTTATTTATTTATTTCTATACCACCCACTTGGCTAAGGCCAACTCAGGGCGGTTCACAGTCATAATAAAAACATGATTAAAAACTGCTTAAAAACTACCCTCCCCTTAAAAACAAAACAAAAAAAACCACCACACAAGGAAGTGTCATGTGGGAGCGTGACCCAGCCTCCGGCTTAAACAGGTTGAGAACTCCTGAGTTATGTGAAGGGTCCTGAAAACCAGAAATGCATGACAACACATAGATAAACTATACATATGTGGAATGAGGCACAACATCTAGAGCAGTGTTTCCCAATCTTTGTTTGGCTATGTCCCACCTAAGCATCTCTAAAAAACTGATGCCATCCCCCTTGACATATAATTCTTATTATTCAAAAAGTGAACTCCTATTCTTGTAGATAAAACCTAAAAGGCCATTTGCTGTTAATAACTCATTCTCAAATTGCCCTCCTTAAAAATGTAATTGCCCCGTGAGGTGTGTGCCCCACGTTGGGAACCAGATCTAGAATGTTCTCCAGGCACCCAGTGCAGTACTTCTGTATGACTGCAAATTTCCAAGGACACTAGAGATCAACATTGTTGGCTAAAAAGATACTTTATCAAACAATAGTTTTGAAAAAGACTCTTAAAGCACTTGGCAAAAAAAGCATAATAGATAGATATCTAGTTGGCAGTAAAGAATAAAGAAATTCCCCTTTTCTATTTCTCTGTCACAACAAACACTGTGCATATGTAGATATTTCCTGCTGTGTCTCTTCTGTATTTTCCTTTCAGAGAATGAAACATGAAAACATTGTGCCTACAAGATATACAAGCCAGTACAGTACATGCATTTTATTATTACTGATACTCAGTTCAATTGCACTGCAGCAAGACAAAAAACTAGTACAATGGTTACTACCTTGTAATTCCCACACTTTCAAAGGGTCAGTAGCATCATCACTTTCAATCAGGTACTTTCTCAGCTCTTTCAGATTGTCTTTGAGGTCAGGATAGTTCTGCCTGGATTTGTTTTAAAAAGCAAAGAGAAACTGAATTACATCACCTGTTGGAGCTTACTATTCAACAAATATTGATACGGTTTTGCCTTCGCCACCAACAACCATTTTTGAGATATCCTGATTAACCTTCATAATGGAAAGAGTTCCAAATGCTGCCTATCACTAAGTATATATGTACCAATATATGCTTCTTAATCATTAGAGCAAAACTATGAAAGATGGGATAAAAAGTTCATATAACTTCCTTTATTAGAAAAGGAATGGGGTAACAGCACCAGCAAAAAGGACTTGACGAACTGGACTTGACCCACGAAAGCTAACATTAAAACTTAACAGTTAGTCTTCAAAGTGCTACAACGTTTTTGTTTTGTTTATTCTCTTATATGCTTCAAACACACTTACATGGCTACTATTAAAAAAAATCCATTGAAAAGATTCTCTACCTGTAATTAAATGCTTTAATTACTGTTAAAATGTTTGTTGTTCAGTCGCAGTCGGTTCCGACCTTTTGCAACCCTATGGACCATTGTCCACCAGGCGCCTCTGTCCTCCACCATCCTCCTCAGCCCTCCCAACTCTGTGCCCACTGTGTCTACAATACCATCTATCCATCTCATCTATGGGCTCCCACTTCTTCTTTTCCCCTCCACCTTTCCCAGCATCAAGGCCTTCTCAAGTGACTCCTCCCTTCTTATTTGATGTCCAAAGTACTGTAAAGCTTCATCTTTACTATTTGACCTTCTAAGGAGCAGTCAGGGTTGATTTCTTCTAAGATTGACCTATTTGTTCTCTTCGCTGTCCAGGGGACTCTCAAAACTCTCCTCCAGCACCACATTTCAAAGGCATCTATTCTTCTGTGCTTAGCTTTCCTTATGGTCCAGCTCTCACAGCTATACATTACCACCGGGAATACCATTGCTTTGACTATGCAAATTTTTGTTTCCATTATGTCTCTGCTTTTCACTATGTACCCCAGATTGTCTCCCAAGAATCATTCGCCTTTTTATTTCATGGCTGCAATCCCTATCTGCAGTTATCTCTGATCCTAAGAATGTAAAATCTGTCACTGCTTCTACTTCTTCCCCATCTATTTTCCAGGAACTGATGGGGCCTGTTGCCATTATCTTGGTTTTCTTAATATTGAGTCTCAGGCCAGCTTTTGCACTCTCCTCCTTCAATCCAATCAAGAGATTCTTTAGGTCTTCCTCACTTTCTGCCATTAGGGTGGTATCGTCTGCATATCTCAGATTGTTGATGTTTCTCCCAGCAATTTTAATCCCATATTGTGATTCCTCCATCCCTGCATTGCACATTATGTGCTCTGTGTATAAGTTGAATAAGCAGGGTGATAAAATGCAGCCTTGTCTTACTCCATTTCCTATTCCAAACCACTCTGTCATTCCGTGTTCTGTCCTAACTGTTGCTTCTTAATTCATGTACAGATTTCTCAGGAGGCATATGAGGTGCTCTGGTATTCCCATCTCTTTAATTACTTACCACATCTTGTTGTGGTCCACACAGTCAAATGCCTTGGTGTAGTCAATAAAACAAAAGTAAACTTGTTTCTGGTATTCCTTTGTTTTCTCCATGATCCAACGTATGTTAGCAATGTGGTCTCTAGTCCCCCTGCCTCTTCTGAAACCAGCCTGCAACTGGTTTCTCTCTCCACATGCTACTGAAGTGTATCCTGTATTATCTTGAGCATCACTCTGCTGCCATGTGGGATGAGCGCAATTGTTCAATAATTTGAACATTCTGATATTGTTCAAGTATAAAGGCTTTAGATAGGCTCCAGAGTTCTGCACCATATATTAACATTGGAATAATTTTGGCCTTATGGACCTCTAAAATGGAGCACAGAGAACTTGGGTGGTGGTAACTAAGTAGTTTAATTAATGTTTTAGAACTCGCTGCAGCCTTTATAGAAATTTATTTGTAATGGTTAGCCCAGGACCCTGTGTTTGTAAAAACCTCCCCAAATATGAAAAATAATATCTTTGTTCTATTGGTTCTACATCTATGTCAGTTGTGTTTGAGATGACATTTCCTGAAAACCACAACTTTAGGTTTGACTTTGTAAATATTCAGAAATATCAAAGTACAATATTCACTATACTTCATTAGTCTTCTCAGGCCAACTTGAGAGTATGCCATCAAGACCATATCATCTATGTATAAGAGAATGTTAATGTATCTGTTAAGAAACTTTGGAATATGCATGTCCTTTGAAGAAGAAAAAACCCCTGGGATGTCATTGGCATAAAGACTGAACAAAACTGAAACCAATATATATCTTTGTCTAACACCTTTATAGGTGGGAGTTCACTGTGTAAACAAACCATTGGCTCCAGTACAGACTTTCAAACAAGTGTTAAACAGGGTTAGTTAGGCATTTTGAATTGGATATTCTTTTATTACCACCTGAATATACTAAAAATCAAGACATATGCATTCTGCTCCTGTCCGTCCAGTTTCTTCTCTCTCGGCAAGGTAAATCCTTCTGGATCCATTTTGGAAATATTCTTATTTTTTTTACTCTTTAATTTATTTTCTTCCTCTTGGTTTTACATTATCATCTTCGTAATCTATTTCTGCTCTGGAACTTCCCATCACACGAAAACTCAAAGTGGCTAGCATAACTGCACAGCTACAATTGTACCAAGTCCATCTCAAAAGATAGCTTTACGGCAAATTATCTGACAACAACCCTATCAATAACAATTTACTTTAAGAGTTAAATGAGTAAGCAAACTAATAAATATACAACTTAAATACAAAATGTTGAATAAGGAGATAATAAATGCAACCCTTATCTGAGCATTGCACACACACATACTGTACATTGCAATCTAGCAATCGTTATTCTGCATCAGGTTCAAGTCAAGGTTGCTCCTTCACCCTCTACCTAAGGAAGTATAAAGCCTTGGATATTTCTTCAGAAACCAAATGGAAATGCCGTATTTTCCGGCGTATAAGACGATTGAGCGTATAAGACGATTGGGCGTATAAGACGACCCCCAACTTTTCCAGTTAAAATATAGTTTGGAATATACTTGTCAGCTGCAGTTAAGTACCTGTCCTATAAGACGACCCCCGACTTTGGCACAGATTTTTCGGGGTTAAAAAGTAGTCTTATACGCCAGAAAATACAGTACTTTACTCAGTACTCTTTATTAGACTAGAAAACAATCACTGTAAAAAAATAGTTGTCAGAGGATCTAATCAGATACTTACATTAATGTATTCTTTTGGGTGACCTGCAAGTCTACTCAGTGGAAAATTCTGTTAACACAGTCAATTTGAGATCACACATTGCTTGCACAAGTGTTTGCCACTGAACAAGTAGATGGCAGATGTATTTTTCCATAGAGGTCTGTGGTGTGCGAGGAGCACAATCTCGCACTACAAGCCTGGCAGGACTTTTTTCTGTGGAAGTTCAACAGGATACTGGCCTTTATATTTAAGAGTACATGCATCAGGGGCCACGTGGAGAAAAGCGGGGCATGAGGAAAGCCATACACCTTGTAGAACTGGATTGCCACCCGAGCCTCTCCCGGGGCTCTTTAAATCAGCCCCGAGTTGGAGGCAGCTGCGCCTGGTGCCCCTCCTCTTGGCCCGTCCGGGTGGGGAGTTTAAAAGATGACAGAAACGCCAAGGAAGGTGCCAGTGCTGCTCTGCAGACAGCACGCATTGGTGTAAACCGCTTTGAGTCGCTTTCAGGCCGAATAAAGAAGTATACAAATAAAAAATGAAATGAAATGAAATACACCTTCTAGAAAAACCCTGAGGACACAGGTTGGAAATAATGTCAAGAAGAATTAAATAAATTTTATGTGAAATGGATGAGCATCTCTGTTTGTAGCCAGAGAGCCAGTGCTGTCTACGTCTGCAGAGGTTTCTGTGGTCATATGGCAGGCATGACTAGACACCAAAGTGCATGGAACGCTGTTACCTTTCCCACCAAACTGGTACCTATTTATCTACTCGCAATTTCTTGCTTTCGAACTGCTTGGTTGGCAGGAGCTGAGACAGAGACAGTTGCTCATGCCATCATGCAGCACTCGGGTCTCGAACTCCCAACCTTCCAGTCATCAAGTTCTGCATCTTAACCACCAAGCCACTGCAGTCCTTGGTCTTACCAAATCTATATCTTATTAACTGTATATACTCGAGTATAAGCCGTTTTTTAGCCCCCAAAAGGGGACACGGCTTGGTATCTAATTTCATTTTAAGAAAAATAAAATAGATACCGTAAACTGAGGATTGTATCTGCACTGTGTTAGCTGCACATAGTGAAACGTGATGCTTTCTAAAGCTAAAAAAAGTGCTTTCAAAATATACACGCGAAACTCGGAAAATTAGAATATCGTGCAAATGTTCATTCAGTCCAGTAATGCAACTTAAAAGGTGAAACAAATATATGAGATAGACTCATTACATGCAACGCTAGATAGTTCAATCCTTACTTTGTTATAATATTGATGCTTATGGCTTACAGCTGATGAAAACCCCAACCCCCCAATCTCATGTACCCCATAATCAACACATAATCGCATGTACGCTGTATGCCATGATCATCAGAATTATAATGAATTAAGGCATGACATCTCTCGCTTTGCATGTAGTGAGTCTATCTCATATATTTGTTTCACCTTTTAAGTGAAATGAATGGACATTTGCACAATATTCTAATTTTCCAAGTTTCACCTGTACATATCAGAAAATGCTTGTTTGCAACTGTTCTCAAAAAAATGTTTAATCTTGAAACAATTATAGAATTAGCAAAAGTAATATTCCAATAACAATTCTACAACTAAAAGCAATTCTAGCTATTAATTCAACATCACTTAAAAAATACAGGCACAATTGCATAAGATGGTTTTAATGATATCAATATATACATTTATGAACACTTCAATGCAAGTATGAAATTGAAATCAACTTACTTTAGTGTGTCAAAGAGAAATCCCTGGACCTCATTTTCTCCATTGCCTTCTTCCTCTGTTATATTTCTTGTAGCTAAATATGGTGCATGAACAGAATGTGAGAATGTTTATTTCGCAGAGGTTCTTGCAACTGCATTTTTTCCCCTGCAAAAGACCCTATCTTATATTTCTCAAAATGAAAAAGAAAGAAATTACACAAGTTCTGAAAAATGTGGCAAAATAGGAAGTTCATGTTTGATGTACAGTTAGAAAATAGGTATTTTCCTGTAAAGGCTCTCATCTACAGGGGGAAAAATTACAGTCCTGTATTGATTCTCATTGCCCGTGGCTACTTTCACCACATCCCAAAAAATGCAATCACAGCCAACAGTCAAGAAAACAAATAGCAGACGAATTACTAACATAGTACAATATTTTCCATTAACTTCAATGGCACCATTACTGCTTTCAAAATTCTAGACACTACAAAATATTTTGTAATAATAATATCTACAGTAACACCACATCAAGGAGAAAAATGTACCTTCAGACTGAGAGTCATCCACCACTTTGTACTCAGTACTCTTTATTGCAAGTTCCACACCATATCCCGATAGATACATCTTCTCAGGGCTAGGTTTCTAGGTGAACACATCATTTTGAAAAGAAAGTTTATGAGGAGTGAACAGTAAGACTTGCCTAAATAACATCAAAAGTTAGTTTTACTTTAAAGCAGAATTTGGAGAAGTTACTATAAATCCCAGAATCTCTCAACTAGAATTGCCAGCCGTCTTTAAAAAAAAAACTTAAAACTTTTTTACTCCTCTTCATAGTGAGTCTCATTAAAATCTACCAGAACCATGCATAACCATAAAATGAGATCAGGATTTAATCTCACTACAAGGATCCATTACTTCTTCAGTTACAGCAGTCATTTGACTAGATCAGAAAGCATCTTTTTTTTCTTATTGTTTTATATAATCTGGATTTCCCCTCTAAAGTATGGACATTACAGCTTTGCTATCAATGGAAATTTTATTTGGGGCTGTATCACCATTTTTTTCTACCTATCCCAGGGGTTCCCAACCTTTTTATGTTGCTGGCCTGACCACACACCCTGGACAGTGACCATACACACCAGAAGTGAAAGTGGTCACGTTTACGACAGACATAAATGTGCCCACTTCTGCGTTTACAACGGGTGCTGACATGTTTACGCATATGCAGGCATATTTTATGGCGTCTGCCTATAGGACTATTAATTACAAAAAAATAGGACTACCCACATCAGTTGGGTGTCCTTGCACAAAATTAATTCAATATCGAACTTGGATCCAATTACCTTGATATTCACTATGAACATATTTTGCATTCTTATTCATGTTAAGTGAGGCATATGGTTATACAATATAAGGATTCTGAGAGAAAGAAGGATTCACAGTAGCAAGAAACAACTGGAAAACAAGAGGGCTGACAAATGGAACTATGGAATATCAATTACACAAAACATGTAACAAGAAACCCCCGCCGACATCCCCCAACAGAGCACAGGTGGTCGGGTTATACTGTCGTATTGCTTTATGTTTTTTTATAATGTATAGATTTGTTACTGTATTATTTGCATTATTTGTTTTTGTATTATCTCAGTTCTTAATAAAAGCTATTAAAAATTTTAAAACAAAACAAAACATTTAATTCTGAATAACACTAAAGAAATAAACTGCTTCTATGTTGAATACTATTACAGTACAGGGCTTCCAAATAACTTCTATTGTGGAACACAACAACAATTACAGCAGCAGCAATTATTGTTATTACTTTTGCTGCTGTTAAATAACTTTTCCATTTGTGGTCAAGAATCATCAAAAGACTATGAAAAGATGTAATTATGTAACAACAAGGCACATTGAAAATCTGGCAAAAACCATAGCAACTTCATCTTAATTGGAGCTAATTGCCTTGCCTCCACAAACACACACACACACACCTACCTGGATAAAATGTCGGAGGATGTAAACAATTTCCTCCTTCTGTGCTTTTTCAGACAAAACTTTGTGAAATGTTGCAAAGTCTTTTGTACCCATTTCAGCATAAAGGATTACTACCGGAGCAGAGTCATTGAATGTAGGGAATTTATGATCTCCTTTGAACATATACGGCTTGGGCCTTGGGATTAAAAATAAATAGCTTTTCAGCTGAGCAGGAATATTGCGTGATTTAATTGTCAGCATTCGACAAAACATGTAACAGTGACAATCTGAAAAATGTAAGTACCATTGAGTTTCAACCCACAACTGAAGATTCAGGGAAAGTGCTAGAAAACATACCTTAAAAAACCAAACAAACTACATCTCCCAACTGGCATGGCTCCCATGGACTCATAGAGTTGTAGCCTAAAAATGTAACCTTTTAAAATGCTGGGACTGTAGCCTGAGACACTGAAAGGACACATTTGCACCATGAGCTTTATCTTGAGTATCTTGAGTGGGACAGGAAGAACTCAGCAGATTTCTGTTCCTGCCAGTGCAACATCACCCAGTGCAGTAGCTTTACTGGGTATCTTCTGCCACAAATGCCAAAACTGTCCAGATAGAAGGAAAGAGTAGGATTCCGCCCTTAGTATATGCTGGAGTTTGGACTCAAAATCCATGTACATCCACACAGAGATTTTCAGTCTATTCCAGTCCCCACCAACTCTGTAAAGTGGCAAACCCAAGGAGGGTATTTTGTAAGCTTATCTGAAAGACTGATTGGGAAGAGACTAGAGCTGAGAAAGATCACAATCAAAGAAAGGTTCCCCGTTGACTCCCTGAGAGGGAATAATTGGTAAGATTTTTCTGGCAGAAGGGGCATTACCTGGGGGCCAGACAGGACTGTAGCCAGGGGGCCAGGGTGGACTTCGCCCACCTTGAGTTAGCAGTTTGCCCACCCTCAAACTCCCTGCTACTTTCCATGGTGGCAGGGTTTCCCCCCCCCCAATGCATTCCTATGGGAAACTGCGCTTTGTGCCCTCTAGTGGATTTTACCTGAAAAAATATTCACCCACCCACATCTAGAATCCTGGCTACGGGCCTGACACAAATGTCTCAACTACAGAACCTTACATTATGATTACAATCTCACAACATCTTTGACTAACTTATATAATTAAGTTTAATGCCCATGTATACACAGCGAGAACAAAGATGTGTGTCTTCAACAACAAAGATTTTGTTCCGAAAACCTCTTGGTTTTGAAATCAGATCACTCAAGACAACTCATTAGACATACCTCGAAGCAGCTTTCTTCAAAAGCTTCTTAATTTCATTAGTTTTACAGGTGCTCTTCCCATGGATAACTGCAAAGGCATTGCAAGCTTTCGGAGGTGGCTCATCAGCTGCAATCTAATATTTCAACAATTATACTATATCCCAGCTGGTATAATTGCATTTCATCTTAAAAAGTAACCCACCTCCTCTTTGATTAAAACAGCTCATCATCAGCTATCACATTGTATGTATAAGTGGCAAGGATGTGACAAGATACTAATGAGAAATTCAGAATCTCACAAAAAATAAAAGTGTGCCAATTTCTAAGGATTTCAGCCATTACCAGTTTACACAGCTACAGGGTCACTGTCACCTATCCCTAGTTGATACAGCACAACCTCCTGTTTGCTGATTTAATAAACTGTTATCAAAATCTCTGAGAATATTCTATCTATTCACCTTGTCATGGATATGCTTCCCAATATCTGTTTCTGTTTTGGTGCCAGTATCAGTATGCTAAAATTTCCTCTTTCACATCAGTACAACTTTGCTGCACACTAGAAGCCGCATGGCTTCGCTTTCTATCAAGGCAGACGAAGGTGCATTTTGGATTCTCATGTTAACTAGCAAGCAACATTCTCAAAAGCTCAGACAGAAAACTAGTTAGCACTCCAGCAAAAGCAGAACCCTTCAATTTCCTCTTTATTTAACTGAAGGAGAAGGAAAGTGAGTGAGACCAAGATTTCTACAGCCACATTCTCATCAGGCGAAACCACAATTTCTCCCAGGTATGTGCAGGATTTAGTGAGCTCACTAAATTCCCCAGGTTTTGATTTAGGTTGCCTTGATGCAATCAAGGAATTTTCATCACCTTGAGATTTCTTGATTCTTAACATGATAGCAAGAAAAGAGTGGAGTTTTTTCTGTTTTCAATTTCAAGGCATCTGCAATTGGCAGCAAATGCCTCATTGACATTCTACACCAATCCAACATATTTTCCATTTAAGAAGCATAGCATCTCTCTCTTTCTCTCTCTCTCACTCACAGAGAAGGAGGGGGGGTGAGAGAGAGACGGGGCGGGCGGGCGAGAGAGAGACCAGGATGAGCTTACTGAGAAAGAAAATGCCAATAACACACATGATGATCCAGATGTTTAAACATGCACGGAATAAAATCGTAGCTGTTGCAGTTCTGTGCAACTTGTGCAAAATCACTGTCAGTAGCACTGGAATAGATGTTAGAATTTCACAGGTTGAGCGGGTGGGTGGGGTGGGGATGGAGTTCCTTGTCCTTGCCTGCAAGGACAAGGTAAGAATATACATCCCTATATAATCCAAACCAAGAAGCTAGAACAAAAGGTGCCCATATTGATGGGGGATATTGACCATTATCCTGTTCAATATTTAGATGAAGACAGAAGAGAACGCCAACTGCAGAAGCAGCAGTCTTATGAGATGCCAGTTAGATGTAACATATGTGCTGACCTTCTGCACATGTAAACACGTCACTATTTCCCAGCCAGAGAAAAGTCTCTTTTATAGGTTCCATCTGAGTGATCTAGGCAAAGTGCAAAATTGAATCCAAAAGTGGATTTCACAAAAGTGAAAGAACTGCTAATTGTTATAGCATGTACACTCCTCTGCTAGTGCTTCCACAAGGATTTCTGGGACAGAGCTATCAGCTTTTCCCCTTTGCAAGAAAAATTAGGAAAAGCAATGGAAGTGTTTATTATAGGTGTATATTGTGCAATTTCAGTTGACAGCTTTACAAGTACAGTGGAACCCCGCATAACGAACGCTTTATATAAAGGAAAATTCATATAACGAAGCATTTTTGTGCTAACCGCGATACCCCGCATTATGAATTTTCCGTTATATAGGGTTTTCATTAAGCGAGGTATACCCCACATAACGAAAATAAAATGTTTGTTATATAGGGTTTTCATTAAGCGTATACCTCACTTAACATTTTATTTTCGCTATGTGGGGTATTGCCAATAGCTCTTCGTATAACGGAAAAATTTGCATAATGAAGAGCCCCAAAATAATAAACACAAGATCTCAGAATAGGGTATTTGTATTAGGCTAATTATTAACCCATCCAATTCACACCCATATAATAGATGGTGCTTTATTTCATTCAAAAAATATGTTTGAATATACCTATTTAAATGGTATTTGTTCCTTTTAGTAAGAGCAGAAGCTCATGAATCCAGATTGATTTTAACTTGCTAATATATAATGATATATTGGAACTCTTCACATAATCTTGACCTTCAGTCCCTAACCTGTCTATCTCTCCCATATATTAACTACTATCATACAAAAACCAATCTTGGGACAGTTATCAGAACCCAAAGTGACTCTCCCTTTGCACTCTCTCCTTTTTAAGCATGTAGAAGCCAGCGAGTGATCAAAGTCTCCTCTACTGGACCACTCACTCTAGCTCAGGGATTCTCAACCTGTGGCCCACAGGCCAGATGAGGCCCACTGCACCATTTCATGTGGGCCCCCATCGCCTATACCACATCAGGAAGTTCCATTTGATGGAAGGGCAAAATGGCCATCCGGCCCCCAAAGCTGTCTGAGGGAGCATGACACGGCCCCCAGCTTTAAAAGGTTGAGAACTCCTGCTCTAGCTGCACAGTGGTTTATTACACACACCGAGGATCATGGCAATAGGAAACATTTTGAAACAAGAGGTCTACAATGACACAAAGGAAGCATTTTAAATCCTATGGCAAAATTTTTATTAAAGAACAAAAACAGAAATATATGAGCCCTCGTGACACAGTGGTTAAACTGCTGTCATTGTCAGCTGCAACTCGATTTGAGTATACTTTTCCCCCCTGCACCTGGGTGCCGGGAGGCCTGGTCTTGAAGGCCAGCTGGTTCTGGGCCGCCTTTGCCCTTGGAGGCAAGCAGGGAAAATGCCACTGGGGTGAATTTGCTTAAGGTGGATCCCAGCTTGTCATGATGTGACCCACACACTATGATCACAGAGCCATCTCCTGCAGAACATATGAAATGAGACATGCAGGACTGAATACTGGGACTGCAATGGACTGCTGCGACCTTGAGGATATGGACAAGGTGCGCCTTCAGAGCCAGTCCATCTGGCATGTCCTCTTCTGCCTCCATGACCATTGGGAATCAGAGGTCCTCCTCCGCTCATTTTGCCATTAGGCCCAATATGATGGTTTCCAGTGGCATTTCCTCCACTGAGAGGACCATCACCCCACCTAAAGGGGCTCATCTGCCCATAGACAGTGGCCCCTTTAGAGAGTCAGGTTATTTACCACCACCCAACACTCGGCATTGAGTTGCTGGCTATAGGGTCTACTCCATTACCATAGTGGGATATCTGGAAAAACTGCTGTACTGCAGCCAAAACTGCTGATTTTATGAATTCTACTCTTACAGGTCTCAAGGTTGACTCAGCCTTCCATCCTTCTGAGGTCAGTAAAATAAGTACCCAGCATGTTGGGGACAAAAATGCTAATTACCTTGTTAATCATCCAGAGAGTGTACAAGTACCATGGTATGGTACAAGTGTAATTGCTCTTGCTTGCTATAAATATAAGGAACTGGAGTACAGTATATGGATTTAGTTACTTGAGCCATTCAATTTAGTAATATCAGTAGTAACCTGCAGCAGTTCTCCATCGATTCTGAAAGCAGTCCTTCTCAGCCCTACTTGGAGGTTGAACCCTGGAACACCAACCTTAAGAAAGCCACTATGGGACTAAGCCACAATTTAGCTTAATCATAGTCTGTTTTAATTGAGGTTTGCTGGTATACATGAATCTAGAATCCCAACTTCCTGTGTTCTTCCTTATGCACAGAGGCAAGTGCAGCTAAAAGAAAAATTTCTTAGATAAAACACTCCCTCCTCAATCTCTCAAGCAACAATCTGCTTTCCATAGCCAGCTCCTCCTTGTGTACAAGGCAGAAGTTGAGATCTTAGCTTAAATCCATTAGCTTTCCCCAGATAAACATGGACTCAAACACTTAGATTTACATATGAACTAACTTGCCTTTCAGCAATTGGTTAAATTCTTGTTGGGTAAAAAAATGACTTGTTGGGTAAAAAATAATAATGAGCCAACACCTCCAAATGCCAAATAAAGCACAAAATATCTACTGTATTTCATAGAGGGAAATGCACACAGAATATCATGGTGCTCTTAGGCTGAGGAAATGTTTCCCAAAGGAAGGACCTTATGGTTTCATTCCTGCTGTTCTTCCTTCAGCAATTAAAGACCTTTCTGTTAAGATGGGCATTTGGCAATGTATTAGTTACCAAGGAATGGGCTTTAACCTCAGATGTCATTTTCTTTTTCTGGCTTTTAATGTGCTTTTAAATTGTTCATTTTTTTAAAAAAAAATCTGTGACTGTTTTAATATGATACACTATTTTAAAATGCTTTTTAATATTCTAATTTATTGTTTTTCAAAACTGCATTTGTCATAAATATTTTGTAAGCAGTTTGGAGTCCCTTTTTGAGGTGAAAGATTGGCTATTAAAAAAGACCAAATGAATAAAATATCCTCCAAAGCACCCACATTATAAAAACATCAACAAACAGACGAAAAGTAATCAATGAAAATGTCTAAAGGCCAAGAAAAGCAAAACATTCCACCTACATAAAAGACAGGAAAAAATGCACCTCCAGAGAAAAACCAAACACACCCAGACAATAAAATTCTATTCACCACAAAACTTCAGAATAGGAGACCCAGTAATATGCAGACAATGCCCAGTGGTGGGCATCAACAGGTTCGCACCAGTTCGCCAGAACTGGTAGAAGAAATTCTGGCTAGCCCTGCCCATCCAAGTTTTGAAATAAAGTAATCCTAATTTGGGTGCAACACAGGGCTTCCCCCCTGTTCACGCCCACAGTGTGGTAGTAATTTTTTTTGGAGCCCACCACTGGCAATGCCCCACACCAAACAAAACCCAGAAACCAAAAACAGAACACTTACATGCATAGAACAGAGGTAAAACAGTCATTTATAGGGGCCAGTGCATTTGGGATATTGGCAGAGCAGCTGGACCAAAAAAAAAAAAGGGGGGGACAGCAGGAATTGGCCAAAGAAGCCATGGTTATTTTGCTTACCTGAGTAGCTAACTCCGGCTTGTGCAACAAACCACAGTTAAAACAAATCATAGTGCAAACACAATGATCCCTTTTTAAAAGCCTCTACTGAAAAATGATACATGCTAAACAGCTCCCTGGCGCCTTGTGAGGTGTAGCCTAACATATATCAACCAGTTGTACACACCTGCTGAAACATCCGAACGGTTGGGGAATGCGCTCGTAAGGAAAGAGAAAATTTCAGAAGATTGATCTGCAAATTTGTCAGAAACTGTCCAGCTTTTTTCAAGATTAAGTTGTAGTAAGAATGTTCTGAGACTGCATTAAAAAAAAAGAAAAACAAGTGAAATATGAATATCTCAGACAATAAGCAAAAAAGTAAACAAAAAAAAGAGACAAAAATGTTGTTAGTTAAAGACTAACTGCCATGTAGTCTCTCTTTTGTCTAGGAAAGTGGACTTGATCCACAAAAGCTCACATTACAACACAGCAGTTGGTCTTCAAAGTGCCACAAGTTTTCGTTTTGTTTTATTTCTTGTTTGATATGTCTACACAGGCGTACACAGCTACCACTTTGAAAACATATTAGTATTTGGCTCTAAAATTAAACTAAGGCAACAGCGTATCATATTTTAGACAATAAAGCTTCCTGGAGAACAAAAAAAAAACCACCCCATAACTATGCTGACAAACCACTATATGTAAAAATATATATTTTAATGCATTATAAGGCAGTATCTCAGATGAGAGGTTACATGTACAGTACAACATGCTATCGAGTATTGTTTAACAAAGATTTTAAAACACCAACTCTACTGCATAGTGCTTCTTCTTCCTCCTTGTCTAGGCCAGATGTGAAACTGCCAACATGATGCCACCTTTTGGTGAGTTCATTCTGCATTCCTTTTGCCCAACGTAGAATATCCGGCACAAGGTGGCCATTGCCACCTGATTGTGGCTTTAAAATACCACAATCTTCAAGGAGGCGCTTTCTGTGTACCCGACTGCATAGCTGGTTGGTTGGAAGGAGGGAGGCAAAATACATAAAAAGAAGGCAGACAGACATAACAGCACTAGATTCAGAATTGTAGGAGGGGTGAGTTTAGAATTTGCCACAGAGGCTACCTCTAACAGTAGCCACAAAGTGATAGCACAAAGCACAACTTCTTAGGCATTTGTGCTTTCCAGGGATGGCTTTTCTTATCCTCCAAACCCAGTGGAATGGTAGGGAGCTTTGAGTATGGTAGTATATTTTGCCTCTAATCATTTTTATTTTGTTGCTGTAATTGATAAATTCTGGGCTGATGAAAAGGTCAAAGGGGGGGAAATGGAGGGAAAAGCCTGGCTGTGCTGCAGAAGAGAAAAACAAGAACCAGGACTATCAATATGCATAAACAAAAGAAAGATAACAGGTTGGCCCTTTTCATTGATTGAATGATTACATCTCTAATTGTCATTTAACAAACAGCAATTAGGACTCCAAGCCTGGCTGAATACCTAGTCAGGTCCTTAAGGACTACCGATTAAACAAGAGAGCATTTTCCTCACAACAACACAATAAAGAAGCTTCAATAGTTGCTGCTCCTTTTCTATGTAGTGCAACAGGACTGCATAGTTATTTTGATGGAGGAAAAGACTTTAGTCTACCATATATTATAGCGTTCCTATTTTCTGACACACATCACGCAGGCTAGTCACAGCTAAATGACAAGGTGACAGCCAAGATCCATTTATGCAACTGGAACCTCTTGAATTAGCCCTTTCTGCTTCCAGAAATTTCCTTTCCTCACCTGTTGAAAACAGAATACTAGCCTACACATTAATATGTGTGCATATGTGTGTGTATATATGTGTATATATATATATATGTGCACAAAGATACATGTAGGAACAGGCCATGTAGTTGTTGAATCTACAGTTTGTCTATACCCGCTCTTTCCCAGGGGACTGAAAAGATCAAAAGGTCTTGGAGGTGAAGGAATGCACAAACAGTTAACTCAGTTGGCGGCATTCAGACAAGCAACAATGGATATAAGTTGGATACAGCCACCATGACCTACTAAGAACGGGCTTGCAGGAGAAAGAACACTATTGCTGGGCAAAGTAGAAGCAACTAGTTGAAATAGTTTGACTGTGTCCTAAGGGTCAGAAAAAAATAAAATAATATACACATTATTCTATCATTGACAAGTGTTCAACTAACAGACTTCTTAGGCATTCACATATGTATTTTTTAAAACCAACCTTCCTTTGTAGAGAATCACCTGGTAGCTGGGGAAAGTGTTGCCACCTATAGAAACCCATGCTAATTGCCATACAAACATATAGATTCTGGTTGATGCACATATTCTTAACATGTAAAAGGAAAAGAAGCAGTAAATGAGGACACAGAGATCAAGTGCATTTCATAAAGTTATGCACAAGTCCTATATTTCAGTGATCTAACCACACTGGATGTCACAGGTTGTGCTGCCTACAGTTTTATCTGAAGATCACTCCAAGGTCCTTTAACACATTACACTTATCATTTTTCTTCAAATAAAATTGCCCAGTTCAGAATAGAATGCACATTTTATTATTTGAATGAACCTGCACAAGGATTGTACACTCACTTTTCTATAAACAGTACGGAGGGGATGGAGTCTTTGGCTTCAAAATTTAAATCTGCCTCAGGTCATTGTTATTTCTAAACCCAGGAGACTATGGCCTGTTTTAACTTAGTGAGTAAGCCAGAACTATGATTTGTTCTTTAAACCATCCTTTAACCATGGGCCGGTCATGTGGTTCAGGGGGCCGTAGTTTGGGCACCCCTGCTTTAAAATAATTATTTTTACAAATTGTATTTTCTCATATTCATGCTTAACAAGGAGTTGTGGCAATTTTTAAATAAGAAGCAATATATCCTTTGCCCTTTTTAAAAAAAAAAAAATTCCAGGAGTGGTGATGAGAACGAGGAAAAAATAGCCTGAGACTCACTGCAGCTTATCCTTGTAGTTGAAGCTGTGATTCCTCATTATGAATGAACTACGTACAACTCTAGTTGCACTACAGACTACTACTACACACAACACACAATTATGACTGAGCGACTGCATCAAAAGTCACATTTCATTCTACATCAATGACAAAACATGAGCATGTGAATTAACAGCCCTAACTCCTCAGAATCTAAGTATTTCCTATACTGTATAGATATAACTTCTTACTCTCTACTCAACTTTCAAAAGGGCTGAAATCAAGGAGACAAAAAGAACTGACAATAGCCTTTGATGCATCTGGGTTCTGAGTCTGGTGGGTGGGGAGGCAGAATAGATTGAATTTTCTTGTGTAGAGGAAACTTGTAACTAAGTAAGCCTATTTTCACTTTCTCTCTTTTAAGAAAATACTGTAACAATATCTCAAGTACAGAGGATCCATCCCTACATTAATCCTGAGATTTGGATTAGATGAGAAATTATAAACTGTTACAATCCTTGCTATTCTCCTGCCTAGTAAATCAGGACAACCTAGCAATCCTGTCTTGTCCCGGTTAGTCATTCATTGTCCATGAATCCCCTACAGATTTTTCTGCTCAAAATTGATTTCTCTACAAATACAACTGCATATCTTTATACTGTATACAGTGTTGCTAATGATCAACAAATTTAGAAAGGGAAAACAATGAGATGATTCCATGGGACTGAAGGAATTCAAAATTATTATATTCTTCCATTATACCTTCCTTTTTAATAAGTGAGGATGCAGCTTCCTGAAATCTAGTGGAACAGAAGTTTGAAAAGAAATAATAAGCAGGATACAGGCAAAAAGGCCTTTCAAGAAAAATCTGCTTCTTTGTCTGTCTATGGTGTCATATGACAGTTAGGCACCTGTTTGATGTGCATAAATGGTCAATGTATATTTAATGAAGTACACTAAAGTTCTTCTTACAAGGTGGACCTTTCTGTAGGCAGGAAGCAAGGCAATCCATCTAAAGCAGTGGTTCCCAATGCGGGGCCCATGCCCCACAGGGAGACTTCGATTCCCAGAAGCCTAAGTCAGTACAATGTCTGATCAGTGTTTTGGGGAATTGACTTTGGCTTTTAGGAACTGAAGTCCAAAAACCAAAGGGGGGAAACACTAATCTAAAGCAATGGATAATTGCAGGGCAGGATGACACTGGAATTTTCTGTATGAAGCATCAACATGATCTTGGGTAGTGTTGGGATAGCTTATTTTCACAAGAAGCCTAAAAATGTTGATGGTGACAGTTTGCACCTTAGGAGTAGTTTTGTATGGCATAAAACTACAAGCAGATGCTAGTCTAGACATAAAAATTTCATTAGTTGGGTGAGTTGCTTACCTCCTTTCCTGTACACAGCTAATTCTTTCACTGTTTCCAAAAACTGCCAGAATTTCTCATTGCTTTCTTCTGCAACAAATTCACTGTTTAAAAATGTGCAATAATTAATATACTTCATTACACAAGCCTTTGAGAAAAAGCATCCGGTCTAAAGCCCATTGTTTGTCAACATTAAATCCCAGTAACGTAATGAGTCTACTCTAGATTGTACTAACAAATGAATATAGGCTGAAGTGTTTTTAAGGATGCAAGCTACCATCTACCCAATATAAGAAGACAACTTAAAAGCTCAACAGGAGTATAATAAAAGACCTACCTGTGGAATACAGGCAAATAACCAATTAAATCAATTAAGAGAGAACAGTGTAATAACCAAAACCCTTTTGCTTAGCACCGTAAATCAAACTAGAGTAGACCACTGACTCAATGAGGGACTTGGTGAGTCAACTTCTCTACAAATTCCCTGGATTAAAATGGGCCTGCTCTGAGATTTACTTTAGTATCACAGAAGGCTCATTTGACTCAATGGAATGTTG
The DNA here is from genome assembly GCA_035047305.1 of Bradypodion pumilum. Classification (NCBI taxonomy): domain Eukaryota; kingdom Metazoa; phylum Chordata; class Lepidosauria; order Squamata; family Chamaeleonidae; genus Bradypodion; species Bradypodion pumilum. The sequence goes on along the minus strand of JAWDJD010000003.1, from coordinate 225,900,775 downwards.
ACTAAGTCCTCATTAATTCAATGGGCCTAGTTTAGTCTAATTTACTACACTAAGCAACAGGATTTTAGCTAATATGTGTAATTACTGAAGTCAAACAAACCTACAAAGCCAACACAGCTTCAATGCCACAAGTAGGTACTGTACAATATTTCTTTAACCTATCAGTCTTCTGTAGAATACTTTTGCCAACAATCCTGGAAGCAGCAGAAAAAGGCGGCTAAGACTGCAAACTTAAACATACAGTATTTATTGGCTGTACAGTAAAACCTTGCATAAAGAACACCTCGCTTAGAGACTAACTCGTTTAAAGAGCAGAATTTTCTCTGAATGGTCACCTCGCTTAACAACTAAAAACTCACTTAACATCTAAATTTGGGGTCACAATCCCCACCACCAGAAGTCATAATCAGTCACTTATTTCCTAAGTGTTTTGCTTAAAGAGCAATCCTGTGGAATGCATTATGCTCTTTAAGCGAGGTACCACTGTAATTCCTAATGAAATCAATGGAACTTATTTTTGTGTACATAGGAATGCTCTGTATGCAAGAGAGCAGGGAACACCCAGTTGAGTTCTCAATTAAAGGTAAAACATAAATATTATTCCGTTTCATAAAATTAATTTAGAATTACAGTAAAGGCATTTAACAGTGTGTTAAACAGAAAATTCATTATGCTATGACCCACTGAAGTCAACAGGGCTTACATCTGATTTGCCCTACTAACCCCATTGGCATTGCAACCAAATGTTTATATTCAGTAGCATTCCTCAACCAGATGGCCTCCAGATCTGTTCACGTACAACTCGCACCATTGACAGACAGTAAGACCAGGCATGCTGGTTTGGATTGGGTAAGACTTGTCATCCATCACTTTTGGGGGCCCTTTTTGGAGAAAAGTGTCTCTCATCTTCTCTCAACACTTTAATAACACACCAAATGTTCTTGTATTAATTTATTCAAAACACAACAGCTTGTACAATAAGCATGAGAACCAAGGCAAACACTTCAACTCATGGCAGATTTAAGTAGCTAGCAGCAGAACCCCAGAAGACTGGTGAGTGACTTATTTATTGCTAAAGCATAGCTTGAATTCAAATGCATCTATTTTGAAGATGGTGGGAAGGGCAGCAGAATGCCAAGACAAACACCACAGATAATGCATGATAGCCAGTACTGTTTCTGGCTGAACAAAGAAGAATGCTTCCTTAAATAAAAAAATCACAACCCTTTGCCTCTCCTTTGATCAAAGGATACAATGGCTTCCAACAAAGGAGACAGGAAAATTATCTTCGGAATATTTTTTTTCCCAACACAGCACACACACCATCCTTAGAGTCCTATAAAGATGGTACTCAGTACTGTACATTAGTACTTCAAGTCCGATAAACTTAAAGCTCTAAGTTGTTGCATCGGATCTATATGGATATGCTCTGACTACATTAATTGCCATAGTGTTTTGACTTTGACAGTGACATTTTAAAACGTGGTACAATGTCTTAGTCGTTAAGACATCAATGACAAATTAGAATGAAGGTCAACTGTTCGAGACCAGAGTGCAGTGCGATGGACTGAGTGCCTGTCATCTGTCACAGCTCCTGCCAACCTAGCAGTTTGAAAGCAAGAATATATTTATTCATTTATTTATTATATTTACACCCCACCCATCTAGGGGTTTTTCCTACTCTGGGCAGCTAACAGCATAAACTCACACATTAAAACAGGCACACGTTTAGAAATACAGTAGAGTAAAATAAAATAAGTAAAATAAAATAAAATAGCTGGCGTCTGAGGGCACAGTGGATCAACTAGCTGGCTAATTTATTGCTAAAGGGACCATGGCCTGGAAGGCCTCCTTGAAAGGAAAAAGTTTTAAATAGCTTCAGTGGGAAATAGCTTCAGTGGGAAAGGTAACAGTGTTCTGGGTGTTCTGGGTGCTCCGGTGTCTAGTCATGCCTGCCACATGACCACAGAAATGTCTGCAGATACAGTCAGCGCTGGCTCTTTGGGTGTAAACAGAGATGAGCACCAGACCCTAGAGTTGGATATGACTGGCTTTCGAGCAAAGGTGACCTTTATCTTTACAAGACTCTTTGAGTTTTATCCAAAATGTAGATTCCCCTGTGAATGAGTGTGAATTGCCTCCAAAACTATCCAATAAGTTTAGAGGGGCTGAGCATGGATGTGTATCTGGGTCCCTTTAGGTCCCATCGCTTCACCACGACACGACACGCTGGATCACAAACTTTGAGGACTGGGATTATCAATCTGCTCCTATCTTTAATTTGGAACTTCTGGGTGGAATGTTATCCATCCTCCACCTCCAAGAGAGGAGCTTCTACAACCGGATTACTGAAGGCAAAGCAACTCCTTTTAGCTCTTCTCACCATTGTTGTCCTTGGGTGATGGGAAATGTGCATCAAAAACACCAGGGCAATCAAAAGGTTTTCCTCCCTAACCTAATAGAAAATTAAGCCCTCTTTCCTCTATCTGCTGTTTTACCTTACTTTAGGGCTAAGGATTCCCAACATGGGGCAGATGCCCCACAGGGGGAAATTTGGTTTTTTTTAGGTAAAGGTCACCCTTACTCGAAAGCCAGTCGTATCCGACTCTAGGGTTCAGTGCTCATCTCTGTTTATAGAATACCCATCAAGTGCCGCTCCGGAAAATACGGGAACTGCTCTGGCCCGGGTGCGCATGCGCAGCAAAAACACCTTTGCACATGCACAGAACACGTTTGTGCATGCGCAGATGGGTTCTGCGCATGCGCAGTAACCCCTTTCCCCACCGTTCTAAATATGGGACAGCACCGGGAAAGGGGAGGAACGTGCACCAAAATGCGGGATTTCCCAGCCAATCCGGGATACTTGACAGGTATGGTTTATAGCCGAAGAGCCAACACTGTCTGCGTTTGAAGATGTTTCCATGGTCATGTGGCAGGCATGCCTAGACACTGAAGCGCATGAAACGCTGTTTACCTTCCCACCGAAGTGGTCCCTATTTATCTACTTGCAATTTCTTGCTTTCAAACTGCTAGGTTGGCAGGAGGTGTAACAGAGACGGGCGCTCATTCCATCATGCAGTACTCAGGTTTTCAACTGCTGACCTTCCGCCTCCCAGTCAGTGTCTTAACCACTTGAGCCACTGATTTTTTAAATTAATTTATTTATTTAATCATATTTATATTTTTAAAGGGGGGAGGGAAATTCAAGAATGTTTAAACCAAGTTAATTGTCTTTTAGGCTTCCTCCATGTGAATAGGAGTTCATGTTTTGAATAATAAGAATTATTTGTCACACGAGGGGGGCATCAGGATTTTAGAGATGCTTAGGTGGGGCATGTAAAAAAAACCAACACATTGGGAACCACTGTTTTAGGGTTTCCCTCCTACGCTGCAAACAATATAAGAGTAAACCAGTGTTTCCGAACCTTAGATTTTTAGACTTCAATTCCCAGAAGCTGAAGTCAATTCACCAAAGCACTGATCAGCCAAAGCACTGACTTAGGCTACTGGGAATTCAGGTCCCCCTGCGGGGCGTGTGCCCCACCCATGCTGGGAACCACTGGAGTAAATGTTCTGCTTTCTATCTCAGCTGGTCTTCCCAGATCCATTTTTTTTTTTGCTAACAGCCTATGAATTTAGAGCAGGAGTGCCCAAACTACGGCCTGGGGGCCGTATCCAGCCCCCAATGCCAATTCATCCAGCCCACAATGCCCTCGTCGCTCCTGGAAGCGGAGGTAAAACGTGCTCATACGGGCGCATTTTACTTCCACTTCCAGGCGCGACGAGGGCTTTCTGGGCCAGATGAATTGGCACCAGGGGCCAGATCTGGCCCCCTCGGGCTCCCTGAACCACGTGGCCGGCCCACGGCCCAAAAAGTTTGGGCACCCCTGACTTAGAGAAAGAAGGGAAGCCACGGTTCGCAGGGGGGTGGGCTGGATTGCTGGATGCCCCGCCAACGATCCTTGCCATCCCGGGCATGAATGGGCGCCGCTGCCCCGTCCTCTCTGCTCTGGTGCCCAGGGATCCTCCATACGCACGCACGCACCTGGCCTCCAGCAGCAAGGGGGTGGCCGGCCACTTCGCGGCTAGCCGAGTAGCCACCTTCTTTGGAAGGGAGCCTCCGGCGGCGCGCGGGCACCCGCTGAGCAGCAGCACGCCGGCTACGAGGACGGGCAGGACCCCCGCCATGAGAATCCCTACTACTGGGGGATTGCCACGCACAGCGATACAGCCAAAGCGACGGCCCAGTCTCGGACTCCAGCCACCCAATCACGGCGCTCCCTCGCTCCCTGCGCCCGCCCTTTTTCTCCGGGCGCCGGCGTCGGCGCTCCTCTGATTGGTCGAGAGAGCGATCCAATCGGCGACGAACGCAACAGCGGAGCCGAGTTGGTGGGGGGGGGGGGAGATCGCGCGGCAGCTGGCTCGGAGCGTTAGTTAGTCCTTATGAGAAATGCACGGAGGGTTTGGCTAATTCATCTGACCCACGAAGCCCTCCTCACTCCCGGAAGTGGAAGTAAAACGTGCCGTACGGGGCGGATCCGGCCCCTAGGCTATAGTGGCCAGCCGTACGGGCGCATTTTACTTACACTTCCGGGAGCGACAAGGACTTTGTGGGCCGGATGAATTGGTATCAGGGCTGGATCCAGCCCCTGGGCTATAGTGACCAGCCCCCTGAACCACGTGATTGGCCCATGGCCTAAAAAGTTTGGGCACCCCTGCTATAGAGGTTAAGACGCTGGACTTGACGGCTGGTTAGCAGTTCGAGACCCAAGTGCTGCAGGAGTGAATGAGCTCCCGTCATCTGTCCCTGTATATGCCATATTGCTGCGGTGGCTCAATGGTTAAGAAGCTCGCCTTGTTAGCTGGAAGGCCAGCAAGTCAGCAGTTCGAGACCCGGATGGTGCATGCCGGATTGAGCGCCTGTCTCTGTACCAGCTCCTGCCAACCTAGCAAATTGAAAGCAAGACATTGCAAGTAGATAAATAGGGACCACTTCAGTGGGAAAAGATCTTGGGGGCATGAAAGGAGCCTCATTCGGGCGTCCTTTGAGAGGAGTTTCTCCAGCAAAAATCCTTTCAACCCAGAATAATTTCTGACATGAAATCATTAATTCAATTTATACCTGGGATTCCTCATCAGCATTCAAGATGACAGTCAGTGTGAAACAGAAGTAGAATCACAAATAACATTTTAACTTATATAGGGTTGCAAAACACTGTCAAAGCAGTGCCAACCAACAGCAGTCTAAGGCAAAATAAGCACTTGTTTATTTTTCAGAAAGTTGTATACATTTATCTCTATCTTCAGTGGCTTAGTGGTTAAGATGCTGAGCTTGATGACCAGCAGGTCAGCAGTTTGAGACCAGAGTACAGTGCAATGGAGTGAGCTCCCATCTGTGTCCCAGCTCCTGCCAATTTAGCATTTTGAAAGCAAGAAGGTGCAAGTACTGCTTTGGCTGGAAAAGTAACAGCATTCTGTGCACTCTGGCATCTAGTCATGCGTGCCACATGACCGCAGAAGTTCTGCAGACACTGACAGCACTGGCTTTTTCCTGTAAATTGAGATGAGCACCACACCCTAGAGTCAGACATGACTGCCTTTCGAACATAGGAGACCTTTACCTAGAACCCAGTGGAACTAACTGCCAGGTGAATGTGTACATGACAGCCCTAACTTATGAAAATGTTCCCCATTCTCTGGGGTTAGGAGCGGTACTGCAGTGATAAATTGGGAACTGTACGGGTTCATCTGGAGTTAGGGTAGTTGGACTCCCTGTCCCTGAGCCCAAAAGCTGGATCTCTGTCGTTCCCAATACACACTAAAAAGCTAGATTTTTAAAAATCAAGTAAATGACTCTTAATAGCTCATTAGAGTTACAGAGAAAGAGCCTCCTCGAAGATTGTGGTATTTTTGAAGCACAATCAGGCGTACCTCGGGCAATGTCCACCTTGTGCCGGTAAATCTTTCTCACAGTAGGTCAGGTAAAAAGGATTGTAGAATGAATTTTGTCTTCAGTTTGGTGGCTTCATTTTGGCAGTTTCATACTGTATCTGGCCTAGACACAGAAGAAGAAGCTCATTAAAGACCCAGCTATCCAAAATACTTTGCGTTACAAGAGCACTTACAAGGATATGGTGTTCTTGGGAACATCATTTCTCTTCTGACTTCTATGAGGATTGCGGCTACATTCAGACTGAACAGACAAGTCGGGGAATAGATGGCTGATATGCTATGAAGGTTTGGCCTTGACAGTACACCATTGAAATTTTCATAGACTTTAGCAAGATGGTGCTGCTGTTCCCGCTCCTTGTTTATTATAATTATTGATTTCTAATATTCAGAAGTTTCATACTCAATTATTTTAGTACATTTATATTATAGCCTGAGCTACTGCAGTTCAGTGGCTAGCCTAGCAATGCATAACTCATTGTTTCTTTTTTTATTTGTGTCCTGCCTTTTTCCCAATAAAAAGCCTCAAGGCAATTTACACTATGATTTGTTGAGGATTTTAGGAATGGTTTTACTGAAAAATGACCACAGACGCCAGAATAAGTTTAGAGGCTTTATTGATTACACATCTCCTCTCTCACAGTGTCCTCAGGGAGGACGCCATTAGACTGGAGAGCCTCATGGTGAGGCGAACCTTATTTTATAACCTTCTTTCAGGGAGGAGGGGTTAGGGTGAAGGGTCAGAGGGAAGGATGAGGTCGGAGTTCAGGGGGTAGTGGTGCATTGTGGTCATTGGTGACGAAGGGCAGTGAGGCATTATTTATCTGACAAAATCCCCTTCTAATGCCTCATTGCACCTTCATCTACAGTTTTCAATTCTTCTCTCTCGATGATAAGTCCCATCTTGTTTGCAAGATATTGATGTTGGTTTGATGGGAGAGGTTTGGTTAAAATATCTGCAATTTGACTCTTGGTGTCACAGTAAGTCATTTTAATGAAGCCTTCTTCGCACATCTGCCTTATGTTGCAATACTTGATATCAACGTGCCTGGATCTGCGCCCTACCGCGTATGCTTTTGAGATTTCAATTGCGGCCTTATTATCTTCATGTATAGGGATGGGGAGAGTGGGTTCATCCCAAATTTCGGATATTAATTTATTGAACCATATCAAGTCATTCGCTGCATCGGATAGGCAAGCATATTCTGCTTCTGCTGTGGAAGTGGATACTAATTTCTGTTTCCCCGTGCACCAATATATGGGACTGCCGTTTAAAAAAATCACGTAACCGGATGTGCTTTTTCTCTCTTCACTGTCTCCAGCCCAATCTGCATCTGCGTAGCATGATAGGGTGGGTCTCTCAGTTATTGAGGGGACAATTGACAGTATGGCGCCCTTGGTTTTCTTCAGGTACCTTAATAGTCTCTTAACTGCATTCCAGTGGTATGTCTTTGGGTTGTTCTGATGTCTCGATAAAAGGTTCACCGCTAGATTTATGTCCGGTCTGGACCAATTGGCCAGGTAGAGTAGTGACCCTATGGTGGATCTGTACAATGTGTTATCTCCAAAATTTTCATTGCAACTATACGTGTTCCTTAAAAAATCAGTTTGCATTGGTGTGTCCGAAGGGGCGGCATCAGCCATGTTGCATTTCTTCAATAGTTCAGTTATCTTGTCTTCTTGCGAAAGGGAAAAACCACCAGTTACTTCGGATATTTTGACTCCCAAGTAATTGTTTACCTTCCCTAGTAACTTCAGAGTGAATTTTTCTCGTAGATTTTGTACGAAGTAGTCACATTTGGCCTTACTTTTCCCTATGTACAGAATGTCATCAACATACACCAGTATTTTTTCTATATCCCCTTCATTTCTCTTGATAAAAACACATCTGTCGGCTTGGGTGTGTGAGAAACCCATCTGTTCCAATGCATTAGACAAGCACTCATACCACATTTTGCCAGATTGTTTTAATCCATAAAGACTCTTGTTTAGCAGCCAGGTCCCACCTTCTCCCATCTCAATTCCCTGGGGTGCTCTGACGTATATTTTCTTGTCTAAGGCCGCGTGCAGATAGGCTGTTTGCACGTCGAACTGGTATACGTACTCTTTTCGGATTGAAGCTAAGGCTAGTGCAGCCTTCACACTTTCGGCCCTCACGGTTGGCGAATACGTGTCGGTGTAGTCATCTGGGAATCTTTGTGCGAAACCCTGTGCCACGAGCCTGGCCTTGTAAAGGACTTCGTTGTTTTCAAGGGTCTTGACCCTGAAAACCCATCTTGTGCCTATCGTTTTCTGTCCTTCTGGTGGTTCCATCGGAGTGTATACATTGAGCTTCTTGAGGCTGTCCAATTCCTTTTTCATCGCTTGCTCCCATTTTATTTGTTCTTCAATTGGTAACTTTTTCACGTCGGCGTAGTTGTCGGGTATGCCAGTCGAATCGCCTATGGACATCACGTAGTCTTCCAGGCGCTTGGGGGTTTGGCCTTTTGTAGCTCTGTTTGACTTCCTGTTTGATGCTTTGGTGGTCTCTCTTGTTCCTTGAAGTTCACTTGTGCCATCATTTGTGTTGTTTTCTTCAATCCTACATTCTCCAGGAAGTCTTGGTGTATCTTGAGTATGCCTGTCAGTTACTACCTCATTTGAGTGTAACTTCATCCAGTTTGCATTTTCATGGAACGCGGCTGATCTGGAGATGGTTACCTTGTGATACTCATCTATGAATCTGTATGCCTTTGATCCTGGTTCATAACCAACAAATCTCAGCCTCTTCGATACCTTGTCCCCTTTTCTCCTTAGTTGTTTTGGTATGTGGACATCGGCCATTACCCCGAAAATATGGAGGTGGGAGAGACTAGGCTTGCGCTTGTACAGCATTTCGTATGGGGTCTTCTCTACTACACTCGACCAGATCCTGTTGAGTGTGTAATTTGAATACATTAATGCTTCACCCCAGTAAGAGAACTTTAGTCCAGCATCTTCGAGTACACATCTCATCATGGTCTGTAGTACCCCATTCCTGCGTTCAGCTATTCCATTTTGAAAAGCTGAAAAAGGTGCGGTGGTGGAGTGCATCATGCCTCGGGAAGTGATCCATTCCTTGAATTCCCTTGAGAGGAATTCAGAACCCCTGTCCGTCATTATTTGTTTTATTTGTGAGTTGTGTTGCGTTTGCACTCTCTTGTAGAATTCCTTGAACTTTGCAAAGGCTTCACCTTTGTCTCTGAGCGTGTAAACAAATCCATATCTGCTGTAGTCATCGACGATGGTCAGAAAAAATTTCTTTTTGTTTATAGAGGTGGGGAGTGGCCCCACTAGGTCCATGTGTAGTAGCTGAAAAGCCTGAGATGTGCTTCTCTTCGACGTTTTTGGTCTTGGCATTTCCTTGGACTTTGAGCTTAGGCACACAGAGCACTCCAGGTATTTGTCACAGTTTTTCACCTTCAGACCTTCTGCATGTTCTTGCATTTTTTTGACGGTGGAGAAACTGGTGTGTCCCAATCTTCTGTGTAGCAGGTGGGCGCAATCGTCGTGCATGAGTTTCCCTATGGAAATGACAGTGGTGCTGTGGGGAGTTGTTGCTTTAATATACTCGATGTCTGAATTTTCTTCCCCCTGTAGTTTTGCAACACTTGTTTCGGCGTGACTTTTGTTGATATTATATCTATTGTTTTCCCCTTCTATTTCCTCTGTGATACAATGTATGAGGAGAGAAAAATGGCGTAGACACCGGCAACCACGCCAAAAATCTTGCCAAGAGAACCCTATGGACCAAAACAAAAGGCAAAACAAAGGGGCAGGCTAGGTGATACAGGATGCTTAGCACAACAGAGTGGAGGAAGGGGAGGGACAGGAAGGGGGGAGGGGAAATGCAATGTTGTAAGGAGCAATACTGCATAGGGACATGGAATGTGAGATCAATGAACCAAGGTAAACTGGAAGTGGTAAAAAATGAGATGGAAAGAATAAGCATTGACATCTTGGGCATCAGTGAGCTCAAATGGACAGGGATGGGTGAATTCAGCTCTGGAAACCATCATATCTACTACTGCGGGCAAGAAAACCTTAGAAGAAATGGAGTAGCCATAATTGTCAATAAAAGAGTGAGAAAAGCAGTAATGGGATACAATCTCAAAAATGACAGAATGATGTCAGTTAGATTTCAAGGCAAACCTTTCAATGTCACTGTGATCCAAATATACGCACCAACCACTGGCGCAGATGAAGCCACAATGGACCAGTTCTATGAGGACTTACAACACCTCATAGAACAGACACCAAGAAATGATGTCCAAATTATATTAGGAGACTGGAATGCCAAAGTAGGAAATCAAAAAGTGGAAGGAATAACAGGCAAATTTGGTCTGGGAGTACAGAATGAAGCAGGGCAAAGATTGATAGAGTTCTGCCAAGAGAACGCACTGGTCATAGCAAACACTCTCTTCCAGCAACACAAGAGGCGACTTTACACATGGACATCACCAGATGGCCAACACCGAAACCAGATTGACTACATACTCTGCAGCCAAAGATGGAGAACCTCCATACAATCAGCAAAAACAAGACCTGGAGCAGACTGTGGCTCAGATCACAACCTATTGATCGCAAAATTCAGGCTTAGACTAAAGAAAATAAGGAAAACACGGAGACCAGAAAGATATCACCTAGACAACATCCCTAAAGAATACGCAGTGGAGGTGATGAACAGATTCAATGGCTTAGACTCAATAGATAGAGTGCCAGAAGAATTATGGACAGAGATGAGGGACATCATGCAGGAAGCAGCAAAGAAAACCATACCAAAAGAAAAGAAGAGTAAGAAAGCAAAGTGGTTGTCTGATGAGGCTCTTAAAATAGCAGAGGAAAGAAGGAACGCAAAAGTCAAAGGAGAAAGGAAAAACTACAATCATTTGAACACAGAATTTCAAAGAAAAGCAAGGAGAGATAAGGAAAACTACCTAAAAGAACAGTGCAGAGAAATGGAGGAAAACAACAAAAGAGGCAGAACCAGAGATCTTTTCAAAAAAATCGGGGAAATTAAGGGAACATTTAAAGCAAAAATGACCATGATAAGGGACAAAGAAGGAAAGGAGCTAGCTGATGCAGAAGAGATTAAGAAAAGATGGAAAGAGTACACAGAGGAACTCTACAAAAAGGACCTCAACACTCCTGACAATCACAACGATGAAGAAGTAGAACTTGAGCCAGACATCCTGGAGAGCGAAGTCATAAAGGCCCTAAAGAGCACTGCAAACAACAAAGCTAGTGGAGATGATGGTATCCCAGTTGAATTTTTCAAAGCGCTAAAAGACGATGGCGTCAAATTACTGCATTCAATATGCCAGCAGATTTGGAAAACAAAACAATGGCCACAGGATTGGAAAAGATCAGTATACGTACCAATCCCAAAAAAGGGCAATGCCAAAGAATGTTCAAATTATCGAACAATCGCACTCATCCCACACGCCAGTAAAGTGATGCTCAAGATAATACAGGATAGACTTCAGCAGCATGTGGAAAGAGAATTACCAGAGGTGCAGGCAGGTTTCAGAAGAGGCAGGGGGACTAGAGACCACATCGCCAACATACGCTGGATCATGGAGAAAACAAAGGAATACCAGAAACAAGTATACTTTTGTTTTATTGACTACACTAAGGCATTTGACTGTGTGGACCACAACAAGATGTGGCAAGTAATTAAAGAGATGGGAATACCAGAGCACCTCATATGCCTCCTGAGAAATCTGTACATGAACCAAGAAGCAACAGTTAGGACAGAACATGGAGTGACAGAGTGGTTTGGAATAGGAAAAGGAGTAAGACAAGGCTGCATTTTGTCACCATGCTTATTCAACCTATACACAGAGCACATAATGCGCAGTGCAGGGATGGAGGAATCACAATATGGGATTAAAATCGCTGGGAGAAACATCAACAATCTGAGATATGCAGACGATACCACCCTAATGGCAGAAAGTGAGGAAGACCTAAAGAATCTCTTGATTGGGCTGAAGGAGGAGAGTGCAAAAGCTGGTTTGAGACTAAATATCAAGAAAACCAAGATAATGGCAACAGGCCCAATCAGCTCCTGGAAGATAGATGGGGAAGAAGTAGAAGCAGTGACAGATTTTACTTTCTTAGGATCCAAGATCACTGCAGATGGGGATTGCAGCCATGAAATAAAAAGGAGACTGATTCTTGGGAGACAAGCAATGAGAAACCTGGGGAACATAGTGAAAAGCAGAGACATCACACTGAAAACAAAAATTAGAATAGTCAAAGCAATGGTTTTCCCAGTAGTAATGTATGGATGTGAGAGCTGGACAATTAGGAAGGCTGAACGCAGAAGAATAGATGCCTTTGAAATGTGGTGTTGGAGGAGGGTTTTGAGAGTGCCCTGGACAGCGAGGAGAACAAATAGGTCAATCCTAGAAGAAATTAACCCGGATTGCTCACTGGAAGGTCAAATAGTAAAGATGAAGCTAAAATACTTTGGACATCAAATGAGAAGGGAGGATTCACTTGAGAAGGCACTGATGTTGGGAAAGGTGGAAGGCAAAAGAAGAAGGGGGAGGCCAAGGATGAGATGGCTAGATGGCATTGTGGACACAATGGGCACAGAGCTGGGAGGGCTGAGGGGGATGGTGGAGGACAGAGGCGCCTGGAGAGCAATGGTCCATGGGGTCGCAAAGGGTCGGAACCGACTGTGCGACTGAACAACAACAACAACAAAAGGAGAAATGCAATATGATAAATTTCTATATTAAGGTAAAGGTAAAGGTTTCCCTTGCTCGAAAGCCAGTCGTATCCGACTCTAGGGTGCAGTGCTCATCTCTGTATCTAAGATGAAGAGCCAGAGCTGCCTGCCGCTGCAGACGTTTCCGTGGTCATGTGGCAGGCATGACTAGACACCGGAGGGCACGGAACACTGTTACCTTCCCACCGAAGTGGTCCCTATTTATCTACTTGCAATTTCTTGCTTTCGAACTGCTAGGTTGGCAGGAGCTGGGACGAAGACGGAAGCTCATTTCCGTCCTACAGTACTCGGGAATCGAACTGCTGACCTTCCGCTTCCCAGTCAGCGTCTTAGGCACTTGAGCCACTGTAGTCCCTAATTTCTATATTAAAAAGCAGTTAAAGGACCGCTGAATTAAAATCCATTTAAAAACTCATCTCAAATTCAGATTGCTTCAGTGTTTACTTTAACATTTTTACACATGTGGGAAAGCTGCATCTCAAGACAACTGCCCAGATTACAATTATTCCATTTTAGAGAGGTTGATAGTCTGTTTCAACACGTATGAACAAAAATAAATGAATAAATAATGCAATGCCGTTTTAAGAGAGTAACATGTTTTCAGTATGAGCATTCATGTCTTTTTCCTTTATACAGAGACTAAAATGAATCCAGAATGCTGTAACCAGATGCTTTTCTGAAGTGAGGAAATTCTCGCCCAGTTACACTAGTTCCCATTCCCTTCTGTGCCATGACAAGGTGTTAACGCTGACATACAAAGCCCTATATGGTTTTAGGACCTTATTATCTGATGGAATGTCTCTCCCAAAGAACATCTGCCCACATCACCGACCTGACCCTCAAAAACAGTGCAACTCCTGGCAATCTCATTAAGAATGGCAAAGAAGACATCAACAAGGAAATGAGCCCTCTCAGTGGCAGCACCCATACTGTGGAACACTTTGCCTGTGGAGTTGTGTCCAGCCCCAGATATATTTAGAAAACAACTCTGTTTAGGGAGGCTTTTAAAGATTTTCTCCACATAACCAATTTCAATCTTGATATTAGTTTACTTAATTTGCCAGACATATTTTTCAGAGCCCCCAGAGAGATTAAATGTATTATGCTGTATTTTTATTCTCTAACATGTCACTGTCGGGTTTAAGTATACAATGGAATCTCAGCAATGGAATTAATATGTTCTCTGGGACATTTCTTACAACAAAAATTACTTAAACCAAATTTCCCATAGGAATGCAGTGAAAACCAATTAATCCGTTCTGGGGTGGGGATCCGTAAACCGAGTCACTATTTTCTATGGATTTCCTTTCAGTATGCAATTTTTAGGTTAGCCAAGCTGTTAATCGAAGTTCCACTGTATATTGTATCACTTTATATAACTAGGGTTTAATCACATGAACCACTCAGAGTGGGAACACTTCTCACATGGTGGTAAGTAGTATATTAAGAAATGTACTGTATTTGCTGATGTATAAGACCCACTTTGCCCCCTTAAAATACGCTGGACATTATATGCTGTTTGGTTAATTTGTTCCGCTTGGCAGCACATCTCATGGTCGCTTGTTCTCTCTCTTGAATCCTACTCCATGTAGCTTGTAATATTAGCACTGCCACCCCTTATCACATACCCTGTGCCACAACAGTCTCTGGGTTCAACTTTTACATCTCACATTTGCAAATCCCTTCCCACAGGGATTTATTTCCCAATAGGCTTGACTTACAGTTTCCTGATTTTCCACACTTTCCTCTAAGTCACCATCAACTTATTAGCTGCACTATCACCTTAGTTAGTGCTTTTTTGTGTTGTCTTACAGCTTTTGTGCTGCCTCACTCTATTTTAGTGTGCTGCCACCTTTTTATCACAGAAATTGAGCCGCACTCCAAAGCACCCTTACTGTTTCTATTTATGTGGATGGCAAATGGACTTTTAACATTGTATGCCCTATTATTACTATTGCATGCTGAATTTCTAAACTCTTAAAATGAGAATACAGTATAAGAAAACAAGTGGTCAAATTACCAAGTGTATGTGATGTCTTTTCTTTCCTTCACACAACAAGCTAACAAGGTGAAAGTAATGAATTTAACATTGTCACTGTTCAATGCTAAGTATTTATTTAGAAATGCTGTAAACTGCAGTGCTGTGTTGAACGGAACTTATTCTTCTGACTGTTCAGGATTGCAGCCTAAACCAAACTTCTGTACTGTGAGTATATGTCTGTTAAGTATTCCCAAATAATGGAAGAAGTAATTGCTTTCTTCTTCTATAATTCTTTAAACACACTGGGGAAAAATAATTTTGACAAAATATGCTCAAAGTATTGTGAGGTCAAAGTCTCATCTTTCTTGTGAATTAAAGGTGAGCAGAAATAAGAGTACCGATATGTGTTTTATATAATCATCTTTTATAAGGGCTGCGATGGTTCATTGGTTAAGAAGCTTGCCTTGTTAGCTGGAAGGCTGGCAAGTCAGCAGTTCGAGACCAGGGCATTGCATGACAGTTTTAGCATCCATCTCTGTCCCAGCTCTTGGGGACATGAAAGGAGCCTCATTCAGGCATGCCCTGAGCAGAGTTTCTCCAGCAAAAACCCTTTCAACCCAGAATAATTTCTGACACGAAATTATTATTATCATTTTTTTTTGTTCTCCATTTCTGTGACTGTGGATCTCCATGTCTGTTTGCCTACAACTTCCAGCATTGCTATTAGTGATGCTGCAATCCAAAAATTTGAAGGCTCACAGCTGTCCTACTGATACAGTGATACAGAGCCTACACAGGCAAATCCAGCGTACTTAGGTGCAAATTGTGTGACTCCTTTTTTATTTTATCAAATAACCAGCTTTATGGCCTGTGCCTAACTGCATTAGTATCTCACACATTCAAGCCCTATCCATCTGTAACTCACCCAACAAAGGTAGCCAGTGGCACTAACACAGGCAGGTCTATTTCGGAAAAGATGTAAGCTCTTATTTCCTCCTCCATGTCCATTATGTAATTAGACGCTATATCATTATCCTGATCCAGCACATTTTTCCCCTGGCATCCTTATTCATCTAAAGCAAAAAGTGTGTATTTAAGCTAATAACCAAGGATACTAGCTTAACGGGTTGATGGATTGCTATTGGAAAATGTTTTGGCAGAATAATATAATTAAAGCACTATTTTAGAAGTGGTTGCTCAACAGACAATCCTAAGAAGGAAGAATTTATTGCTATAGCTATTTTTGTGTTCCCAAGACATGATTAATGAAGGTTTCTTAATAAGGTCCAAGCACTTAGTATAAATCATAGTGAATGCAATATATTTGATGGCAAAGTAACAGTAAGAGAAAATAAAACAAATGCTTTATCAGCATGTAAGGTAAAACTAAAATATTTTTTCTAAAGAAATAAGACATCCACCGGTGTGAAGATGTAGTTAAAATTACTTTGGGGGACCTCCAAAATTATCTCAGGAAGCACTACGCTGCTCTCCACCAGATACTGAAAGAGATCAAATGATTACAGAGTGGAGAGTTGCATGCAGCACAGTCCCACCCGTGTTTTACTCATAGCTTTTACTACCGTACTATCCAGCATATGCTAATCTCGTTTGGTTTGTGAACTAAGCACAGACAAGCCCTCTTAGTAGACCACTAGTGAATGCTAGAGATCACAAAGGAACGTGGGATACTGAATTGTGGAAATAGATCAAAATCCCAGGTTCAGTCTACAGGTGGTGCAAGGAAAGCATTGCACCTGAAAACTACTGCTTGTCAGAGTTCACAATATTGGGCTACATGGACAAAGTCTGACTCAGTATAAGGCAGGTTTCCTTGTTCCTAATTTTTTTTTAACATTTGATGAGACTCCCAGGTAAATGTGTATGATGGGTTATTTGGTGCACCCCAGTGGGGAAGTCCTTAGAAAGGGACTAAGAAATAGATGAACAAGAAAGGTGCTTCTATGCCATGAGAGCAGGATTAGGTAGTGGTGGGATTCAATTTTTTTAACTACCTACTCTGTGGGCATGCTACCAGTTCTGGCGAACTGGGACGAACCTGCTGAATCCCACTACTGGGATAAGGCCTTTATCACGTTGGTTTAGGTAACATAATATTAATTCATGTTTGCAGGAGGAGGGGCAATGGAGGAGCAAATACTTTTCACTATACTCTATATTTTCCTTGTTATTAGAGTTTATTTTAGAGCCTTTACGATTTTGTCTCCAGAAATATAGAAAGATAGAACTGTTTTGAAAATTGATTCCTGAGATGTTTACGGAGGGACGGGGCGGAATTGGGACTTTATTTTTTTTCCATATGTCTCCTGCTCTGGCACCTTGTTTGTGCATGGAACACATTGGCATATTTTTGGGTTGGGTTTGGAGCTTTTGTAGCATCCAGTTTTGGACTGAGTTTATATTGCTAACCTTATTCAACTCAGAAATACAAATATTTGCCAAATGTGCTGTGTTTACAGTGCTCATTTAGAAAACAGCTTTACAGAACCAACAGCAAGATACATAAATGTGGGGTCCCACTTTACAGTATTTATATAGCACAATTCACTATGTATTTAGAAAACTAAAAAAATGAAAAGGCTGCTGAATAGAACTTACTTTCAAATAAATGTTTACAATGTGATGTTTAGTCACAAATCAAATTACTTAGCTATTGGCCCATTTCAGTTGGATTTCTGACTAATTAAAATTGAGACCATCCCTATGTTAACTTGGATGCAGCTCTCTATGTATGCAAACAATTTCATGCAGTGACTAGTGGCTCTAGATCAGTGGTTCCCAACGTGGGGCCCACACCTCACTGGGGGACTTCAATTCCCAGAAGCCTAAGTCAGTACATTGGCTGATCAGTGCTTTGGGGAATTGATTTAGGCTTCTGGGAATTGAAGTCCAAAAAAACCAACGTTTGGGAAACACTGCTCTAGATCCAATATTGTATTCCACTGCTCTCACATTATAGTCTAAGTCAGGGATCCTTAACGTGCAGTTCACAGCACCATTCCATGTGCCCCCCCCCTGCCTCCACCACATCAGGAAGTGCCATGTGGTGGAGGAAGGGCAAAATGGCCTTCCGGTCCCCGAAGCTGTCTGAGGGTGCGTGACTCGGCCCCCGGCTTTAAAAGGCTGAGAACTGCTGGTCTAAGTTGTAGCTACAGCCTATCCCTATCAACTAATTGACTGACAAATGATGCTCATCCTATACATGACTATTCAATAATAAAATCTATTGAATGGGTCATGCTTGCATGTATGTACTGTACATTACCATACCATACCATACCATACCAAATTAAAATCATTTTTGTCTTCCTGATTTTGCTGGAATTTATTTACGTCTAAATGTATGTCCCAAGTTGAAGGCCATGTTCTGGGGCCATGATGGCGAACCTTGACACTCAAGGTGTTCTTGGACTTCAATTCCCAGAAGCCCAAGTCTCTGTGAATCCACACGAAATAGGTTTACTGCCCTGTGGGTCCTTTTAGTGACATTTTGACCTGATGATTTTCTGGGTTTGTAATAATATCTGTGCCTTTCTGGATCTTCTGTGAATGGGAAAAATACAAAAGACTATGACCAGGTGATGGGGGTTGTCGGGATCCAAGCAAGCTTCAGGGCTCCATCTGCCAGGAAAGCTGCTCAGTTGCAGGATGATACCCAGTGCCTGCTGCCCTCATGAGCTCCACCTGAGTGCCCTGGGGGAAAGAGCTATATAAGAAACACCTCTTCATCCTAGAACAGTGTTTCCCAACCTTTGGTCTTCAATTCTCAGAAGCCTAAGTCAATTCCCCAAAGCATCGGCCCCAAGTTGGGAACCACTGCCCTAGAACAGTGATGGCTAACTTTGGCACTCCAGGTTTTCTTGGACTTCAATTACCAGAAGCCCAACTCAGCACTCCTGATCAGGGCTTCTGGGAATTGAAGTTCAAGAACAGCTGGAGTGCTAAGTTTCACCATCACTGCCCTAGAAGCTGCCTCAGCAATGAATGTTCATGACTTGCTGTGGTACTTCATGTGACCTGTTCTTTCTCCAGGCCTAAAGCTGCCCTGTTTTGGTTGCTTTCTTGGTTGCCAGTTTCCCGGCTTGTTTGGATTGCATCTTGTCTACTAGACTAGCATTGGTATCCTGTTTGCTCCTGGCTTCGACCTTGGACTTCATTTTTGATGCGGATAAAGTTTGTGGTTTGATCTTTAGCTTGGTTGCCCTGGGTCCAGGTCTCTGTGACACTCCTCAGCTGTCTATGTCTCAGACTCTAACAGGGGTACACAAAAACTGTCAACTCTGAGGATATGGTAGAGGGCAGGGCCAGGCAGAATTTCTGCTACCAGTTCTGATGAACTGGTGCAAACCTGCTGCTGCCCACCACTGGGGTTGACCATTTGACTAATGTAGAAGTGTTGTGCTGGATGGATAAAGAACAAGAACTGTTTAAGACCATTAAAGAAAGAAAGCAGCAGTGCCTTGGCCATATCATGAGGAATGATATAAAATATAGAATTTTCCAACTCATTATGCAGCAGAAGATCCTTGTGAAGAGAGGCCCTGGACTTCATAAATGGACCTCATGCTGAAGAACCTGACTGGTATGCATTGTCCTCGGAAGACCTGTTCTGAGGAGTTAAGAATAGGAAGACTTTGGCCATGATGATAGCCAATATTCGGAACAGATACAGCACTAAGAAGGAAATGACCATAGAGAGAAGATCTAACAGGTGTTCCCTTTTGCTGTTATTACTACAAAAAGGTGCTGATATGGGGAAGTACAGACCATAGTACTGTACACAGTTTCTCATTTAGCCAATCAGAGTAGATACAAGAGGAATACAGAAACTCATGCAGTCACACACATTCAATCCTAGTATTAATAGTGACATAAGTCTTTCACTTTAGAGACACCTATGCAGTTTTTCTTTGAACTGTAGATCTCCAAAGCTATTCACAAACTAATTTTCAAGCTCCTCTTAATATAAAGCTAATGGTTTCTCTTGCTCAAGAGCTAGTCATATCCGGCTCTAGGGTTCAGTGCTCATCTCTGTTTCAAAGCCAAAGAACCAGCGCTGTCTGCTTCTGCAGATGTTTCCATGGTCATGTGTCAAGCATGACTAGACACTGGAGTGCACGGAATGCTGTTTACCTTCCCACCAAAGTGGTCCCTATTTATCTACTTGCAATTTCTTGCTTTTTAACTGCTAGGTTGGCAGGAGCTGGGACAAAGATGGGAGCTCATTCCATCCTGTAGTACAAAAAAGAGCTTTGTATTGCAGCAAGAAGGTGTGCTGTTCAAGAAATAAAAGTTCAAAGGGCCCACCAACCTGCAGAACTATTAGCTGCATGGTAGTTTTGAATCTTAATCTTAGTCACAATTATTGACCCCCCCCTCCTTAATGTGGTTTAATTTTTCTAAGGGTAATGTTTTAGCATATATGTAAATAAACAAATGCAGTCTTCTGACACTTTAAAAGACTAACATATTTATGGACACATTAAAGGAATTAAAAAAATATTGTGGCATACAGTAATCTAGATCATGAAATCATATGCTGTAACAAAATTTTAAGTCTTTTAGCTACAAGATTTGTTCGTTTTTCTGAAAAGGTCTTATACAAAAGCTTCTCTTAATTTTATATCCATGTAATATTCCTTCAAAAACTTGGCAAAGCAATTTCATATCATTTTGCAGAATATCAAATGGGCTGTGTAAATTCACCCATATTCGCTGCAATTATTTATACAAAATATAATTAGGCTGAACACTCATATTACTTTACAATCATGCAGATTGATATTTTATGTCTTTTTCAATTAATGTGGCTACATACAATTTTCCATTTTTATGGTTTGCATGCAGCACTGACTGTAATCCACTGAGCCTAAAAAAAAAAATCAGTGCTCAAAGTCTTACACATGAAAAGACAGAAGGAGCTGCAGTAAGCTATTGCATATGTAATAGAAATAGATTTATTGTTCCAACCTCATACTTCCTTCTGTTATTAAATCATTAAATGTTCTCTGTGTTCAAGTTAAAGCAGTCTGGTTCATGCTTAAAAGGTTCTTATCTTTAGTGCAGTCTATTTTTATCTCTCACTTGGGCAATCTTTCAATTCACACTGATTGACATTTTTTTCTCCTGTGAGAAGAGTCCAGACAGGACTTCAGATTGCTCCAGTTTGTACCCCTGTCAATCAATGATACTCCCCTTCCTCCTGCAGCTATCACTCAATGGGTCGTGGTGACTTTCCCCCCTTTTTTCGAAAGTGATACAGTGAAAGAGCAATGCATTTATCTACTGTCACTGTAACTCATTTATCTTAAAATAGCACTGCATCAGTAAGAATTTTTTTTTTAAAATTTAAAATAATAAAGAAGATGACAATCGAGGAGGGGAGGTTTTCTGTCATCCCTTTCATTGTTCCAACCCATCAAATATGCATATCCCACAGCTTTATTTTGGTGTGAACTAACCATTTGCTGGGACTACAGAATGGGATAATTAGGAGTGTTCCAAATCACACCCCAAAAACTGTAGCCTTATTAGGGTTGCCAAAAAGGAGCAGGTTAGCTCTAAAAAGGGGCTGGATGTCAAAACAAGTGTGGATGCAGTAATCTGATTGGAACCAAGCAGCACCCAAAGTGATCCAAATAGCAAGCTATATGCCTATCTGTAAGTGCCCATAAGGTTGGCTTCCAGAAGGCTTTTATACTGCAAAGAAATGGGCTGCTAGCCTACAATTTCTGATCCAGATCCCTTACCCCTTGCTCCACTCTTTGTAGGCTTTTCGGGAGAAAGGAATTTACACATACAACCCCCAAATCATTCCATTAACTTCTTCCATCACCAGACACCTATTCAGTAGGAGAGAGTTATTCTGGAGAAGTCTATTTCAGAAAATAGAAATGGCTCAGCCATGAGCAATTAATCAGCAGAGAGTCAGAAAGAAAAGGAGCTTGCAGTGTATATGAAGGCTATACAAAGTCTTTGGTCTCCTTTGTCGGAATATTCTCTTATGGGATTGTGGGTAAGGAGACAATGCCACAGTATGATCCTATTGATTTTCATAGACCTGTCAGAGTTTTTGATGGTATTCTGCTGAGCTGAACCACCCCTGTGTAATGATACAAGGAAGTCCTGTATGCACCACAGCAAGTCTGATATGACATGGAGGGAACAGATTCCACAGCCCTTGATGATTTCTAGATGTTAAAAACTATGGTAGACAAGATGGAACCTTGGGCTACATCAGGGTTCCTCAAACCTGGCTCTCCAGGTGTTATTGCCAGAAGCCCAAGTCAGCAAATCTGCTGATCAGGATTTCTGGGAACTGAAGTCCAAGAACATCTGGAGAGCCAGGTTTGAGGAACCCTGATGTAGCCCAAGGTTCTATCTTGTCTACCATAGTTTTTAACATCTAGAAATCATCAAGGGCTGTGGAACAAAGTGACATGAAAAGGTGGATGGTTTAGTGTATGGGACCAAAGACGACCGGACAACCGAAGGGTGGTTTAACACAGGTTTATTGCATGAGGTTCCAGTTAAGCATGAGGTAATGGCGGTGATACATCTCAATATATACAGTAGCTCTCTACATTTGAATCTTGTAGCACGGTAGCTGATTGGTTGCTACCGGCGTGGCCTCGCCCAGGCACGCCTCCATTCCTGCTGCTGAATGCAGGTCTTTCTTCAGCTGCTGAATGCAGGTCTTTCTTCAGCTGCTGAATGCGGGGAAGGTTTTCCCGCGGCTGTCCATGATTGAGCAATGTGAACCATGTGAGAGTGAACGCTCGCAGCTGCCCTCTATAGGCTGTCTGCTCGCGTTCCTTTACAGCTGATATCGTTTGTATCTGGAGTGGTTACAATCTTGCCTTACAGTATAATGAACATGCATACATACATAACATCCCTCCCCCCTAGGATGGGACGAAGTCCCGCAACCATTGTGGCTTGCCGCACGTTCGCTTGGGGCGTGCTTGCGCCTGCCCTAATTCTGGAGAGCCTGTGATCCCTGACTCCGCGGGAGCTTGTCCTGCAACGGGAAACGGGGATTCGTTAGTGGCTCTGTGGGGCGTCCGTGCCTGCCTTGCGCTTGGGGAAGGGAATGGGATGAACAGTTGGGAGGTAAATCCCTGCCTATTGCCCTCGGACCCCGGGGACCCTCCTAGTGTGAACCGCGGCACCGATGAGGTCGCCCTTGGGGAATGGCTACCTTCTGATCCCTGCTCGGGGGACCTTAAGACTGTGGTGGTGGGCGGACTCGCTGATGCCTCCGGTCTTGGAGGTGTCGGTCTCCGGAACATGGGCGCTATGTTGCATTCTAACTCACAGGGGCTACTGGGACTGGAGGTACCAGGGGCTGAACTGAAACCCCTCTTTTCGCTAGGACGGGTGGGGGACCACTCCGCTAACTCCCCCTGGTACTGTAAATCAACGTCTAAACCTCTATGGGCCTCTGAGCCTCGGGGGGACTTCCGCGGCTTCCGCGGGGTATGAGTGTGGTTGGGGCTCCTCCTTTCTGACGGGGACTCCCGCAGCCCGGGGCTCCTCCTCTCTGGCGGGGACTCCCGCAAAAGATTTCCGTGGATCGATTCCCTTTCCTCCCCCCTTGGTGGGGACCCATGCTCCCCTTTTCCTCCCCCTTGGGCTAAACGGGTGGGGGAGTACCCTAACGCTGATTCAATGCTGGTCTCATCCGCGTCTTGCTCTCCGGGGACCCTACGCCTGAGTTGGTCCACGTGTCGCCTCCACAGGAAACCTGTACTGGTCTCTACGCGGTATGAGACGGGGCCGGTTTGATCTACTACGGTGCCCGGCACCCAGGCTGGCCCCGCGCTGGCGTAATTCCTGCAGTGTACTGGGGCGCCTATGCTGAAACTCTTGGTGGGTTCCACCCCTATGTTCCGCCCTTTGTCCTCTACTCTCGTGGGGTCTAGCTTGGATATCCCCGTGGCCAGCTTCCTGCGCATCAACAGCTCTGCGGGGGAGTACCCTGACGCTAAGGGGGTGACCCTGTATCTCAGCAGGAATTGGCACAATTTCAGGTCGAGGTCTCCGGGACCCATGCGCAGTAGCGCGTCTTTCGTGGTGCGCACGAGGCGCTCTACTTGGCCATTGGTGGCCGGGTGAAAGGGGGCGGAGGTGACGTGCCGAATGGCGTTGCGTTCCATGAATGCCCTGAACTCGGCGGACGTGAAACAGCTAGCGTTATCGCTGACGAGGGTGTCGGGTAAACCGAACGTGGAAAAGACCCTCCTTAACTGTTTAATGGTTGTGGTCGAGGAGGTGCTCGAGACTGGAATGACCTCCAACCACTTAGAGAACGCGTCCACCACGAGGAGGAAAAGCGTTCCCCTGAATGGGCCAGCAAAGTCTACGTGAACTCGGGACCAGGGTCCCCTCGCAGCGTCCCATTCCCTAGGTGGCGAGCGAGCCTCTTCTGGCCTAGAGCTCTGGCACGCCTCGCAAGTGCCGACCATGTGTTCGATGTCGGCGTCTAACTGGGGCCACCAAAAATAACTGCGGGCTAGTGCCTTAGAGCGTACGATCCCCGGGTGGCTGACGTGCAGCAGTTTAAGCACCCTCGGCCTGAGAGACGTGGGGATCACTACCCGCTGTCCCCACAAGAGGCAACCCCTCTCCAGGGACAACTCCAATCTCTTTTTGAAAAATGTGTCGAATTCCGCTGCTGGGGAAGACACGGGCCACCCTTTCTGCACCCAGGAGCAAACTGTGGCCAGCGTTTTGTCCTTGCCAGTTGCTTTGGCGATGTCGGCCGGTACTACTGGAGGGGAGTCTAGGACCTCTATCATTAAGACCTGGTGGTCCCTCTCCACTCCGCCCACGTGGCAGCAATCCCGGGGAATGGGGGACCTCGACAGAGCGTCTGCATGACTTATCTCCCTCCCGGGCCGGTATACCAACGCGTGCTGATACGCGTTGAGAAAAATGGCCCATCTGAGCATTCTCGGGGACAGGATCTGGGGTGTGGGCTTGTCTGCGGTGAAGATGCCCAGCAAAGGCTTGTGGTCAGTCACTATGGTGAAAGGGCGGCCGTACACGAAATCATGAAATTTCTTGGTCCCCGCAATGATTGCTAGCGCCTCCCTGTCTGTCTGCGCATAATTCCTCTCCGCTTGGGACAGGGATCTAGAGTAGAAAGCTATCGGGGCCTCCCTACCGTTCTCCAGCACGTGGCAAAGCACCGCCCCCACCCCCACCGGGGATGCATCGCATATCAGGACCACTGGGCGTTTGGGATTGAAGTGGGTCAGAACAGCATCTGATGCCAGGAGTCGCTTCAGGTCATTGAAAGCCTTTTCCTGGTCGTCGCCCCACTTCCATGCCTCGTCCTTTTTTAACAATTTGTGTAGCGGTTCTGCCACGGCTGCCTTCCGCGGGAGGAAGGAGTGGTAGAAGTTGAGCAGTCCGAGGAACGACTGCAGTTCGGGCTTGGAGGTGGGGCGAGGGGCCTTTTTGATGGCGGCTACCTTGGATTGTGCCGGCCTAATTCCCTCGGGAGTAACACGGAACCCTAGGAACTCAACCTCTGTAGCGAAGAAGACGCATTTGTCTTTCCGCAACCTCAACCCCGCCTTTTCGAATATTGTCAGGACCTTTCCCAACCTTGTTGCTAATTCGGCCCGGCTCCCCCCTGTAATTAATACGTCATCAAAATAGGGTAACACCCCCTCCAACCCCTTCAGGAGGCGTTCCACCAATGACTGGAAAATCCCGGGCGCCGAATTCACGCCGAATTGGAGGCGCGAAACCTGGAACGCTCCTTTGTGGGTGACTATGGTTTGTGCAGCAGCTGCGGCGGGGGTCACCGGGAGTTGTTGGTAGGCTTGGGCCAGGTCGAGTTTGGCGAAACACCTCCCCCCGTGTAACCTGGCCAACAAGTGGCTGACTACCGGCACCGGATACGCATTAGGGCGGATCGCCTTATTGATGGTGCACTTGTAATCAGCGCATATTCGGACTTCCCCGTTGGCCTTGAGCGCTGTTACAATTGGAGTTTCCCACTCCGCAGAATCAACAGGAACAAGAATCCCCTGGCCCACTAATTTGTCCAATTCCGCCTCTATTTTGTCCTTTAGTGCGAAAGGCACTCTGCGCGGTTTAAGTCTGATTGGACGTACTCCAGGGTCCAGGTCGAAAGTCACTGGGGGGCCCTTGAATTTTCCGAGCCCCTTTTTAAAAACCTCGGGGTGCGCGTCGCACACGCTCTGTATTGGATCAGTCCCGGCGGCGTGTGCTCCCACGGCGTGCACCCCCCCAATGAACAACCCCAGGGGCTGGAACCATTGAGTCCCGAGGAGGCTGCATTTACCCCCCTTGAGGACGACTAAGGGAAGCGTTGCGGTGTACTTTTTGAACTGGACCTGGAACTTCCCAACCCCCAACACTGGGATGTGGTTCCCCTGCACGTCCTTCAGCGTGGCCCTCAACGCCTTGAGCTTGGGCCGCACGCGGGGGGCGATTTTCATGAACTCCCCCTGGGAAATAATGGAGTATGAGGAACCCGAGTCCACCTCCATTCTAACAGGGGCCCCTTGTATTACTACCTCAACGAAGTAACGGGGGTGCTCCGTGGAAACGCTGCAAACCGGCGCGTCGTCCTCGCTGTCGTCGGAGACTCGCCCTACTCCGTCCCGCGTCCTCGTGGTCCGGGTGCCGTCCTTCGGCCTCGTGGTGCGGTCCTGCCTCGTGGTGCGGTCCTGCCTCGCCGAGCGGTCTGGAGAACTCCGGGTGGCCTCGCGTCGTTTCCGGCAGACCTTGGCGATGTGCCCGCGCCGGCCGCAGCTGTGGCACTCGGCCTTGCGGAATGGGCACTTGGTGCGGGCGTGGGCGGCGCCGCAGCCATCGCAGCGCCGGCCCTCTCTCTGGACCCTCCGGACGTCCTCGTCGTCGCTGCTCTCTGCAGACGAGTTCGAAGTCCGCCGGGCCGCGCGCACCGAACTCTCTGCCTTGGCGGTCTTCGGGCGCCAGTCCTGGAGTTCGTGCACCCCGGCCGACGTGGCCTCAGCGGCCTGTGCCGCGTCGAGGACTTGTTGCCACGTGGGAGGCGGCTCCCTTTTCATCAGCGCGCGCTGAGTCTCTGTGTCCCTCAGACCGCAGAGCAGGCAGTCTCGGAGGGTGACGTCGGGGAGCTCCCACTTGCATGGGCCGGCGGCCAACCGCAGGGCCGCGGCGAACTCATCGACCGATTCCCCGGGTGCCTGGACTCGCCTCCAGAACGCGCTCCGAGCGGGGAACATCGCTATCGCTGGCCGGAGATGGGCGCGCAGCGCCGCCAGGAGCTCTGTGGCTTTGAGGTCGCTCACCTTCCTTGGCGCGATCAGGTCCACCAAGGTCCTCTTGGTCTCGTGTCCGAGCATGCGGACGAAAATGGCCCTCTTTTTGGCCTCATCTGAGACTTCGAGCTCCACCAGCGCTGCGTTGAAGTCTATCTCAAACAGCTCCAAGTCTCCCGGCTTCCTGATCTCGTAGCCGGCGCATGTCTTGGTCCCGTGGGCAGCCATCTATCCCACCTTCGTCGCCAATTTAGTGTATGGGACCAAAGACGACCGGACAACCGAAGGGTGGTTTAACACAGGTTTATTGCATGAGGTTCCAGTTAAGCATGAGGTAATGGCGGTGATACATCTCAATATATACAGTAGCTCTCTACATTTGAATCTTGTAGCACGGTAGCTGATTGGTTGCTACCGGCGTGGCCTCGCCCAGGCACGCCTCCATTCCTGCTGCTGAATGCAGGTCTTTCTTCAGCTGCTGAATGCAGGTCTTTCTTCAGCTGCTGAATGCGGGGAAGGTTTTCCCGCGGCTGTCCATGATTGAGCAATGTGAACCATGTGAGAGTGAACGCTCGCAGCTGCCCTCTATAGGCTGTCTGCTCGCGTTCCTTTACAGCTGATATCGTTTGTATCTGGAGTGGTTACAATCTTGCCTTACAGTATAATGAACATGCATACATACATAACAGATGGTATGCAGCTTTTCATCTTGTTTTCAAATTCCAAGAAGATGGTGGAAATTTTGACTGGCAATTTTGCCATTACAATACAGTCAACCCTCACATAACAACGCGTTCAGATAGCATCATTTTCGCTTAATCACGCGTCATTATGCACTCCCAGTCCTTTAATTTCTATACAGGTGAAGGAATTCTACAATGCTATATATTCTCAGTTCAATGACAGGGCATAGAATCTGCTGTCTTCAGCAAGAGCTACTATTAAAGAATCTAAAAGCATTTGAAGTGTGGATTTATTGCAAGATGTGATTTCCTTATACTGAAAAAGTGATCAATAAAGACAAAAAAGCAACTGGATAATAATCAAGAAATTAAAAAAGACACAATGCGGAAAGGTAGAATGCTTACATATCTAGTGTGGTGTACTGAACATAGTGACAGTGACAGACCAGGGCTCGGGAGACATGGGTATGAATCTGTGATTGGTCATTGAAAGTCATGCAGGTAGGGGTGGTGTTGGTAAAAAAAAAATCACCTTATTGTTACTTGTCAGTTCTAACTTGATGACACATAATAGAGGATAGTTATAGTCATGTATAACTGGAAAGTATAAATCGTTAAGCTGATCAATCAAGATAAAACAAATGGGAAAAGAAATGCAGGAAGAAAAAGAGGGCTTTGGTTGAAGAACGTGGGAGACTGGTATAGATGCATAGCTTAGAGGTGCCATGTTTTAAGCTGAAACAGCTATGATGACATCAAGTCTCAATGAGAAGGAGGAAGTGGATCTGGGTCAGTAGAATACATTTAGGAAGTTGCTTGTTTAGTCTACTATGAAACCACTGTTAGTTGACTCTGTTAACAGTGCTTCCCAGACAATCAAATTGTACTTCTTCATTCACAAGATCTTATGGTAGGGTCCAGACCTGTAGCCTTCAATATATGATCTGGTTTTCTTAGGATCTTTCTGTATTTTGCTTACCTCCCACAAAGAGTGAACTGAAAAGGAAAAGATGGAATAGGATACAGTAATACCTCATACAAAGTCCGCTTTGTACAACATCGAATTCACACAACATCGCTTAATCCCTTGGAAAAAGTTGCCTCATACAAAGTCGCTGTGACTTTGTATGAGGCATGGGGTTTTTTCCCAGGTTGCATTGTGCCTGGGCAGTATAAAAGGCAGGACGCATGCGTGCATTACTCTTGTGAGTTTTGCATGAGGCGAAGAGGGGAGTGAGTGGATGGGGGAGGGCATTTTTTTGGTGGGGTGGGCAATTGTTTGGTGTTTGCTGCTGTTTGGATGATTAACACTGTGCTGCATGGTGGGACATGTTGGCATCCATTTTGTCCTTGCTTCCATCCAGCAATTGTTTACAGTAGCTTGTACAAAACTGATGATCGGCCGCATGGCTGCAGATTAACACTGTGCCGCATGATGGGACATGTTAACTTTTAAACCTGCACTTCATCAAGTTTTCAAAAGTTAAACATTTGTTGTATGGTTTGTCCCTGAAAATCAGGGTTGTTTAACATGTTTTTGTAATGTATCTAGCCTTTAGAAAATTATTTCTTAAAGTTCTGTCAGTTTCCTTGACTTTGCCCTGAAGTCTGTGCTGCTACAGTACAATGTATTTCTATGGAAATGACGTTGTATGAGGCATCGCGGCAAGGATTTGGACGTTGTATGAAGCATCGCGGCTAGGATTTTGCATGCCTCATACAAAGTCCAAATCCGTATAAAGTCCAAACTTGTGGAACCAAGTTTGGACGTTGTATGAGGTATCACTGTAATATCTTTGATTGGTAGTACAAAGAGCCCTCTTTTCTGGAAGCACCCAAAATTTGCTATTGTCCAGATAGCTTGAGTGTGTGTGTGTAGCTTGAGGTGTGTGTGTGTGTGTGTAGCTTGAGAGGTGTGTGTATGTGTGTTGTATGAGGTACCACTGTAATATCTTTGATTGGTAGTACAAAGAACCCTCTTTTCTGGAAGCACCCAAAATTTGCTATTGTCCAGATAGCTTGAGTGTGTGTGTGTAGCTTGAGGTGTGTGTGTGTGTGTGTGTGTGTGTGTGTGTAGCTTGAGAGGTGTGTGTATGTGTGTTGTATGAGGTACCACTGTAATATCTTTGATTGGTAGTACAAAGAACCCTCTTTTCTGGAAGCACCCAAAATTTGCTATTGTCCAGATAGCTTGAGGTGTGTGTGTGTGTGTAGCTTGAGAGGGGTGTGTGTGTGTGTGTTTCTTAAGCTTATGAATAGCCACTTTTGTTCTCAGTAGGCTTTGTAGATGTAGGGCACTTTAGTCTACCCGGCTGTCGACTGACACAGCCTAGCCTAGAGGAGCAACACTCCACGAATCCATCCACGTGTTTAAAAAACACCCCAAGATCTTGCCCTGCTTTCCCGCTCTTCCGACACACCCCTCCGCCTCGGCAACCGAGCAGTGATTGGTCCAAGAGACAAACCGGCCCCGCCTTTCAGTCTGAGAGGAATTCACCCATTGGGAGGACCACCCCCCTCACCCTTTCTCGCTCTGGATATCCCATTGGCTACCCTTCCCGGCCGCCTATTGGCTGCGGCGCCGAGTCGGGTCTTCAGCGATTGGTTGTGTCGCGTGGTAAAAAATGCTGTGAGGAGTCAGTGAGAGCCACAGTCAGTGTCAGTAGAGCAGCAAGTCGGTGGCTGTGGCTGGCAGGAGCCCCGAGGGAGCGTCTCGGGCGCGCGGAACTCCCGTCTCCTCCTGCCCCGCGTTAGGAAGGAGGGCGCGTTTCAGACCCAGTTGCCTGTGCCGCGGAAGGAGGCGGCACTTTGCCCGCGCGCCACTAGGAGGCGCGTCGCAAGGGCTGAGGAGGTTGGAAGGGGCAGCAGGAATGTGCCGTAACCCGCGCGGGCAGTGAGTGGGCTTGGCGCCTTCGACAGCGCTGCCCGTGAAGAGCGGGGTGGGGGGCGGACGGGGGGGGGAAGACGCACCGTGACCGGCCCCTACTCTCTCCCGACGGTGCGCCATGCCCGGGGCGGGCAGCAGGAGAGACACGCTGCCTTTGCCGTCCGCCTTGCGAGGCGCGCTCTGCCTCCTGGAGCCCCGAGCCGGCCGGACGAGGCTGAGGCTTCCCGCCGCCTGAACGAGGAGCGCCGTCCGTCCTCCCGCCTTGCCCCAAGGGGACAATGGAAGAGCGGCTGAGCCGGTGGCTCTGGCTGCCGCTGCTGCTGGCGCTGCTCTTCCTCTTCTTCACCTTCCACCGCTTCGCCGCCGCCCCCGGCGGGACCACCTGCCCTCCCGCCGCCCCACGCGGCCCCCCTTGCGGCCCCTTGGCGCAGCAGCCCGTCCGCCGCCGCCCCTTCCTCTTGGGGCTCCCGCCGGAGCTGTGCCTCCGCCACCGCCACCGCGTCCGCTTCGACATGCGCGGCCGCGACGTGATGGTCTTCCTGCACATCCAGAAGACCGGCGGCACCACCTTCGGCAGGCACCTGGTGCGCAACATCCGCCTGGAGCAGCCGTGCGCCTGCCGCGCGGGGCAGAAGAAGTGCACCTGCCACCGGCCCGGGGCGACGGCGACGGCGGCGCCGTCTGGTGGAGGCGGGGAGGGGGAGCCCGCAGGGGACAAGGGAGACACGTGGCTCTTCTCGCGCTTCTCCACCGGCTGGAGCTGCGGCCTCCACGCCGACTGGACGGAGCTCACCAGCTGCGTGCCCGCTGCTATGGACCGCCGGGGGGGCTGCCCGGCCAACCGCACCCTCAGGTGAGTCTCCCCTCTCCCCCCCTCCTGGCGCGGCGGCAACATTGCCTTCAGTTCCCTTGAAGAACCGATTTTAGACCCAGATGCTAGGGTTTCCCCTTGCTCGAAAGCTAGTCGGATCCGACTCTAGGGTGCGGTGCTCATCTCTGTTTCAAAGCCAAAGAGCCAGCGCTGTCTGGGGTCATGCGGCAGCCATGACTAGATCCCGGAACGCTGTCGAAGTGGTCCCTATTTTTATCCTCAGCCCTGTCAAGTTTTGGGCATTAAAATAAGGGAAATGTTAAACCACGCCCCTCTCTGCCAGGCCACACCCCTTCCTCCAAAATCCAGGCACACCCCAAAGCCTAGAAGAGAAGAAGTTGCAAGGGAGTGTTGGGCTATCCTGGTGGAGGAGGAGGAGGAACCACCCCCAAAGGCAAGACAGCTTCCTTTCACAGGAAAAAAGAAAATCATCAAGCCAGGTTTATTGTAATAAGTCTATTTCAAGTTTCTCCCTCTTAATTCGACTGCATTTCATATTATGGTGATTTTTCATGGAACTGTTTTTTCCATTTTAATCAGTTAAATGTCTACTGTCTTAGCCTTTTATGCCTCAATTTCATTTTTAAAAACTGTGTTTAAGAGAAAACCACGGAAGTACGCTGTTTAGTCTGTATGCAAATATACTTAGAGCCCTCTCTCTCCTGGGAAAGAGGGTGTTAAAGGGAAGTCAATGAGCCAATCAGCTTCAAGCATATTTGCATACAACATAAACAGGATACTTCCGTGGTTTTCTCTTAAAAATGTTTTTAAAAAATGAAATTGAGGTATAAAAGGCTAAGACAGTAGACATTTAACTGATTAAAGTGTAAAAAACAGTTCCATGAAAAATCACCATAATATGAAATGCAGCTGAATAGGGAGAGAATAGGTAAGTAAGTCTGCCTGCATTGCTAATTACTCCCCCCCCCCCCCCAATCATGAGGGGAAAGCAGTCATGCTAAGGAGTGATTCTTCCTACACAAGGGGGAGCCCAACACTCCTCTGCTCTGGTAGAAGGCAGACATACCTCATGAATAAAGATATAGAACAATACTATATGGGAAATTTACATGTCCCATGGTTTTTTAAAAAATACAGGAGTGTGATTGGGGGAAGCTCTAAATTATGGGGTTTTCCTGGGCAAAATGGGATACTTGACAGGTATGGCAATGACTTGCTTTTGAACTGCTAGGCTGGCAGGAGCTGGGATAAAGGTGGGAGTTCATTCTGTCCTGCAGTACTGAGGAATTGAACTGCCGACCTCCCGCCTTCTAGTCAGCGTCTTTGAGCCACTGCAGTCAGACAGACCCAGATGGTAGATTTGCTCAAAAGGAGTAACCAACCAACCCAGCATTCACTGACCTGTCTGCCTTTGGGGCCATTCAACAATTACGTGATGCATTTTTTGGGGGAGAAGTTGATCTCCTCTCTCCCATGTAATCTGACTGTAATTTTCACTTCAAACTCCCCCCCCCTTTAAAATTACGTAATCCAGAGTTTTTGTATCAAAACTCTAATTTTTACAGCTTTTAACTATTGGTGAAATAGAAATAAATTGCACAAGCAATTCAATAATCTCAAAGTGGATCATAATTCCCAGAGATCATCTTTAAACCTAAAAAAGTGCCATGTTTCAAAACCACAACAGCTCCAAATGGATTACTTAATCTTTGTCCTGGAACCCCCCCCCCCCACATAATTTTCTGTTATTCAAATGGCAAAAAAAAACCTCTCGAGGGTCACATAATTGTTGAATGGCCCCTTTGCTCAGTTCACTTGTTAGTCCAGTGATGGCCAACCTTGGCACTCCAGGTGTTCTTGGACTTCAGTTCCCAGAAGCCCAAGTCAGCACTACTGCTGATCAGGGTTTCTGGGAATCAAAGTCCAAGAACATCAGGAGTGCCAAGGTTGGCCAACATTGCATTAGACCTTGCTAAGCAGGGGACCAGAAGGAAAATAGCCCTCCTTGGATTGTCACCTGGGATGTATTCTTAGCCTCCCCCCCCCTCCCCCACGGCAGACATGGTGCATCATAACTTGCCCTAGGTTTGTTATGCTCGTGATCATTTTTAAATCTTTGAAAATGATAGCCATGTTAGTCTGTGTTTCAAGCATATAAACAAATTAAAAAAAAAACACCAAAAAAAGTTGTGGCACTTAAAAAGACTAACTGCTGTATTTTAATGTTAGCCTGTGCGAGACTTCGTGGCATCAATTTTTACACATCCAGTACAGAGGTACAGAATGGTTTGGCTAGCATAACGGATAAGTATTTAAAATCTTGTTTTCTCATTAAAAAGTACAGTTATGTTTTATTGGTCATGAAACTATTCTATGTGCTTTAAAAACTTGCAAAGGGTTGTGATGCTTGTATATCAAGCAGAATAGCAGGAGAGATGGTGGATGCATTTGAGCTGATGACTAGTATAAGTTTATAAACCTTACAGAGAGAGAGAGAGAGAGAGAGAGTGCTGCACCAGTGTTCTGAGATAATGGCTTTTCAATAAATTTGTGAGGAGCTTTCTATTTGGAAGATTATTTGAACACCAGCTTTGTATCTCAACCTGTAATTAGCATGCGTTTGCAGAGTTGTTGAAAGTGAGGTCCAATACATAAAATCAAACACAAAAAGTAAAAAAAAAGTGTTTAAAGTATAACTGTCTAGCTATGCAGGTTTAGTTTCTTCTGATAAGAAATTCCTTTATTTTTAAAAACGTCATAGATCAAATTATTGACTTGTTCCGGCTGTGTAAAATATGTTGCATATTTGAATTTACAGTCTTTTAATTAAACACTCTGAAAAGGTTGTTGGTCTAATTTCTTTTTGAAATAGAGTACCGGGATTGTAACATTCTGTGTACAGCACTTCTAAGTTAAACATGGACCAAGCTGTCTTTTCTTTAGTGTATATTATCATGTCTCAGTTTAACTCGAGTCTTATATTATCTAGACTTTAAATTTCAATCTGTAGTGTAAAACAGTTCTAGCTGGCATCAGACTGCAATGTTTAAAACTTAAATGATTTGAATAGTGTATATTAATAAAACATTGCTTCATGTTTGAACATAGTGTGCTCAGTAAATTTCTATTTTTAAAGAATCTTATAAGTTATGGCAGACTTCACTGTTACACAAGGAAAGTAATGTGAAACTACATTTTAAGGTATCGCTTTTAAGAGTTATGTTCCTCAGTATTTCCTTTAGACTAAAAATACTGTATTGCTGTTATTGATATTTAACTCAATTTATATCTGGGATTCCTCATCAGCATTCAAGATGACAGTCAGTGTGAAACAGAAGTAGAATCACAAATAACACATTTCTTAAATGTCAACTTAAATATGGTTGCAAAACACTGTCAAAGCAGTGCCAACCAACAGCAGTCTAAGATAAAATAAGCACTTGTTTATTTTCCAGAAATTTGTATACCTGTAGCTCTAACTGAGGGCTGCAGTGACTTAGTGGTTAAGAGAGATGCTGAGCTTGACAACCGGACAATCAGCAGGTCAGCACTTTGAGACCCATGTGCTGTGCGATGGAATGAGCTCCTGTCATCTGTCCCAGCTCCTGCCAAGCTAGCAATTTTAAAGCAAGAACTTGCAAATAGATAAATAGGTATCACTTTGGTGGGGAAAAGGTAACAAGATTCTGTGCATGCTAATGTCTAGTCATGCCTACCAAATGATCACAGAAATGTCTGCAGACACAGACAGAGCTGGTTCTTTGGTTGTAAATGGGGATGAGCACCGTATCCTAGAGTTGAATATGACTGGCTTTCAAGGAAGACCTTTACTATCTCTAACTGAGATGAAAAGCAAACATGTTTGGGACCAACCAGATCAGTCATGGAAGGTGATTCAAGAACGGATTGGCATCACCCCCACTACTCTTGGGCATATTTCCTGCCCAAGACATCCTGTTAAGATGTTAAAACATCCTGGATTTAAATTCAACTGGAAAAATGTACTGGATTAAATGTTCTTTTAATAAATGCTTTGTTATAATAGTAAAGTGTTTAATTGGGCATACCTGTCAAGTTCCCCATATTGGCTGGGATTACCCTGTAATTCCGCACCGATTTTCTCCATTTCCCGCCCGGAGCTGTCGCTACCCGTAATTTGGCAGCGGGGGGAAAGGAGTTACTGTGCATCCCTTCTGTGCAGGTCCTTTCTACGCATGCGTAGAACCCTTCTATGCATGCGTAGAACACTTCTACACATGCGTAGAAGGCTTCTGTGCAGAAGGGGGTGCATAGGAGCCTACGCATGTGTAGAGGTGACCTGCGCAGAACAGTTTTGCGCAGGTCCATTCCACGCATGCATAAAAGCCTTCTACGCATGCGTAAAAGCCTTCTATGCATGCATGGAAGCAACCTGCGCAGATGGGTAGAATGGACCTGCGCAGAAACATTTGGCGCAGGTCCTGTAATCTACGGAGCTGCGCTTGACAGGTATGTTAATTGGGTCTGGTAAGATTTCAAGGCAAGTGTCATATATTCCGTCTTTGATGTCCTTGTTACTATCTCTCAAGGAAAGCTCCACGTAGAGTGCATTTCAGTAATCTAATCAGGAAATTATCAAAGCATGGATTGCTATGGCCAGATTATCCAGACTAAGGAATAGGTATATGAACCTGTGTTGGCTTTTAGTAATCTTCACCAGTGACACCAAGGAATAGTGTAAAGCAGGGGGTGCCCAAACTACGGCCCATGGGCTGGATGTGGCCCATGGTGCCATTCCATCTGGCCCAGCACCCTCACCGCTCCCAGAGGTAGGAGTAAAACACACCCACGCATGTGCAAAATGTTGCTGTCAATGATCCGCAGCTGTTGTAAAAGTGTTTACAACAGCCGTGGGTGTATTTACGGTAGCATTATGTGCATGCGTGGGTGCATTTTCAACTTCCGGCAGGAGGAACCATATGACTGGCCCTGCTCAACCATGTGACTGGCCCGCGGCCCAAAAAGTTTGGGCACCCCTGGTGTAAAGGAAAGTACTATGTTGTCATGTTATATGCTGTCAATAGGAAGTGACTTGTAGAAACCTTAAGCAGGCTTTCAAGGGAAGTGAGATATTTAAGAAGTAGTTTTACCAGTTTCACATCCTCACTGAGCTCCCATGGCTGGGAACCACTTATCTACTTAATTCTGGATCTGGGAATCTCTCGTCCTCCATATCATCAATATGTAACGAGATGCAGCTTGTTAATCTGCATCTGGCCCAGCTGTTGAATAGCTTGTCTCAGTTAATACAGAACAGGAAGTGGTTCTCAGTCTTCTGTATCTTATGTCCCACTAGTCACTTTTCCAAATAACCCTGAATTCTGCCATGATATAAAAACAAAGTCCACTTTTTCGGAGAAGTCTATGTATTTAAAGCCACATTATTATTATTTTTAATTTGGATTCAATTTGTCAGTGGGAGAGCAGGAGATTAGGAGAAACACTGAGTGCCCAAAGTTATTGCTAGCATATCAGAGATGTTAGCCAAAATCCTGTGGCAAAGTTAATGATGAAAGGAAAATTGGCACTCAGGCACATTATCACTAATTAATGAATCCTTGTTTGGGTTCCTGGTATATTCCAAACTACATTATTGTTGCATGTTAAGAAATCCAAATTGCAATTTTGATTCCCCATTGCTAACAACTACTAGTAAAGGTAAAGGTAAAGGTTTCCCTTGCTTGAAAGCCAGCTGTATCCAACTTTAGGGTTCATTGCTCATCTCTGTTTCAAAGCCGAAGAGCCAGCGCTGTCTGCTTCTGCAGATATTTCCGTGGTCATGTGGCAGGCATGACTAGACACTGGAGCACACGGAATGCTGTTTACCTTCCCACAGAAGTGGTTCCTGTTTATCTACGTGCAATTTCATGCTTTCGAACTGCTAGGTTGGCAGGAGCTGGGACAAAGACAGGAGCTCATTCCGTCCTGCAGTACTCGGGAATCAAACATCTGACCTTCCGCCTCCCTTTAGCATCTACTACTCAGTAGCTTTTTGATATGCCATGTGGATATGACAGGACAGATTCTCTGTTAAGAATTGCACTATGTCACCATAGGTCAAGCATGGCTTCAACACTATTATCTTTTATATGAACATTTCTTGTGATGCTTGTCAAAAAGCTTTCTAAAACACTTTTGGGAGGTGATCTTCAGTACCATTCTCCTTTTTTGGACCTTGTGCTCATAGAAATCATTGCCCAAAATCCTGTTGTGGAGAGGCAGGCAAAAAAGCACTGGTGTAACTCACATCAGCTGATTGCTACTAATTGATGACTCCATTGATAAGATTCCACTGATTGGATTGAGAAACTAGGCAAGGCAAAGAATATATGGTCTTTATTTTTATATTTACATGATATATCGTTCCAGCAATAGTCCTAAATAAAAGGGGGTGGGTGGGGAGAAAGAGATTTCACTTCTCTTGCCCTCTGTTGAGTAGGGTAAGTGATATCCGAAAGTGGCTTGTTTATTAAGCCACTTCCTGACGTTGATCATTCTAATCAATTGCCCCCGTCCCAAAACAACACAAGCTAAATTATTCCTGGTTGCTAATGAGGCTGCACGCTATGTTACCTTCATTCCCATTCTGGCTTGCCCTCGAGACTGCCGATCTTGTGGAAGGAACATCCCCAGTAAAGCAAACATTGATTAGAAAAATCCTTGAATATTCTTGCTTTTGGACTCTACAATTTAAATAAAAACTAAGGCATTCATGGAATAAGGGATTTGTATAGGAAGGTGTGAGCAAATACTAGCCAGTTGAGCAAGGTCACTGATGTCTTCTCTCATTAAGTACTGGAGATTTAAGTGGGTCTGAGATTTCTATGAAATGCAAATTATATAGGAAAAATACTACATCTTTTCCCCTTGTGTTATTTATTTATTTATTTATTTATTTATTTATTTATTGTTAATTTTTTATACCGCCCACTCAGCCAAAGCCGACTCCGGGCGGTTATTGATATTTGATAGATAAATAGACTTAGGAGTAGCCAATCACTTCTAAATGCTTTCAAGAAGGGGAAATATTAAAGGTTCCTAGGCAGTTCTTCTCAGGTATTAGGCTAATTCCAGTCCTCCTAGAAAATACAGTAAAGCTAGTTTCAAAATGATATATCTAGAAAGCTAAAATCTCTGTATTTAAAAAATGTGCTAAAGATTCTGTAGATTTACTGTGATCCAAAAGTGGGCCTTTGTCATTAGTGTTTTGCTCCATTGGCTTACTATATTCTTTCTCTGTGATGAAAGGCTGCTGTACATTTTGATACCAAGCATCAACAGGCTCTATAAATCCCACTTGGCTATTATGAGTTGGGTGGTGTGACTCTCATGCTTAAAGAAGACTTGGGATGTTTCTCCCCAACTATCATGGTTAATCATCACTGACAGATCCATTCTCTATTGAAAGTATCATTTAAGCATTGCACCTAAAGCAAGAGGTTGAGTAGACTCATGCCAACATTAAAGGAAAAGATGTTGTGGGAGGCTGAGTTAAAACAGACAGCTAGACTATTGCCTAACACTCTGAAAGTGTTATTACCTCAAATTGGGATGAAAGTGACATCCTAATCTGAGCTAATGGGCTTCTCAAAAGACAAGCACAAAGAACTTTCACCCTTCTGGAAAGGAACACAATGTTACAGTCATTGTTTCTCTCATACGTAAATACATAGCCAATTCCACTTGAACTTGACTCATTTTCGTTTTACTGTGAAGGAATGTAAAATAAAAATGATACTTGTATAAAAGTGAAAATAAGGCCAAAGGAGTGCTATTGCACCCGTTTCCTTCTTGTGGACATCCCATAGCCTTTTTGGCTCACCCCTGGGGGCACAGAATCCTGGAGGAGGTGAGCCTTTGGTATGCTGCAATATTGCTGTTCTTATGCTAATTAATTTCAGATCCTGAAAATTTAATATGATGTACATTTATATAATAAAAATCAAGCAAGCATGTTGATTGTTCAGTATTTGAAAACAAAGTATACACGTGATGAGGACTTCTCATAAATTAGGAGAAACCTTGGATAATGTCATCTATTGAAGCTCCAGGTACATTAGAACATGAAGAAATGCCAAAACAATATTACAAAAATTGTGTAAATTTTAAATTCGAGGAGATCTGTGAATGTGAAGCCCAGGCCAAATGGTGCTGCCCCATAATAGGCTGCTGCATGTAATAGTTCTGATTTTAGTTTGATCCCTGTTTAATGCTCATGAGAGAAGAAACAAAAGCAATCTTGAAGTCTGTGAATTCTGGGTTGTTTTCCAACCTGAAGGAGAATCTCTATGTATTGCAGGTAATTAAAAATCATCCATGTGTGCACACTCAAGTGTTGCTTTTTACAATATACAAGCCCACAGAGATGGAAAACGCATATTTACTAGAAGTGAGATATTTATTTTGATTAGTTTCTGGCTTTCTCCCAACAAAGAGTTTAGCAAGCACAATCCTGTTATATTTCATCATTGTTGTAATATGATGTATTGCCATGAAATTTTTGCATTTTGTACGTGTAAATTGTATTCTTGCATTGTAATCTTATATTCCTATATCTTTGTATATTTCTGAATACTGTGAACTGCTTTGGGTCATCCACAAAACGAGGAAAGCGGTATATAAAAATAAATTAAAATTAAAAAAAACTAGAGCATAACATTTCAATGCTGCAGTGGTCCTTGACAGCAAATCTTCCACACATGGTGCACCATCTGCTGATTGTCTTACCTGTTTTCCTGTTGCAGAAATAACAGCATCCTTTTTAGTAAATTTTGGCTAAAGTTACAGTGCATAACCACAAACCACATGCAGCTATTTTGATGGTTTTCCTCAGAATAAACATATCATATACCTTTCACTTTATCCCAGGGAAAGATCAGTTCCTTACTAGTGGTTTTGAACCTGTAGAATATGGATGATAGTGGTAGCAATGTCTGCCATGTTAAAAAAAGTGCAGTATACCATTGGGCAACTGTTGGTTTTGTATTTACAGTTGTTCTTGGCAAGACGTTTGAGATTATCTACCACATCTTTATCTCATTGCAGTGCCGAATAAGATCAGGGTTGTTAGAATACTTACACCATTTAGGGGGGGGAGGGGGAGAGAGGGGGGAGAGGGGGGAGGGGGAGGGAGAGAGTGGGAGGGGAGAGAGAGAGTGGGGGGAAGGGGGTGGGTATAAATGAGAATAAATAAAAACAAATAAAAGTACCAACCTGCCTGCCCAATAAAATACTTGTGAATGCAACCAGCTAATCATCGATGGATATATTTGAAGCTGCTAAAAAATACATACAAATATTTGTATTGTGTTTTAGCCCCTCTCATTCTGAAAATAATATGGGGCATTTTTGTGCCAATACTTCACATTGGCTGAGACAAAAACACTCCTCCATCCCAATTATCTAGTGGCAAAAATCAGCAGATTTGTTTGGACATACAGTATTTGTCCCAGCTTTCTTACTTGCTTGTATGGAAAAAAAAATCATACATAGCAAATAGCTAAAACTGGGAGACATTGTTTGTATTTCTTCAGAAGATTGTGTTGTAAATTGTATATATTGTAGGTCTAGTTCTATGCAGGCACTGTAATAAAATGTTCCTCGGGAGACTAAAGTATTCTCTTCTGCTGCATGAGGACCAAAATAAAAATGTGAAAGTCACACATGTTAAGGGAAATTAGACACTTTCTAGCTATCGGTATTAACTGTGCTCTAATTTTTAGAGTCTGAATAGAAAATGTGTATGCTTAACAGAAATGATTAGTACAGTACAGTAGTTTCATTGTGGGTTCCCCCCATTATTTTATGACAAGTTTTCTTCCAAAGTTTCAGTTACTTTGTCATAGGGCCTTAAGTGCAGCAATAGCAATTCAGGCACACAGTTCTTCATTAAGATGAATTTAGGCTAAGATGTCTCTAAGGTTGAAACAGCTTTTTGGGAGCAGTATACTCCCTAGCTGCCTCAATCATGGCCCTCTTTCCTGAGAAGTACTGTCTGCATGTACTGTATGTAGTTCCTAAATAATGCTACACACTTAGCTGAAGTTTATCCAAACCCCTTTAAGAAAATTACATTGAAACAAAGCTGTGCATAGAAGTTGAATAATGTCTCGCGATGTTCAAGCCATCTATGCAAACTATTGCAAAATGCCAATGAAATGAGATATGTGTTTACTTTTTCTGGAATTTAAAACTGTCATTGAACTCCAGTGGACAAACAGAGAATGTGTTTGTGTATTTAGCTTTTTCAAAAATAGCATTAGACAGGGTGGAGCTAATATTTACCATGGTTACAACATGTGTGAAACAGGCTTTTAAACCTTCCCTCCTTCCAGTTTGGGGCATAGCTGTCAAGTATCCCTTATTGGCCAGGAAAACCCCTTATTTTACCCTCTTTCCTGCCGTCATTCCTTATTAATTAGACTGCAATGCCCTATTGCCACCATTGGAGGGCAGCACAGGATAAGCATAGCTGTCAAGTATCCTGTATTTGCTGGGAAATTTCCCTTATTTCCAAAACCAAAACTTGACAGGTATGGTTTGGAGCAAAATCTATTAATCAGACATTTATTTTGCAGGGTGATGATAGTAGGGTGATCTTAGTGCTACTTTATTGAAGCAGCACCTTTTGAGGAAAGATTTTCTCTCTAGATATCAGCACAAATAATAGAGCTCTTTCATGATTGCACCCTGTTTCAATTTTTCTGTGTTTATAATGATTTCTTTCTGATTCTGCCCTTTCTCTAATTTATGTGTACACTTTCACAGACCCTTACATATTTATTTACTGTACTTGCCTTCCTTAAAACAAAAGTTCTTTGGACAGATTACTAGATATACTAATCTACTACTGTCTTCAATAGTTATACAGTACTTGGAGAGATTCTGACTTGAAATATGATTCCTAAGGAATAAAGTAAGTCTTGTAACACTTCATTAAAAGCTTAGATGTTTGTTTGCCTTTGTAGATTTAATGGATTTCATTTTTACTGTCTGAAATGCATGGCAAACTCTGGTGATTTCAGCCATCAGAAATAACGTGAGGATTATCTCACTCCATTACTTTCTTCCATTATGTGTGTGATGCTTCAAGCATTTCCAGAAGGGTGAAAAGCAGTATTTTGTTTCATTTGCTAAACAGATGAGTTATAAAATGAGTCCCTAGCCTGTGAGCTCCCTGAGGTTATTTGGTTTGTCATGTAAGTGTGACACTGCAGCCACAACTGTATCCATAATGTTTTCAGGCTTAGAAAGCTATAACATAGTATTTATTGCTTTAGTAAATGGATTATTAAACCATTTCATTAAAATACTGTTGGTGACAATAAACATAATATATGGCAGAAGTTTGTTGATATGGATATGTATGTTGCTTCTGACTTATTGAGACCGTGTGAATTTGTGACCTCCAAAAGATCTCATTTTTAGTCAGTTTTTGCAAATTTAAGGCAATGATTTTCTGAATGTATTGATCCATCTAATAGTCTCCCTCTTTTCTTGTTACCTTCAACCTTTCCCAGCATTGTTAGGAATAATCTTTCCCAATGAATTCTTGTCTTCTCCTAATGTTCTCAAAGCACAATAACTTCAGTTCAGTCATATTTGCTTCTGGGGAGAGTTTGGCCTTGACTTGATATACCACCCACATTTTCAAATCTTTCTAGAGGTCCATGGTATGTGTATAGCCCTCTTCCAACATTTCAAATGAGTCAGTTTATATCCATCTTGCTTGTTTTCAATGTCCTTCATCCACAATAATTACTGCACCACAAGAGATGATCTTCTGCTTGATTTCCTTATACTGTACTGTACTTCGGCATCTTGTCTAGTTCCTTTGTTGTCTAGTTCCTTTGTTCTGTCTTCTCATTTCTTGGCTGCAGTCTCCAGTTGGCTTGATGACTAAATTGAGGTAGAAACAATGTTTTGTTATTACAATATCTTTGTTGCCAATGCTAAAGTCATAGACAAGATTCTGTAAACAAGAACCTGTCTTTCTAATGCTCAGCCTCGGTCCTTCTTTAAAATGTTCTTTTGTATATATCACAGGATTGTTACCACAGAGAATACCGCCTCCTACTCCATTTGGGAATATATTAACAACACAGACTGCAGAATCGGATAATTGAGAGTACTCCCAGTCTCACCAAATAAACTTCAGCCTTAACATGTTCCAGAAAGAAGTGGCACAGCTTGTAAAATAAGCAAGATGGATCAATATTGCTGGAAACACATGTGGGCACCAGAAAACAAGGCAAACCAAAATATACCAAAAGCAATCCAAATGGCAAGCTTTATGCCCATTTGTTTGCCTTCTTAGTTTAATTTAATTCATTCAATTTGTTGTTCCTTTGCATTATGGTTGCTTTGGAAACTAGAAAAGCTATGGAGTTCAGATTGACTTGGGCATGGACCAAGCCATGTTCTGATTTGGTGGGGCATATTTCCATTCATTTTTGAGCTATTCCAGTGTGGGCCAGAGGGAGTACACTGCTTTGTACATCTCTATGTGATGATAGTAGGCAACTGTAGTTTTGAGCCTGAAGTCCCTTCCTTCTTTGCCTTTAGAAATCAGCCTTTGGTGTTTGTTTAGTGATACCTAGTGTGGTGGTGTGGATAGAATGATGGACTTGGACTCAGGAGACCTGTGCATATCCCCTCTGAGCCGTGGAAGCTTACTTAGGATATGGAACTAGCAAAACCATCCTTAGATATCTCACTTACCTTGAAATAGGACTTTCTCCAGTGGTAGATTAGGTCACCAGTTCAACTACTGTAATTAGAAAGAGATGTATGGTTATTTTTAAAATATCCTGATTATTTGTCATTGAAGGAGGAGGGGACATAATTCATTGTAACATAGGCTCCTATTCTTTGAAATCTACAGATATATAGTTTTAAGTTCTCTCCAGAAAATGTTGCTTCATAGAAACCTCATTGCGTATTGATTATAAAAATCTCACTATATGAAAGAGTTGTGTTTCTAAAGTTTCTAAAGATTCTTTTGCAGAAGTTAATGTCTAGTTCATGCTGTGATTCGTCAATGAGAGTGATATATTTCTACTATTAGTATATGTAAAATAAACCTTGATTCTTACAATGCAATATTCTAATGTGTCCTTC
The DNA here is from genome assembly GCA_035047305.1 of Bradypodion pumilum. Taxonomy (NCBI): domain Eukaryota; kingdom Metazoa; phylum Chordata; class Lepidosauria; order Squamata; family Chamaeleonidae; genus Bradypodion; species Bradypodion pumilum. The sequence goes on along the minus strand of JAWDJD010000003.1, from coordinate 225,856,226 downwards.
ATGCTGAGAAAAGAATTGAATTCTCCCCCCACGCACTGTCATCAAATGAACCTATCAGGAAATTTTAATATACTAGCTTAGATGTGAGATATTTTTCATTCTGTGGAGATGTGAATTTAACAAAAGAGTATTTCTACACTGACCTTTGGAATCTGCCACTAAAAATGGCTCTTTAAGTATTTTTATAATTAGTCTAATGTTATGACTCTGCCATGAATTTAGCCAATAGCTAACCTAAAGCATTTACACTGAGAGAAAAGAACTGAAAATTGTTGTAGACACTGTCAAAGCTTGTTATAATTCAAATCCTGTGGTTTCAAGTTTCTTTATTTCAGTGAGAAACAAATATATCTGAATTTGGCTTTTGTTTGAGGAATTCAGAAAATGTCTGTTTAATGTAGGTAGTACAGCCATATGTAGTGTTGCTGACACTTTGCAGTTTCGTAGGAGTGTAGAATCTGTGAAACTGCATCATGCCTACAATGCTGTTCATGGGTGTAATCATTACATTACTCTTTTCAAAACCTTTCATACAAAAAAAAACCCATTTGATGACTAATACCAAAGAAGAACACATATTTTTCCTCAGTGTTTATGCATTTTTGAGAACCAAAATTTTCTTGTTATGTATTTTGAATTGTCTGGTTGCAAGTGTGTGTGTTGTGTGTGCACACAGCCCTTATTATGAGGTACTCAGTATATCAGCGGTATGTGTTAAACTTGGGCAGCTAGAAAGGGCATTTCTTACTGAAGATGCCAAGCCCTCATATTTTATCCGGACTAGGAAACTGAGCACTGGCAGCTGTTCCAAGGAGTATAGAACAAAGTCATCTTGGTGATTAAAATTGATTTTTGTTTATAGGTAAGGTTAGATAGTTCATACTTATGCTGCTTCTAAAACGTTTGAAACAAATCTGCAATATCCATAAAACAGTAAATCAAAGATGAACTCTGCGATGGCTACATGACTAACTGCAGCAGTCATTTGAGTCTTCTGTAGCTTGGCCTCATTTTAAAATGTGACCTGAAATTCAGGCAGTCTAACAAATGAGTTACAACAGAGTTACACACGATAGTGCTTCTTTTTGTCACCCCTTCTTCAAGCTAAAATAAAATCAAGTGGAGTACGGGGGTGTGTGTGATACAGAAAATTTCTTAAGACACTGCCAGAATATCTTCAGTATACAGTAATACCCCATATAACGAAAAAGCTTGGATCCACGATGTCTTTCGTTGTAAGGTTTTTTCGTTGTGCGATACATGTATCGTATAAAGAAAAAGCCCATGGGATGTATCGTACAATGAAAAACTCCATATAGATACATTGTAACCAGCACAGACTTCAGGAGAAAGCCAAAGAAACATGCTGGAACCTTTAAAAACTTTAGGAAAGTATTGTTTAAAGGGTAAATACATTGCAGAAACATGCCAAATCACCCTGAATTTAGGAAGGGAAACAACATACAGCATTTTAAAACTTTTAAAAACTTTATAAAGTGCTTTTTAAATGGTGAAAACAGTACTGTATGTTGCAAAAACATCTTGAAACACCCAGAATTTAGGGGAACAAACCATGAAACATTTCAAACTCTTAAAAACTTTATGAAGTGATGTATCTTACAACGGAAAAAATTGTAATACGGAGCAAAAAAAAATTCAAATTTTTTTTCGTAGTACGGTTTTTTATTGTACGATGCATCCATTGTACCGGGTAGCACTGTACTAAGATGCTTACAAAGACCATTTCAAAATGTACAAAATATATAAAAAATTAAAATGAATTTTATAAAAAAGAATTTCCATCATTAAGAGGAGAGAGAACAAGAAATGATCTAGTTGACCCCCTTCCTTCCATCCATCCATGCTATTTGCTTGATTTGATTTGATTGTGTCTATTTGGTGATAAGGTGGAAAGAGAGGATTGCAATTTTCTTGTCATGCTACTGCCTTCTGTTTCCCTAACTGAAGTGTTGAAGATGGTCTTGGAAGTTGTATTCTTGGCTCTTAAATTGATGTTCCTGAGGGAATTTTAGATTTATGCTGAGACACTTTTAAAAATCAGGTCAAGCTTCTATAGCTTCCAGTGTGCCCATGTCCCATTCTCAGTTACAGTCTGGCCTTAGAAATATAGCTGTAGTCATAGTCTGGATCTGTTGTTGCTGAAGAGATTGAAGATGACTTGGAGGGTTATTGTCTGAAATAACAGTATTGTCATGGGCATACCATTATCCAATAGGGGCAGAGTTGCTATAACTCTGCTATAGCCGCCCTGAGTTGGCCTTGGCTACGTAGAGCGGGATATAAATCGAATAAATGAATGAAATGAATTCTTAACCTATGCAGTGATGGAGACCTTAAAAATTGGTGTGCCCTTGTTCTCCACACCCAGGATTAAGGGATCCAGAACGATTCCTGAATGCTGAATACTAGAGCTGGATTTCTGTCAACAACTTAATTGATTTGTGGAATTTGGAAATAGCCAAGAATACTAATAAAATCCCTCCTAAGTGGCTTTATATTGTTTTAGGGCCAGGCCTGTTGGTTTTCTGAGGAGCTCAGGATAATGAATCACTTGGGTAAAAGACTAGAACAGTGGTGGATAAAAATCTGGGATGAATCTGACTGAAGACCCCTTGAGACCCATTAAGAGACTACAGCAATGAAAGCAACAACAAAATTCTTTGCTAGCTCCTTTACTTTAGCTCAGTCTCATCCAACAAATTGATTTTGGGTATTTTAGGGATTATTACATTCCAAACCGCAGAGTACAGATCAGGCAGCCATCATAAATGATCTGTAATAAATTGACAAACATTTTGCAAAGAATATTGACTGCATCTTTTCCAACTCGGTCTCTATGCTAACAGTTGGTCCTGTATATTGGCTACATGGGAGTTTTGCTTACTCTCTAGCCTGCTGCTGGAAAGGTTGGGAGTGCTCTGAAAATGTTGTCTATGTTATATTTTGGGTACCAGCGTTATCAACCATCCCTAATGCATACCAATTCTTTCCAAAGTGATGTAGGACAGGAGGCTACTGTTTACTTTGGATGATTAAGTATTTTTCCAGGTGAACACATTTCTTGATGTACAGTTGCCTAGCACGAACTAGTGTCAATTTGCCAATACAGTATCAGGAAATGACAATATCGGTAAATTAATCACTTTCCTTGCTCAGAAGAAGGCAAGGGAAATGAGTTTTTCTGTTTAAGGTTATCACTAATGTGATATGTCAGATATTTTAAAAATCTTTCTCTTGCTGGTTGTGCAACTTTATTTATTTATTTTTATTTATTGCTCAAATTTCTATGCCGCCCAATCAGGCGAACCCGACTCAGGGCGGCGTGCAACAGGATTAAAACATACATATTAAAAACAATTAAAACCCCAACATACCCACCCACCTATTAAAACTAACCACATTTAAACTGCCTGCATTAAAAAGATGGGGAGGCTTCATTTTATAAACCAACAGGCGGGGGCCACTCTTCCATCCGGGCCCCACACCTGCCCCGCCAACCACTACCATGGATTCAGCTGTAAGGAGCTTCTTGGCGAGAAAGGCAAATAATTTTTTTTATTTTAATTTTTTTACAACTGACATATTGCAGGAAGCATTTCCATGTGAACTGTGGGAGTTGATTAGATCATTCTAATGAAGCTCTGCTTTTCCACAGTGACCTAGGTTAGATTGCATCTGGGTGCTGATGCAACCACACCCTTACATATTGATGGATGAGTTTCTGTTCATTCTACCTGCTGATGAGAATAAGTTGCTTGTTAGAGTAGTTGTGAATTTAAGACTGTGAATGTTTCTTTGAAAGAGACTGTAAACAAAATAGATACAGTACAAGAATGCTGGTGAGAACACCTTCACTGGCTCTGAGCATCACGATTACACGCCAGTATCTTCCTTTTTAAATGTCTTGGAGCAAGTAGTGACAGTGTAACTCTGGACTTTCCTAGATAATACTTAGTTATTGGAACCATTTCTGTTTGTGCTAAGGCCTGGTTTTGAGACAGAAACAGAATTGGTGGTCAGCATGATCTATCATAGAAGTTAGGCAGAAAGGGAGCGTTTGTATTGTTGCTCATGGATCTCTCAGCAACTTTTAGTACACCTATCATGGTATCTTCTGGCTGTTATAGGATTAGCAATCCCATATAGTAGCTGTGGTCCTATATCCTATGGTGGTTAATACTATCAGAGGATATTGGGAGAGCGCTTTTTAGCCTTATGCCTTAATTAACCCCAGCTGAAATTCTGTACTATGTTCTATGTGGGCTTTCCTTTGAAAAAGGATTATTCTCTGGTTTGTGTTCTAGAGGCCATATTTTTTTTCAAATTTATTTATTTTTCAAATTTCTATTGCCGCCCAACTTGACTACGACTCTGGAACTAACTGTCTAGAACTAACTGCTCTGGTTCCTGGTTTGCTTCCAAGTTCAGTTCAGTTTGTTTCCAAACTCAAGTGCTGATTTTGATCTCTAAAGCCTTAAACAGCTTGGGACTGGGATGGATGATACTACTTCCTCCTGAATGTGCCTTCTAGGAGTTTAATATCCTCAATAGAGACCCTGTTCACTGCTCCATTATCCTAATGGGCTAGACCAGTGTTTCCCAACCTTTGGTTTTTGGACTTCAATTCTCAGAAGCCTAAGTCAATTTCCCAAAGCACTGATCAGCCAATGTACTCCTTAGGCTTCTGGGAATTGAAGTCCTCCTGTGGGGCGTGGGTCCCACATTGGGAACCACTGGGCTAGACTGTTAGGTACATATGATGGAGTACCCCAATTATGGAATTCTCTCTGTTAGTCTGACTCAATTTCTGATGTTTTGATGGAAGCTAATAATGTGTTGTGCTAAAGAGCAAAACTGTGACTAGTTTTTAGAAGTGGCTTTTAGAGAATGATTTGTATCTGCCTTTAAAGAATGCTTGTCTTGCTTTTAATAATGTTTTTAATCTGCTTCTAGTAATTGACGTTTATTATAAATTTGAGAGCCTGGTGATCAGAATTACGGTACAAAAAAAGTAAATAAATACAATACATAACAAATTTGTCCATTAACAAGCCAGTGGGTGGCAGCAGTGCTGCAGGATCCATCTCCATGGGGTGATTGATGCCTTGCTAAAATTGAGGACAATATAGAAACAAACATTGTGTCTACTCCATTTGTGAAGTCATCATTGCTTATGATTTTAAAGGCATTTATGGACACATCCAGGCACTCAAAATGCAACATAGTGTAAGTAAGCCCTTTTGAATCTAAACCATAAAGGATATGCTTAATGTATAAATTTCTGACTGTTGAGACATGTTTCAACAAGTTAGAAAGTATTACTGACTACACCATTATGTTCCACTTCAGAATGTGCAAAATACAGTAAAACCTCGCATAAAGACTGCTTCGCTTAGAGACTAACTCGCTTAAAGAGCAGAATTTTCTATGAATGGTTGCCTCGCTTAACAACTAAAACCAACCAAAAACTCGCTTAACAACTAATTCGGGGTTCACAATCCCCCCCCCACCAGAAGTCAAAATTGGTCACTTACAATGGTGTTTCACTTAAAGAGCAAACTCGCTTAAAGAGCAATCCTGTGGAACACATTATGCTCTTTAAGTGAGGTACCACTGTAATGATTTCAGGTTTTTGCTTTTGGATTATACCCCCTTATTAAGTTGTGTTTTCCCCTGACCTTAATTATCCATTCAGTAGCTCCTGTTAATCTCAGTGGGAATAATATAGGTACTTCGGAGTTTGAGGTGGTAGTGGTGGTGGAGGAAATAGTTTTCTCTCTCTCTCAAAAAAGAACAGGGTCACACCATAAAAGAGGATAAAGGTGATAATTCCTTCTAATAATTAGTGAAACATTGCATTTGAATAAACATTGTCTTACATCATTTCTGCTATCCCACAAAGATAATATTAATATGCAGATTTGCTTCAGTTTAATCAATTAAAATTCATGCAATTAATCATCTCAATATTCTTTATCAGCCTGACAGGCATAGTGATCATGCTAGGGCAGTCATTAGGAAAGAACATTGATAATTCTTTTTTTTAAATAAGGCACTAATTATTCAGCTGGTGAACAAAGCAAATGAAAATTGAACAACATGTAACCTTAAGAAAGGGAAAGCTGTCAAAAGGAAATATTAAACTGTATTTCCATGGTTTGAAGTTACATTCAATATGCAAGGGTAGGATGTCCTTTCCTTCTGGTGTAGTTACAACTTTGCTTACGGAAAACAGTATTGTCTGGTATTATAAGGCAGAGTATGATACTGAACACAGAGTACATTTTTGCTTTCAGGCCCAATCCAACAAACAAGTTTTGTTTTACCAGTGTTAATGTATCAGCATTTATTTACAAATAGGTCTATACTTGAATGGGAAATGCTCTTCAGATGTGATGCCGTGACTGCCATCAGCTAGTCTACATAGGTGATGCTGAGGTGACTAGTAGACCATATGTTTCTTATTCCTAGTCCAGAGATAATTCTGGACCAATTACAGTGGTACCTCATACAACAATTTTAATCCGTTCCATGGGGCTCGTTGTTGTACGAAACAATTGCTATACGATACATGCATTGTATAGCGATTTTCCCTATGGGATGCATCATACAATGATTTTTTTTTTGCTAAGTGGTTTTTCCCATTGAAAAAAATTATATGATTTTTTTCCATAGGGAAAATTGTTATGCGGGACACTGTTTTCCCCAAAACCTAATTATATGCGATTTCGTTGTTATACGGGGTGATTGTTGTATGAGGTTCCACGTTACTCTCACTCCTATATTAGTATCAGTGGTTTGTATCGGTGACTTGAGTTTGGTTGATGTTTTAGAGATTAAAATAATAAGAATTTATTTGCTTGCATAAACTGTGCATCATATTTTCTTGAGAATATGTTCAGCAAGACTTATTTCTGAGTAGAAACATAGAGTTGAATAATAAAAAAAGCTGTCTGAGTAAGTACGTAGACTTTGATCCACTAAAGCACATAATGAAATAGTGGTACCTGATACAACGATTTTAATCCGCACAAAATCTGCACAACTACGCTTTTTAAAAAAGATACACTGTCCATGTGTCTTAAAACAACCATTAAAACATTCAAGTTAAAAAACGTCCCTATAGCAATTTTTAAAAAAAGCATTTAACATTAAGCCATAAAATACCCTCCCGCATTCACAGTAGGTTAAAACATATTCATGACCTGTGCTAAATTTTGTGATATCCAGTGTGATGTAGTGGATAGAGTGACAGACTAGGACTCAGGAGACTTGAATTTGAATCTTTGCTCACCTATAGAAATTCACTGCGGTTGTAGAACTGGTAAAGCCACTCTTTAAATATATTCCTTACCTCGAAAGTCCTTCTAAGGTTACTATAAATTGTTTCCAACTTGATGGCATGTTATAACAACATGGTAATTTTAATTTCTTAAGAAAAAGGAAATAACAATGTATACAGTATTTAGGAAAATATATGATGTTTCTAGCTGAAAGTAGATAGGACTGTACAGTAGAACCTCGGATAAAGTCCAAACTCCGTTCCACAAGTTTGGACTTTATCCGATTTTGGACATTATCCAAATCAAATGGGCGATGCATCGGATAACGTCCAAAAATGGACTTTATCCGAGGTTCCTATACCAAATACCTCGGATAACGTCCATTTTTAGCAGTTTTGAACTTTATGCGATGCATCACATGTGCATGAAAACCGCGACTTTATCCGAATCGGACTTTATCCAAGGCACCACTGTAGTTCCTTATAAAATATTCTGTATACTGTATTTCATTGTATGTCTTTAAGCAAAAGCATGTATGAGCAAGCAGAATCCAGCAGAGCTGAAAACTACAGATGAAAGCAAAGACATGCTACAAGATAGGATCAGGAGGAAAATAAAACAATGTGCTACAAATTCAGCTGTTTGTATAAACCTATGCACTGCCTAGCACATGGAAAGTGTTCTTGAATCCCAAAAACTCATGTAATATTTGATTTTTTTCCTAGTGATCCAATAAAGGTATCACATTTCTCCTGAATTTGTATTGTGTAAGGATGGCTGTCTTTGCTTAGAAGAGTTAATGATAAAGAAAGGATTTAGAGAGGATTATTTTCTTTATGTCTTTGAAGAATTCGGATTATATTTGGATCCAAACAGACTAATCAGATTTCAAAAGAGAACAAGTTGCCATTACCACAAGAGTTGAGGTTTTTTGACAAGTGCCAAATTATTTTCCTCTTTGGATGTGTCTTTAAGATTTAAATTCCTTGGTCAGAGAAAATGCAAGGTTATATCCTTTAATCACACCGTGTGAAAAATACTGGTTTTAAAGACTTCAATTTGGTTTATGCTCACCTAGTGAAGGTTTTAAAAGAACAGTTCAGTGTAATCCCTTGAAAGGAATCCTGGTTTATAGTTGATTCCTTTCAAGGGCCTCACACCGAACTGCTCTATTGTATATTGATGATTTATTGATCTGGCAAGGAAATAAAGAAGTAGGGTGAAACTCAGAAAAGCATTATTTATTTATTTATTTATTTATTCACATTTGTATTGCCGCCCACTCGGCAAGCGACTCTGGATGGCTCCCAGAAATCAGACATCACCCACATAAAATTACTGACCTTAAAAACTTTAAAAATCATTAAATACCCTGTCAACCCCGCTAATTAAAATTACCTGTATAACTAAAAGTGCGAACGGCCTTTAATGTATGAGCCAGTGAGGGGGGGGGCTATCACGTCACCAATGCCCTACACACCTGCTTTGCCAGCTAGGTTTTCAAATCTTTCCGGAAGGGCAATAGCTCTGTCTGGAGACGCAGCTCGGTCGGCAGGAGGTTCTACAGGGCCGGGGCAGATAACAAAAAGGCCTTTTTTCTAGTGCTAGAGTGCCTCTCTAGCTTATGGCACCTTTAAGGAGCCCCTTCGGTCTGCTCTGGTGGGATGAGACAGATATCTGTGGGGAGATGCAGTCTCTTAGGTATCCTGGCCCACTACCATGTAGGGCTTTAAAGGTCACCACCAGCAGCTTGAATTGTACCCGGAGGTACACTGACAACCAATGCAGCTCCCACAGCAGGGGTGAGGCATGGGCATAACACCCACACCACTTCATCACGCAGGCAGCCACATTTTGAGAGAGCTGTGCTAGGTATAGAATCATATAATAACTGAGCTGGAAGGGGACTATGAGGTCATCCAGTCCAGTGCCCTGCTTAATGCAGGAATCCAAATCAAAGTAGATCTGAATGTTGTTCAACTTTCTCTTGAATTCCTCCAGTTGGAGCACTCGTTGCCTTTCAAGGCCATTGGTTCCATCATCATACTGTTCTAACAATTAAGAATTTCCCCGTGATATTCAGGCTACATCCAACTTCTTGTAGTTTTGGCCCTTTATTTCATGAGATGATTGAGAACAGATCCTGCCCCTCCTCTTTATGAATATATTTCAGGTATTTGAAAAGTGCTCTCATATCCCCCCCCTCTATTTCATCCCCGCCCCCAAGGCTAAACATGCCTAATTCCTTTAGTCTTTCCTCATAGGATATGGTTTCTACTCCCCTGATTGTCCTTGTTGCTCTCCCCTGAAAGCAACAGTTTGCTGCCATCTTTCCCCAGTTTGCTGCCATCTTTCTTAAACTGTGGTGTCTAGAACTGGACACAGTGCTCTACATGTGGTCTGACTAGTGCTGAATAGGTGGGGACTAGTACATCACAGTCTTTGGATTTACGTTAATGCAACCTAAAATAACATTGACCTATTTTGCAAAGCCACATCACTAAAAAAACAGAAAAAATAGTAAATTTTTGAAGCTGTTACTGCTAAAACAAAGCAGAGATTTAGAAATTATCTTGTTTAAAGGGACTAGAGTAATTTAATTTAGTTTATTTAATTGTACACTGCCTAGAGTGGGAAATATCCCAAATAGGTGGTATGAAAATCTAATAAATAAATTTAATGATACCCAAGACTTCATGACATATTACAAAGACTCCATGAAGGATGTTTAGATAGGAAAAAATGCTGAAGGAAAGCACGGACTATGGTATAGCAATAGCAATTACACGTATAGACCACACCCTGGTGCTTAGAGCATTGTCTGGGCAGTTCTCAAGTTACTTAGCATTTTTGTCCCCAACACTTTGACTATTCACTTTACTGACCTCTAAAGGATGGAAGGCAGAGTCAACCCAGTGCTCATCAGTATGATATCAGTTTTGGGTGCAATACTACAGTTTAACTACTGTGCCAAGAGGACTCCTTATGTTTTGGCAAAACATGAATATTGCTATAGAAGAAATATTAAAACCTGTCCAACACTTCAGGACTTTAGATCAGCTCAAAGAAACCCATGATGGTACTGAAGAAGCCATAGTGTTACTAATTATATGAGGGCATGGACATTTGTTTTTAAACCAGCAGATGAGAATGGCTCTCTTTCCTGACTCTGTACTTTTGAAATTAGCTATTTTTGGCTCATTCTATTAGCTATTTTAGCTCTGGTTGGGAGCCTATCACAGCTAGTCCCATAACCTATCACATCAGGATAGTTTTTCACAGCACAGCATTATGGGTTCTTTCATAAAATATCCAGTCCAAACTTCTTATTCCAGTAGTCTTACTGAAAAGTACGTGCAGATAGTTAATATTTGAGAATGCTGTGCGATTGGCGATCCTTAATACTTCTAAGTTATAGGCTAGTCATGTGCAACATGGCCTTTTCATAGCAGAACTGCTGTTCCGTAAAAAGCTCAGAGCTGCCACAATGACTCCAGTGAGCTTTGCACATGTTATGGTAAGTATGTTATGGGAAACAGAGCATGAACCAGCATGTTTCATGGTTCAAGTGGTTAAGACACTGAGCTCACTGACTGGAAGGTTGGAGTTTGATTCCCGGGTACTGCATGACAGAGTGAGCTCCCAGCTCTATCCCAGCTCCTGCCAACCTAGCAGTTCAAAAGCAAGAAATTGCAAGTAGGGCCCCCAGTTTCCTTCGAATTGGACCCCAACATCCGACCCATCAGGATGAAGCCAAGAAGAGTGCCTTTCGCACTAAAGGACAAAATAGAGACTGAACTGGACAAACTGGTGGGTCAGGGGATTTTGGTGCCCGTGGACTCCGCCGAGTGGGAAACCCCCATTGTTACGGCACTCAAGGCTAACGGGGAGGTCAGAATCTGCGCTGACTACAAGTGCACGATTAACAAGGCAGTTCGCCCAAATACTTATCCGGTGCCGGTAGTAAGCCACCTGCTAGCAATCTTGCATGGGAGAAGGTGTTTCGCCAAACTAGACTTGGCCCAGGCATACCAGCAATTGTCGGTAACCCCAGCTACAGCCGCCGCTCAGACAATTGTTACCCACAAGGGAGCTTTTAAAGTGACGCGCCTCCAATTCGGCGTAAATTCGGCTCCGGGGATCTTTCAGTCCCTTGTAGAAAGATTGTTGAAGGGGCTCCCAGGTGTTTTCCCCTACTTTGATGACATTCTGGAGGGGAACAGAAATTGGCCAAGAGGTTAGACTGGGTACTAACAGTGTTCGAGAAAGTGGGGCTCAGGTTGAGAAAGGATAAGTGTGTGTTTTTCGCTGAGGAGGTAGAGTTTCTGGGTTTCTGAATAACCCCTGAGGGCATAAAACTGGCAGAGTCCAAGGTAGCGGCAGTGAAAGATGCTCCTCTCCCTACCACCAAGGCAGAACTACAGTCCTTCCTACGACTCTTAAATTTCTACCACTCTTTCCTCCCAGGAAAGGCATCCGTAGCAGAACCGCTGCATAGATTACTCAAAAAGGATGCGGCTTGGCGGTGGGGGGACAGCCATGGACGGGCATTCCGGGGGCTCAAACAGCTTCTATCTTCCGAGGCTGTGTTGACCCACTTCGACCCAAAGAAACCCGTTGTGTTGGTCTGCAATGCCTCACCGTTGGGGGTGGGAGCAGTCCTCTGCCACGTGCTAGAGAGCGGGCGAGAAGCCCCAGTGGCATACTATTTGAGATCCCTGTCCAAGGCAGAGCGCAACTATGCACAAACAGACAGGGAAGCCCTAGCGATTGTTGCAGGAACCAAGAAGTTCCACGATTTTCTCTATGGCAGGCCATTCAAAGTCGTGACCGACCATAAGCCCCTCTTGGGAATCTTCACCACAGATAAGTCAACCCCGCAGATCTTGTCCCCAAGGATACTGCGATTGGCAATTTTCCTCAACGCATACCAGTATGCGTTGACCTACCGCCCCGGCAAGGAGATCAGCCATGCCGATGCCCTTTCCAGGTCACCCCTCCCACAGGCAGGGGACCCCGAGTGCAAGGTAGAACAGGACCCTAGAGTCGCCCCCAATTCTGCCAGCTGAGATCGCCAAGGCTACGGCGAAAGACAAGTCATTGGCCTTAGTCAGTTCATGGGTACAGAAAGGCTGGCCGGCAACCTCCCCTATGGAGGAATTCAGGATTTACGGTAGGCGGAGAGACGAGGTCTCCCTAGAAAGGGGCTGCCTACTCTGGGGGCAGCGGGTAGTAATCCCCGAAGTTCTGAGGCCCCGGGTACTCAAGATGCTGCATATCAGCCACCCGGGGATCGTGCGCTCCAAGGCGCTAGCTAGGAGTTACGTCTGGTGGCCCAAACTGGACACAGATATTGAGCACATGGTAGGCACTAGCGAGAACTGCCAGAGCACCCGGCCCAAGGAGTCCCGACTTCCGCACAGAGAATGGGACACGGCCCGGGGTCCGGGGTCACGTCTACATGTGGACTTCGCGGGTCCATTCAGGGGTACCCTTTTCCTTATAATAGTGGACTCCTACTCCAAGTGGTTGGAGGTAATCCCGATGGCCAGTACATCATCAGCTGCGACGATTAAGCCATTACGCAGAGTATTCAGCTGCTTTGGTTTACCTGATGTATTTGTCAGAGATAACGCTACAACTTTCTCATCAGCGGAGTTCCAGGGTTTCACAGAGATTAACAAAATTCGCCACATAACTGCTGCCCCCTTTCACCCCGCTACAAATGGTCAAGCGGAACGCCTGGTGCGAACAACAAAGGACACACTGCATAGGATGGGCCCTGGGGAATTGAACTTGCAGCTCTGCCAATTCCTATTAAGGTACCATGTAACCCCCTTAGCGTCAGGGCTATCACCCGCCGAGCTCCTCATGCGGAGGAAACTCGCCACGATTCTCTCGAGATTAGACCCAACCAAGGTGGAGGACACGGGTAGAAACATAGAAACGGGGGGCACCAAGAGTTTCGAGATCGGCCAGCCAGTACATTGCCGAAACTACACGGCTGGCGGCCCCACTTGGGTACTTGGAATAGTGGTCGGACAGACGGGGCCAGTCTCCTACAATGTCGAGACAGGCACAGGACTCCTCTGGAGGAGGCATGCCGACCAACTCCGAAGTAGAGTAGTGGGAAGGCAAGACGTGAGTGACCAAATGGAGCGGTCAGCGTTAGGGTTCTCTCCCACCCACTTATCCCAAGGGGGAGACACAGACCACAGGGGGGAGGGAAATGAGACAAACCCATATCCTTTTGACCCCCCGGGTAACAGGGACAACTTGGAAAAGAGAGATCCCGAAGAATTGTTAGATTTTGAGTTAGGAGACTGGGGGGATTTTTTAGAGTGGTCCCCCACCCATCCAAGCAAAGAGCAGGGTTTTTCTTTAGTCCCTGGAGCCCCCAGTCTCACATCCCTGGAGTTTACTCCCACACCTAGACCTTCCCAATCCCCGGCTCACAACTCGCGGCCAATCGCTAACGACTCACTCTCCTCCAATGCAGGAACTCCGGCCCGAGGTGCATCCACCCCTCGCCCAAAGCGAAGTGCGAAAGCCTCAATGGCTAAAGGACTTCATCCTAACCTAGGGGGCGGGATGTTATGTACTGTATAGAATGTGACAAATACTCTTTAACTGATTGTATCCGCCAATTGTATCCATTGTAACTAATCAGAGACACATTGTAGCAAGCTGTTAAGGATAATACTGCTTGTGCCAGTAGCAGCATCCAGCTCACTTGATACAGATTCCCCTGAATACCTGAAGGGTGGGAAACCTTCCCGCCGCACCGCACCTGGAGAAGATGGGCGTGACGATCCATGACGTCACGCGGACAGTAACCAATGAACTATCACCCGGGTTATTCATAATGTACAGTGTGCTATAAATAGAGCTGTTTGGTCCACCATTACCTCATGTTCACTCTGACTACCATGCAATAAAGCCCTTACTGAGGCTTCTTCTTTGTCTTCCGTGCAAGACACCAAAATCAGTATGTTGTTGTTCAGTTAAAAGTACTAGGACATATAGATATGTTGCCCTGATACTTGTTCTACCAAGGCTGTAGTTCTTTTGGGGTGGGGTAGGCAGTGCAGACAGGTGAAAACATTGTAAGCCTTTGTGGAAAATTATTAGTTGACCTCGTGTGGGAGCAGGAAGATCCCAGAAATGCTGCCATATCTTACTCCATGGCTCAGAGCCTGCCTATAATTGATATAGCAGCCTCAGATCTATCTTACCAAGCTGTTTACTTTCAGCTGTTTTATTGCTTTGTTAGGAAATAACTTGTCTTTTCCCACTAATGTCTTTGTACACTTTTGGTGTAATCAATGTTATTCATGTCTGACTAAAAACTCCTTAAAAATTGAGACACTCTAATTCATCTTTAATGACTTAAAAAGGTCAGATTTTCAAATTTGAGGCTCACCTTTGGCAGGTATCTGATCTGATATCGCTTAGTGATTGTCCAAATTGTTTTCCCCCCAAAAAACTTCTGTACTTAACTTTAACCATAAAAGCTTTTATGCATATTCTAACTGAAGCTGCTTATTTTGTGTGCTCTAAAATGACATTAATATCAAATGTTGAAGTTGTTGTACTTCCATACAGCTGACACTGTTTAAAATGTCAGGGATAATGGAGCTTGGACATTGGAGATGGAAATGTTCTTTTCTCTTTCTGGAAAAATGTGACAATACTTAAGCATAGGCCATCAGTAATTAACTAGTATGAAAAGCATTCAGCTCATTTCTAAAAGGCTGGAAGCAATTTCTTGATGGTTCAATCTGCAATTTCAAATGCTGAATCTTTTTCATAATAAGTGTATTATCAACATTAACTGTTCCTTCCTGCTGCTAAATTTGAAAGAGTCCAGGGCCAATTAATGATCAAAATAATAAGTTGTCATTTGCATTCCTTACTACAGGTATGCGTAAGTCAGAATCTTCACAAGAAGATTTTAACTGGTCTTTTTTGTGTGCCTGAGGACTCACAGAAATGTACAGAAAGAAAACTTGTGAAGAAGCCCTCCCCAAACTAGCTTTAGAAAGGTTGAAAAATAGCTTAATAAAGGATTGTTAATGTGTGAGATCACAAGTAGAGGACCTAGGCTCAAGGTTGACCAAGGTATGTTTGAAAGACATGTCACTCAGCCTAATAGAGGATGCTGTCTCCTCATATCCATATGCAGCATTGCAGTCCTGCTGAAATTTGCTGTTGCTATGTAACATCAAGTTACATCTGACTTAACAACATAACTACCATTTAAAGAGTTCCCAAAAGTCTTATGATTAAGAAACCTGCTCAGGACTTATAAACTGGAAGCTGTTGCTTTATTTTACTGAATTAGTCCACCTAATATTCAATCTTTGTCTTTCTTGCTGTCCTCAGGAATAATTTCTTCTCATGATATGTTCAATGTATAATAGCTTCAGGTTAGTCATTTTTGCTTGGTTTAGCGTTAATTTTATATTGTATCCATTTACTTGGTTTTCTAGTGGCTCTAAATTTCAAATGAATATTTTTTCTTTCTTTCTTTCTGGCTTTATTTACTATCTAATACACAATGACCATGAGTACCACATGTTATTGGCCTTGGTTTCTAATGACACATGAATAAACTCAAGGCATGTCAAGTATCCTATTTTGGCCGGGATTTCCCATAATTCACTGCTCTGTCATGCTCTTTCCCGCTATCATCCCGTATTTGAACGGCCAGCAAAGGGGTTACTGCGCATGCATGCTGCTGCCTCTGACAGGCACGCATGTGCAGTAACCTCTTTCCTGACCAAAGGGGTTTCTGTGCATGTGTGCAGGGGTTACTGTGCATGCACATCGCTGCCTCTGACATCGGAGACAGTGGCGCACATGCGCCAACACCCGGAAACCTTCCCGTATTTGGACACTGGCAACTTGACAGGTATAACTCAAGGATAGTTTTCTAGTTTCTGCATGGTCGCCTTTTCTTGACTACCATCTTCATTTAGATGCATACCATAACATGGTGAGGGAGTATGAATGTGCTGGGGAAGCTGATTGTAATGCCATCATGCTCTGATTATGTATACTCACATATCAACTGGCTATATGAGAACCTTGCAAAACTCATGAGGCTAGCCGACTTTTTGAGACTTTGTACATGACTTTGTTCACAGTCTCACAGTAACTGGTTGTTCAACACTTACAACACTTACTGCAAGATCCTGTAGGTCTTGTGCAACCTCCTTCTCCTGTAAAGAGTTATTTGGAGTGACCAGATTGTGTGTCTGTGTATTTACCACCGATTCCCTCTCTTTGACTTCAGATGTCTAGCTGCCATTATTAAGAACAGATGAAAACTCTGATAGTTGTCAGTCCTGTTTTATCCGAAGATAACGAATGCATACTTCATTAGAAACACAAGATAGAAGAAGAAAAATACACTCAGAGACACATGCAGTGAGAACATGGTGTAACAGAGAGGTAAACAAAAAGTAATGTGCAGGTTAAAATATTGGAGGAACAAGAAAAAATAAAGTCCTTCACCAGGAAATCATGAGCACCTTTTTGTAATAATTTCTACTTGTTTTAAATAACAAGACATTTGGCAGAAGCCTATTTGATGATTAATACATTTTGGATTAGTGCTAATCTCTCTCCATTTGAATTTCTGCCTAATCTCCTGTTTCTCTTTTGGACAATGACAGAGGGAAAAGAGGACAGAAGACTTTAATCTGAATGTGGACACATGTAACACATTATTGGGATTCCCTTCTCCCTGCTAACAGGCTGAATACCTTGGATCTCTTTCTCCACCCTAATCATTTACTCTCTTTGTTGTTGCACTCTTTCTAATCAAAGTCTGATTCACAAGTTAATTTCAATGTGTTGGTAATTCAGTTTCAATTATCGTTCTCCACAAACCTGCTGTGACAATCCACTTACTCCCAAGTAGGACGCCTGGCGATGGGATTGCACCTGATCCTGCTTCCTTGGTCCAGATCAGACCCAGCAGTTCAGGCTTCTCCTATAGGGTGATCAGTCACCCCTAACCTAAATACAGGTGGTAAGCAAAGGGTGCACATGAAATTAGTGTAGATTCAGGTAACGTGACCCAAGTATTCACTCCAAGTCTCTCCAGGTATTTTAGAAATATATTGAAATCAAAGCATAGTACAGAATAAAACTCATCAGAAGTTTAGAAAGCATTTCTAAACAAAGAAATAAAGAAAGCTGCTTGTTTAAGGGATAGCCCATGGCCCCCCTTCTGGCTAAATAGGCTACATGATTGCAGTTGATCCAAAAGAGTGTCTCTCCTCGGCCCCCACCTTCTGGCTTATATCTCCTCCTACAGGGTCCACCTTTTGCCCACCCACCCCCCTTTGGGATTCCAACCAATGATCTCACAGGATGATATGTCTACCACACATTATAGGTTTCATTTCTTCCAAACCATGAGACCCACATTGTTTGCATTCAATTATCTCCCCCTGATCTGAAATTGCCATATTGGATGAGGCTAAAGCACAGGGTATAATTCATTTTGGCATACCTGCCATTATATTAGTCACCGACAGTGATTGCACTGACATGTTGAAATTATGGGTACGCAAACTATATATGTAAAATATTTATACCATGCCTTTCCCCCTGAAAGGACCAAAGGCAGCTGACAGTATTAAAAGCAAACAGGCCTAAGGTCTAAAAGCAATAAAATTATTACAATATTTGAAAATAATTACGGTAATCTTTGCCATGAGGGAAGCAGGACTGAGAGAAAGGCTTCCCCTCTTAAAACCTGGACAGACTCATATCTCATGTTTCTGAGATAGCTTGGACTGAAGCCATTTAGGACTTCATAGACCAAAACAAGAATTTTGAATTGTGTTCAGAAATGGACAGGCAGCCAATGGAACTGCTTTAAAAAGGAGTGGTAGTGGTCATATGGTCTCTGTAATCAGTCCCAATTTACAATTTGGCTGTAGCATTTACAACCTGATGAAGTTTTCAAACACTTTCCAAAGGCAGTCCTACTAGAGTATATTATAGAAATCCAGCCTGGATATAATTAAGGTGTCTGTCATGTTGGCCAGAGATGGGCACTAGATTTAACTATGCAAATACATTTCTGGCCACTGCTGAAACCTGGGCATCCAGTCTCAGGGAAGACTCCAGAAGCATACCCAAACTATGACCCAAGACATCTTTAATATATCTTTCAGGAGGTAGAGTAATAACTGTTGGATAATCTCTGCAGAGTGGTGCAGCTAGCAGGTCCCATAAGGATTAAGGATGCATGTTTTGAAATGTAAGGCTTTCTCAGTTCTCCTTTTGTTTCTTCTTGGTTCTTAAAGTACAAATGCTAGGCACAGTCTTTGCAGAAGGAAAATGTTTATTTACAAGGCTTGTGTTCAAATAAAGTTTCCAGTAGATGGCAAAAATATAAGTATTATAATTATCAGGGTTACAATAAAAAGGCAGGTAGAAAAATCTCTCAAGAAAATGATGGTTGCAAAAGAATATTAAGTTATTGGCTTTCTGAGACGAAAACCTTTTTAATTAGAAAGACAATTGAACCAGACAGATAGACTAGACTAGCAGTAGCAGTACAAGGGCAATAGAGTTTAGAGTGGAGGACAGTTACATTTTGGAGGGAAGAAACATTTACCCTGTTGATTGGCTGTTTAGATTTCAAACAGCCAATGACTATTTTGTCAAATGCTGGCTCTTTCCATTTCCATGCTAGTGTACAAAACCAACACAGAGCATAATGGGGTTGCCTATTGTAAGCTCAACAGTAATTTTCATCTACTTCAGTTCATTCTCAAATTAGCATGTTAAAAATGGTTCTTTAGCTAAATAAACTACTAGCGCTACATCCTAGACTTAGTAATAGTTGTAACATTATTAATCTTAGGTACTAATTTTACTACTCCTTAACTCTGAGCAGAAATGCTCCTTTTAAAAATATATTCTATGTACCCTCATTTTAACTTATGTCTCTTGATATATTTTGAGTACCCTCATTTTAACTTCTGTTCCTTTTGCTGTACTATGCCGGTCTTGGACCCTAATAAAGATTGATTGAATGATTGATTAATTTAACATAATGGTTCTATAGCAGATCTTCAGTGTTTTTTTTTTATTATATGACATTACAGGGTCTTGTGGATATGATATAGGATTTGTAGGAACATTATATTATTTGAACACTAGGCTGTTGCAGATCCTTAAACTGACATACTTTGAAGATGATTTTCATTAAAATCAATGAAACTTTAAGGTAAATGTATTTTAGCAATTTGCTATAATCAGACTAACCGTAAAACTGCATATATTTCTACTCAGAATTAAGCTCCACTGAGCTCATTGAGACTTACTACTAGGGTTATAGCTTTAAGTGACACATACAAAATCAACAGACATTTGTTCTGACCATATCGAAGAGGAGGTTTGTCTTACGTATTCTATCCAGCAGGTATAGCATTCTAGGATGGAAGAACAAGGATATGGAGTGGCTGCTGGTTGTATAGCTTACAAATCAGATACAGCAGCCTTGATAATCCATCCAACAGTCTACCAGTTTCAAATATGTGTTGCTGCAGTTGAATGACTAGAACAGTTTTGGGGTTCAGCTGGTGTACAATGTTACCTGGAACACCTAGATGCAAGCCAGAGGTCGGGGTTTAGTTTCCCATTATCCTCCTAGAAGAGTCAGCATTTCTGTCCAAGCCATAAATTAGAATTGATTGAATAGCACATAATTATAATTATTACCGTTGATCCCACTGCCCAACAGTCTCTGCGATCTTTGGTGTGACATTGGACTAGCCCTAGCTTATTGTTTTGAGAAATCCAGATGTTCATGCTGAAGTTTCTCAGATAGGAATGGAATAGGAATTAATCATTGGCATGACTGTCATAGAACTGTCCAATTAGGAGCTGCCCTACATGCATGGCAGAGCATAGTATGAATCTGGTACTTTCCTTTAGTACAGTTGGTTATCTGATGTTTGAGGTGTGGTGATGTGTAACTCATGGATAGACCACATCTGGTTAGCGTTAGATCACTAATTGGTGAAGACCTCAAGGCATATGGACCACCCCAGCTACCTAGTGGATCTGGATGTTTTCTTGCATGTGCTTCCTCCTTTGTTGGTGGTACTGTCATCTGTAGGACATGGACATAACATTTCACAATATCACTCTTCAGTGTCCTTTCTCCACATAGAACTGGATCAGCTCCCTGATTTAACAAAAGAGGTGGCAGCTAAAGTACTGTTGCTTTGAGCAAAAGCAGAGCTGAAAGACAGGATGGCCTGTGGGTCACAATGGATAAGGGGGAGGGAGTCTTTCAAATATACAGACACTAAACCTGGAGACAAACTCATTCTCATAATTTTCCACCATGAACTTTTCCTATACAATCTTAGAATACTGTAGTCTGTAACTGACTTGGAAGGGGGACTTTGAGGTCATCAGGTCCAACCCCCTGTCAAATGCAGGGAAAGGTAACAATGTTAGTTGAAGGCAGCAGGAAAAGAGAAAGACCAGATATTTTAAAATGCATATTATGTTTTTGTTCTTCACGACATTTATAATTTACTAGCAGAGGTTGCCCAGCATTGCCGAGCTGTTTTAAATGGTGTTGGAAGTTTTTTTTTGTTTTTTTACTTTGCATTGTTTTTTGGTGTTGTTTTTGGTTGTTTTTGTGTATTTTTGGATGTTTTTGATTGTTTTTTTGTGTTTTGTATTTTAAGGAATTTTTATTTAAATAATTTATTTATTTTAAAAGTTTTGTTTGTTGTTGTGGCTTTGGGGGGGTTCTTTCCGTGTGCCGGCCTTGCTGGCTGGACCGCGGGAATCCCCACGCCGTGTCAGGCAGCATTGGGGGGGTTCCTTTCTGCAGGCTGGCCTTGGAGAGCCATCGGAGAGGGGTTTCCCCCAAAAAACACTCCATTTTTAAAGAGAAGTAACCGCTTGGTTTCTTCTCTTTAATAATGGGGTGTCCTACGGGGGGGATCCCCTCAGCCATGTCCCCTGGCTCTGTAAGGGTTTGGGGGACAGTTCCCTTCCCCCCCAAACCTTCCAGATTCATGGGACCCAGGAGAGGGGATCGAATCCAGCCCACCCTCTGATATTAAAAGGGAAATCTCAATTGGGGTTTCCCCTTTAATATCAGGGGTGGGTTGTGATCCCCCTCTCCGCTGGCTTCCTTGGGTTTGGGAGTGTTGGGGAGACAAAATGGGTCTGTCTCCCCAACCCTTCCGGACCTAGGAGAGCATCAGAGAGGGGGATTCCCCCCAAAAAAACTCAATTTTTAAAGAGAAGTAACCGCTCGGTTTCTTCTCTTTAATATGGTGTGTGTGTGTGCGCACGCGCGCGTGTGTGTGTGTGTGTGTGTGTAGGGGAATCCCCTCTCTGCCGGGTCGCCTGGGGTCAGGAGGGTTGGGGAGACAGACCCCTTTTGTCCCCCCCAACCCTCCCAACCCCAGGGGAGCCAGTAGAGAGGGGGAGTGCAACCCCAACACCCAGTGATATTAAAGGGGAAACTCGGATCGGGAGCTTCAGGCGCCGTTGGGGAGGGGGGCTTTGGTTGCCACGGCTTGGCCTCGCTGAAAGCGAAACTCTTTTGCGGTAAGTAAAGTCAGCGGACAGAGTGCCGTCCGATGGCTTTGCTTACCTGGGAATGGGTTCACTTTCAAGGGGGGGCAATGCCTCCCCCCCTCCCCCTGTTTTTGTTGTTTTTTTGTGAGGCACTGTGTCCGGCTGCGGTGGACTTGCGCTCCTGGTGTGTTTTTTATTTTTATTTTTTGCTCGCCAGCTTCCTCAGTGTTCTGCGCGCTCATGGCGTGCAGGACGCTGGGGTTTGTAGTTTGGCGTTTGCGTTTTCGGCTTGTGTGTAGTTTTTCCCCTGCGGTTTCTTGATTGGCCGTAGCGCGTTTCTGAACGTTCCTTTTGCTCGCACCTCTCAGCCTGATTGGCTGTGGCGTGACACGGCGCAAGGAACATTGAGAAATGAAGTTGTTCCCCTTTTTTCGCGTTTGTGGGGCTCTTGCCCCACTGGCACATTTCTCAATCCTTTGTTGACTTGAGGACCCAGTTCAGGCGTGTGCACGAATGGTCGGTGCGGGCTAGTAGGGCTTGGCTTAGGATCCTATGTGAAGTTCCAACAGTTAACGCTTGGTTTTATAGGTATAGATTCAATTTGTTTAAATTTTTACTGTAAAGATTTTTTAAAAATATTTTTACCACACCCAGAATGGAAAAATATCCCGGATGGGCTGGATACAAATGCAATAAATAAATAAAATAAATAAACTCAATCGGATCAATCTGATTGCAGACATGCTACAGTCTAACCAAAAAGGCATGCTGCTGAGGCAAGAGCAGCTAAGAAAACTCATGTCTCTGTAACTTTCATATATGCGAGCAGCAAGCCAGTGATGCTTTTTTCAGACCAGACATGCTCTTAATATCAGGGTTCTAGAGAAAGGGTGCTGGTGCAATTGGTCACTCGCTGTGAATTCTCTGCTATGTCTTTGGCAGACAAAAAATTGCATTAGTGCAGGTCACGTTGATGCAACTGGCAACCGCTTGCATTTTTTTCAGCTTGTAAATCATTTGGCTGTGATTATTGTAATTGCGAAGGCTATTACCTGTTTACTTGCCCCTTGAGGATAATCAAATTTGCCACAGTGGAGCTGATGCCATGGTTAAGGAAAGTGGTAAAAGCTTCTTTCTGAGAAAGATCTGTTTGCTTCTATTAGGGGGAAGCTATTATAAAACCTTTGTTAAAGAATGCCCTTGACCTAGAAGTTCTGACTAATTACAGGCTTGTCTCAAATTTATCATTTCTCACTAAAGTAGTTGAGAAGTTGATGACTTGTCCAAACACCCATAGATGAAATTGATTGTCTGGACAAACCCATTTCAGTCAAGTTTTCAGTTTAGATATTTTTTTATTTTTTATTTATTTATGGAACCGAAACTACTTTAGACCATGTCTACACTTACCCTCTTATGGGCATTTTTGCTGCTGGTTGGTCCAATTCCATTTCCTCTCCATATCTACAGTGTGGACACCAGAGTAGACTGACATATCCCAAAATGTTACTTTTTGAACCCCTGTCAGCAGATTCTACTATTTTTGGCACTTTATTTTACTCCATTCCCAGCATATGTAACTGATGGGAATGGGATAAAAGAGAGCAAAAAAGTTGGGAATTGTTTACTTGGCAGCTCTTGTCTACAATAGCAAAGGG
Source organism: Bradypodion pumilum (assembly GCA_035047305.1). NCBI lineage: Eukaryota > Metazoa > Chordata > Lepidosauria > Squamata > Chamaeleonidae > Bradypodion > Bradypodion pumilum. Next base: position 225,832,684 of record JAWDJD010000003.1, on the reverse strand, counting down.
AACAACTTCTTGACACAATCACTCTACCTTCAAGCTCAACTGCTGAGTTATGAGCAACTGATGGGAGAGTTAACCCCTTCATGCCTCTGCTGCTTCACTGCTGGTATGATTGCCGCTGCTGCAGGTGCTACTCACGATTAGCTGACCATTGGTAGTCTCTGAGCTGAGCTGTAGTCAGCTGATAGACAGTGGTGAAAATGTTGTCTCCCCCCCCCCCAGACTATCACTCCAGCAGCAGATCAGGGGTGACGTAGGCAGAGGGAGTTGATCGTTCAATCAGCTGCTTGGCTGATCGCCTCTCCCAGGATTATGCCACTGCTGATCTACTGCCAAAACTCTGCTGAGACAATGGTGTGGGAGGAGCAAAATGTTGGTTACAATCTTTGCATGCTCCTTAACTCTTTGCTATACAGTAGTTAGATTCCAAGGTGACTGGTAATGAAGACTGATTTAGCACTACTCTGCCTAGTAGTGAGTTGCCATGACTTGGTAACAGTTGTCCTTTCTATATTTATATCTCAGATTAACTCAACATTGGCCTCTCTGTGGTGCTACCTTTGAGGAAAATTTCGGATCCCCAGTTAGTTCAATCTATGGCAGTTAAGTGGCTAACTAGTGTATGGTATCAAGGTCTTATGACCTGGATACTGAAGGACTTCATTGGTTGCTAGTTATTTGTTTGGCTCAATTCCAGATGCTGGTTTTAAGACGCTAAATAATAGAATGTCCTTGCCTTGGAGCTGTGAACAGTGTTGATTCTGTCTGGTTTTGGGCCAGATGTGAAGACGCAATCTTATAAACTGGCTTTAGATCATGTTTACTTTATTGTCTCCACCCCTCTGGCCACACCAGCGCCGGAAAGGATAAAGGGCCACCGGGGTCCCGGGTGGCTGAAGATGCCGAGTGCTGCGTCTCCTCCCTTTTGGCCACACCAATGCCAGAGGAGGATAAAGAGCTGCCAGGCTTCAAGGCAGCCGAAGACGTTGAGCCCCAGGCTCCGTTGAGGACGTTGAGCCCCGGGCTCCAACCCCAGGGCCTCACTATTGTCCGGCTGTGATGCGGACAGAGGATAATGTGGTTTACCTGATTTATTTGTTGTTCTATTGCTTGTATTTATTTATCGGAATTTATTGTGCTTTTGATATTTATCTGATATTTTGTGATGCTTTGTGATATTTTGTTAGCTGCCCTGAGTCGCATTGCGAGTGGCCGGCATACAAATGGAAACAAACAAACAAACAAATAAATAATTATTTTATCTGTAGATTTTTTATTTGAATAGTTTTTTATTTTAGTTATTCTTATTGGATCTGTTTTTACTGGTTTTGGTATGTTTTGTGATTGTAAGCTGCCTTGAGCACAACCTAGTAGTAATGAACATGTAGGATATAAATGTTACCGTTTGATAAGAACATCAACAGCAACATATTTAACTGATGGTGCTTTAGAATAGTCAACTGTTGTAGAAGAAATATCCCCTTATTTTATGAGGCTTAAGTAACTGGACCTGTTTTCCTTAAGCAACATATCTATGTTTTTACTTGTATGAATTTTCATGTAGTGTTTACTATTTACAGGTAAGTGTATAAGAAATAGATTTATAATTTATTTGAAAGTAGCTAATGTATTCAACTATTTGTTAAAAAGTGTCTCTATGAACAGTTTATATAATGAAGAATTGTTTGCTGTCATATGCCAACAAGTTGCATCTGACTTACTGCTACTCTAATAGGCTTTCCAGGTACGTGAGATATTGAAGTGTCATTACCAGTGCCAACACCAGTGAGTTTTCATGGCTAATGTGGGTTTTACACTCAAGTCTCTTGAGTCCTAGTTTGTCATGCTTTATCTATTGAACCATTATGGCTTAGGTAAACAATTATATTGCATGGAAGACTCCACATGTATCAAATGAAATTACCAGTATTTCCCCATTGTCAACACATTCCAGTGTTTGTTTGAGAAATGGCCTTATTAAAATGTAAACTTTCAATAGAAAGAGACACAAGTAAATAATGATTTGTGACACTCAACTAAATCCTGTGCATCTTTTGTAGAGTATGAGGGAATTAAGACAAGGCACTTGTCACTCTCCTGTTTATTGTCCAGGTATGGAATATATTGATTTAGGTTTCCCCAATGAACAACATATACCTTATCTCAGTATTGTTTTTGCAAGGACTTGATTTTTTTAATGTCTGTTTTAAAGTGATAAGGGGGAGTAGACTAGAATGTTGCAATGCTTTTTGTGCATTTGTATTTGCTCCTCAGGATATCTGCAATAGTGATGAGTGAATTCTGATTTGTAACTTTATGACGTGCGGTCTGGGCATCACCATTCAGTCAGAAGTGATTGCAATCTTTTTGTGAATGTCACACATGAGTTTTTCCATACCTATATGAAACTGATTCAAACATTTCACGGGTGGCCAACCTTTTTACACTGTGGGCCTGACCACGCACCCCGGACAGCTGAGCGGGCCCAACCATGCCCCCTGGAAGCAGAAGCGGGTGCATTAATGGCTGTTGTAAATGCACCCACTTCCACATTTATGGCAGCCGCAGCTGCGCTTACGCATGCACGGGCATGTTTTACGGCCGAAGTAAACGCGGCCGCTTCCGCTTTCAGAGGTGGGCCAGATGGAATGGCGCTGCGGGTCAGGGCCAGCCCACGAGCCGTAGGTTGGGAACCCCTGTTCTAGAGCTTAGAAAGAGAGACTCATTAGACCTTCCCACACTATGCATGTTAGCCACTGCTGAGGAAACACATTGGATCGTTCACTCAGAGCATGTTTGGTATTCCTTCAGAACTTACCCTGTCTTTCATTGTCACCCTCCCCCCCCCCCGACTTGTCAACCCCTCATCTTCCTGAGTCTAAAAATAATGTTAATACTTGTTGTTGCCCACCTAAAATCATATCTCTGGAGAAATCACTTCAGCCAGTGTGCTTGTTATCACAGCAGACTCCCTCCTGTAGAGATGGTAAGTTCTGCACAGAGGACTTCCAAAACTGTTAGTTTAGGACATGAGTTCTCAACCTTTTTAAGCCAGGGGCCAGGTCATGCTCCCTTAGACAGGGACAAGTCTGTTTTTCCCCACCTTCAGCAGATTGCCCAGTTATGGTCCCATCTGGATGAGAACTCTCTTGGAACATTAGTTCACACTTTGGTAATTTCAAAAATTGATTACTGCAATGCTCTCTATGTGGGGCTGCCCTTGAAGACAGTATGGAAGCCCCAGCAGGACCAGAATGTAGTGGCCCATTTAATTTCTGTGGTTCTAAAACTCAATTATTTGCTTCTGTTCCAAATTCAACGTTTCGGTGTTAATGTACATAGCCCTAAGCAGTCTGAGACCCCATTACCTGTCAGAGTGTCTCTCGCAAAGGATTTCTGCCCAACTCATCCAGTCCTCCCAGGACTCACTGTTATGGATGGCCATGCCAAAGGAGGTATGGTAGACATCAGTGAGAAACTGGGCCTTCCCAATGGTAGCCCCATCCATTTGGAGTTCATACCTGTCAAAGTCCACCAGGCCTTCTTCCTCCAAACCTTCTGTAAATTGGTAAGGACAGAGCTTCATAAGGAAACATTTTCCAGTAATCCTTTTCCTGTGCTAGTCTTTTCTATCTAACCCATGTGTTTGTTTTATTTCATTCATTGCAATTCATTGTTGTTTTTTGCTTTTCTTTCGGTATTTATACATTTTGTATTTTAAACTTTGTGTATGATTGGGTTGGTGGGTGGGATTTTATTTTGTCCTAACTGTCCAGGGTAATGGTTCATAATTAAACAGGTAGTATACAAATTTAACAAAGAAATAAACAAATAAATAAGTAGAAACTAAAACTACAGTAACACCAGTTGAAGCCTACTTATCCATATTGTCACTAGAGCCTCTAAATCAGGGGTTCACAATCTATGGTCCCTGGGCCGGATCCAACCTGTGGTGCCAAATAATTGGCCTCCAACTTCACTCCATCTGCTGCTGCCACCGGAATCAGCCGTGGATGCATTTTACGGCACCAGTCTGGCCCTGCTCAGTTGTCTGAGGGGGTGTTGTCCGGCCCATGGCTGGAAAAAGTTGAGAACCCCTTCTCTAAAGTATATGAGGGGCTTGTCTGACTCCATTCCACCTTGCAAGAGGACACTTCATAGATATGGACTTTATATTCAGTGTTTAGCGATTTACCTGCATAGAGATTGGCAAGCCCACCGGCTTAGCATGAGTTTTTTATGCAACAGGAAAGCCATCAGTGGGAACACCTTCTATCAGGAAACTATGGTCCTTTCCCACTCAACGAATGCACCCAGCTAGCCATATCTGCTGGAACAGGACAGTTCCTATTAAAATTACATTCTCCATCCACCAACATTGGGTAATGAGATTTCTCTGCCGCACTATTTTTCATATGAACTTTGGAGTCTCACCTTAATACGGTTAATTACATTAAAGCAGTAGGTGCCAATCTAAGGTACATGCTATACAGAGACTCAGGCTGCAGTCTTTTGCACATTAATTCTTTGGCTCTCCTTAGATTATGATGTTTTGAAAGAGCAGATCTGAAAAGCTGTTGGCTGTTGTTCATTTGTTTGTTGTGTCCATTATCTATGACTCAGGAAACTTCATTCAGGCTTGTTAGCCACCAATTATTTCTAATAACTATCTGGAATATAATAAAAATGATTCAGAGAGTATGCCTTCTCTTTCTACTGATAAAGTGCAGCCCAATCCACCTCTGCCTTTGCATGAAATTTCAAGGAGAAAAGCTTGTAGAACAGACAGCATTAAATCAGATTTGCTGTACAGTACAGCCCAGTCTACCTACAGGGTCACAGGAGTTGGGGGGAGGAGCAATATGCCATTTGTCACACTTCAAGTGGCATAGCAACCTCAAGCAACACCTCCGCTTTTCCTCTTGTCTGTCTGCAGAGAGATTCAGCGTTTGACAGTTGCAAGGTTCTAATTTAGTTCATTCCGAGTGACCAAACATAATGGAACAGAGTAAACTACAGCCCATCAACCCATGCCAAAATAGCAGAGTACCTGACAGAATCAGAAAGGTACTGGTTGGGCCAAATTGGTCTGTACCAAAAATGTGCACATGTAGACACTAGAGCAGATCGACCCACTATATCAGCTTACCAAATGCTCATGTAGAAAACCTCTCTGATGAGTTCAGTTAAGATCCTCAATGCACAGACATTTTATCTGCAATGGAATGTGTCCCAAGTTCTTATATGTACAGAGCCAGAGCAAAATCACTTCAAGCTTTCCTCCCAATGCCAACTCTTTATGTGTGTGGTCACATTTGAAGAATATTACTTTTGATGGGAGAGTTATGCATACCTTTCAAATAGACATCCAGTTCTCTTCCTTCTACTTTACCTATTGAGTGTACTCCATACATCAGAAAAGGGCAGAGCTCTTGCATGAACTGCTTTGTTGTTGCTGTTGTTTTACTAGACTCACGACTGCTCATCAGAGTGAGAGCCAAAATGGTAGCATAGGTGGCCGACCTGCACCAAAATGGCCAGTATAGACACTCCCAGAGGATTTTATCTCCTCCTGCTCATCTTCATGCAATTAAGCAGAGGTTGGGGGTCAGGTGTATTTCTATTGGACCTGAAGAATTCTCTTCATATCTAGAATGAAGATAGATCATATTCTTCCTTCAAGTGCCGTATCTGATTCCGAATATTGGCTATCATCATGGCGATCAGCTATCAAGATTGTTCTGAGTATATAATGCAGTGGTGTTCCATTTGCCTTCCACATAGCAGCGTGACACCTGTACCACAGATCCAGTTCCATGAGTTGCTTTCTGGTCTTGAGCTCTTTTGGTACACAAAGTCCTCATCAGCCCCAGGCCAGTATTGTTGAAGTTGCTGCTTTCAATCAAGATGGATTCAAGTGGGATTTAATCCACTTTGGGACCATCACCATTCCCTGTGAGCTTTGCCACCCAAGGCCGTTAGTCCTCATGGTTGTCAGGTTAGTTAACCTCTGCCTGACGATTGGCATTGAGTTGCTGGCAGTATGGTCTACTTTATTCCTATAGCAGGATGACTTGGTCAGACTGGCACACTCTTTCTACTTAAGAAGATTTGTATCAAATGAAAAGAAATAGAAATCTCTTCTGTAGCTCTAAAGAAGCCATGATTAAAAGCCATGTCAGATTGGGAGTAATTACTTTAATCATTTATTAAACAGGTTTCAGAGTCAATATGGCAGCAGGATTCTTTCATCCTTATTTGATTTAGTAGGTGCAGTTAATGATTTTGTGTTTATTATCTCTACTCTACTTCAGAGTTATTTGCTTAGCCTATTGGAGCCAACAGATATTTTGTGTTAAAATCAATTTCATGCCTGACTAGACTATCTTTTCCACCTTTGCTATTACTCTTGAAGTTTGCAGTTATCATGGACTTGTTGTGTTTATATACCATGATGGCATTGGCCTTCTGTGATAAGTAGGTTGGGAATTTGGGCCTAACAGCGGCAAATAATAAATGTTCAGAGCATGGCTGTACACATCCACATTGAATTTTGCTTCTAGCAAAAGTCCTGTACCACCAAGGTGGCTGGGGAGGCAGGAAAACAAAAATGAACTGCAGCATCTGTAAACTTGTGCAACCGCTATATGTAATGAGCCAAAAAATCTTCAGTCTTTGTGCAACTGTTTTAGTGGAATACCAAAACATTTTAAGTGTTTCTATATTTCAGCAGGCTTCAGAAACACTCAAGCTCAAATGGATTACTGTGTTGGCCCTATTGTTTAATTTCTTCTTTATAATCAAACGAGGGGAAACTAATTATTTCTTAAAAGTGAAATGGAATCTCATTGATTACTATGGTGTATACATATGTGTATTTCAGTTGATGGATCATGAGCTTAGAAAGAATAGTTGAACATGTGTTTGTTTTCTTTGTTATGTTCAACAATCTTGTTACCAAAATTTCTCTTTTTGACGGCTTGTTATAACGAGGTAGGTTGTTATTATTTTGCGCTTTTTGATTCTTAACATTGCTACTGCTTGGAGGTGAACCAAAGGATCAACCCTTAAAATTAAGAATCCAATCCTAAAAATATGTGGGTGAATATTTAATATAAGTAATAGCAACTTTGTTGGAAAGGAAAATAGCCACAGCTTTTTGTGTTGTTGTTTCAGCTATTCATGAGGAAAGGATCAGCCATCAGCCAATTTAACTGTAACCCAAACCACCTGCTCAGCCTACTTTGTGGCAGGAAACAAATTAGAAAAAAATACAAATACAATACAAATTAGAAAATAATAATACAATACAAATTAGAAAATAAATGAATAAACCTGTAATGACAGTGAGCATGAGACACTGTGTGACCATCCTATTATGTATGTAATGTATGCTGTCAAATTGATTCTGTCTTATGGCATTCCTTTCCAGGATTTTCTAGGTAGAGTAAACACAGAGGGATTTACCATTCCCTTCTTCTGGAAACACCCGGGGACTGTGCAGTTGCAACCTCTGGCACTGCAGTCAGATTCTTACACTACTACTACTTTTGTGTGCAGTTCATACTTTATACTGCCAAAATGAAGCCACTTTCTTGGTTTTGTCGTTGGTTAAACTTAAAAAATAATTGGTACATGTTTCCAGTAGGAATCGGCAGATCAGGAAATGAGCCAGATTCTGTATTTGTCCACATTCATGCAGCATGTTGTTGTCCGTCAGCCCAGCAGCTGCCACTTGAATATGTTGGCCTTACATTTAGGCACTCTGACCCTCAGCCTATTCAGGGTCCTCCAAGTGACATATCAGAGGTTGAGTTCCTCAGCTGTATATTCCTTTAATGTTGTTCCTTGTCTGGTGAGGTCCTTCCTCCATTTTTAAATTTGATTTTGCTCTTGTGCCCTTAAGAATGTTTGCTCTTGCCATAAAAATCTTCCTGGATCTGAGTCGGAGGATTTGAGGCACATTTCCATGGTTGAATTCATGATAAACGTACAGCAAGTTTAGAATAAACTATATCAAGTTTATAAGATATGTATTTTCCTTGGCTTTGTATGAGAAGAAGCAGGAGTAGCAGCAACTTATTGAAAATCTGTATTCCGGGGCCAAAGAGTCCTCCTCCTCCTGTTGCTGCTGCTGCGTCTAGGCCAGACACAAAACTGCCAAAATGAAGGCATCTTTTGGTGAATTGATTCTGCAGTTCTTTTTGCATGACCTAGTGTGAGAAAGATTAGCCAGTAACACAAAGTTGCTATTACCAGGGTATGTCCAATTGTGGTTCAGAAATGCCACAATCTTTGAAGATGCTTTCCAGAGTTTTCTAGCTAGAGAATACCCAGAAATGGTTTACCCTGGGACTTTACAACTTGCCTATAGTCACATAGGTTGGCTCTTTTCACACAGTCATGGTGCAGAATAAAGCTTCCAGCCTCAGGCTTCACAGTCAGATACCTAAACCTCTGAGCTATCCAGCCAACTGAAGGATGGTAGCCACATGTATTAGCAATGAAATTGTAACTTCCAGGAAGAGAAGTGCAATACAGCAAACAAATAAACAAACTGCCATATAACTAAGTAAAAGAGTAGTAAAACCCTGGGTTACGGACGCCTCGGGTAATGGAAAACTCTACTTACAGAAGGAATTTTTGGGGAAATGACCTCCCGATTTACGGAAAAAACTCTCAATACAGACAGGTCTCCCCAGAATTAATGGCATCTGGGAGAGTCTAAAATGGCGGCTCCCTGCCACCTGCCCACCACCGCTGGAAGTCACAATACATCACTAATCATGGCAGCGATGATTGTGGTAGTTTTGTAGCTGTTTCCATAGTCTCCGCTGCTTCTCCCGACAGTGGGAGACTGTGGGGAGCATATTAGCTCCATTTCGGTCTTTGTCCAAGGTCCCTCCGCAGCACTTCAGCTAGGAAAGTGCACCACTCTGGAACTTTTTAGTTCTGTGCCAGGTGCCTAGGTGCTGGCGTAGGAAGTCCCAGAACGGCATGCTTTCCTGACTGAAGCGCCGTGGAGGGACCTCGGACAAAGACCAAAACGAAGCTCCATATGCTCCCCACAGTCTCCCACTGCCGAGAGAAGAGAAAAATGGCGGAGACTGTGGAAACAGCGGCAGAACTGCTGCAATCGTCGCTGCTGCCACTGCTGCCACGTGGGCTCCCCTGGTGGCCAGACAAACTACTCCTGTTTATCTGAGACCCTCAGGAAGAAGCATCAGCATGAAAAAGGTAGGTAGATAGCTTCACCGTTTATTCAATTTTACTGTATGCTCTGCTTTTTTGTGACTTTTTTAAAGGTCAATTGATCTCCCCAGTTGGGGGTCTGCTGGGGCGAAAGGAGGGGGTGTTCTTAGGGCATTTCCCTTTCTTTCCCGCACTTCAAGAATCCCCATCTTCTCCACCCCAGCCGCTAACCAGCTGAGGAGAGTGATTGATCGAGGTGCAGGATTTTACTCTATATTCTTTATTATTAAGCCTTTTGACCATGGTTTAAGGTTTGCTGCTGAATTTTAGTGATAAACTATGCTGTTGAATTCTGGCAGTAGATCACAGTAGTGATTTCCATACAATAATAATTTATACATCTATTTTCCTGGAGGAGTACTGGAATAGAAGGGTTGGAAGGACTGTATACTTTGCCCATACTTGGTATACAGGTGAAACTCGGAAAATTAGAATATCGTGCAAATGTTCATTTAGTTCAGTAATGCAACTTAAAAGGTGAAACAAATATATGAGATAGACTCATTACATGCAAAGCGATATAGTTCAAGCATTACTTTGTTATAATATTGATGCTTATGGCTTACAGTTTATTAAAACCCTAACCCCCAATCTCATGTACCCCATAATAATCACATAATCTCATGTACAATGTACGCCATGATCATCACAATTATAATGAATTAAGGCATGACATATCTTGCTTTGCATGTAGTAAGTTGATCGCATATATTTGTTTCACCTTCTAAGTGAAATGAATGAACATTTGCACGATATTCTAATTTTCCGAGTTTCACCTGTATATGAACTTGATACTTGATTATCTCACTATGTACAGTATATCAACCTAATCCTTTTTTGTCAGCTGCCTTGGAAAAGTTTGCCCTTAAAAGTGGTATATCAATTAGTACCTTATTTCTCATCTCTAATTTGTCAGTTCTTAATTTATACAAATCTAAATGGAAGATTTCAGGTAAGTAGGTATCATATCCAAACTGCATGCAAATATTATTTCTAGCTGTTGAAATAGTATCACATTAATATATTTCTCTATAAAACTTTTACAATAAATCTTCCTTTCAAGGGTATTAAGATCAATGTTTGTGCATTATAATTGAGAAAACCTTTTCATGTAAATTTCTGCTTCTTTAATCAGTGAAGCCTGAAATGAACACTTGATGGCTAAAATAAATATTTTATCTAGCCAATAACTTTCCATTTTCATTAGTTTCTGTTTTCCTTTTCAGAATTAAGATAAATTGCTTCATTCTTTAGGATATATTCTACTTTATCAGTATACAGTGTATGCAATTTGTTTTCATTGCCTTTGTTTGGAAACATTTTTACTATATTTTGGAAACATTGTTTTGGGAAAGTATATATTACTATATTTTGGAAACATTGTTTTGGGAAAGTATGCTTCACAAAATTCAGATGTTTAAAACTTCTCATGGGAATTAAAGGTGGAATTAAAGCTAGATATAGGAGATGATATTTCTGTCTTTAGTTCTGTGTGGGATTTTTTTAAAGACTAAAGTCAGTGTGATGCATCTTCAGATATAATGGCTATAAATAATGTGTTTATGCTTTATACTTAAAAAAACGTTAGAAAAGCTAGATAATTACTAGGGTTAAACAAGATGAGATATTTAGCTTGCAGTTAGAAACAGCACCTTGTCCTTCTGCAAGGAGATTTCTTCAGAGGTATGTCCATGTCCCTCATCAATGAAACCTTCAAATTATCCCCATGTTTACATCCCAATGATCAATCATAATTTGCTAGGACAAACAAATAGTTTTTTAACTACTTAAGGAACACTGTGATCTAGTTTCATCCTTAAAGTATTTTTCCTAATGATTGAGTTGAGTCTTTTAACTTGCTATTTTTTAAAATATGTCTAGAGAGGTATATACAGTACCAGTGATGGCCAACCTTGGCACTCCATATGTTTTTGAATTTCAATTCCCAGAAGCTGTGTTCAGTAGGAGTGCTGATTTGGGCTTCTGGTAATTGAAGTCCAACAACTTCTAGAGTGCCAAGGTTGGCCATCTCTGGTACATACTGCACAGAGAGAGAGAGAGAGAGAGAGAGAGAGAGAGAGAGAGAGAGAGAGAGAGAGAGAGAGTGAGAGAGTGAGAGAGAGAGGGGGGGTACCCTGTACAATGATTTTAATTCGTTCCTTGGTTCACATCGTTGTACGATTCGTTGTATGGGACGCGCTCCCCTCCACCACCACCACTGATCCAAAAGCAGACAGCCCGGGCGGGCTCTCCGCCTTGGGATCAGGGAGGCTGGAGGATCCTTCCACCCCCGCCCAGGCTGTCCGTTTTTAGATCGGGGTTGGTGGGGGTGAAAGGCGCCTCCAGTCACCCTGATCCCAAAGCGGAGAGCCCGCCCAGTCAGTCCATTTTGGGATCAGGGTGGGTGGGGGTGCCTTCCACCCCAACCCATCCCAATCTAAAAATGGACAGTGCCCACTGGATGCACACACCCCACCCATTTGCCTCCTCACGATAGCTATTATAGTTTTGTAAGGATTTCCTACATTGCACATCGCTGTAGTCATTAAAAGCCACTGGTAAACAGAACATCTGGCCCCATCACTCCCTGGCAAATAGAAGGGGAGGAAATAGAAGCAGGGACAGACTTCACCTTCTTGGGATCTAAGATCACTGCAGAGGGTGACTGCAGACATGAAATATAAAGACGCTTACTTCTTGGCAGGCAAGTTATGAGAAACCTAGGCAGCATAATGAAAACAGAGACATCACCCTGCCAACAAAAGTCCCCATAGTCAAAGCAATGGTATTCCCAGTAATAATGTGTGGCTGTGAAAGCTGGCCCACAAGAAAGGTTGAGTGCAGAAGAATAGACACCTTTGAACTGTGGTGCTGGAGGAGGCTCTTGAGAGTTCCCTGGACTGCAAGGAGATCAAATCAGTCAATCCTGAAGGAAATAAATCTTGACTGCTCATTGGAAGGACAAATACTGAAGCTGAAGCTCAAGTACTTTGGCCACTAAATGAGAAGACTCACTGGAGAAGGCCCTGTTGCTTGGAAAGATCGAAGGCAGAAGGAGAAGGGGGTGACAGGATGAGATGGCTAGATGGCATCATTAATGCAGTGGGTGTAGATCTGGGTGGACTACAGAGGATGACACAGGAGCCTGGCCTGCGGTGGTCCATGGGGTTGCAAAGGGTCGGACTTGACTGTGTGACTGAACAACAACAAACATGTTATTTCTTGACTTAATGGCATATACATTGAGACAAATGTCCAGTGGACATGAATTAATTGGTTATATTGATGAGGATTGATTTTATTTCCCCTCTGCTTCTTGTTGTTAATGTGCCATCAAGTTGACTCTGACTTTTTTATTACCTTATGAATGAGAGATCTCAAAAATGTCCTATTCTCTAAAGCCCTGTGCAGCTTTTATAAACTCAAGCCTGTACTTGGTCTTCCTCTTTTCATGCTACCTTCTATTTGGAGTCTTAGTCGTCTGATTTCTTGGCTATGGTCTCCATTTGGAATAATGATTGAACGAAGATAAGCAAAATCTGTCACAATTTCAGTTTCTTCACTGTAAGCATTAAAGTTGTATAGCTCTTCTGTAGTCATGATTTTTGTCCACTCAGTGTTCAGTTGCTGTCCTGCTTTGTCACTGTGTTCTTTCTCTTTTACCTAGTGTTGTTTTAAACCATTGCCGCTTTCTGCCACCAAAATGGTATTATCTGCCTATTTTAAATTATTAATGTTTTGTTTATAGATTTTCATTCCTCATTCATCTGAATTTGATCCATTTTTTTGTATAATATATGTTCTGTGTACAGATTGAACAGATAGAGGGATAAAAGGAAACTAATCTGTCTCTACATATTCTGTCCTAACGGTAGCTTCTTGCCAGTATAGGTTATGCACCAGGACTTTAATTGCTGAGGCACACCCATTTCTTTCTTACAGACTGATTTTCATTTTTCATTTCATTTCAAGTTTAATTTCTATACCGCTTTACTCACCCAGCGGGCAACTCAAAGCGGTGTACATAGTAACAATAAGATAGTACAATAATTTTCTTCTGAAATTCTTTGGTATGCTCTTGTAGCCAGCAAATATTTGCCATATGATCTCAAACACAGTTGGCTTTCTAGCAAGAGAGACCTTTACCTAGGATTGTTCCACTATGATTCAATTTGAGTGTATATGATCATTGGGATCAAACTAAAGTGGCTATCTAGCTGTCCCTTTTTTCCTTTAAAAGAGGAGATTGTTTACCTTTAAAGGGAAATATTTATAAAATATTATAACCAACTCTGAAATAACATAATCAGAGCTGAAAAAACATGGGGATATCTTGTACTTTACGCTGGTTTTTAAGTGATACAGTATTTAGTTTTTTGGATAAAGTTTGTATCTGTTTATATAAGTGTTTGACTGTTTTATTTATAACAACAACAACAATGATAACATGCCAGTAAGTCAATCTTAACATAACAGTGACCTTTCTTAGGGTTTTCTAGATAGAGAGCACTCAGAAGTGGTTTAACACTCCTGTTGTCTTTGGGTACTCTGAAACAAGGTTACCCAGGCTCACTCATTGAGAAAGTCATTTTATTGTATTTTATTATGTTTTTATTGTATTTCATTGCACTCCATTGTATTGCACAGATTTTAATACTTCTGCTATGTTATTGATAAGGTCGTAAGACTAATCGGTTAATAAACATTCATTCATTCAATAAATAAATAAATAGGAAAGGAATAGTCTTACCATTGGAAAATGATTTAGATATAGTAGTGAGACAATGAAGAATAACACTTTTAAGCATCTCTGCATAATTCTTATTTGCTGTATGTTTTGTAAGGCAGATCTTCTTTTAAAAGTAGACCTGCCAGTACACCTTAAATATATTAGAGAATTATTTTACCATGAAATTAGTTTTCTGAGTCACTGGTTTAGTTGAATCCTTCTTTTTGATCTGTGCTGGGATACTAAAAGTGGGGCTATAACAGTACCAACTATTTTTGTAGGTTTCTGTCATAATACCTTTATAGCTGCAGACCTTACCCTTTGAGAGAGGAGGTTATTAATGTTGCTTGGTTATGTGCCTGCTTCTCAGCAGAAGCCTTAATTCCTCAATTCTGCAACCAGAACATATTTACATATTTATTAAAGTAGATGAAGAACAGGAAAGGAATTCAATCTCCAGAAGTACAAAATGATGCAGGGCTCTCCATACATGATTGCTTTCCTTGTAATTACTCAGATTGTACATCTAGCCCTGAGAGTTTTCCCACCAAAGTGAAAAAGAAAAAGTCTTGCTGATTTCTCTCTTAAATCTTATGAGTTCAAATGTGGGAGGCTAAAGTCTCAGTCTTGATAGAGAGAAGAACACCCACATCTCTACTGTGCTCCATATCAGTAATAAAACCTTTAGCCTTTTAGAGCCCCTGGGTAGCTAATCAGGTTTGCTATTATCACTGCAGTAAGTTAATATTATCTGGAATGGTCTTAGCAGGGTCTAGTTATTTTGACTCCAGAAAAACACACATTCTTAAGAAATTGGCATACTTTTAGCTCTGAGGCTTACGTTTGATTAAAAAAAAACCCACAATATTCCAGTCATAAAGGCTGGACAAAAAGGAGTTAAAATTAAAATTGATTTACAGGAGAAGAAAGTAATTTGTTATAAATATCATTTAAAGAGCATAAGAAAAGGAGAGTAGCAACTCTCAAGTATGAATCTTGTTATCATTTTTTTGCATTTTAAAAACGAGATAAACTTTAGGTAAATAAGTATGCATAGAATATCTCTTAGATGGGCCAAGAGTAAACAATGATAGAATAACCAATTTAAAAGTTGGTTTGTATTATGCTGTTCTTTGTCATTTTTTGATCATAAATAAGGCTTGATAGTCTGCAAGCTTCATAAATCTCATATAGTTTGTCTTCCATGATGGTCAGTTTCCAACTGTAATTTTAAAGTAGCTTATGTTTATTCTAATATGCTGCTTCTCAGTTTCGCCATCACATGTGGGAAAGCATGGGATACGTTTTAAAACTCTGCCTGTGCACATAAAAATAATAAAAATAGGATTGGGGAGTAAGGATCTATTTTGGAGCCACCAAATGGACACCCATGGTTATTATGTATTAACAATTTTTCTTCTCCCAACCATGAGAACCTGTGGACTACATGACTGTTCATCCTTCTTAATGTTCAAACAGCTAGCTTTGAAGAAATTACTTTGTCAGTAATTCTGAGGAAATGTAGAAAATATTATTGTACAGCCAGAACTGTAATGGACATTTCTGCTTTCCCAAACCTGAAAATTTAAATTAACCTCTCAAAATGTTTGTGCATATATAAATGTGGTGTGAAGACGCATTTTAAAATAATCTGTGAGATAGATTATTTCCATTTTACTCGAGGCTGCTACAAGCACTTCCACTTGGACTTCTTCTGCCATCTAAAAAATGAACTGTGATGCATGTATATACTGTATAAACAAAGCTCTTTAATGTTTTTAAAATGTTTTTGCCAGTCAGTGTACAAACATATAGTTGTGCTACAAGCCAGCCTGGAGATGAGCCTTCTTGAAGAGTTTATTTCTGTCTTTTTTTGTTGTAGGTTGAGGCAGTCCTGCTGGCAGTGTACAGCTCCACTGACTTTAGGGAGGAAATGTCAGATTCTTGGTCTGACCTCCATATCAACTGGCAGCAGTTGAAGCTCCCTGGCGTTAACAGGATGACTTGTCCAATCTTCTTCATCTTCAGGCTGCTAGTGTTCACCTACCAAACAAGCTTTTTTTTCAATCTTTCACGTTCCAATAATCCCTTTATTACTTTTGTACTTCAGGGTTCATAAGTGTAGTCAAAAGCTCTGTGCCTTGTTATCAATTGAGGGAGAACGTATTTTTCAGTTGAAAACAAAATTGTTATTTTGTTCTTTGATGTTCGTAAGTGCCTTTGCCTCCAAAAAGTAGGTAAAACTGAAAGGTTTTCTTCTGCTCATTCAGGTAGCTGTTTCTCAGCAAATAAACACATCACAGTTGAAACAGAAACATCTGCAACTAATGAAAGACCATATTTAGGAGGGCAATTATGGCTTAGCTCTGCAATAAATTTTGATGCTGTTTTTTTATACTTTCTAAGTGCACATATTTTTGTTCAGTTCATATTGTTTTGTTTTGATTTGTGTTTCTTCTGGAACATCAAGAAAGCTTTACTACTAATGAGCATAACAGCTAATGTGAATGATTACATTCATAGTGTCTTTACACGGATAGCTATAATAATATGTAGAATATTTTTAAAACGGTATTTTTTCTTCTGTTGCAAAACGTAAGTATGAGGTAAACGAATGCACAACCAAAAAGTGCCATTCAAATTTTCCTTAAAATGGCCTTTTTAATTAATAAGATATTTTCAGAGGAAATAAAAGACATAGACCTTGTTACAAGTCATATTCTAGGTGATATTTCTATACTTTTTCATGTTTGAAATTGCCTTATGTTTCTGATGGGTACTGGAAGTAAATTTGATCTGGAAGTGGGAAAAACAACAGTCTCTAGCTTTCCTATGAGGTTTTCAACTCATAAAAACTATGAATAGCCTGGAATAATTTCCCTGGGTATTTCCAGTCTGCCACAGCACTCATTAAATGGAAGTACTGAAGAGACCAGCCAACTGCTTGATTTATCCACGAGTTCAAAAACATATGGTCTTGTAGAACAGTAGATATTAAGTTGCTAGTTTATGAGCATTTCTAATGTAGTGAATTTTAATATATACCAACACTCATTGTTAGCGTGTATGAACAGAAATTTTGTTAGTAGTATTTAGTACCACAGTGTTGTAATGGTTAGATGAAATGGAGACCTCGGGGTTGAATTCCCATTTGGCCATTGACCCTCATTTGGATATGGCAGTGGTAAAACAGTTCCTTGACACCATCACTCTTAAGTGTCCCCTCCCACATACAAAATCTAATTAACACCCTGGGCTAACACCCTGGGGAGCTAGGGCAATGAAAAGAGTGTGATAGAGTTGATAGAGACTACAGTATTGTTGTGAAGTTAATCAGACTGAACATGGGTTAAAGCCCATTGAAAAGCCTACCCCTTGACAGATTTCCTGAAGTTTTCCTGAAATCAGTTGTGAATGCTGTTGCTTGAGAACAAAGGAAAAGGGAATATTAGGAGCTGTAGTCTTGCATGACTTGCTATAAATACATTTTACATTTACCAACCATCAAATAATCTGTCCAACACTGTTATTGGTGATCATTTTAGCCACTATTATGGCACAAGTGAGTTACGGGTCCTAACACTTGTAACATCAGATTTTGGCATAGATTTTAGTGTCCCCCCCCTCAGGCATTGTTAAAACATTTCCATCCTTGTTATTACCACTCACAGAGATCCATACTCTACTTGCAAAAGGATCTGTAGAGTGGGTACAACATTATCACATAAGAAGAGTTTTTTTAAAAAAAAAACTTAAGGTACTTCACTGCTCTATAAAAAGAAAAATATATCACATCTAATTCAATAGCATACCTTGGCAAGGATCTCCTTTCATCTAGAACAGACCATGGTAGCCACTGCTTGATAAATCAAATTCACAATATAACAACCCTTAGATGTGAGGTACATCTAAAAATCAGAGCAGGCCTGTCCTGGAAGTGCCAGGAAGGCTGAAGAGGAATATATAAACCTTAGGTCACTTTGATCCATCCCCCTGTAAAATGTAGTATTCACATTGGTGTATCTGTTCAGTTTTAGTAAGGCAGTAGCTGATTGCCCGGCCTTGCCAGGGGTATTTATTTTGTGTTGGTCGTGGGGTGGTTTCGGGGTGGTGGTGGCTTAAATGGGAAGAGAGGATTAACTTGAGAAAACCTTGAGGAAAGGTTGAAGGCAAAGGAAGAAGGAGACGGCCAAAGATGAGATGACTTGTTTTTTGTTGTTGTTGTTTTTTGTGGTCACAATGGGCAGAGGGCTGGACGGGCTGAGGAGGATGGTGGAGGATAGAGGTCATCTCTGGGTGGGAAGCAGCCTGCCCGTCAACTTCCCTCTCAGCTGTGCTGTTTTGAACTCGGCCTCAAAACAGCAAGGTGGAGGGGGAAGCTGTCAGGCTGCTATTAGTCCAGTGTGGTGCGTCCCCGGGCGGGAAGCAGCCTGCCTGCCAACATCCCTCTTCGCCTTGCTGTTTCGAAGTTGGGCTTGAAACAGTGTGGTAAAGGGGAAGCTGACAGGCCGTTTTCCGTCCGGGGTGGCATGTTCCTGGGCGGGAAGCATCCTGCCTGCCAATTTCCCTCTCCGCCTCGCTGTTACAAAGCCAGGCTCGAAACAGTGAGGCGGAGGGTGGAGCTGACAAGCTGCTTTCCATCTGGGGTGGCGCGTTCCCGGTCGGGAAGCAGCCTGCCTGCCAATTTCCCTCTCCACATCGCTGTTTTGAAGCCAGGCTCGAAACAGCAAGGCGGAGGGGGAAGCTGTCAGGCCACTTTCCATCTGGGGTGGTGCATTCCTTGGCGGGAAGCAGCCTGCCTACCAACTTACCTCTCTGTTGCACTGTTCCTCCTCCTCCTCCTCCGGCGATGGTGTGGGCCTGTAACAGAGGTAAGGGAGGAAGGGAGGGTTGGAAGGAGTTATAGACAGAAAAGAAGGGGGAAGGGAGGAAAGGGAGAAGGGATGGGGAGATGGGAGGGAAAGAAGGCGGGAGGGAAGGTAGTAATGAAGTGGGGACAGAGGAAGGGTGAGAACAAATGAGGGAGGGAAGGAAGGAGGCAAGGGGGGAAAGGAAAAAAGATGGGCAAGAGGGAGGGAGGGGAAGTAGGGAAGAAAGAGAAAGAGGGTTACTCGTGCTGTCGTCGCCTCCGCCCAGGGTGTTGCTCCATCCTTCAGGCTCAGCAATGGCGGTGGTTGGGGGCGTTTGCGCATTGGGGCTCGTGCGCTGGGTTCCAGGGTGGTTGGCAGTTCATGCCTGCATGCGCCGGCTGTCCCGTCTCCTCCGCGCTCGGGTCCTCCTGCCTGATTGGCTGAGGTGTGCCACGGATAGAGATGCCATACGTCACGGTTTTCTGGGATTTTAACGGGTTGGAACTGTCCCGCCAGATTCCATAAAAAACATTGAAAAGTCATGGCTCTTTTTAAAGACAAAAAAAAAAATCACTTTTCATTGCACTTCTATTGAGAAAACCAGTAGGTGGCGGCAGCAGCAGCTTATGGCCAAGGAAGAAAGAGAAGGGGGAAAGTGTGTGACAGAACAACAAAATTATTGAAGAGCAAGGCAGGCGTCTCTGTAGCAGCCAGCGCTGTCTGCTTTTTCAGATGTTTCTGTGGTCATGTGGCAGGCATGCCTAGACACCGCAAACTCTAAGACCCTTCCTCTCCATGTGGTCACCCCTACCCTACACTTCACACACACACACCCCTCAATTGAGTTGGACTCACCTTCAAACCCCACACAAGGATGCCTTGGAAGAAAGCTCTGAAAAGTCTGGAACGGAAAAATATGTAGAAAGCTATGAGTGTTCCTTCAGACTGCAAAGGGTTAAATGCATAAAGTCAGCATTCCTAAAGAGGAAGAGAACACTACTTCCCTTCCTCTCTAGGAATGCTGACTCTATGCATTTAAGCCTTTGCAGTCTTAAGGAACACTCATAAGAACATAAGAACAGCCTTGGTGGAACAGGCCACAGCCCATCCAGTCCAGCATTCTGTCTCACACAGTGGCTCACCATTTGCTTCAGGGTATTCATAGCTTTCTACATATTTTTCCATTCCAGACTTTTTAGAGCTTTCTTCCAAGGCATCCTCGTGTGGGGTTTGAAGGTGAGTCCAACTCAATTGGGGGGGGTGGTGGTTAATGGTAGGGTAGGGTGACCTCAGGGAGAGAAAGGGTCTTAGAGTTTGTGGTGTCTAGTCATGCCTGCCACATGATGACAGAAACTTCTGCAAAAGCAGACAGCGCTAGCTCTTCGATTTTGAAACAGGTGAGCACTGAACCCTAGAGTCAGATACGACTGGCTTTCGAGCAAGGGAGTCCCAGTTTTGGGGGGTAGAATTATGGCATCCCTAGCCGCGGAGGACGCTGGGACTTGTAGTTTTTTCTTTGTGGTTGTGGGGTGTAAGCTCCACTCTCTGCCCCTGGACCCTCATGGTGCTGATCTCGGGGACAAAAGGTAGGTGTGTGCAGGGCATTACAGGATAGGCTCCAGGGATGTGGGTACGCATGCCGCACACGTACGGCCACACCCCTTCCTTATAGGTTAAGATTGAATGTATTTTCACATTTCTGGGATGTATTTTAAATAAAGAAAGTAGATATCTTGCTTTGTGATTAGCACTGCATCTTCAGATAGAATTTAGCACTGAAAGACAGATAAAAATGATGTTAACAACACTAGTCACTATAACTAGTAAAAATGACAAATGGAAGTCTTATTCCTGTGTTACAGGTAATGAATTCTTGAAATGCATGACTAACTGCTACATATTTCTTTGTTGCACACCTCCTTACGGACATTGTCATGTTCTCTTAGTTAAATAGATTATCTTGCCTGGTAATCAATTTCTCCCTCTCTCTTTCTGAACACTCATTTGTACAAATAAGGTGCACAGGTTTATCATCTGAGATCAGTTATTCTGAAACAATCTTAAACTATTATTTTCCTCAAAGTCACCATGCATCCCAAAAGAGCCAATGTGTGTTGCCTTAGGCAGGCTTCATAGTCTCAGGGTGACCCCAGAAGAAGGTATGATAATGTATTATCTACCTAGAAAAAGCTGGGAAGGGTCACCATAAGTCAGAATTAACTTGACAGCTACTATTATTATATATATAAAATATCTACTGTTAGATTCGCAGTCAAAGTCTGGTTTAGTTTAAGACCTAAACAAAGACCTAAGAACTGTTACGGTAACATCTAAGTATATAAACTGTTTGTAGTAAAGTTTCTGTTGATGTTATAAGCTTAAATTATTAAAATTTTATCCTAGAATTCGGAAGAACATGTACTAAATTTCTTGTGGTCACTTATTTATTTAGCGTATGGTCACTAATTCAAACTGTCTCAACAGCATGTGAAACCTCAATGATTGGTTTTTATATCCTCACAAAATTCTTTGCCTCCAGCCAAGAGTTCATCTTTCCTTTATAAAATTTCTGTAATCTATGCAAAATAAAAATATCTGAAGTCTTTTCTATTTGATAAGCAAAGTACTGTACAGATAAACAGAACAAGCGAGAGAGACTGGCTGATTGTTAAGTAAGATACAGTACAAGCAAACCAGCTGTTGCTTCAGATTCTTGAATAAAGCAGAAGACAAGCAAAGTTTTTAAAAAAACGTTAGATTGTGCAATAAGTCAGTTTTTAAAAAGAAAATGTTCTCAATCATCATCATCGGTCATTGGTTTATTTGTACCCCACTTCTCTCAGCCTGAAGGCGACTCGAAATGGCAGAACAACAATATCAAAACAACAATAGCACAGCAATGATATAGGTACACAAAATACAAAATAGCAGTACATAATCAACAATATAAAGAATACAAATAACACCCTTAATTAGAGCCAGGCTCAACGAACGCGTCGGAGCCCAGGTCAACGTCCTATTAACTCCCCCGTGGCAATGTCGGACCGGGGGGGGGGGAGGTCGAGCAGGCACCGCCGGTGTTGGTGGTCTTCTCACCGGCTCCAGCCCTGTCGGCTTTTCTTCCCTCCCGGGCCAGGGGAGGGCTTGGCCACGGAAGCAGCATCAGCTGGAAGGATGCGGCGGTGGCGGTCTTCTCGCTGGCCCCAGCCCCGTTGGCTTCTCTTCCCGGGCTAGGAGATGGGTTGGCCCCGGGAGCAGCATCAGCTGGAGGGAGGCGGCAGCGGTGGTCCTCTCACTGGCCCCAGCCCTGTCGGCCTCCCTTCCCTCCTGGGCCAGGGGAGGGGTTGGCCCCGGGAGCAGCGCCAGCTGGAGGGGTGCGGCAGTGGTGGTCTTCTTAATGGTGTGAGAACCCTGTTGAGTGTGTCACAAGAATCTACACCACTGTTGTTGATGAAGGGGAAAATGCTTTAATTCCTCGTCCTTCCCTGAGAATACAAGAAAAATAAAATTTACATTCCCTTTCTCTTGTAGACAATAATTTTGGAAACATTTGCTTTAATATATATTGGCATAAATATGACTTTAAAGAATTCTTTATTGATTCTACAGAGCTCCACTAAGGAAAACTAGCACATACTATTCCACTATATCTTTCTCTAAGGTCATACACAGGGTGGATTTTATTTAAATCATGGTTTTCTATATACTGTATAAGCTGGTAGGGGTGTCATATTGCAATGCGGAAGGCAGATGAAAGGCCAATGCATTATATTCGCAGGACAGTCTTCATGGCTGATCACCATGATGATCGCCAATATTTGGATTCAGATATGGCAGAAGAAGTTCATAAAGACTCAAAATTTTTCACACACCCCTTCCTCGAAAAACATGGCTTTTTTCAGACCTCTGGAACGTGCCTTTTTTGGAGGGGTGTCGGGGTCTGTGTGCTCCCCATGGAAGCTGGACAGGGTTCTGAGTAAATCCACTCCATTTGGTGGATTTTTGGGGTCTTTTGGTCCTGTTTTATGAACTTAAAAACGAAGCTTTCGTATTTCCGGGTTCTGTAGAACCTCTGTTCTCGGAAGTCCATGCACAGCTAAAAGCCAAGATGGATGGCTTCCTGTGCCTGGGGTCCTGGGAGCTTCCAGGTGTGCATGGGCTTCTGGGAATTGTTTAATCTACTTGATCTGGATGTCATCATCCCATTACTTTGCCACTCCTAAAACTTTTTATGGCTTCCTCTAGTTCCACTAATATGAAGGCGGTAGAAAGTTCATTGGATTTGCTCTGAATGTCTCTTTGATGTTTTATTTTTATTATGTATTGATTGGTCTGTAGTTGATGTACTATTTGGTTTGGGGTTATATTGGCATGGATTGTTCTTCAGTCTTTTCATTACTGTCAAAGCTTTCTGGTTTGCTTTTTGCCATGTAAAGCTCTGCTATAGTGTTTACCCAGTGAGTTATTTTTGTTTCTACAAGAGTTGAGATCAAATTTCTCCCAGTTGTTCATTAAAGAGATTGTCTGTGAAGCGTGAGATATAATCTATGTAATGTGTTGTGTGTGTGTGTGTTTCCAGAGTGAGACCAGTGATATAGTTGGGTCTGACACCCTCAAAATACATTTAGGGAATTTATCTGAATTCTGAGGCAGCTTAAAGAGAAGTATCTAACATGGTATCCTTCAATTGACTTTGTTGTATTTTATTGTGACTGTCGAATTTATTCAAGCTCCCAATTACCATGTAATAATTTAATAGATGGTTTAACAAGAGCGGCATAATTAATTAACTAATGACAGCCATGCAACATTCTGTGGTGCATCTGTTTATTCAGCACTAGGGGGAAAGGGTTTATTAGAAATCAGAGGCTCCCGCAAAGAAAATCTAATCACAGTCAAGGCCAGTGGCAACCATCATTTCTACTTCAAGGCTTCCATACAGGTACAAATCAGCAGTATGAAGTGCTACAGCCCCTACATATCCCACTCACAGAATAATTAAATTTAACTATAATTTTTTAAAATACATGATATAATGTAGCTCGTCTAAAACCATGGTTAAAATCTTTGCCTTTATTGGTGATCCTCTCCGGCTTCAGAAATAAAGCAATGTTACACCCTTGGCTGGCTCTCAGTCCAGCTCCTTAAGTGGAGTCACCATGTAAAGATGCTTAGGATTTTTTCCTTACAAACTTTCTCCATGCAGGCAGACTCACAACACAGATTAGAGGATTTTCTCCACACTGCTGCAAAACCAATTTTTATGTGATTTGTGGTATGAGAAAATCCCCTGCCCCCCAATCTCATGCTGGGATCCTCAGCACACGAATGGCTTGCAACATAGACACAACTAGCATGGGATAAATTGAAGGAACCTCCAAACTGTGGCTGTTGTGTTTATACTACATATGTGGTCTTGTGTATCAGAAATACCACTTGTTTAAAAAGTAATAATCACTCTTAAATTGCTTTCAAGTAACATTACATGTTCTTAAGCACATTATATTGTTTTCAGACTTGAACCTGGTTTTCCCCCCGATACAGAATTCAAGTAAACAAAACCTAGCTTCTTGTCCATCAATTATGCTATGAACCAGTAAATGCTATTATCTCATCCCCAAGCTTCTATGTATTTCAGGTGAAGTCAATAAAGAGGTTTTTAAAATCAGGTCACACTTCACAACTGCCATTGATCCATGTGTTTTCGGACTTTCCGTTTCCAGAAAAAGCTTGAGTCAACTGGAGCTATCTGCATTACACCCATCCCGATGGGTTAGATTTCATACATGCATATTGTGTCAGTATAGCTTTCACTGGTCTATATCAGGGGTGCCCAAACTTTTCAGGTGGTTCAGGGGGCCGGTCTCTATGATTTGCCCCCAATGTCAATTCATCTGGCCCACAAAGCCCTGTTGCATGCAATTTCCCATAGGAATGCATTGAAAACCAAAATATGTTAATTGAAATGTGGTTTTCCATAGGAATGCATTGAAAACCAATTAATTTGTTCCGAAAAATTCTGTAAACCTAGACAATATTTTCTATGGATTTCCTTTTGTTACACAATTTTTGTGTTAACTGAGTCATTTGTTAAGCGAGGTTCAACTGTACAAAGAAATCTTTTGTTAGTTAAAAGCTACTACCAGATCATTGCCAACAAGATCAGGCACTAGTAGTGGTCTGCATGGCAGTTTTTGGCTATTATAGTCTTGCCCTTGGTCTCAAGACTCCTAAAAGCTTCTACAGTGCAAAAAAAAAAAAAAACAAAACCCCTTGGTACCTATAAAGGGGGGCGGGGAGGAAGTTTTCAAATCATTTAAATTAAATATTACCAGTGTTCAATGATGATATCAATTTTGCACCTACAAGATTGTGGCTCATGATTCAATCATGAATCCAAATGGAAATTGCAGCCAAAAATGAAAAGTTGACTAAGATTTGGAAAGACAGTAATTAAAGACCTTGGGGGGTGGGGTGGGGGATTATACGTGTAAGCATGTGTCTCTGGAGACCAAGGCCAGAATTACCCATACTAAAGTATTCTTCAAAGTGGCGAGGTTCTGCAAGCTAGAAACTGGAGCCTGTAATACTGTGTCAAGAAAAATATCATTCTGGGTTGCCATGTTCAAATGTGAAAGCTGGATGACAAGAAAATTGTCAGGAAAAATCCTATATGCTCATAACGTGGTGTAGGAGGAGATCTTTATTCATACCATTGAGTACCAGAAAGAGAAGTGTAAGCTATAGCAAATTGAACCTTAACTCCCATTAAAGTATAAAAACATTACACACTTTGGACACTTCATGAGTAAGCAAGACTCATGGGAAAAGACAATTATGCTGGTGGAAAGGGAAGACAGTAAGAAAACAAAGACTTGAAAATAACATGGATTAACTTGATAAAGGAAGTTATGAGTTGAATATGCAAAAACTGAGCAAATCTGTTAGTGACAGAGCCTTTTGGAAGTCATTAATTCATAGGGCCACCATAATTTGCAATTGACATGGTAACGTGTAATAACAACAATATAGTTGATGGTATTTTTGTCAGTTTTTGTGTGAAAATGGCATTTGTCATGGTGTCCCTAAAGAAACTGACAACATTGCAAACTTTTTTCTTCCTCTAAGGCAGCCGTTCCTAACCCATGGCCCATGGAATTCATTAATCCAGACCACATTGGTCACCCAGGCACCTCTAGAACTGCCCCGCCACCACCACCACCACCGGAAGTCAAAATAATCACTTACCGCGGCAGCGGTGGGGGGAATCATGCCTTTTTAGTGGCTTCTTGCACAGCCTCTGCTGCTTCCGAGGGTGGCAGGAGGCTTTTTTTCACTCTGTTTTGGGATTATTATTATTTTGCCACTTCTCTGCTCCGCTTTGGCAGCCAAACCGTGGTGGTTGACAACTTCTGGTGCTGGGTGGAGCTTATGTCAGTACCTAGGTTCCCAGCGCAGAACCAGAAATATATACAGTACAGTAAAACCCCAACTTACATATGCCTCGAGTTACATAAAATTTGACTTACATAATGATTTTGTGCTAAAACCATGCCCCAATTTACACTATTTCCTATAGGTTTGCTTTGAGTTACATATAGATTCTTTTTCCTATGGGTTTGCTTTAAGTTACGTAAAAATTCATTTCCCTATGGGTTTACTTCGATTTACATAAAAGTTTCATTTTTCCTATGGGTTTGCTTCAAGTTATGTAAAATATTTTCCTGTGGGTTTGCTTTGAGTTACATAAAAAACCGATTTAAGCAAAAGCCTACGGAACGGTCTTTTTTTCATAAGTAGGGTTTTTTACTGTACTATATTTATTTAGATTCAGTCTCCTTCAAGATCTTTTACTTTGATTCAAAAATCTTCTGTGGGCCCAATTGAGTCCATTTTGGTTCTAGATTTGGGATTTATCTGAATCCAAAGCATACATATAATATTTTTAGTAAATTATACCTTCTTTGAAAACATAACTTCATTGTGCTGCCTAGTTGACTAGTAGGAGCTAAATCTATAATGGTTGCAATGTACAATAGGATAAAACCCTCTTTGGGATAATTCAGTGAATGAAAAACTATTCAAATAATCCATTTTGGTAGAACTATTTCCAAAGGAAATTACAGAAAGGCGTCAATAGAAGAAGGAAGGTAATGAGAATAGCAAATATATTTTTGTCTGCCTAAGCATCTGCTGAATAAAAATCCAATGATAATATATATATATCTTAACCTATAAATCCAAGGGTTAACCGTTGGAACTGGCTATAGGTTGCTATGCCTCGCCCTACTTGCCTGCACTCACCCTTCGTGCACACGGCCGATCTGGGTACGCAGGTCAACAAAGGATTGAAAAAACCGGCAGTGGGGCAACAGCCCCACAAACGCAAAGAAAGGGAAACAACTTCACTTCCCAACATTCCTTGCACCGTGCCGCACCAGAGCCAATCAGGCTGAGAGGCTCTCGCACGGCGCAGCGTTCGGAAACGCGCCGCAGCCAATCAAAAGAAAACCATTTTAAAAAAACGCAGCACAAACACAAAGCAGCAACCCATAACTACAAGCCCCAGCGTCCTGCGCGCCATGAGCACGCAGAGCGCTGAGGAAACCGGCGCCCGAAAAATGAAAAAGAAAAACAACTCACAGCCAAGCACACACCAGCCGACTTTCTTTCCCTCACCCACGGCGCCTGAAGCTCCCGACTGGAGTTTCCCCTTTAATATCAGTGGGTGGGGGTTGCGATCCCCCTCTCCGCTGGCTACCCTAGGGTTGGGAGGTTTGTGGGGACAAAAGGGATATATTGCCCCAACCCTTCTGGACCCACAGGAACAGGCAGAGTGGATCAATCCCCCACCCCCCCTCCTTAAAACAACTCCGTCTTTTCTTCTCTTTAAAAACGGACTTCTTTTAAGGAGGGGTGGGGGTGGGGATTCCATCCAGTCTGCCTGATCTTTTGGTTCCAGAAGTGTGGGGGCAATATTCCCCTTTTCTCCCCACAAACCTCCCAACCCTAGGGTAGCCAGCGGAGAGGGGGATCACAACCCACACCCACTGATATTAAAGGGGAAACCCGATCTACTTTCACGACTCCACACAAACAAAGCACCATAATACACTAAAGCCCCCCTCCCCACCACCTAGCCCACCCTTCCTAACCCCCAATGACCATGCCCCCCTCCCCACCACCGAGCCCACCCTTCCTAACCCCAACAACCACGCCCCCCCTCCCCACAACCTAGCCCACCCTTCCTAACCCCCAACGAAAAACAACTCACTGCCTCAGAGCCAAGCAAACACCAGCTGGCTTTCTTTCCCTCACCCACGGCGCCTGAAGGTCCCGACTGGAGTTTCCCCTTTAACATCAGTGGGTGGGGGTTGTGATCCCCCTCTCCGCTGGCTACCCTAGGGTTGGGAGGTTTGTGGGGACAAAAGGGGTATCCCCCCAACCCTTCTGGACCCACAGGAACAGGCACAGTGGATCGATCCCCCACCCCCCTCCTTAAAACAACTCCGTCTTTTCTTCTCTTTAAAAACGGACTTCTTTTAAGGAGGGGGGGTGGGGATTCCATCCAGTCTGCCTGATCTTTTGGTTCCAGAAGTGTGGGGGCAATATTCCCCTTTTCTCCCCACAAACCTCCCAACCCTAGGGTAGCCAGCGGAGAGGGGGGTCACAACCCCCACCCACTGATATTAAAGGGGAAACCCGATCTACTTTCACAACTTCACACAATCAAAGCACCATAACACACTAAAGCCACCCTCCCCACCACCGAGCCCACCCTTCCTAACCCCAACGACCACGCCCCCTCTAGCCCACCCTTCCTAACCCCCAACAACCATGCCCCCCTCCCCACTACCTAACCCACCCTTCCTAACCCCCAACGACCATGCCCCTCTCCCCACCACCTAGCCCACCCTTCCTAACCCCCAATGACCACGTCCCTTCCCCACCACCAAATAAATAAATAATTTTATAAAAAATTACTAAAAACAGTCAAACACATCCAAAAATACACAAAAACAAAAACACCAAAAACAATATGAAGTAAACAAAGACACAATCAAAAACAAAACAAACAGACAAAAAATACAAATTCCAACCCCCCCCGCCCACACACACACACACAAAACAAAGAAAACAAGCAAACTTACCAAAGGATGTGCTACCTCCACCAGGACTGAAAAACAAATGAATAAAGAAAGAGACTACTTACCAGAAGAAGCTCCACCCAGAGGCCAGGAGAGAAAAAAAAGTCAAAATACAATAACCCCTACCAGCACCACCTGCTGGCCACAATAGTAAAAACAATTCAAAAACACACAACAGCATAACACAAATTCACAATTTTACACAAAAGGTCACACCAATAAAAACAAGTAAAAAAAATTACACTAAAACATATGTCAATAAAATACAATAGAAACTTTTAAAAATCCTGTGCTGAGTTATAACTCAAATTTAAACTCTAAACATCTAAACACATTTTAAAAACATTGAATGTAAAAAACATTTACTTTTACATTATTAAAATTATGACCTACGGTACAACTAATTAAAAAAATTCAAAAAACTAAAACATTATTCACTTACATAAAACAATTTGAAAAAATTATATCATACTTTCTTCTTTTATTAATCCTAAAAAAAACCCAAAAAAGCAGATCCCAGTTAATAACAGGCAAGCCAAAAATGTTTTACATAAATAAACATTTAGAAATTTAAAATTACAGACTAAGCAATTTTTAAAAAACATTAACACAATTTAACCTTCCAACACAATTTAAAACTATTGCAAAAATAAAATTGGTTCATTTTTTATAAAAACACACGGGGGGAAAAGCCCGGCAATGCCGGGCAACCCTTGCTAGTATTTTAAAAGGAAAGGCTAAGATTTAATCATTGCTTTTCCAATCTTATTATCTATAGGATCTCTTGCCCAAAATTAATCATTAACTTTCTTAGGGAGGAACCATATTTTACTTGTTATAGTTCCTTCTGTCTCCTGTATTGTTGAAAATAAAAATACTTATTGGTCTTCTAATGTTACTTATAGAGATTGTTCTTGTTCCATTTAAATGTACTAACAATTTAGGAAATCAGGATAGGAAGAAATATAGGATACTACTGTATTAAAATTTACAGATTGCAGCTTACTTGAACTACCAAGTAGGTCGGTAGTTATCAAGGATAGTGTTATAGGTTTCTTTTTAAAAAAGTAATGATGGAGAATTTGCTGATATGATCACTGTGGCAAAAGTTACAAGATGCTGCACAAAATAATATTATCATTTTTCTCTTCTGCCAACCTCTGCTCAATAATAAAATATGATCATTGGGTTGCAAATGCGGTAGAATACTTCTAAATAAAAGAATCCTAATATTGTCAGCCAGAATATGTTGTGCAGTTATTCTAGTAAAGGTAAAGGTCACCCTTGCTTGAAAGCCAGTCAGTGCTCATCTCTGTTTCATAGCAGAAGAGCCAGCGCTGTCTGCTTCTGCAGATGCTTCCATGGTCATATGGCAGGTATGACTAGACACCGGAGTTCACGAAACGCTGTTTACCTTCCCACAGAAGTGGTCCCTATTATTCTGTTACTCTATTCTTTTTTTTAAAAAAAAGGTCTGTGATAGATAGGAGATAAAAAAATGTAGGAAAACACTGATTTCTTAGCAAGTGAATGGCATCTTCTACATTCATTCAGACAGTTACAAAGTAAGTCTTGTCTGGAAGCTCTTGAGAGTTACTTTTGTAACAGGGATGGGTAACCTTGATGGTTCCAAGAACCAATCCTGTGAGGCCCTTCAGTATCTGCACTGCTTGCTGAAAATGATACCAAAGAGCAAGGTATGAAATTCTACTTCATCCTTTGAAAAATGAGTGTTTGGTAGGATCAAACAATTCAGAAGGCCCTGAGGACTATTTAAAACAGGGGTGCCCATAATATGGCTCACAGGCCGGGTCCGGCCTGCACCGGCCCACAGGCTAGGTCTGGCTGCACCGGCCCACGCTGTTCCCATAAGCATTTTGTGCATGCATGGGCGCATTTAATTTCTGCTTCCAGTGGGAGGAACCACATGACTGGTCCGCTCAACCATGTGACCGGCCCATAGTCTGAAAAAATTGGCCACCTCTGATTTAAAAGGTGAATTGCCATAGAAGCTTCTAGGAGTTGCAATTTACCTATTTTGCTGGAAAAACAGGGTGCTGGGGGTCAGAAGAAAATGTGGGGGGTTATATGAGACCTTAGAGCTGTTTTTATCTATAACTGAGGTAGAAAATGTGTGATCTAACTGCATTATGCAGCCTTTGGCGTTTTCCAACTCTCCAGATGCTGAATTCCATTTTGCTTTCTGGATTATCCCTGTATGAATACTTTCTCTTTTCACTCGGTGGGGTCTGTCTATCTGTCTCTCTCTCTCTCACACACACACAAACATTTGCATTTGTTGTACAAATATTAGTCAAGCGTTTGAATAATGCTTTAAGAGATAAGTCCTACTGCTCTTCTAATTCTTCTATTTGTGGAAGTGTGAGAGTCTGGGAATTTGTCAAAGCTAAATAAACTTGGAATGGGTTAAAAGTCTTCTATGTAAAGCACACAGCTGACTTAACTCTCCAAGCCAAAGAAGATTCTAGGTTCTTTTTGCTAAAATACCAAGAGTTATCCAACAATATTTATTTATGACCCTGCATCATTTACTATTTCTTGTCTTACAGATCTACACCCTGTACATTGTTTATTTATGTGAAGGAAGAATGGTTAGTTTTGTCCATTGATTTTATTACATGCATGACTCTTGACATATATGGTATATTGGTACAGCAATAACAAAGCATATACAGTGGTACCTCGCATATTCTGAAGAATACCAAACAGTTGAATCAGTAACTTTTACATTTAAAGCATCATAGTTTCTCCAGTAAGGAAAACCTTTTAGTAACAGAATGGCTTAAAAGGGGTTAATTTCCCTGTGTGGCTTATCAGAAAATGGAGGGGGGGGGCACCTCTGTCTTTTTGCCAAGATCTCCAGTGGCAAGACAGGAAAGAAGCAGCACTTTTAAGAGACTCATGGAAGTTTAACTGTAATCTTATTTCAAATACGATAGCAGAAAACATCAAAACTTATTTCAAGTGAAAAGAAATGAGGAGAACAAAATATATTAAGATGCTGAACTTATGAAACAGAATGGAACAATGCCTGATGTCTGCCTGACAGTGTTTCTGAGTATTTTCCGGCGTATAAGGTGACTGGGCGTATAAGACGACCCCCAACTTTTCTAGTTAAAATGTAGAGTTTGCAATATACTCGCCGTATAAGACTACCCCTCTTCCAACGGCGGCGTCTTCGGAGCCTCCCAGCCGGGGACGGCTCCCTTTATCTCCCTGTCGGTGGAGAGGGTGGGGAGAGAGCGGCTGCGGTGGCAGCAGCGTCTTCGGGGCCTCCCTTTATCTCCCCGCTGGTGGAGGGAGCGGGAAGAGCGCAGCTGCGGTGGATGGCTTTCCCCGCCACTCAGCTGGTCCTCCTCACCCCCCAGCTGGGGGTGGTGGTCTCCGGGCGGCCCCTGGCTCTGGAGTACCCGGCGTATAAGACGACCCCAGACTTTGGCACAGATTTTTTGGGGTTAAAAAGTCGTCTTATACGCCGGAAAATATGGGTAGATCAAATTACAAAGCATGGTAAAATTAAGCAGACTTATCATGATGTGGCAGAGTTATGTGAAGGCCCACTCCCCCAGACAAATGAACACATCCCCTTTTTTATAGCAAATGTGACCTCAAAATTCCTCTGTTGGTTAGAGAGTGTTCGCTAGGGAAGGTGTGCGTTCTGTAACCGAATGTTTGCAGAACTTTTCAATGCTTGGTAGAATCATGGAGTATCTTTCATAAAGAAAACAGGAAACTGGCTACAGAAAGCTCCATTTTAAATCCCATTTTGAGACTTAATTTTGTGTCTAAATCTTTGCTTGATTATAAATGGGGTATTTCAGGTCAAAGTTATATAAGGTATAATTATACCTGACAAAAGCTCTTAAGAAAGATAAAGAATATTTCACAGTCTAGTTTCTCCTTTTTTTCATCCAGTAATTTAATGTGAAGTTTAAAATTGTCATTCCTAGAGTAAAAGGCACCTTTTCCATTTGGAAAGAAATAGTCCTTCAATATCCCTTCAATATCCTTCAATTTTTTGAGAGTGTCAACAAGCATGTGGATAAGGGGGATCCAGTTGACATTGTTTATCTGGACTTTCAGAAGGCTTTTGACAAGGTCCCATACCAAAGGCTCTTGAATAAACTTACCAGTCATGGAATAAAGGGACAGGTCTTGTCCTGGATCAGCAACTGGCTAAGGGACAGGAAACAGAGGATAGCACTAAATGGACACTTCTCCAAGTGGAGGGAAGTAAAGAGTGGGGTCCCCCAAGGTTCAGTACTGGGACCCCTGCTTTTCAACCTCTTCATAAATGATCTAGAGGTAGGAGTAAAAAGCAAGGTAGCCAAATTTGCTGACGACACTAAATTATACAGGGTAGTGAAAACTGTGAGAGATTGTGAGGAGCTCCAGAGGGATCTCTTGACACTGGGGGAGTGGGCAAAACAGTGGCAAATGAGCTTCAACATTAGTAAGTGCAGAGTGATACATGTTGGGGCAAAAAAACCCCAATTACATTTATAAACTGATGGGGTCTGAACTCTCTGCGACAAACCAGGAAAGGGACCTTGGTGTCCTGGTGGACAGCTCAATGAAGGTGTCAACCCAGTGTGCCTCAGCAGTGAAAAAAGCAAACTCAATGTTAGGGATAGAAGAATATAGGGAGTACCTTGGTTCAAATTTGACAGGTGCTCCTCCCCTTTAGGTTCAGTCTTTTGTGCTCCTCCCCCCCTCCCCTCCTTCCCCCTCCCCTCCCCTTCTCCCTCCCCCTCCCCCCTCTTTTTGGGGTTCAGTCCTTAGACTATTTTGCCCCTGTTTTGGGGTGCAGTCTGGGGACCCCAATTTAGGGATGCACCCCAAAATCTGTTTGTTTGCAGGGCACATAGCAGGAGTTAAGGGTTTTATATATTTTATTTATTAATCTGAAAGAGAAATACAATAAAAAGAATTAGGCATAGGGCTCCGTGTGTGAGCATCGGCCCTTGTGCTTGGAGTTCTGCGGCTGACTGATGCTCTCATCTGTGAGAAGCTCTCTTAAAGCTCTCTTATAAGGCCCCGCCCACAACTACGTGGCCAACGCTGATTGGCTAGACCCCTCCCACAGGGGGGATGGTGCTTGGGGTGGAGATGCGGGGTGCGGATTGGTCCGAGGGTCTCCTACCCACTGGATGTACCAATGAGCATTGTAGAGCCAGGGGAACGCCCCCCCCCATAGCTATATGAAGGGACCATGGGGCATTGGTGCACTGTATCTCTGGCCTGCCAAAGGTATCAGCTGCACAGCCATGGAATCACCAGACATGTCGGCTTATGGAGATGCAACGCCCCTGCTCCAGGGCTTGGGAAATGAGGGCGACCCACCAGTGATAAAGCGCAAGGTTCTGAAAAGACAATATGGCATAGACACCGAAGATGGAACCGTTTACCCTGTGATTAAGCGCTTGTTTCCAGCTCTATATGAAAATGATGATGATGGGGGACAGGAGAAGAGTTCAGGGTCTCCACAGGATGTTTCTGAGAATGAAGCAAAAGAATTATGCAAGGTATGTATGTAGTATCATGGGGGGGGGGGAAAGGGGGGTTAGAAAGAGGCTGGGGGGGTGGCTGGATGGTGAAGCAGGGAGGAGAGTCACTATTTGATATTTTGTATTTATTTTTAAATGGACTGTTCATTTCATTTTCAGGCTGAAGCAAAGGAGGAAGAGTCCTGCCAGTGTGAATCTCTATGTCCACAGTTTGAAAATGCAACTGAAAAACCACCACCACATATTCAATTGAATGACTACCTTCAGTTAAGCATTAAACCTGAAGATTTGGTACATCCCAAGAAGGTGAAATCTGCAATGAACTCAGTTGTTAGAATTGTGATGTTTTCAAGTATAGACTTCTGCCTCAAAGAAATATTGTTTTCGAGATGTGAGGGGTGTGTTTTAGACCTGGGTAATCAAGAGGGACACATGTGCCTTTATTGGACAAAAGACTATACAAATTCTATTCTAAAAGCTGTTGCAAAAAAGTTGCAAATGGAAAAAATTCTGCACATGATCTGTATTTTTGCGACTGCCCTAAAATGTCTGTCGCTAAGAACGGAACATCTTATAAGAGCTGTTAAAATTCAGAATACAGTAGCGATGGCCAAGGATCCCCAGGCTGCCTTTAGTCAAATAATTAAGCATGACAATAAAGAGTGGTTAGCTTATGGACAGCGCTTGATAAAAAAACAATCACATCAGTTTTATATGAATATATGCAATACATGTGAAAAGAGCCATTTTCCCTGCAGTTTTTTAAAAAGAAACTAATAAGTGGATTGCATGTAAGACAGGCTGATGTAAAGCCTATGTATTCCATACATATAAGTCAATAAATGATGAACAAAGCTATATTGGGTGGTGTGTATTTTTTGGATAATAAGGGCATTCCAACATTTCCATTCTCTGGTTCTTAGATATTTTTCATTTCCCCAGGGCAATGCTGATTGGTTAGGCAACACTTCTCCAGCAGGGGAATGGTGCTTAGGGGTGGAGATGCGGGGTGCGGATTGGTCCGAGTGCCTCCTACCCCCTGGATGTACCAATGAGCATTGTAGAGCCGGGGGAACGCCCCCTTCTCCACCACTATATGAAGCGGCATTATGAGGGATGCCCCACTCTTTCTCTGCCCGGGTATCAGGGTAACACCTCTTTAGCCAGGGAATCTTCAGCCATGCGTGCTTATGGAGAAACACCTCTTAGCTGGCCCCAGGATATTGGGGACAGAATAGATGATGTCCCACTTCAAGTTGGAGTGAGACCTAAAGCAAAGCCTATAAAGAGACGCTGGGTAAAATATGATGCAGTTATTGAGCGGCTGCGTGACATGTATGAAACTGCTACAAAGATGATAATTGAAAGGCAGGTTTATGGTTCCCTTGAAAATTTCAGACTTGAGATGGAAAAATGGATTGCTGACAGTCAACCCCATGGTCATCAGCAAATGGAAGTCCCTCCTAAAGACAGCAGCTATGAAGCAGAGATTTCAATCAGTGAGGGTGAAGATCCAAGCAGTGGGGGTGAAGATATCCTGAATGAAGCAATATGCTCCCCAAACTGTGAATCAGAGGCAGAGGAGAACATTTATGAAGAAATGAAGCCAACCACTCTGTTTCCGATAAAAAGCAAAGCAGAGGGGAAGAAAGAAGCTGTCTATCTACCGCTGTATTCCAGTACCCCTGTAAGTAAGTATTGGATTGAGGTACAAGGGTGTGTGTGTGATGATTAAAAATAGAGCCAGTTTCATTTGATATATTATATACTAAGAGTGATGTCACTTCTTATGCTTTTTAGCAGAAAAAGAATGAGGAAGAGGCTCCAACCGGGATAAAGGTTGACACTTCAGCTTCAAGAGGCTGCTTTTCGTGTGTGTGTGTAAATGTAGCCCGGTCTGAAGGTGAAGAGACAGACGATGAAGAGACAAACAACATATTTTAAATGCATTGTGTGTACCAATAAAATACTAAGTTGTACCAAATTGGTTTTATTAGAGTCTTTTGTTCAGGAGCATAATGGTTTCACATAGTGATTTACTGAAAAGGCTATATTACAATCCGGGGGTAGCAGGGAGTTTTGGAGGAGTGGAATCCCTCTTTCGAGAGGCTTCAAAGCACAGCAAAACTCTAACTAGAAGACACGTTGAAGATTGGCTCAGAGATCAAGATGCATACACTTTGCACAGGCCTGCAAGAATCCACTTCAGAAGAAATAAAACAGTTGTTTCAGATGTGGATGCACAATGGCAAGCTGATCTGGTTGATATGCAGCATTTGCAGAAGCACAATAAGGGCTATAAATATATTTTAACAGTAGTGGACATTTTGTCTAAATATGCATGGGCAGTAGTCTTGAAGGACAAGACAGGGACTGAAGTTTTTAAAGCTTTCAAGGCCATTTTTAGGGAGGGAAGGGTTCCCCGTAAGTTACAAACAGATAGAGGATCTGAATTTTTAAATAAGAAAGTGAGGCAGTTGTTCATGCAGCATGAAATCAAGCATTTTGTTACCCATAGTGAAGTCAAGGCAGCAGTTGTGGAAAGATTCAACCGTACTCTAAAGTCACGAATGTGGAGATATTTCACAGCCAACAATACCTATCGGTATATAGATGTCTTGCCTGAGCTCATTAAAAGCTATAATGCTAGTTTTCACAGAACTATACAGGCACGCCCTATGGACATTAATTCTTCTAACTCTCTAAGAGTATGGCGAACAGTTTATGGACCTTATTTTAAAATAAAAGAACAAGGAGTGGCCTTTAGGAAAGGTGATCATGTTAGGATATCAAAAAGTAAAGGCCTCTTTGAAAAAAGCTATGAAGGAACATATTCCCAGGAAATTTTCATAGTTGACAAAGTTCTCAGAAGTGGAAAGAGGGCAGTATTTCAGCTGAAAGATTATGATGGGGAGTTAATACAGGGGAGATTCTATACTGAGGAATTACAGAAAGTGAATTATTGCGACAACAGGGTGTTTCACATTGAAAAAATTTTAACCACAGAAACACGGGGAAATAAAAAATACCATAAGGTCAAATGGGCCGGGTGGCCTCATAAATTTTCAAGCTGGGTAGCGGCCAAGGACATTATTGAATTGAGTAGCGGCAAGAGGTGAGCAATATGGATGGTGGAGGATTTTACATCACGCTCCCCAGCAATGCAAGTATGGAGATTTTCCCCAGAAATACAAATGCAAACTTTACAACGCTGCTGCCCCGTCCTTTAGATTTGAAGGGGGTTTGGGAAGTTGGTCTTGCGGAGATACAGTACCCTCGTAGTTGGCACATAATCCCGAAAAATGCCAGGTTTTCTCTTTCTCACGGTGTAAATAAGTGGACATTCCAACTGCACAAAGGATATTACAAGGACATGGAAGATGTTGTGGAAAATATGAATAACCTTATAAAAACTGTCATAGACCCATCAAACTTCCATATGGTCTATGACCCAATAATGGGTAAAATTAGATTTTCAGTTCCTGGAATTTACAACTTTTCAGCCAGCAAGGAGTTAGCCTACATTGTGGGGGTACCCCCAGAAGAGCCCGTCAAAAAAATAACTCGTGCTTCAGACATTACTGGAGGTTTCAGCTCTCTGTATGTATACACCGATATAATAGAACATCAGATTGTGGGAGATTCCTCCGTGCCACTGTTACGGTGCATTCCTGTCAGAGGGAAAGCCCTTGAAGGTGTTACTGTTACCTATGACAAGCCCCAATACATGCTGATGAGTAAGAATCACATTGACACAATAAGCATTGAAATAAAGACGGATCAGAACCATCACGTGCCATTCACTGTAGGGAAGGTGGTCGTGAGGTTGCATATTCGTCCTAGAAAAGCCTGTGCATAGAGAAAAAGAGAAAGGAAAATGGTTGTGTTAAAAGATTATGGAGATGTCAATGTTTATAGGGCGTACTATAATAACCAGGCAGGAAATGGCTTATCAGGTTTCCATGGAGCCCCCAATATGTATGGAAATGGGTTTGGGGGTATTTTTAGAGGACTCTTACGAAGAGCCGTCCCTCTTTTAAGGAGAGGTCTAGAATTTATTAAGCCCCATGTTAAGACAGCTGCACATAACATTGCTGGAGAGGTAATAGGGCATGTTATGAAAAAATTGGGCCCTCAGGAGGGATCAGGGATGGCATACTTAAAAAGAAAGGGAGGAGTTAAGCGAAAAGCTTATTTTCGCCGCACTGGGCCTCCCAAGCCTTTAAAAGCAGCTGGAGGGCAATGTAAAAACCCACAGAAGCTCAGGAAGAGAAAGAAGAAAGGAGCACCTAAGAGAAAGGTTGTGAAGAGAGCCCGGAGTGATATATTTTAAAATGGCCTTCATTCACGCCTCTTCTGAAGAATGTACCAAATCTGAACTGGATCTTTTTCAACTATCGCCAACACAAACCAGTGTTGAAAGCAGTATGTACATTGAAGTACCCCCACTGTCGGCCCTTACACCAAACGCTCCGCTTGAATTTTACATAACCGGCAGTAGTGAGGATTATATTGATTTAAACAATACATTGCTCTATATAGGCTGTAAGATCACAAAAGCTGATGATTCAAACATTGCTGCTGATGCAAAGGTCGCCTTAGTAAACTACCCCATCGCATCGCTGTTTAGCCAACTGGATGTTGTTCTGGGAGATAGATTGATTACTCAATCGAATAATCTTTATCCATACAGAGCCATGCTAGAACTGATTCTGAACTATGGGGGTGATACCCTGCACACACAGTTTACAGCTGGTGGATTTTATAAAGATGGTCACATGGATATGGAAAACACCCTCATAACAGCGGCTGGAAATCCAGGATTTAAACTAAGAGCGCAGCATACAGCAAGCAGTCGGAAATGGGATCTGATGGGGCCCCTGCATAGTGATCTATTTTTTCAGGAGAAAATGCTGCTGAATGGCGTAGACATTAAAATTAAGCTTATACGCAGCAAAGATGCCTTTTGTGTGATGAGTGGAGATGCTAATGAGCATTACAGGGTGAATATTTTAAATGCGTCTCTCTTTGTGAAGAGGGTGAAGGTTGCTCCAGGTGTGCGTCTGGGACACTCAGAAGCCCTTCTCACCTCTAATGCAAAATACCCCATTGAACGTGTTGGAATGAAAGTGTTTAGCATTCCAGCTGGCAGCTTAGTGTGCAACCAAGAAAACTTGTTTCTGGGGCAGCTGCCCAAGCAGCTAATCATTGGATTTGTTGACAATACCTCTTTCAGTGGAGACTACAGCAGAAACCCTTTCAATTTCAAACACTACAATGTTAATTTTGTAGCATTATATGTTGATGGGGTTCAAGTTCCAGCTAAGCCTCTACAGCCTGATTATGCAAATGGACTCAGTGTCAGAGAGTATATGCAACTGGTTCAGGTGTCAGGAAAGGAAATGAAGGACCGACCCCTTTTGATCAATCGCAAGGAGTTTAATCATGGATATACTTTATACGCCTTTGACCTAAGTCCTGATCAGAGCTGCACTGACCATTATTCCCTGATCAAAACAGGAAATCTCAGGGCTGAGATCCGTTTTGCTCAAGCCCTCCCAGAGACTATTAATATGATCTTATACGGGGTATTTGACAATGTGATTGAAATTAGTCATAGCAGAAACATCCTGTTTGATTACATGTAAAGATGAACACCCTTCAGCTATCAAACTTATTATATCAGAATAAGAGCTTTCTAGGCGTCTACCCCTGTGATCTGCTACCAAGGGCATTCATTGACAAAAGACCTGCAGGAATAGTGGTGAACACCCATCCTCAGGCTCTGCCTGGTGAACACTGGATAGCTATCTACTTACCAGCTATCGGCCCTGGGGAATTTTTTGATTCATACGGGCTAGCTCCTGATAACCCGCTCATTCCTAAAGCCATTATGGACTTTTTGTTGCAACAGAGTGAAGAGATAAGATTCCAGCAGTCCCAAATACAGCACCCACTTTCAATTACATGTGGCTACCACTGTGTATTCTTTTTACAGAATCGCACAAGGGGCTTAACTTTTGATCAGATTTTAAAGTTATATTCTGAAGATGTTTCCCGAAATGATTGCATGGTTGTACGTTTTGTTAAGGAAAGAAAAATTAATGAACTTTACCACCCCTGTTCCTTCTTTCAGCAGGTTCAGACATGCCAACCTTTATGTAAAACCCAAATGAAATTTTGAGCATAACAAAATAAAGAGAGATTTGGTTGATTTATATGTCTCATATTTATTGATATATTTATTGATATATTTATTGATATGCTTTAGAAAGTGAGCCAGTCTATTTTTGGTATGGGATTACTTGAAGGGGCTATAGGAAGATCCGTCATGCGTATCCACTCAGGGCTGTCCATACGTTTCAGGCGACGAGGCATTGGTGGTGGATAAGAAGGAAGAGGCACTTTTAATTTTTCCAATTGCTCTCTGGTGCTTGAATTCCCCACAATAGATGAAGGCATATTTAGTTCGGCCATAGCTTTCAGAAAAACATCCCAGCCCTTAGGTCTCCTCTTAGCAGACATAGTATTAGGTTGAGTGACCCCTTTGACCAGATCCATGATGTTCGTCCCCGGTAAGACCTCTCCCCGGTATAGGAATGTTCCTCTGTCATCCCATGAAGAAATGTCCTTATGTTGTTTTAACTTACTTAGCAATAACTCTGCCTTTTTCTTATATCTATTGGGGATGCCCTCTAAAATTTCTTGAGCAACATCTCTTTCATCAGGAGAGCTTGGTGGGGGTGGGGGTGTTGGAGATGGAAGGGGAAGTAAAGTTGCTTTCTCCACCTCAGGCTGTCTGCTCAAAGATAAAAACCTCTGTAGCACAGCAGTGTAAAGTTTTGCCTTTTCATACTCAGACAAGTCTGATCTGAAAAGAATTTCTTTCATATCAGAATCCAGCCGTCTCATTGTACTGGTTCGAATATTTTCTGGCACTTCTTCTAACTGCCTACTAGAAACCAGGTACATTTTTTCAGCAAATTCCATTTTGTTTCTTTTTTACCTAGCAAAGAGGCTGGTAAGGAGGGGGATAGCAAAACTGAGTAATGGAGCAAGAAATCCTCCTGACTGCTTGATAATATGTCTTTTCCTCTTCAGCGAAATTTTTTTATTCCCCAGTTGCTTGATGATAGAGCTATTCTTTTTTAATATACCCACTTGTGATGGTTTCAAAGGAATATTGCCTTTTAAGGTGTTAAGAGCTATCTCAGCAATAGCTGATATAAGATCATCAGAGGCTGAACACAAAATACTCCTTCGCTGCTGGGGACTGGCTTTAACAAGTATTTTCAGAAGGGCCAAGTTTCTCTTTACCTTGTGTGACATGCTGCCGCTTGTTGCACGGTGGTAGAAATTAGTTTGGTTGTAGATAATCACTTCCTTTTATAACTACCCGAAGGCTTTTTCATAGTGTATGCAGAAGGAAGATCCGGAGGGAAAACTCCTGTTCGTAGTCTGTATGCTTCAGGCGTTGTTGCATTTAAATCAACCAGGAGATACCCATAAGGTTTTAAGGTTGCATCATTAAAGACCTCCAAAAAGAATTTTGCATTCCTAGGGTACATTTGGCGAGCCAGAATTTCTATTTGTGATTTATCTCTCGGATTTTTAAAGAGAACCATATATTTAGCATTAAGACTAATTGTCCGGCTCTGCTTTCCCTGACAGAATAAATTTTGAACAATGTACATGATACTTAGGTTTCTGTGATGTACGTACTTGGTAAATGCTTTCTGAATTTCATCACTATGGCAAGCAGACTCCATAAGATCATCCAGAATCAAAAGGTTAACTTTATTGGTTGGAAGTATATCAGCGTCATCAAGGGTAGGGGGCATGCCTTCAATAAAACGTATAAAAGAATATCTAGACATCAAGTCTTTATAAAGTGGTTGCCAACAACTGTAGCACCATACAACATTCTCAGGCATAATGGAAAGCAACCGTTCAGCATTTTGTAGTACTTGCTTTATAAAATAACTTTTCCCACAGTTGCTAGGGCCTGCGAGAATCATTGAGAAAGGATGTTGCCAACGAATATCCATATTTCAGTATTTCAGTATCCATAGGGTAGAGTTTTAAAACCATCTACAATCACGCGCTTGTCATAAACAACTCTTTGAGTCTTCCTAAGGGTCTTTGTTTCTACACAGAACTGCTTTTTGTTTCTAACAATACCATTTTGCTGTATCACTATTTCACGAGGCTGGTGCCTATTAGAGACATAAGAAAAGACCATATCTTTTAAACTATCAAAATGTATCTTCTCACTATTTGCAGCATTCAATGTAATTCCTTTTACCTTCATACACACCGATTTATCAGAAAGTCTGTAGGTGTAACTTTTAGGACCAGACGCCACATACTCTGTAATATGCTGTTCTGGCGATAGCTCGCTCGTAAGATCCCCCAGATAATCCCCAAGCGGCGGCTGCCAGGATTTTTCATCACTTATAAATATTACAGAATCTGTGTCATGGTAAAAGCATCTTTCTCCAAGCTTATCAAGCAAACTATACAATTCTAAACGGGCATAAGCAGTAGTGAAGGCTGCAATGAAGACATTGGTGTTCCTGGGGGGAACTATACGATTTGCCCCATGTTTCCAAGATACACAGATTGCTTCCTCATTAATAAAATCAAATGAGGATACTTGGTATTTCTCTGAAAATACAAGTTGAAAGAGATAATCGGGGTCTCTCACAATTTCAGTGTTACCCTGATTAGTCCTCTGAGCAAATTTTCCCCACAGGGAGTTCAGAAACAGTTTAGCAATTTGGCGCTTTGCCGGATTCTTACATATCTGATTAGGGTCTAGCTCTATTCCCTCTCTTTCACGATATGCTGCAATATACTGCTTTTGGTCATCGCTACTGACACACCACTCAGGATAGCCAGAAGCCTCTTGTTTTTGGCGAAGGTGCATTTTAATGTACTCTGTAAACAGGGTGTCAGACTTGCTTTCAAAATGCCAGACTTCAAAAATTTTAACTAGCCGGTATCCTTTTCTTAAGGCCACATTTAACTCAACAGTACACCATACCCCTTCTAGAGCCCGTTCCTCATCACTGTGGATACACGGCTCTAGTTGCCTGCTCTCCGCACATGTTCGACATAGAGGAAACATCAGCTTCCCCCCGACCCTAACTGGTAGCACAGGAAAGAAAAGTCCCCTGGGAGGGTATACTTTAACTTTGACTAGC
Source organism: Bradypodion pumilum (assembly GCA_035047305.1). NCBI lineage: Eukaryota > Metazoa > Chordata > Lepidosauria > Squamata > Chamaeleonidae > Bradypodion > Bradypodion pumilum. The sequence goes on along the minus strand of JAWDJD010000003.1, from coordinate 225,788,974 downwards.
CCAAAATAGCTTTCAAGTTCTTCAAAATCCCTAAATATTATTTTAGGATGGCCTATTGGGTAAGTTTTTGTTTTATTGACAAAAGGATAGAGGCTGGTGAAATCATAATAATGTATCTGCTCTGTGGGCTTTGGCTTGTAGTAGAGGCAAATGGCATTAGTACGCCCCCCATAAAGGGCTTCTCTCGGAGCTAAAGGCTCGGGAATTTGAGTTGAGGCAAGAAACCTTTGAAGAGCGAGGTCTGTCTTCTTTTGATGCACCCATCCATGCTCCCAAATGGTTCTTACCTCAAGGCCACAACTTTTCAAAAACTGCTTTTTCCTTTGAGTAGCATTGTATAAATACTCAAAGGATGTCCCAGTCATTTCATTTCTATCTGAAAGGTCATAACATTGAATACATCCATGAAAAAAACAACCGTTCATCTCCCAAGCAATTTTCTTATCACCTACCTCTGCATATCCATCTAAAAAATAAGAGCCAACCTGCACTTCACCTCCATTTAAGGCGTGACGAATCCTGATGTTTTCTGTATGCTCAATGTATAGCAGCCATTGAATTGAAGCGGTTGAAAATCTTTTTACCTGGTGGTTATAATCATCTGGGGGAGGTATAGCAATTGTGTAAGGCTTAAGGAAGCAAAAACGGTACATTTGTAGACAAACACTGGCTAAAGTGAGATATTGAAAGGGGTCTATAGCTGTTACCTGTGTTTTAGACCCATTCTCTCCATCATCTATTGAAATCTCAGATTTTGTCATTGACATGATCTCATGTCTGTACCTGGTGCAAGCCTTCATTAAGATGTTAACATCTTGTTTACAATAATAGTTCAGTTCTTTTTGTAAATCAAAGGTTTTTGTCTTGTTCTCTTTATACCATTTTAAAAAATCAGATCTGTCTTTAGGCAACATTTGGTCTATGCCATAGAATTCTACAGATGGCATAGGCCCTATGTAATTTTGATTTTCAGACCTGTTAAAAAAATGTGGAAAGTATCCTTTGGTACCTTCAAACCCTAATGCCTTTGGAAGTTTGGAAAGAGCCATGGGAAGGTGATTGAGTGAATCAATAAATCTTATATTTAGACTTTTCACGGTAACAGACATCAGCTTTCCCCCTTGAGTTATTAGTTCAGGGTCAAGCTTTTGTTTGATGAGCTCCCTTACAACAAAGTAGGAGTCATATGATTTGGCATTATGAGCTATGAATGTACAGTGTTTGAATGCTGCACTTTTTGTCATTGCCTGTACAAATTCTGAAAGGCAGTTTTCACCTCTGAATGTCCATTTTTTCCCAGCTTGTGACCAGTCTTTTTTAGGTTTAAACATATCATGAGTTTCCCTCTCCAGTGATTGAGCATGAATAAAATTGGGAACATGTATCCCCGTCTCTTGCATACACTCAAAGTCATAAAAAATTATCTTAGCACTAATAGGCATTCTTTCAGGTTTTTGCATAAAGCACGTGTGTGTTGTTTTAGTATAAATGCGCTCCCTGCACACTTTACAGCGGCGCCCAGGGCACTTCTTGCCTGAATGGTCCAATCCTACATAAGCGTAACAACCAGCACACCATTCCCGGGGCTGACACGACCCTTCATTCTCTAAAGCCATGTTCAAGTGCCTATGTAGGCAGATCTGAGATCTAGCCTGTATTTTACATATATCACAGTATTGAGGAGGATTATTATCATATTCACAGTCTGCAGTTTTGCAAGATCTACACATATACATACAATTGTGATCATGACTATAAAGAGCATGACAGAGGCTGCAGTAATTTCGAGCTCCGAAGAAACCCTGTATATTTTTTACCCCATAATAATGACTGTTATGGAGAAGCATGAAATATGTTTTAGCAAATCTAGCTTCCTGGCTTTTAAACAGAGCCCATCCTTTCTCAGACCACCAAGCCACCTGAATATTAACTTGTAAATGGTTTTCAACCTGGGGAATATCAGCAAATGATACCGCCTTCTGTATAGACCACCCTAATTCATCATGTAGTTTCTTGGCAGCCCTGAGCAATTTAGCATCTGTAGGATCATCCAGAGCCATAGCTCCTAAAAGGCCCGCTCCAAAACAAAGGTTATTGTTTGGATTATTAAAGTCTATTAAAAACCGCCTTTTTTTATTTATGATTGCAGCATCTGGTATAGATTTTAACTGTCTCCTGACCCCTCCTCTGGGAGGCTTGATGATGGTAACCACTAAACGTAAACTGGTATCTCCGCAAATCTCTGCTTTACTTTGCATGAGACTCTCAACATAATCTAGGAAATTGTCAGCATTAAAATCATCCCTTGCCCTTCTAACAGAGAAAACAGGGTTTTCTAAACCTCCACCTTCTAAGCGCACCTGCACAACATCACCTGGGTCTATACGTTCTCTGACTCCCTGCAGAACTTGTTGTATGGCAGTATGTAAAGCTTCTACTGCTTGGCTGTATGACTCTATTTGATCTAAATTAACAAACCTAAATTCTTCACCATAAACCCTACCATTAAAACGTGGTTGCGGCCACTCCCAACTTTGTACCCTTTGTATAAATACCTGAGGAGGGATTGCTGCTGCCTCTTCCTGAGCCAAAATTTCTTCAGGTGAATCAGCATCTTCAGAAGTCTCAGGAGTATCACTAATAGAATCAGCAGCAGCAGCATCTTCATGAGTCCCAGGAGATACAGTTTGTGAAAAAGTATCACTGATAGAATCATTTTCCTCTATAGAGAGAGAAGAATCTCTCCTAAATACTCCCCCTCCCCCCTGTACAGGGCTGAAAGAGTCGGCACAAGGGGAATACATGTAGTGCTGTTTAATCTTATTCATGACACACTTAACTTGAGGTTCCACATTCCCCAAATCCCCCTCAATAGCCCTCCCAAATAAAAACTTTATTTCTTCAAGGCAGTTTTTAAGATTTTCTATTCCTGCATAATATTTATCTAGCATGGCCTGAGCAAGATGATGTTGTTCAGATAACAACCACAATTGTTCTACAGGAGATTTATGCCCAATCACCTCATCTCTAGTTTGAAAGAAATCAGAACCCAGGATAGATTCAATTGAAGAAACGTCAGCCAGTGGGGAAAGGGGGTTTGCAGTGACATTTGGTGATACAATGACTGGGGGGCTCAGTGGAAATTGAGTTCCATACCCCACCGCAGACACAATGGCTGATGCATTTTTTCTTGATGCAGCAGCAGCAGCAGGTTGGGCAGCAGCAGACGGGGCAACAGCAGGCTGGGCAACAGCAGGCTGGGTTGTAGTTGCCACCTGAGTTCCATACCCAACCACAGACACAGTGGCTGATGCATTTCTTCTTGATGCAGCAGCAGGCTGGACAACAGCAGGCTGGACAACAGCAGGCCGGGCAACAGCAGGCTGGGCAACAGCAGGCAGGGCTGTACGCGCCACCTGAGAGGCACCAGATGCAGCACCCCATCCTTGTTTTGAATCATCTCTATACTTTTTCTTCTTCTTCTCCTGCTCAGAGCCTCCACACAAATGTGAACCCTGCCTTTTTTTATTCTGCTCCTTCAAATTACTGCGGGGAGGCACTGGCATTTCAATTGGAGATTGTGCTGGGATAGCTTCAGCAATTTGCGCACTGCTCCTCACACCTAAAATTAGACAAGAACCTTGTTATTTTAATTTATCTCACTGATATTTAATTTTATAAAAGACCCAGCTTTAACTTTATAAATGGCCATTTACTATACTTTATTATAACACATGATTTGGGGATTCATTACCTTAGTGGTCATAGTATCATCCAACCATTCAAGTCACCCCTACCCCCACCCCACCCCACATCACCCCCTCACCACCCCTGTTCACCTTACTGTGAAGCTATGTGCTTCTGGTATTAATTACAAGCTGTGGGGAAAAAACTCAAGTCCTTACCTTTTCCTCCAGAATTTGGAGCTGCAGGGGACCTCACTTTGTTAGGAAAATTTTGCTGTTTTCCTCCAGTTAGATCTATGAATGAAACAAGCCTTTTTAGACTATTTCTCCAGCAAGCTCTCCCCTCCCCGTCAACCCCAATGTCAATAAATATGTATAATTCCCATTAGTTATAGTTTCTAGTAGACATAAAGCCTTACCTATCACTTTCTGTGGCTCAATATTTGCCTTTTGTTCAGGTTTTTGTTCAGGTTCCTGGATTTCAAGAAAGGCACCTAGAAATTTTAGAAAATACGGTTGCAGAGGTCCTTGACAATGTGCCCTATGCATAAAGGTACTACATCCCCTACCCCAACAACCACCACCCCCACCTCCCAGACACACACACACACACACACACACACACACACACACACACACACACACACACACATCCTGATTCATCGTGAATAAAATGCTAGTACTTACTGTCTGAAAAATCTGAAAAACCGCTGTTCTCCATCTTAATGCACTTTTAGCTAAGAATCAGAAAAATAGAGATAAATCAGTAAAATCGTATAATTCTCATGCCTTTGTCTTCCATATTAACAAGCATAAAAACCCACAAACCCCACTTTTTCACTAAAAGATAACTACCCCATTGATCCCCATAGTGCCCCTGAGTAGTGCTTTACAGGGTCAGAGCCTGGGTAGGCATAACTATTGTACCTACCCTCCACCACCACCATCACCCCCCCCCCCGAAGTTCCCTATACTTACCAACAGTAGTAGTAGCAGCCGTAGCAGCAACAACAGCAGAAGCAGAGGCTAACACCCGAATTCAATAGCCCCAGAAGGTTTCAGCACCAGCCGTGTTCAACAACTTCTACCATCAGAGGCTCCAGAGAATGAAGAGAGATGGTGGAAGCTGTGGTTGCAATGGGTGATTGGTCTGCAATTTATAGAGCGGAGACCCCTACCCACTTTGATTGCTACCACCCCCTGAGTCCTAGAAATAGCCCCTTATCATCGGTGCCTCCTGTGGAAAACTCTATTTTTGCTTTGAGGACAGAAGGTTATCTTTAAAAATATATTTAGTCAAATGCCATAATTGTGCCCTTGAAACATCCCAGTATATTCCTATCTTTTAAGAGTTTAAGAACATCCAGATAGATACCCCTTATCGTTGGTACGCTTGTGGAAGACTATTTTTGCTTTGAGGGCCGGTGGGTAAGGGGCCTGAAGACCTTTCCATGACAAACTTTTTCCATGCCCAACATTCCCATCAAATTCCTCAAGACGTAAGCTTTTCCATGCAGAAGATCATTGGCATTTTGAGTTTGTACTCTATTTATTATCAAAATCAACCAATTAGTTAAATATACTGCAATACAATTTAAAATATGTTGGAGAGGCTTACTAATATCCAGACATTAAAAAGGTTCCATCTTTCTCTGACACTTTGCACTATCCTGACTTATTTTGCTCGGGGAAGGGGTGTGTGGGTGTGAGGTGGGATGAAGGGGGGGGGGGTGATGGACAACCAGCTGGGCCACTCCAAAATTGCTTACAGTCCCCAACTTTTTGTGAGTCTCTTCACAATCACACAATATGTTATTGTATGACTAGAGCCCCACAAGCACATCTAAAATCTTCCTACTGGACATGTCATATAATTCTTAATATTCAAAAGTAAACTCCCCACAGAAGTAAACTTCCTATTAGTGTAGGAAGACTAAAAAGCCATTAGTCTAACTCCCTGCTTCTATTTTTTGCTTTGAGGCCAAGTCTCACTCTGCCTTTAGGACAAGTGGCATTTTGTATCTGTCTTTCTGATTGAAACCATGACACTAGAAGGCTACCTATATTAAACTACCTTTAGTCAACCAGAGATATGGCATGGAAAAACTCTTGTGGAATCCTCTATTTTTGCTTTAAGGTCAAGGCATTCTGTCCCTGAGGTCAAGTGGCATTCTCTTGAGATAAGCTATTGTGGGAAGTACCGTGATTTAAGTGGTCAGCTCAAATTAGATGTGAGAGAAACTTTTTCATTTTAACTTAATCAATTTTTAATAGGAGACAATTGGAAATTCTGTAGACTATTCTCAAACTTGCACAGCTTTGCACTACTTATCCAACAACAGCAACAACAACAACAAAGAGATAAAATATTTTGTTTCTAAATTTCTGCCTTGGCAACTGTTCTTTCTAACTTCTTGATCTAACTTCTTGATCTTTTCCCCTCCTTTACCAACACTAAATGGGCCTGACGGACAATATACAGTTTAGCCTCCAATACTTTGTATGCTTTTTAGACTTCAAGTTCTCCAGTCCTTTGCATACTTCAGGTAGAGCTTGAACTTCAATGCATTACATGTGTTGTATAATGCTGTGAAGTGCCTCAAACAAAGGGAGGGTAGAATGGAGCCCCCCCCTCTACAGCTGTGCAATTTCAGGTGGTAAAATGTTGATCCTATATCTTTAAACCTCTCTGTTTGTAAAACAAAATCAGCTTGTATAGTTGTATCTACCTGTAACCATCTGAAAACATAAGCATGGGCCAGTTGTCCCTTCTAATGCTGGAAGCTGTGACCTATCATCCTTATGTCCTTCAAGTTGTAGAAACTTCCTATTTGTCTGATCAAGCTAATAATATCAGGCTAGTTTGATCAAGAACAAGTAATAGGGGAGACATTCAGCACAGCCACTGGGGACAAGTGCCCTATACTATGGGCAGTATGCTGTGGGCTCTTGCTAGATCCCCTACCCCAACAACCAACACACACACACACACACACACACACACACACACACATGTGGGCAGTACACTGTGGGCGGCTCATGGCCTATGCTCATTGGCTGGAGAAAGAACAGAGAAGTCCTAACTAATCAGCATTCGCCACGTGGTGGTGGGCAGGCCTAACCAATCAGCGTTGGCCACGTAGTTGTGGGCGGGGCCTTATAAAGCCCTTTAAGAGAGCTTCTCACAGATGAGAGCATCAGTCAGCCGCAGAACTCCAAGCACAAGGGCAGATGCTCACACACGGAGCCCTATGCCTAATTCTTTTTATTGTATTTCTCTTTCAGATTAATAAATAAAATATATAAAACCCTTAACTGCTGCTATGTGCCCTGCAAACAAACAGATTTTGGGGTGCATCCCTAAATTGGGGTCCCCAGACTGCACCCCAAAACAGGGGCAAAATAGTCTAAGGACTGAACCCCAAAAAGAGGGGGAGGGGGAGGGAGAAGGGGAGGGGGGAAGGAGGGGAGGGGGGGAGGAGCATAAAAGACTGAACCTAAAGGGGAGGAGCACCTGTCAAGTTTGAACCAAGGTACTCCCTATATTCTTCTAGGGATCATTAGGAAGGGTATAGAAAATAAGTCAGCAAGTGTCATTTTGCCTCTTTATAAATCTATGGTGAGGCCCCATCTGGAATACTGTGTACAGTTCTGGTCGCCATACCTCCAGAAGGATATTATGGAGTTGGAGAAAGTACAAAGGAGGGCAACCAGAATGATTAGGGGACTGGAACGCCTTCCTTACCATCTGAGGCTGCAACGGTTGGGCCTTTTCACTCTTGAACGACGGCGTTTAAGAGGTGACCTGATGGAAGTTTATAAAATCATGCACGGTGTGGACAAAGTAGATAAGGAAAAACTGTTTTCCCTATCACACAATACTAGAACTAGGGGACACTCAATGAAACTTTTGGGTACTAGTTCTCAAACAAATAAGAGAAAGTACTTTTTCACCAGGATTACTGGTCTATGGAACTCCCTGCCAGAAGAAGTGGTGACAGCTGTCAGTCTTGACAGCTTTAAGAAAGGATTAGACAAGTTCATGGAGGACAAAGGTATCAATGGCTATAATTATGGATACTTAAGGACAACCTCGGGGTTGGAGAGATAGGCAGGATATCTCTCAATGCCATTTCCAGGGAATCCTAAGCAGGTGAAGGCACCTCCTTGGGAATACCCTGAAGGAAATGGTGAGCCACTGTGTGAGACAGAATGCTGGACTTGATGGGCTGTGGCCTGTTCCAGCAAGGCTGTTCTTATGTTCTTATCCCTGTTAATAAATAACTAATTGATAAAGACTCTGGCTTAGTTTCATTGAAACTCTAAACTAGTATCTAAGTTCTGTTGCTTTGGACTTTAGGTGAGGTCTGAATTCTCATCCATATAAAACTACTCCTTTCCACACAGAAATTTGGATGAAAAGAAAAGGCATGGAGGAGACCTGAGAAGGACCCTGCAAAGTGAGCCAGCCCTCTACTTCAGCTTGCACCCAGAGACAGAAGTTAGCAGGGTCTGTGATAATTATTGGGTATGGATTGTGTGCTTATTCTTGCAGAATAACCTGACAGAGTGGTTTAAAAGGCAGAAGAAACATACTTTAGTGTTTGAGAACCAAGACAATAGAAACAGCCGAAGCTTGGCTTAACACATCTTTATTGCATGAGGGTCCGGGGGAACATGTGGTAATGGCGGATGAGCAGCTCAATATATACTGTGGCTATACATTTGAATGTGGCTCCTCGATAGCCCATTGGCTACTGTCTGCGTGACGTCACTCCCCGTCACGCCCTTCTTGTCCAGATGAGGTAGTGGCGGGAATCTTCCTGCGCTGTAGGTATTTGGAGAATTGGAACCATGTGAGCTAGGCGCTCGCTATTGCCCCTAGTGGTCATTAGCTCGCGTCCTAATACAGAGGGTTACAGTGTTGTTACAGCTGGTGATTGTTATATCCCCTCATTCGAGAGTTACATTACTTAAAGGCACAATATTCCAAACACAACACATACTGGTATGAATTTACTCTAATTTATTTAGGGTGTTTGACTTTTGCCTAGAATGCCAATTCTGAAGATAGAACAGAACAGATAAACTTTATCAGAAATGCAATCCTTGTTTACGGCTAAGGATGAAGTAAGCTTACAAATGAACACAAATATATTTGGAAAGCGGATATCTTCTGATTTTAGAGTTGATGGGAACAGAACACTAGATACAGATACTACAAAGGAGCATCTCTGTCTTTGATATGCATACCAAGCTTACACAGAAATTGCAACTCTACTGGGATCAATATAGATTTTATTAGAGAAATCAGCTAGACCTTAAATTGTACAAGGCAAGATAATGTGTTTTTCATAAAAGACAGCATTAAGCAACAAATGAGATCATTTAAAGACACTTTTATTCTACCGGCTGGAAGATTTCCTCTGAGTGTGTTGTGGGCAGGGAGAGTTGTATCAGTGGGAGGAGCTACTATAGGTATGGATTCATTAAATAATTGATTCTGAGGGATGTGAATCCCACTCCAAGAAATAAAGGAAGAGAAGAACTTGCGAGGACAAGCTTTGTGAGGTATATAGAACTCATAGGACTCTATATACAAGATCTCACTCTATCCAAGAGCTGGCACTTTAAAGGTCTGTAAAACCGAGGGTATCCCTTTGAGTAGCTGCACTTCTCCTTATTTGTCAGATTCTCCTTATGTATTTTCTGGTCACCTTTGTGGGGTTAAAAAATATTTTTTCCCCAAACCATTGGAGCCTATTTTTCACTTCCCATGGAACAGGCATTTTAAGGTTTTTGGGTAGGTGACATTGTTGTTACTTGAATGCTTTAGCCAAATGGTAGCATTCAGTCACCGATCTCTTTGTGCATTTTTGTCACATAGGATGTAAAGTGAAGGGGGTAGAAGGCAGACTGCACAATCGGTGAGTGGGGATCTGATTTAAGGGTCAGGGGAGGCCTGAGGGACCACCTCATATCCCCTCTTGATAAGGTGCAACCTGGCTTCTATATTTCCTTACAGAATTTTGGCATCAAAGGTTCAAGCATGAGCCCAAACAATTGGATATACTTGCCCAGGTGCTGCACGGGGATACTGTGAAAGGCAGTTGACGAAAATATACTTCCCCTTTATATTTGGTAATATTTTTGTAAGCAGTGAAAGCAGCAGATGACAGTTTATAAATAACACAACATGGATATAAAGGCAGGGACAAAACCCTGCTACAAACTGTACCCCCACATCTATTCTGGCAACACTGGAAAATTGTAGCTAAATGTATCTTTATGCACAAAATATTTACAAAATATTCTCTACATGTTGGCCACTGCTTTTGAAACTCTAATGAAGTCTTCCCCTCTCATGGCAAACTCGTCCCAAGATACATGTTGTTATGCTTTTGTTCCTACATATGGCGACCTTTGGGGGATCCTGTATTAGAACAATGTAATGTCCAACAATGTGTTAATATAAATCAATTTTATTATTTTACATCTTTTTTTAAACAGGGTGTCCACCATTACATGTCCAACTAAAGTCACCTAAGCGGCAATAGCACAAATGTCAAGTGGATATACAAATTGGTTACAGAATCATACTCAGAGAGTGTTTATAAACTGCTCTTTCTTAAACTGGGCTCAGTCCTGTGCCCAGACTCTTCAACATTTTCATTACTGAAATTGCAGGGATGATACAAAATTGGGTTGAATAGCTAATACCTTGGAAGACAGGATCAATTTTCAAAAAGATCTTGGTAGGTGTGAGTATTGAGCTGAAAATAACAGAATGAAATTTAATGAATAAATTGAAAGGGGGGAGAATGCATAGTTACAAGATGGTGAATACTTACCTCAGTAATACTACAAGCAAGCAAGATCTTGGAATTGTTGTAGCTCACAAGGTGAATATGAATCATCGGTGCAATATGGCTGGAAAAAAGACAAATTCTACTTTAGGCTGCATTAACAGAAGTATAGTCTCTAAAACCCATGAGGTACTAGTCCTCCTCTATTCAATACTAGTTAGGATTCATCTAGAACACTTTGTGCAGTTCTGGACACCACACTTTAAGAAGGATGCCAACAAATTGGAATAAGTTCAGAAGAGGGCAACAAGGATGATCAAGGAACTGGAAACCAAACCCTATGAGGAAAGACTGAGGGAACTGGGCATGTTTAGCTTTGATAAAAGGAGACTGAGAGGAGATATGATAGGTAAAGGTTGCCCTTGCTCGAAAGCCAGTCATATTTGACTCTAGGGTTCAGTGCTCATCTCTGTTTATAGCCAAAGAGCCAGCGCTGTCTGCAGATGTCTCTGTTGACATGTGGCAGGCATGACTAAGCACCGGAGTGCACGGAATGCTGTTTACCTTCCCACGAAAGTGGTACCTATTTATCTACTTGTAATTTCTTGCTTTTAAACTGCTAGGCTGGCAGGAGCTGGGACAGAGATGGGAGCTCACTCAGTCTTGAAGCACTCAGGTCCCAAACTGCTGACCTGCCAACCTTCCAGTCATCAAGTTCAGCATCTTAACCACGGAGCCAATGCACTTTTTTCAAATACCTGAAATATAGTCATGAAGAGAACGGGCAAGATCCTAGAGTGCAGGACACACAATAATGAGCTACAGTTACAGGGAGCCTGACATAAGCTGGATCGTGCCCTGTGGGGGAAAATATTGTATGCTAGAGAAATGCAACAATGGAACCAATTACCTTGGGAGGTGCTGAGCAATCCAGTGCTGGAGCTAGTCAAGAAAAAAATGGATTTGGATTCCTTCATTGAGCATAAGGTTGGACTTGATAACCCATTTCAATTATCCTATGATTCTAAGGGCCATACATATGAATTAGCTTCCAGTCTCTGATGCAACCTTTAATGATGATTGCATGTAGAATCTTTTTTTAAAAAATCTCTCATATTGGGTAAAGCACCTCATGTAGGATAGGAAGGACAGTGGAAGCACAGTTGGCAAATGTACCCCAGTACAATCAGCTAGAAGACCTAAGGATATGAATAGAGCAAAATAAGAATGATTGAAAAGGCAAATGGTTGAAATGGAAAATGGTTGAAAGACTGGGACAGACATTGGCTTTGCAGATAACGTTTCTAGTACTGTATATTATAATGTCAGTTGAAGTACCTTTGATCGAATCTTCCAAGTGGGAACTTTGTGATTTCTAATAGCCAGGAGGAAGAACATGGCTTTCCAGGCCTTGGTGAATTCTTCTTCCATCTCTAGGCCAGATATAAAACTTTCAAAATGAAGCCACCTTTTGGTGAGTACATTCTGCAGTTCCTTTTGCCCGACAATCAGCCGTACCCCGGGTAATGGCCACCTTGTGCTGGCTAATCTTCCTCACACTAGGTCAGGCTTTGGTGAATGATCTAAAAGCATCTGATGTTTAATTGCTTAGTGAGTGTAAATCTAGTGGAAGATAAATGGGAGCTTTTGAAACATGAAAGCAATTTAAAGAATTTTTAAAATGATAGATATTAACAATAGACATAACTAAAAAGTTACCGGGTTTTCATAATTTTGTATTCATTTGCTTTGTTTTAAAAACTAAAATGCAAAATAAATGAAAATAAATGAATAAATCAACAATACATTACAGTGAAATCCCGGACAACGACGCGTTTAGACAACGTCATTTTCGGACAACGATGTGTTTTTTTCTGAACAGTCATCTCCCGGACAACGACGTTAAGTCATTATCCAGGAGATAGTGCTTGGTCTCCTACCTGTTCATGCTGGTTGGAGACAAAAAAATCGCCATCTTCAGGTCCCTGTGTCCAGCTCTCCACTTACCCAGGAGTGTCTGGGAGGACCTATCCTGCATTGTTTCCGCCTTCCTAGCACCTCCCTGGCCTGCCCAACAGTTGAGAAAAGTTGCGGCTGCCATCTTGTTTTTGAAAAATAAAACAATAAGATGGCGGCCACAATTTTTCTCAGATGTTGGGCGGGCAGGGAGGTGCTAGGAAGGCGGAAACAGCACAGAATAGGTCCTTCCAGCCTCCCAGATACTCCTGGGTGGGCGGAGAGCCAGACACAGGGACCCGAAGATGGTGATTTTTTTCATCTCCAACCAGCATGAACGGGTAGGAGACCACGTCGTCCTTTTTGTGGGGGTGGGCAGAGGCAGCCCAGGTGCCTCTGTTAGGTGCCAGAGAGATGACCCGGGCTGTTTCTGACCGCCCCAAACTCCCCCCGGGCGATACTCCCCCAAACTTTCCCTGGCATTTGGTAAACTTTCAAACACCAGGGAAAACTCAATTGTCAACTTGAGGTTTTTCCTTGTAGCATCACTCGGGGGGAGGGGGGGTGTCGTGGGGTGTCGGAAACAATGAGGATCGCCTCCCTGGAGCCTAACAGAGGCACTCTCGCTGGTGGAAAAGCCGAAATGGGTGACAAAAATTCCATCATCACGGATTTTTTTCCACCCATTTTGGCTTCTCTGCCAGCGTGGGTGCCTCCGTTAGGCTCTAGGGAGGTGATCCGTGTTGTTTCCGACACCCTGACACACACACACACCCCTGGGCGATGCTACAACGGAAAACCTCAAGCTGACGATTGAGTTTTCCCTGGCGTTTTGGCTTGGAGCATCGCCCGGGGTTAGGGGTCGCGGGGGATCGGAAATAGCGCTGATAAGGTCCCTTGAGCCTCCCAGAGGGGGCAGAGGCGGCGGAGAAGCCAAAATGGGTGAAAAAATAAATTCCATGGTGACGCGCTAGACTGGTTTTCCCTCGGGAGGGTGAGCATTTTTCTGCCTCCTGGACAATGACAAAAACCGGACAGCAACACGACTTGTGGAACCAAGTTTTGTCGTTGTCTGGGGTTTCACTGTATTAGCAATGGCAGCACCAACCATAGCAATAAAACATATAATATCCTGCTTTTCAATGGGGGAGAAGATCATTAAAGGCAGGAAAAGCTTTTTATGACCTCTTGAAGTTTGAAAAGGAGGGGACCAAGCATATTTCCAAAGGCAGGGCATTCCACAAAGAGGGAGCCACTGCCAAAAAGGCTCAATTTTTAGTCGGAGACTTATGGGCGTCTCTTGGAGTGAGGACCCATAGCTGCAAGGTCTGGGAAGATTAGGTGAGGTGTCCAGTAATGCTTAGGAAGAGACAGTTTGGAAAGGTCCGAAACCATTTAGGGCTTTATAGATTAAAAAAAAATTGAATCTGAAACAAAACTGGATGGGTAGCCAGTTGAGGTGAGCCAGAATTGGGGAGATATGATTGAACCTACTTACACCCAAAAATAGTTTGGCTGCTGCATTCTGGATCTGTTGTAACATCTGTATCAGCCCACATAAACAGCATTGGGGTAGTCAGTCCTTGCAATTATCAGTGTTTAGGTCAATGTTGTTAGAGACCTGCTATCCAGTTAAGGGTGCAAAAGAAGAGGACCACAGCAGCTACCTGCTTTTCCATAGAAAGTGTGGGTCCCCAAAAAAATGCCCAAGCTGCACATCTGATCCTTAAGAGGAAGCACAAATCCATCCAGTTTCAGAGCAACTCCCAGGTAGAAGGACCACTTACAATAAAGTCTCTGTCTTGTCTGGATTCAGTTTCAATCTGTTCAGTTTTGTCCACTCCACTACTGCATCAAGCAATGCCCAAAGTGTTGGACAGCATCAGCTGCAGAGATGTTAAAGGATAGAAACAGCTGCATGCCATCAACATTGATGACAGAAACTCCAAATCTTTGGATAATCTCTCCCAGCAGCCTCACATCAAGCTAGGAGCATAAAAGAAAGCTGCTGGAATACAGTGATGTCTAAAAATAATGATTTGTATGTTTAATCTGGTGAAACGTTTTCAAAATGCCAGAAAAATAATTCCATATGCATTTACAGTCAGGAGACCACATGGACCGGAATCTCCAAACCAGGAAGCCGTAATGTGCTTAAGAGTTAGGCATCCTTGAGTCCATGGATTTCAATGAACTTAAGTATGCCAAATTTTGTGTTGGACTGTGACCATTATAATAATGCAAGAATAGAAAAGCATGAGTGCTGTCATTTTATATAAATTTGGAGCTGTATTTAGCCAGCCTAGAGCTCATCAGGCATAAAATCAGCTCCACAATGGATTTTATCTATGTGGTAAACTTTCAAACAGGCAGGCAATCCAGAACTCTTGCCATCTACTGCATATTTTATTTTGTCAGTAAGGATCTCTCTTTTAAAAATGGGAAGTGATAGTATGAATCTAAAGAAATGCTTTCTTCTGTTGAGAGTATGCATTTTTCACTGCTCCAAAAGTGAATATTGTTTGCATTATTTTGAAAACAAGCTCACTGTTTTCTTTACTGTAAAATAAATATTTACATAGCTGGAATACTTATTGGTTTATAGAAATGTTTGTGAATGTGTATGGTGAAAGCTGGTCTTTCATCTCATTCATTTATAAGGTTTTTTTGTGTGTTGTTCAGTTGCACAGTCGACTCCAATCCTTTGCGACCCCATGGACCATTTTCCTCCAGGCGCCTCTGTCCTCCACCATCCCCCTCAGCCCTCCCAGCTCTGTGCCCATTGTGTCCACAATACCATCTAGCCATCTCATCCTTGGCCTCCCCCTTCTTTTGCCCTCCATCTTTCCCAACATCAATGCCTTCTCAAGTGAATCCTCCCTTCTCATTTGATGTCCAAAGTACTTTAGCTTCATCTTTACTATTTGACCTTCCAATGAGCAGTCAGGGTTAATTTCTTCTAAGATTGACCTATTTGTTCTCCTCGCTGTCCAGGGGACTCTCAAAACCCTCCTCCAACACCACATTTCAAAGGCATCTATTCTTCTGCGCTCAGCTTTCCTAATTGTCCAGCTCTCACATCCATACATTACTACTGGGAAAACCAATGCTTTGACTATTCTAATTTTTGTTTGCAATGTGATGTCTCTGCTTTTCACTATGTTCCCCAGGTTTCTCATCGCTTGTCTCCCAAGAATCAGTCGCCTTTTTATTTCATGGCTACAATCCCCATCTGCAGTGATCTTTGATCCTAAGAAAGTAAAATCTGTCACTGCTTCTACCTCTTCCCCGTCTATTTTCCAGGAACTGATTGGGCCTGTTGCCATTATCTTGGTTTTCTTGATATTGAGTCTCAAGCCAGCTTTTGCACTCTCCTCCTTCAGCCCAATCAAGAGATTCTTTAGGTCTTCCTCACTTTCTGCCATTAGGGTGGTATCGTCTGCATATCTCAGATTATTGCTGTTTCTCCCAGCAATTTTAATCCCATATTGTGATTCCTCCATCCATGCACTGCGCATTATGTGCTCTGTGTATAGGTTGAATAAGCATGGTGACAAAATGCAGCCTTGTCTTACTCCTTTTCCTATTCCAAACCACTCTGTTATTCCATGTTCTGTCCTAACTGTTGCTTCTTGGTTCATGTACAGATTTCTCAGGAGGCATATGAGGTGCTCTGGTATTTCCATCTCTTTAATTACTTGCCACATCTTGTTGTGGTCCACACAGTCAAATGCCTTAGTGTAGTCAATAAAACAAAAGTAAACTTGTTTCTGGTATTCCTTTGTTTTCTCCATGATCCAGCGCATGTTGGCGATGTGGTCTCTAGTCCCCCTGCCTCTTCTGAAACCAGCCTGCACCTCTGGTAATTCTCTCTCCACATGCTGCTGAAGTCTATCCTGTATTATCTTGAGCATCACCTTGCTGGCATGTGGGATGAGCGCGATTGTTCGATAATTTGAACATTCTTTGGCATTGCCCTTTTTTGGGATTGGGACGTATACTGATCTTTTCCAATCCTGTGGCCACTGTTTTGTTTTCCAAATCTGCTGGCATATTGAATGCAGTAATTTGACGCCATCATCTTTTAGCGCTTTGAAAAATTCAACTGGGATACCCTCAACTCCACTAGCTTTGTTGTTTGCAGTGCTCTTTAGGGCCTTTATGACTTCGCTCTCCAGGATGTCTGGCTCAAGTTCAATTTCTTCATCATTGTGATTATCAGGAGTGTTGAGGTCCTTTTTGTAAAGTTCCTCTGTGTACTCTTTCCATCTTTTCTTAATTTCTTCTGCATCAGCTAGCTCCTTTCCGTCTTTGTCCCTTATCATGGTCATTTTTGCTTTAAATGTTCCCTTGATTTCCCCGATTTTTTTGAAAAGATCTCTGGTTCTGCCTCTTTTGTTGTTTTCCTCCATTTCTCTGCACTGTTCTTTTAGGTAGTTTTCCTTATCTCTCCTTGCTTTTCTTTGAAATTCTGTGTTCAAATTATTGTAGTTTTTCCTTTCTCCTTTGACTTTTGTGTTCCTTCTTTCCTCTGCTATTTTAAGTGCCTCATCAGACAACCACTTTGCTTTCTTACTCTTCTTTTCTTTTGGTTTGGTTTTCTTTGCTGCTTCCTGCATGATGTCCCTCATCTCCGTCCATAATTCTTCTGGTACTCTGTCTACCGAGTCTAAGCCATTAAATCTGTTCATCACCTCCACCGTGTATTCTTTAGGGATGCTGTCTAGGTGATATCTTTCTGGTCTCCGTGTTTTCCCTATTTTCTTTAGTCTAAGCCTGAATTTTGCGATCAGTAGGTTGTGATCTGAGCCACAGTCTGCTCCAGGTCTTGTTTTTGCTGACTGTATGGAGGTTCTCCATCTTTGGCTGCAGAGTATGTAGTCAATCTGGTTTCGGTGTTGGCCATCTGGTGATGTCCATGTGTAAAGTCGCCTCTTGTGTTGCTGGAAGAGAGTGTTTGCTATGACCAGTGTGTTCTCTTGGCAGAACTCTATCAATCTTTGCCCTGCTTCATTCTGTACTCCAAGACCAAATTTGCCTGTTATTCCCTCCACTTTTTGATTTCCTACTTTGGCATTCCAGTCTCCAAATATAATTTGGACATCATTTCTTGGTGTCTGTTCTATGAGGTGTTGTAAGTCCTCATAGAACTGGTCCATTGTGGCTTCATCTGCACCAGTGGTTGGTGCGTATATTTGGATCACAGTGACATTGAAGGGTTTGCCTTGAATTCTGACTGACATCATTCTGTCATTTTTGAGATTGTATCCCATTACTGCTTTTCTCACTCTTTTATTGACAATTATGGCTACTCCATTTCTTCTAAGGTTTTCTTGCCCACAGTAGTAGATATGATGGTTTCCAGAGCTGAATTCACCCATCCCTGTCCATTTTAGCTCATTGATGCCCAAGATGTCAATGCTTATTCTTTCCATCTCATTTTTTACCACTTCCAGTTTTCCTTGATTCATAGACCTCACATTCCATGTCCCTATGCAGTATTGTTCCCTGCAACACTGTATTTTTTTTTAAAGAAAGGATTTTCTATAATATGACATCTACAGGCAAATGGACAATAACACATTCTGTTTTGCAGATTCTCCATTGAATGACTGATTGTACATCGAGAGTGTGATGAAACATACAATGGAAGCATACACAGTATGTGTAGTTGCTATAGGATTCTGGCCCTTCTTAAGTTTCTTCAGCTATTCATTTTTAAATGGCATTGTCCATTGATCATATTTCCTGTTTCTTTCAATATTCTTCTGAAAATAATCTATCGTTCTCATATATTTTTGATGCCCACCGTGGCACTCTATTGTATGCTATAGCAGCACTTTTGCAACTGAGAAAAGAATTATGGGGAAATAAATTATTTTAAAACTAGTGTTGATATACAGTGGAACCCCAGGTTACGGATGCCTCGGGAACAGAAAACTCATCTTATAGAAGGAAATTCTGAGGAAATGATGTCCCAATTTACAGAAGAAAATCATGTTATGGAACAGGTTTCCCCAGAGGACATTGCATCTGGGAGGGTTTATAGTGCTGCCCCTGCATCATTTTAGGTTTTATAGCCCAAACCCCATGCCATTTTAAGGTTTATATTTCCACCCCGTGCCAATTGAGTTGCATCTCCAGATGGAGTTGCTGCCCTTTAGGAAAGGCCTAAAAACCTGGCTGGCAAAGCAGGTGTGGGGCACCAGTGACGTGGTGATCCCTGCCTGCTGGCTGATTTAGGAAGAACTCTCTCTTTTAATCTGTAGGGGTTGGGATCATTTTTTGGTAAGAATTTTAATGGTTTTTAAAATAAGTTTTAAAGTTTTTAAATTGTGATTGGTTTTGTTCTCTGTGTGCCGTCCAGAGTCTTTTGAGTTGGGTGGCAATATAAATCAAATAATACATAAAAAAATAAAAAAATAGAGTCAGTGGGTGGCACGAAGAGTTGTCTCCTGTGGAGTTTGAGAGGGATTTTTTGGGGGAGGAAGCTGCCGGCGGTTGAGGGGAGCCACTCCTTCTGCCGAGTAAACATTGCCACTTAGCTAGACAGAAGTCCGGCCACACTGCTGCTATCCATCCATGCCGAAGGCTGCCCAAGGACTCACCCCTCCTTCTGCTGGGTAAACATGAACAGGGTCAACAGCCCTGTGGCGATGATGACTCGGCAGAAAGAGAAGTGAGTCCTTGAGCAGCCTTTGGCATGAATGGACAGCAGCGTTGTTGACGGACATCTGTCCAGCCGGTAGCGATGTTCACCTGGTGGAAGAAGGGGCGGCTCTCCTCGCCCGCTGGTGGCTTCTTTAGCAAGAGAGCCCAGGATGTGGGCTTCCCCAGCGGCCGACAAACCACTCCTGTTTGTCATCCACTGAGACGGAGGTGTGCCCAACGCTGACCCTCACGAAGAAGCACCAGTGAGGCTGGTGGAGCATTTCTCAAGCAGTGGAAAAGGTAGCGAGCTTAGCTTTGTCATTTGTATTCCCTTTTACTGTGTGTCCGGCATTTTTTGGGGATTTTTTTAAAGGTCGGGAATGTTTCCTCTAATGCATTCCTATAGGATATTGTGCTTTGCCATATGGAAAAAAAATCACTATATGAAAAACATCCCGGAATGGAATAATTCTGTAACCCTTGGTTTTACTGTAGTTCAAAGTTATATGTAATTTAAGTATGTGCCTACTTACAGGAGCAGTCCTGAAATGCCCATATCAATTTTAACAGGACTTCATATAATCCAAATTTGTTGTAAACAATCTCCTTTATATGAATTCTTTATCAAAATAGTACAAGAATAATAGCTACTTACTAACTTGCTTAGTTGCACTTTAGGTGCTGATTAAATTAAAGTACAGTACTACTACGTGCATCTCATCAGAATTCAACCCTAAGAGGTTGGCCGTTGTTTTTGAGGATGAGTACTTCCATCAGATTCTGCATTTAGGGGGGGAGGAAAAGAAGTAAGTGGTTTGGTTAAGGAGCAATACATTGATCAATATGCAAATGACTAGCAGTCCCAATATAAGCCTGGAAAAATGGAAGCAGTGGGGGCAGGTTAGCTGATCCTGGGATTGATCCTGTTGAGATGTTACACCTTTGATTTCTTATTTTTCTTATCCTTTGCTTGATTCTTTTTGTTTCAAATTATTTAGCTTCTTTTGACATCAGTTCACTTGGTGTTCTAGTTTTGAGTGAGGACTTCCCAACTGACATAGTCAATATTAAATTTGTTCAATGTTTGTCTTCAGTGCACCCTTGAGTCATTTTTTTGCCCATTTCACAACTGAGTATCTGCAGTAAACTGTCCATAAAATAAACTTTGTTTTTTATTTGATCTTTATTAAATTTTTAACAGACAGACATAATGTAAAAAAAATAAAATATAAACATCTACATTAAGACAACATAAATACAACATAAAATGCATTAAAATATATTTGCATCATTAAATTATAACCCCGTTTCTTTACATAATTATATTTATCTATAACAAGTACAGTAGAACCTCGTATAACGAAAAAATATTAGTTCCACAAGGCACTTGGTTATATGATTTTTTTTGTTGTATATAAAAATATGTATGGGAAAAACTGTATAACCAAAATCCCTATAGGAAAAGTCGTACAACAAAATCTCTATGGGAAAAAAAAATCATACAAGGAAACATTTCGTTGTACGATTTTCCCCATAGAGATTTTTGTTGTACGATGCATCCATTTGTTCCAAAATTCTCTTTGTTGTATGATTTTTTCGTTGTATGATGCATTCGTTAGATAAGGTTCCACTGTATTTACATGAATTAGCAGTGTTAAGGCAAATATATGAAAGTTCCAATTTTTCAAAATTCACAAACTTTTAATAACGTTTTCAACCTTTGTAATGTTAACTAATTGTCAAACTACCTAATCTTTTCTTCATCACCTAATAATGTGTTACCCAGTGCTATTAACAATGTCCGTAAATTTACTATATCTAGTGGTGGGATTCAATTTTTTTTACTACCTACTCTGTGGACGTGGCCAGGGGGAAAGCCCTGCGTTGCACCCAAATTAGGACTACATTATTTCAAAACTTGGATGGGTGGGGCAAGCTGGAATTTCTGCTACCTGTTCTGGCGAACTGGTGCGAACCTGCTAAAGCCCACCACTGACTATATCAACATTATATACTTATTTTATTTTCCCCAAAAATGCATTGCTTCAGGTGCTGGTTTGTAACCTTTGTTATTTTTCGATGTATGTATATTCTAGAAATGGTTTTCATATATCCCAAAATCTGTTATTTGCAATTATACATTTTTTGTAATTTAACTCCCATGTAAGCTTATCTTCAGTGGCTCAAGTGGCTAAGATAAGACTGGAAAGCGGGAGGTCAGCAGTTCGATTCCCGAGTACTGCAGGATGGAATGAGCTCCCGTCTTTGTCCCAGCTCCTGCCAAACTAGCAGTTCGAAAGCAAGAAATTGCAAGTAGATAAATAGGGACCACTTTGGTGGGAAGGTAAACAGTGTTCCGTGTGCTCCAGTGTCTAGTCATGCCTGCCGCGTGACCACGGAAACATCTGCAGAATCAGACAGTGCTGGCTCTTTGGCTTTGAAACAGAGATGAGCACTGAACCCTAGAGTTGGATATGACTGGCTTTCGAGCAAGGGAAACCTTTACCTTTAAGCTTATTGTTTAATGCCATTTGCTATACATCTTTGTACCATTTATCAATTTCTAAATTTAAATTATTTTCCCCATTTTTTGCTATCTGCTGTCTTGCTATCGTCATAAAGTGGATAACAGATCTTTTTTAATTTCACTGTTTTCCATGTACTCAAACATCAGTGACACAATTTACTCAGATTCAGTTAATAATAATTTCGTGTCAGAGATTACTCTGGGCTGATAGGATTTTTGCTGGAGAAACTTCACTCAGGGGACACCCGAATGAGGCTCCTTTCATGTCCCCAAATGCAGCCCTCGGGTATTGAAACCAGACCTTCCAGTCTCCAAACTCAGCATCTTAACCACTAAGTCACCAGGGGAGTTAGGTGATCACACATCTATTCAAAATAATAGGTGACTCTAACTGATCCAGACTAAGCAACCACTGATGCAGTATTTAAAATAAACCCCTTTCTGACCAAAAATAATTGCATTCTTAGCTGTATGTCTTAGCTGTACATTGTGTAGTTCCTAATCTCTAAAACGATTTTTGACATGGGAAAGCTAACACAAAAACAGGAGTATTATGATGTCTAGATGAGCCTTTATAAACAACTTGACAGTATGTAACAACTATATTTTAAAATGTTTCTCCGCATAACACATTTGTAAGTATCAGATCTGTTGAATGTTATTTTAAGAATTTGAGTATACAGGATGGCAGAATCTTTGCTTACTATGTTGTAAGTAATTTAATTGTCACAGCAATTATTGCATTTGATATAAAACTAGAAAGAAAACAATTCTAAAGCCCGAGAATTTGCAGGTACTTATTAGGATACAAATTTTTATTTAGCCATACTATTAAGACCTGATTTTGAATCCACGTTGCGATTTATAGTTGGACACTTTAAAAATGTGTGTATCATTAATTTCACACCACTGCCCAGTATGCATATAATAGATGCAATAAATGTATTTTCAGATTGCAAAAGTATGTATATTTTCCATGCTTATTTGAATGCTGAGTGGAATTTCTAAGCCAGGAAGCTGGTTAGGAAAATTAATATCAAATACATTCACCACCATGACATCTAAATTGCCTTACCTTCTTGTAGTCATTTATGTAATCGAACTTCATGCCATTGAGATATGCAGTGTATACTGTATTTATGACCAAGCAAAAAGTTTCAAATGGCAGCCTGTGAAATTGGATTTTGGATGTAATGTACCATAAATAAGTGCTATAAAGATTGCCTTTAATGTCATAAATCAGATTGTTTTGCTTTCAGCTATCTTGTTCTCTTTATTGTATCACCTACAAAATCATTTGAAATCAAAGAGCCAGAATATGTTTTATTTCTATGTTTCATGTGCCGCAGAAACATAATATGAATCCTTACACCTATTTCCTTTGGGTAGCATGAGTAAGGCTCACAAATTGTCCATTAGAAGAACATGTTCATGGGTAAGGAGTAATGAATAATAGAATGTGAGAACATTTGGTACTTTGGTTTTGCAGCTATCACCTGATAAGAGATGTTTCTCTTTTTGAAATGTTGCTACCTTGTTTTGTCTGGTAGCCCTTTTCCGTGTTTTGGCTGTCAGAATGTATATGATAAAAACAATTATGTGACATCAAGTCAATTCTGACTTACGCAATCCTTTCCGGGATTTCTAAAACTACTAGCAAAGGTTGCCCGGCGTTGCCGGGCTGTTTTAAATGGTGTTGGAAAGTTGTTGTTGTTGTTGTTGTTGTTGTTGTTAATGTTTGTAAAAAAGAGGTTAATCAATATTTGAAATTTTTAAAATGTTTATTTATACAAAAAAAATTTGATGGCCTGTTTTAAACTGTGATGAGTTTTGTTTGGTGTTTTGGTTTTGTGGATGAAAAAAAGAATAAAGGATGATATACTTTTTCGAAAAACTCTTGGGGCCTTTTGTGTGGGGCTATTGCGTCTTTTTGTATTTTTTTGTTATTGTGGTCAGCAAGTGCTGCTGGTAGGGGTTATCTTGTATTTTGACTGTGTTTTCTCTCGTGGCCTCTGGGTGGAGCTTCTTCCAGCAAGTAGTCTCTTTCTTTATTCATTTCTTTTCCAGTCGTTGTGGTATGAGGTCGTGTGGTGGTGAGTTAGCTGTTTTTCTTTATTTGGGGTGGTGGTGGTGGTTGGATTTTGTGGTGTTTGGCTGGGGGCTGGGTGTGTTTGGAAATGTTTGTTGTTGTTTACTTTTTGGTGTTATTTTTGTTTGTTTTTGTGTATTTTTGAATGTTTTTGATTGTTTGTTTTTGTGATTTTTGGTGTCGGGGGGGATCCCCTCTCAGATAGACTCCTTTGGTCCCCCACCCACCCTCTGAACCCCAGGGGAGCCAGTAGAAAAGGGGATTCCCCCCCAACTCCGTTTTTAAAGAGAAGTAACCACTTGGTTTCTTCTCTTTAACATGGGGCGTGTGGGGGGGGAGGGAATCCCCTCTCTGCCGGGTCCCCTGGGGTTCAGAGGGTGGGGGAGATAGACTCCTTTGGTCCCCCCACCCTCTGAACCCCAGGGGAGCCAGAAGAGAGGGGGATTCCCCCCAACTCCGTTTTTAAAGAGAAGTAACCACTTGGTTTCTTCTCTTTAACATGGGGCGTGTGGGGGGGAGGGAATCCCCTCTCTGGCGGGTCCCCTGGGGTGAGGAGGGTGGGGGAGACAGACTCCTTTGGTCCCCCCACCCTCTGAACCCCAGGGGAGCCAGTAGAGAGGAGGATTCCCCCCCCAACTCCATTTTTAAAGAGAAGTAACCACTTGGTTTCTTCTCTTTAACATGGGGCGTGGGGGGGGGAGGATACCCCTCTCTGGTGGGTCCCCTGGGGTGAGGAGGGTGGGGGAGACAGACTCCTTTGGTCCCCCCCACCCTCTGAACCCCAGGGGAGCCAGAAGAGAGGGGGATTCCCCCCCAACTCCGTTTTTAAAGAGAAGTAACCACTTGGTTTCTTCTCTTTAACATGGGGCGTGTGGGGGGGAGGGAATCCCCTCTCTGGCGGGTCCCCTGGGGTGAGGAGGGTGGGGGAGACAGACTCCTTTGGTCCCCCCCACCCTCTGAACCCCAGGGGAGCCAGTAGAGAGGAGGATTCCCCCCAACTCCGTTTTTAAAGAGAAGTAACCACTTGGTTTCTTCTCTTTAACATGGGGCGTGTGGGGGGGGAGGGAATCCCCTCTCTGGCGGGTCCCCTGGGGTGAGGAGGGTGGGGGAGACAGACTCCTTTTGTCCCCCCCACCCTCTGAACCCCAGGGGAGCCAGAAGAGAGGGGGATTTCCCCCCCCAACTCCGTTTTTAAAGAGAAGTAACCACTTGGTTTCTTCTCTTTAACATGGGGCGTGTGGGGGGGAGGGAATCCCCTCTCTGGCGGGTCCCCTGGGGTGAGGAGGGTGGGGGAGACAGACTCCTTTGGTCCCCCCCACCCTCTCAACCCCAGGGGAGCCAGT
This sequence comes from Bradypodion pumilum, assembly GCA_035047305.1. Classification (NCBI taxonomy): domain Eukaryota; kingdom Metazoa; phylum Chordata; class Lepidosauria; order Squamata; family Chamaeleonidae; genus Bradypodion; species Bradypodion pumilum. The sequence goes on along the minus strand of JAWDJD010000003.1, from coordinate 225,763,916 downwards.
AGAGAGGGGGAGCACAACACCCCCACCCACCCAGTGATATTAAAGGGGAAACTCTGATTAGGAGCTTCAGGCGCCGTTGGAGAGGGGGGCTTTGTTCCCCGCGGCTTGGCGGACTTGCTCTCCCGGTGTTTTTGTTTTTGCTTTATTTCTTGGGTGCTGGCTTCCTCAGCGTTCTGCGCGCTCATGGCGTGCAGGACGCTGGGGCTTGTAGTTATGGGTTGGTGCTTTGTGTTTGTGCTGTGTTTTTTTAAAATGCTTTTCTTTTGATTGGCTGCGGCGCGTTTCCGAACGCTGCGCCGTGCGAGAGCCTCTCAGCCTGATTGGCTCTGGGGCGGCGCGGCGCAAGGAATGTTGGGAAGTGAAGTTGTTTCCCTTTCTTCGCGTTTGTGGGGCTGTTGCCCCACTGCCGGTTTTCTCAATCCTTCGTTGACCTGCGTACCCAGATCGGCCGTGTGCACGAAGGGTGAGTGCAGGCAAGTAGGGCGAGGCATAGCAACCAATAGCCAGTTCCAACGGTTAACCCTTGGATTTATAGGTTAAGATACAGTTTTCAGAAGTGGTTTACCACTTGACAATGGCCTGAGTGATCTAGGAAAAATCACAGCATATAACAACCTGTTAGACTACACAACAGTGGGACAGAGATGGGAACTAAACCCTGTAACAAACCCAGATGCCAGCTATGTCCCCACATTTATTCTGGCAAACAATTACAGGACCCAACAACGTCACACACAACATTAAGGGCAATTTTACTTGTTCCTCTGCTAATGTGATTTAAGATGCAGTATCTGTTGCCAAAAATGTCCTCCTGATCTCTGCATAGGACAGACAGAACAATCTCTGTGCAAAAGAGTTAATGGACATAAATCAAACATCAAGAATGGTAATACTTTTGTTAAGAAACCACTTTATATACAGGACTTGAAAGTTGCCATTCTAGAACAGGAATTACAAAACTAGAATCCAGAGAGAGACAGCAGAGGTTAAGTACATGCATCCTAGGGGTTTGAATATTAGTTAAAGGTTACTGGGGCTCAAGTGCCTAAGACGCAGACTGGGAGGCTGAAGGTCAGCAGTTTGATGCCCGAGTACTGCAGGACGGAATAAGCTCCCGTCTTCGTCCCAGCTTCTGCCAACCTAGCAGTTCGAAAGCAAGAAATTGCAAATAGATAAATAGGGACCACTTCGGTGGGAAGGTAAACAGCGTTCCGTGCACTTTGGTGTCTAGTCATGCCTGCCACATGACCACGGAAACGTCTGCAGCAGCAGGCAGCGCTGGCTCTTCAGCTTTGAAACAGAGATGAGCACTGCACCCTAGAGTCGGATACGACTGGCTTTCGAGCAAGAGATACCTACTGGGGCATTATCAATTTTGCTTGGGTCACTCAAACCATTGTCAATAGATGCTAACTATTTGGCAAATGTGTAATGCCACAATGTTTGCTGTGCACACATCCTTTAGATGTGATGCATCAGCTTGCAAGTGAAGTTTGTTTTACAACTCAGTAGGGCCAGGCTTTACAGCAAGTTTGAATAACAGCTGGGGATCTTATATTATTGCCAGTTGTAAAATGCTATAATGTTACTTTGCTGTTAGGCTGGCCAACCATTGTGGTGCCTGTGTACCTGATGTGTGTATAAATTGATGCCATGAGGTCTCACTTTTATGTCTGATGAAGTGAGAAATAGATTTGCAGATCGTGACAGTTTGTAAGGCTGCCTTTCCCCCTCTTAATCAGATTGCTCAGCTGTGTCCCTACTTGGACAGATGTTCCCTGATAACCTTGGCCCATTCATTGGTAGTCTTGTGAATTGACTACTGTAATGCTTGCTGTGTGGGTCTTAAAAATCCTCCAATGCTTGATGAACTGGGTTAAGCAGTTTACTTTGAAGAATTACTATTGGTAACACTACTTTTACTTTAATGCGTATGTTACTGGTCCTCAGTTGTAAAGATTCCTCGGTAATGAACAGCATGTTATTATGAAATTTAAATATTGAGTTACAGGGACTGATTTTGTTGTTGTTGTTAATATACTTTTATGCTGCCCAATCAACAAATGTGACTCCGGGTGGCTCACAACAGTACACAATAAAACTCACAGCAAAATACTGATCATCCAAGTACAACAGTTCAAAAATGGCCGCAGACAGTCCAGGGGCTAGGCTGGCCGAGGTGGGGGGATGTCCGGCTCCCACCCCAACGGCCAAGTCCCGACAACAAAACAGCACAACTCCAGCCGTGGGTGAGGCCTGGGGTCGCGCCGGCGCTCCTCCCGCCCAGAGCTGCGGCTCTTCAACCTCAGCCATGGGTGTGGCCCAGGGGCACGGCGGTGTTCCTGCCGCCCAGAGCGGCGGCTCTTCAACCCGGACCATGGGTACGGCCTGGGGTTGTAGCAGTGCTCCTGCTGCCCGGAGCAGCGGCTCTTCAACCCTGGGTTAGAAGAAATTGCATAGCTCAGTATCTAACAGTGGTTAAACATTGAGCAATTCTGGAGAGTAGGAGAGGAAAAATTACTGAATTTCAGATATGTTCAGTGAGATGCTTAATTCCAACTAAAGCTATTCACATATTGGCTAATCTTTTTAGTTAGGCAAAATTTGCATTGGGTATAAGCACCCTCCCTTTCCAAATTCTGCAAAATGTGCTGAAGCCATCAAGGTCATACCTTGGATTAGGCAGAGAAGGACAAATGTCTTAGGCTGCAGATGCTGCAGGATAGAGACTGTTAGCAAGTTATGAAATAGCATTGCTGCATAGGTCACAAGGCTTGATTCCCACTGTCCCTGTAAGGCTGCAAGCTCTGATACATGGAATGAAGTAGGTCAAAAAATGATTTAAAATGGCCCTGGAAAATGATGCTGACTGCAGCTTAGGTAAGAGAACACCAAACTTCAGCTCATATGGGAGAAGAATCTGCTCCTCTTTCAAGACTTCTGCATGTACCAAAAGATTTGTGGGAAAGGTAGAATCTTTCCTCAATTGCTCTTCAGTTTTGGGGCAAATAACAACAGTCCCTTAGACTCCTCCTGTTTCTTGCCTTCTCCAAATCAAGAAGGAATATGAACTACTGGCTGTTCTTCAAGAAAGGGGGAAAGTTATGCATTATGTTGGCATGTCTTATTCTGGCTATATGGGGTGAAGGCCATCACCAGGGCAGGTCAACTCGGTCTTTGCCAAAGGATAACTAAACCTAGAAGTGAATCTTCTGGAAAATTAACAGCAGCACTTCTCAACCTTATTTGGTATCCTTTCCCTCTTAACTTCTTTTTCTTTTGAGGGGGCATAAACTTTTATCTTTGCAGATTCACTACCATCTCCTCTTTCTTGGCTGTGTCTCATTCACTCCTAAGGTAGAATGGATGAGAAATAATGCCACTTGCCAAAATGGCTAGTTGTGGTTCTCTTATTCCCTTGCCCCATGACTCTTTTTAACAATATACATGTTACCATTTACATGTTACCAGTACTTCATTTCATGATGAATTTTGGTTTATATTTCCTTAAATTGTTATAAACGATGGTAAGCATATGCTATGTTATCTGAACTGCCAATGATTTCACTTTAATGAGAGAGAGAGAGAGAAGGAAGATGAATTCAAATTGTAGATTCACCTAAATATTTATAATAGATGAAGTCATGGCTAGAATTTGTTTGGAGTGAGTGTTCGCATTGGTCAAAGTTGGCTGAAAATTAATTCCTTCCAAAATAGATTGTCTTTGGGAATGAGTCTTCTAATTTATCTTAGTGACAGTTGTCAAAGCCAGTGCTTTAGTAGGAAAGCATGACATGAATAATAACAGAAAGCAGGCAGAATAAAATGATTCACGGCAGATGGAAGTTATTAGAACACTCTCTGTTTCTGCATTAATGTCGGTTATGATTTCAGTAAGTTGAATTAATTAATGAAAACATGTTAACAAACATGTAGGCTCCTTATCACACTGTTGACCAGTTATCCATTTTGAAGATCAACAGTTTTTGTAATCATTTCCTGAGCCATTATATCTCTGAGCCAAGCTTCATTTCTGTGTGCCAGGACTATAATGTAAAGCAGCAGCTTCCCCTGTGCTGAGTGTGGGGCTTGTATGATAGACTTTGGAGTATTTATTTAATTTTGTTAAATTTCTATACTGCCCACTCGACCAAGGCTGACTCAGGGCGGTTCACAATCATAGATAAAACAGATAAAAACATACAGAATTAAAAACCCACCCCCTAAAAAGGGGTGCAGATACCGTTGGAACCGTAGGGGAAGACATACTCCTCTATATCAACCACCCAATGGAAGCCACCCCTCTACCTGCACCCCAAACTTGGCCCGCCAGCCAGGTTTTTAGTTCTTTCCTAAAGGGCAACAACTCCGTCTGGAGTAAGACTCGAAGTAATCCTCTGTTGTTTCCAAATATATGAAAACCAGAATAAATAATAAGAAAGAGCAAAACATCATAAAAAATACATATATCCTAAAACACTAGGAAAAAAATGTTAGATTCATATACAGTGGTACCTCAAGTTATGAAACTAATGCGTTTCCCAGGACGTTTCCTATTGCAAAAATTAAGTAAGTTGAGGCATTTTTTTTGCATCTTGAAAAAAGTTCGTAACGAAGTATTTTTTTTTTTGTAACTCAGGAAAAAATATTTTCATATGGGAAAAAAATTGTAACTCGGCATTATTTTCATTGGATTTTCTTTCATATCATAAAAATTTCATAACTCGAGGTATCTGTGTGTGTGTGTGTGTGTGTGTGTCTGTGTGTGTGTGTGTGTGTGTGTCTGTGTGTGTGCATGTGCATGCATGTGTGCACGTGTGTGCATGTGAGGAAAAAATTGGCCACTGCCAATTTTTTCTTAATTTTTAAAAACTATTTTGATATGGGGTCATAACTCATTAGGGATGTTGGTTTTGTCTTGTAGGTCTTTAGGTTGAAGGTGAACATAAAATTTCAATTTGGAAAGCATTTATAGCCTGAATTGGGGTGAGGTAAAGGTCAAAATGTAAATCTATAGTGGCTGACATCATATTGCTTAGAATAGTAATTTGTGCCTAGAGAAGGCTTATTGAATCAGTAAGGGTGCAACTACACTGGAACACTAAATTGAAATGATCTGGCTTGGTTTTGATTTGATTCGAAGTCTGTATTATAAGTTTAATCAGAATCAATACTTGCACAGGGGCTGCAGAATGTTTCTGCAGTCTGTAGGTCCTCTTCTTTCCTTTTTTCCTCTGGTCTCACCTCTGATAATCCCTCTGTATGATTTATTTCTCTGTTTTTCTGGGTTTGTGAACACCAAGAAAAGTGTTCAACTCTCAAACTGAAGAAGTTACATTTCATGCAACAACTTCCAAAATGTCTGAAAAGTGCATACATTGGTTCATTATAGATTACATATCCTCAGTGATCCCTGAGATAACACCTTAATTGCAGGGTAGATTAGTCTTATAAATTAGAGATATGATCCCCTTCTTTAAGACATAGTCTGTCTGTCTGTCTGTCTGTCTCTGTCTCTCTCTGTCTCTCTCTCTCTCTCACACACACACACACACACACACTCACACACACACACTCACACAGACACACACTTGAAATAAACACTGTTGAGGAACTGTGTAACTTTCAGAAAATACTTTCATATTGTGTGGACTGTAACTGAGTGCTGTACCTGTAAGCCAGTGTTAAATAGTGTCTGGTAAATTGATTCGTTTTTATTTATTTATTAAATTTATACCCCGCCCTACTCAACAAAAAGTGACTCAGGGCGGCTTACAACAAAGAACATATGATACAATGTAAATACAAAACAATACAGTTACAATTACTATCCCCAACCCCCAGATACAAAGTGCAAGACAAAGGCAGAGGCACGCCAGTAGCCCCCAACGTCTTATCTCCCTCCGGCCAGTCGAGGCCAGGGGGGAAATGACGACAACCTCAGCTGCGGCCGCTCTCCCATCCCCGCGCCAATGGGGTGGGCATCAGGGAGAGGTGTCAGGGGGTCCTATGGTATCCTCTGCGGCTGGTGCATCTATCTATCTCCAGTAAGGCGGGGCTGGGAGGGAAGCCTGTGCCTCGCCACTGCTTCAGGAGCTGCACTGATTGCCAGTGTGCCTCCGGGTGCAATTCAAGGTGCTGGTGATTACCTTTAAAGCCCTACATGATAGTGGGCCAGGATGCTTAAGACACCGCATCACCCCAAGGACATCTGCCTGTCCCACCAGAGCAGACCAGAGGGGCTCTCTCATACTGTAGTTCCATCTGCTAGAGAGCCTCGCCTCTCTATCACAAGAAGGAGGGCCTTCTCTGTGTCTGCTCCGGCCCTGTGGAACCTCCTGCCAACTGAACTTTGTCTCCAGGCAGAGCTTTTACCATTTCGTAGGGGCCTCAAGACCTGGCTGGCACAGCGGGTGTGGGGGGCGGCTGGGGAGAAAGCCACCTTGGGCTGACTTGTTTGAGTGGTCAGATGTTGGAAGAATGGGTGGTGGCATTGGTGGGCATTTTTAAAATACATTTTAATTTTTAAAAACTTTAATTTTTTTGATGTTTTTAAGGCATTTCTGTGTTTTTACTGTTTTACTTGTAAGCCACCCTGAGATCTACCGTATGCATTGTTCAAAGTCCAGTAAATTCACCAAGAAGTGATATGTTTGTTGAAAATAACCCCTTGATTCTACAATACAATACAAATGTAACTAAGTGTTCACACCAGGCAGAATGTTTAGGACAGCACTATCTAGCTGGAGCATTCATCTAGTTCAGGGGTGCCCAAACTTTTTGGGTTGCGGGCTGGTCACATGGTTCAAAGAGCCGGTCACAATGCTGGATCTGGCCCCCGATGCCAGTTTATCCAGCCTGCAAAGCCTTTGTCGCTCCTAGAAGCAGAAGTAAAACGCGCCCATATGGGTGCATTTTACTTCCGCTTCCAGGAGCGACGAGGGCTTCGTGGGCTGGATGAATTGCCATCAGATCCAGCCCCGGGCTGTAGTTTTGGCACCCCTGATCTAGTCTATCAATATCCTGATTTTCTCTTGGGTGCCATGTTTCTTTTTCCTTGCAGGCCCCACCTTTCATCCAAACATACTGGATGGTAAATAATAATTCACTGAGCTCAGTAAACCTTATTATTAATAAAGTATTTTGATTTTGTTCTCCCCCACCATAAAAAATAATATATCTTGCTGAAGGGTCTGCATGTATGTCTCCAACCAGGATTCATTTAATTTGAAGCAAATGCTAACAGTCATCCTGACATTACATTTACAAATAATTGAACAACAAGTTAGTCCTTAATTAGAATTAATTGTAGTAAAAAGTGTGAATTTGATAAATGAATGTTTTTACATGTTTGTAAAGCTGAAGAATGGTGGTAAATATCTTAAGGAGCCATATATGACAGAATGATACAAAAATTGTCCCTTAGAACACAAAGTAGTGCCAGAGTCAAATAATAGTAGTGCTATGTTTTATATTCAGCTCTGTGGACTTCGTGGTAGAAATTGTTTTATTAGCATTTTCTTTGCAGCCTCAAAGCTCAACATACCATTTAGAGTAGACCCTTAACAGAAAACTGATATATTAATAATAGCGTACTATTGAATTGATTTTGATGTTTGACTTATAGTAACCCTTTCCAGGGTTTTCTAGTTAGAGAGTACACAGAAGGAGTTTACCATTCCCTTCTGCTGGGTGCAGCCTGGGACTGTGCAGTTACTCACACGAGGCACAGCAGAGAATTGAACACCCAATCTCTGGCTCTCCAGCCAGATACCTAAACCACTGAGCTATCCAGCCAGGTGATCTTCTATACAATTCTTCAATTTAAAATTTGGCTCTATTTGATCAGTTATTTCAACAAAACATGAACAAATAAAATAAGTACAGTACTATACATCTTTCCCTAATAGTGCTATTAAATGCTGATTGCTGTATCAATAGATGCTTGCACGCTTTCATTCATTCTTTCTTTTTGCCTATACTGAGTACAAAAGCTATTATGCGGCAATCACTTTACAAAACATATTCCATATAATGAAACTCAGGGTGGTGGGTAGGCTGCAGATTTTTTTAGCATAGAGTCCAAATTGAATTAACACCAAAATGCTATTAGAAAAATATAAAAAATATAGAATTAGTGAAGAATGTAGAATTAGTGTGAAATAATATAGAATTAATGGAATCTTATTGAATGACATCTTTAATAAATCAGGGTATAAAATTATTTGTATCAATACTGAAAATTCATCTAAAGTTTATTAGAGAATATGTACATAAAGGTACAAATGGTCTTATGTCAGGGAGGCAAATTTCTTACTCCATACGCAGAACACTGGATGTTGTTTATAATGCAAATAAAACAACCCTCACACTGCAACTCTGTTGTAAGATGCACACAACGCCTTTGATCGCTTGGACTGGAGTTTTTGAACCCAAACTTTACATTTCATGTACTGTATATATGTGATAAATGTATATGGATTATAAATATTTTATATAAAAAACCCAAATCAACCATTAAAACTAATTTTTTTCAATACAGACCCAGTTATGCTACCTAGGGGACTTGTCTAGGATGTTAGGTATCTCCACTCTCATTGATAATTGATTTGTAGCCATTATTGTAAATATCCAATCCAATATGCTACTGCAGAGAGTGAAAATAGGTGAAACTCAGCATAGAATCAGTTTATTTGCTGATTATGTTTTGATTTTAAAGTTCTAATTCAATTATGGAAACACCTGTGTTAATTGTTGTTCTGTGCTGTCAAGCTGCCTTTGACCCTATGAGCGAGTGATCTCCAAAATATCTTGCCCTTCACTTCTTGCAACAACAAGGCTGTGAAAACCCTCATGTTTGGTCTTCTTCTTTTCCTGCTGCTCTGCACCTTTCCCAGCATTATTGTTTTCCTCCCAGAGAGTCTTGCCTTCTCATGATGTGCCCGACAGCCTCAGCCTGAAGTAGGTCAAGAGGTGCTAGGAAATAATGAACGAAAGTAGCTGGTACAGCTCCAGACTATCCACTTCGTGGAAACCAACCCCCCAAAATGATAGCTATAATTGAAGAAAAGTTTTCTGCAAGCTCCTCAAGCTCTAAGTATTAAACTAGAAGAGGATAGGGTAAACCTAAGGAGAGCAAAAACAGCACTCGTCGTCAAATGGATGACTGCCAATGTGCGTCTCCCATCAGGACACGATTCTAGCTGGTCCATTTGGAACTCACTTAGTAGACTCTGAGGAAAGATCAAAGAATAACCCAAGTAAAATGGGGCTACTTGGATACAGGGCATATTTTCGATGAATGTGGAGAATGGCACTGTTTGAACATCTTATTAGTGCATATCTCTCCACACAAGCAAGAAAGGCAGCTCTGATCTATAAAACATTCTATCATAGGTTTGAACACAGTGTGGGAGAAAGACCTTGACAGCTTATCCTACCAGAGACTGGGATAAAGTTTTGACATAAACCATGCTATTAATTTCAGAATGTGTTAAAGAAGTTAGAGTCAAACTTATTTACTGCTGGTAATTAGCGCCAATAAAACTGTCTCATCTCAAAAACCTCTCCTTGTCTCTGTTGGTGAGGATGGAATGCTATGAAATTGTATTCTCATATATGTTAGTCATAAATAAAGACGAGTCAATTTTGGTCAATGATAGGTTAAGAAATAAAATATGTAACAAATCTCCTATTTCAATTTGCTCAACTATTAGCCTTGTTAAATTTATTTCTTGCCTTACTCCAAATCTCTAAATCCAAGTCACCAAATGTGCATTGCTTGCATCTTAAGAAAAATGCATTGTCTTTTTACTCCTGTGCCTCTGCCCTGAACAATTGTTTCTATGTGGTTTTGTTTCAACTCCTAACTCCCACAGAGAACTTGACTTAACAATTGCCTCCGCTGTTGAAGGTGTAAACAAATTTATAAGAATGAGGTGTCTTCGTGTGTTTTTTTAAAAACAAAAACAGACATCCATTTTAGCCCAGCATCCATTGAATTCCCCTGGTATGTGCTGGTGCTGTCTTGATTAAAGGTCATCTGCTTCATAGCAGCCCTTGCCAACCTGGCATGCTACTCAGGGCAGGTTGGTGAGCATTAGGACTTCTAGGAGTTGGTGGCCAGTACTAAAAGAGGGCAACAAATTGCAAATGGCTATTTATGGTAAGCAGTTTTAATGTTGTTTACAGATAATGTACAGAATCAACATATTAAATACTACGTCTCAAATCCTAGAGCTAGAATTGCTGATAACTAGGGAAGGTTCAGCGATATATGCTGCTCAAAAAAATAAAGGGAACACCTAAACAACACAATGTAACCCAAAGTCAATCACACCTGTGAAATCAAACTGTCCAACCTGGTAGCAACATCAATTGACATTCAATTCCACATGCTGTTGTGTAAATGAAAGAGACAACAGGTGGACATCAGAGGCAATTTGTAAGGCCTCCCCAATAAAGGTGTGGTTCAGCAGGAGGTGACCACAGATCACTTCTCAGTTCCTTTGCTTTCTGGCTGATGGTTTGGTCACTGTTGAACACTGGTGGTGCCTTCACTTTAGTGGTAGCATGAGGTGGAGCCTACAACCCACACAAGTGGCTCAGGTAGTGCAGCTCATCCAGGATGGCACATCAATGCGAGCTGTGGCACAAAGGTTTGCTGTGACTGCCAGCGTTGTGTCCAGAGCATGAAGGCGCTACCAGGAGACAGGCCAGTACACCAGGAGATGTAGAGGAGGCCGTAGGAGGGCAACAACCCAGCAGCAGGACCGCTACCTCCGCCTTTGTGCAAGGAGGAACAGGTGGAGCACTGCCAGAGACCTGCAAAATGACCTCCAGCAGGCCACCAATGTGCATGTGTCTGCTCAAACGGTCAGGAACAGACTCCATGAGGGTGGCATGAGGGCCTGAAGACCACAGGTGGGGGTTGTGCTCACAGCCCAACACTGTGCAAGACGTTTGGCATTTGCCAGAGAACACCAAGATGTGCAGGTTCACCACTGGCGCCCTGTGCTGTTCACAGATGAAAGCAGGTTCCCACTGAGCACATGTGACAGACGTGTCAGGGTCTGGAGACGCTGTGGAGAACATTATGCTGCCTGCAACATCCTCCAGCATGACCGGTTTGACAGTGGGTCAGTAATGGTGTGGGGTGGCATTTCCCTGGAGGGCCGGACAGCCCTCCATGTGCTCACCGGAGGTAGCCTGACTGCCATTAGGTACTGAGATGAGATCCTCAGACCCCTTGTGAGACCATATGCTGGTGCGGTTGGCCTTGGGTTCCTCCTAATGCACGACAATGCTAGACCTCATGTGGCTGGAGTGTGTCAGCGGTTCCTGCAAGTCGAAGGCATTGATGCTATGGACTGGCCCGCCCGTTCCCCAGACCTGAATCCAATTGAGCACATCTGGGACATCACGTCTCGCTCCATCCACCAACACCACGTTGCACCACAGACTGTCCAGGAGATGGGGGTTGCTTTAGTCCAGGTGTGGGAGATCCCTCAGTAGACCATCTGCCACCTCATCAGGAGCATGCCCAGGTGTTGTAGGGAGGTCATACAGGCACATGGAGGCCACACACACTACTGAGCCTCATTTTGACTTTATTTAAGGGCATTACATCAAAGTTGGATCAGCCTGTAGTGTTTTCTTCCACTGTCACTCTGAGTGCAACTCCAAATCCAGACCTCCATGGGTTGATGAATTTGTTTCCCATTGTTAAGTTTTGTGTGATTTTGTTGTCAGCGCATCCGACTACAGTATGTGAACAACAATAGGAATAAAGTATTTCAGTCATTCAGACCGTGGGATGCCTTATTTTTGTGTTCCCTTTATTTTTTGAAGCAGTATATTTACAATTGTGTATGTAATAAAGTTGTAAGTGGTAATTTGATTGTTAGACTCTATCCTATATTTAATTTTAAACAGTCCAGTGATTAGGTCTTATTGCTAGGGTTGCTTTTTGCTACAGCAGGTTAGAAATCAATTTATAGACCTATTCCAACTCCCACTAGGCTGGAGCCCCAGCTTAATTTATTTTCCAGAAAAATAGCCTCATTTACTGAATGCTTAAAAATAAAATGATAACAGGTTATAAAGTTCTAACAGGAATACATACACATTTCATCAACAATATGTGGCTTACTGGTTCAATTTTTGTACTCCAATACAAAGCAAAATAGGTGTAGTTTTCATCCTAAGCAATTTTTGATCATAGTAATACAGTAAAACGCCGAATTAATATGCCTCAAGTTACATAAAATTTGACTTACATAATGATTTTTGCACTAAAACGATGTCCAGATTTGCATAACACAGTTCCCTATGGGTTCACTTTGAGTTACATAAAAAAATTGTTTTTTCCAATGGGGTTGTTTCGATTTACATGAATATCATTTTCCTATGGGTTTGCTTCGAGTTAAGTAAAAAAAATCATTTATCCTATGGGTTTGCTTTGAGTTATGTAAACATTCATTTATCCTATGGGTTTGCTTCGAGTTAAAGTAAAAAAACAATTTACATAAAAGCCTACGGAACAGACTTTTTACGCAAGTTGGGGTTTTACTGTAGATCCTTACTGTCTTACTCTACACATTAACCCAATGTTGACTTCCCCACTATCTCCCCTTAAATACATTTTTGTACTTTTAATTTTTGAGGAAGAGAACAAACAACTCAGTGGGACTTTTTATTACAGTGTATTAAAAACAACCACTGTGTGTTTATGAAACACATTTCCTTACCCATAGCATTAACCACCGATTTAGAATGAAAGAAATGGCTGCATTGGGGACCAAGAACTCTACACTGGAATAGATGTACCTACATGCAGCCCTGCCTCTGGATTGGAATGTGAATAATTCAAGCAGCATGCAGGTCTTCAACATGCTAAGTGAGTGGTTGCTGAATCCTATTTCTGCATAATATGAAACTCAACTCGGGAGACAATCTATATTTATAGAGACAGAAAAAAGTATGAAAGAATATCTAATTCTGGCCTGAAATACTTTATTTTACGTTAGAATGATATACAGTAGATTAAAAAGCCATCTCTAGCAACATGGCAGATTTCTAACCAGCCTTCCCTCTATCCCTTCTTGCCTGACCTTGTCTGCCATCAAACTTTGCTTTACTGCAGTATTTGGACCTATGTATGTGCTCGGACTAACTCACACTGATCTGAAAAAATGATACAGTTGATGGTCTTTGACTGATTCCTTCTTTCAGGTGTTTTTTTGTTTGTTTTTGCCAGGCCAGGATCCTTCCCAGCAGATGTGAAAATGCACCTTGGGTCATACAGTCCTTTTACTCTCTTTCTGTCTTTTCTCACTTGAGACAGTAAGGAGTCTTTTCCACTGAGATGTCATTATTAGTGCCAGAAAGTTCAGACTATTTTTTCTTCATTTGGGGATGTTCATTGTGACACGCATGGAAGAAACTTGCAGTAGAGTTTTTATGACTTCAGTCCTAATCACTTTCCTACTATTTTGACATACTCCCAATAATACTGTCACTTACAAAACAATGAACTACTTATCACTAGAGTTTTAATCAGTCACTATGATCTGTTGACACCTAAACTGACAACCACTACCTGTTACTATACAGATACATGTATACAGCTGATCACATGATATCTGGGGCTAATTGCAGCAGATTTCTGTTTGTCACAATTACGGTAAATGTTGACGGGAAAATTATCTGAGCAAGAATTCACTAACTGTTCACTTAAAATATGCTGGAAATTAACTTGCTTAGCTGTAGTGCCAGAAAGGAAATGTTTTGTTTGATTAGGTTTGCAGTATTGGGGGAACAGCAAATGCAGGGTTGTATTATTTATTTTATCTAGATAAAACAATCTTGATTAAAAAAATTGATTTAAAATGTGGACGTTCTAGGACAAATTACAAAACATGGATAGTACAGAATTAGAAAATAAGAAAACAAAACAGCATCTTAGGTTAAGAAGTTGCAGAAAACAACTGCAACAGACTATGCCTAGGAACCGTCATAGTCTCTCTTTAGTGTAGGAATTCTTAACCTGTGGCCTGCAGCACCATTTCATGTGGGCCCCTTCCCCACCGCCTCCCCCACACCCGGAAGTGCCATGTGGTGGAGAAAGGGCAAAATGGCTGTCTGGCTCCCAAAGCTGTCCGAGGGAGTGTGACTCGGCCCCTGGCTTAAAAAAGGTTGAGAACTCCTGCTTTAGTGCAATACACCAATAGTGGTACAAGGTTCTGATTTGGAATACAATCCCCAATGGCCCTGCTGGCTGAGGGTTTCTAAGAACAGTTGTCCAAAGCATGAACTTTTCCCCATTTCTGTAGTACATTTCAGTGTTCCATCTGACGTTTAGTAACCCCTGAGAAATTCCCAAACTGAGCTGTTACAATTTCCCATGATTTCAAGGTTTTTATTATATGATTTGGGTTGGTTGGTAACATAGCTTGATCACCTTCCTGTAAGTAACAGAAATCATAGATCATAGCTTCCAAAGGTATGTACCAGAATTCATCACTTGGCTCAATTTCAAAGATCCGTTATAAAGGTTCTGGCCATTTTAGCTATTTGAGAGGATTTATACATAGAGGGAGAAGTACAGTAAATGATTTTCACACATGGAAATAATTATAATCCTCATGTATACAGAATCATTGTTGCACTACTACATCCACTGCCTTTCTCTGCCCCAAAGACAACCAGCTAGAACTTTGCGTTCTTTCATACTACACATTTTCACCTTTATGAAAGTGGGTTCCTGAAATAATAATGTATCAATCAGGCAATATTAACATTGCACTGTTCATACATACAAAGTCTTGGAACAGGGAGTTTATAAACATAACTGAAAATCCTAGTACAGTATATGACTAATTAGAACATGTAACAATGATTAGCTTATTTCAGACTAAGAAGTTATGTTTGGGGATATTAATAATAATTTGCATCTCTAACCTAACAGAGTTTTATTTTTGGAACATTCAATCAAGATGTATTCCACATTTCAATAAAATGAACTTTGATGTTCAGGTTTTCTCTGCAGACCTTTGTTCTTCAATTATTTGTCTATTAATTATGGAAACATACACCTATCTCATTTCCACACAATAATGCATATAATATGTATTGATTCAAATGAATGATTCCTAATGATACTCCAGAGAGGAAGCTTGCATATTCCTGTTTGTCTAAAACACACACACAAAAGGAAGGAAATATCGAAGTAGAGATAATGTAAGGACATAAGAAGTCCAAGAATAGGCATAATTTCAAAATGTCATAAGTATAGTCTGTAATTGCTCAAAATGCAGTAAAGTAAATGTTAGAAAATCAAGATTGTGTTTACTGTATGCAAACTCACCCTGCTGCAATGGCAATCTTGTACCCCGCTGTGCAATTTTCATCAGTCTTGGTGTTCAAAACAAGACAATTTGTCTTGCTGTGAGCACAAAAAGAATTACACAAATTATGTCTCTGTTTGTGTGCCTATATACTCTCACAGATCTGATGATGTGTTTGTTTTGGGGGCCATCCTTCCTCAGGGAAACTATATAAGCAAGAGTGCTGTTTTTTCTACTTAGTATTACCATATTTGCTTCCATTTGATGCAGGAAATTAGTTTTTTAAGGTAATTTAGCAGCATATTTATCCCAGTGGAAATTCTTGAAATATATACAAATGACTAAATTCTCATCTCTAGGATTCATTACGTGAGTAACTGGTAAATCAGTTATGTTAAATTGTTTATGTGAATAAACATGCATGGTAGATAGTCTCCCTTGTCAGAAAATCTTTATGTGGAAATTTATCAACTTTTTTTTATTGTGTCAGAAGCACACAAAGGTGCTTTCTCAATTGAAAGGGTTTTTGCTGGAGGAACTCCACTCGGGATGCCCGAATGAGGCTCCTTTCATGTCCTCAAGATCTTTTTCCCACTGAAGTGGTCCCTACAAGTAAGGTATTGAGAGTGGGATGAAAATAGTTTTTCAATATTTTTATACCATGTGGAAAATTGACAAAGCCTAAAGCAAAACAAATATATTTAAAATCTTACATTAACAGGACATATAAAATAACATTTTTTATGTTTATGAGGGTCAGGAAAGAGAACTGAAATGGTTACTTCTAAGGTCTAATGGGTACTTTGTAAATAAGTTCTACTCTTACTAGCCTCCTGGCAGGCAACTTGTCATTCAAGCGTCCCCTGAGCAGAATTTCTCCAGCAAAAATCCTTTTAACCCAGAATAATTTTTGACATGAAATTATTATTATAGCAGTTATGAACCTTCTTCTTGTTGTTGTTCAGTTGCAGTTGTTTTTCTTGTTCTTGTTGTTGTTCAGTTGCATAGTCGAGTCCAACCGTTTGTGGCCCCATGGATATCGTGCGCCAGGCACACCTATCCTCTACCATCCTCCTCAACCCACCCAGTTTTGTGCCCACTGTGTCAACAATACCATCTAGCCATCATTGAATTTCTTTTAGATTGTTGTTGTGTTGTATACTTAATAGGAAAATAAAAAGGGTTAGGATGTGATGCTTAAAGAGTCTCTAAATGGAAAGGCAAAAGCGAAACAATCAGCTTAGATAATTTTATTCATTTTAATGCTTAATTGAACTTTTCATGTGAGTTACAGTTTGTGGTGCTTTCTTGTATAACTGTTTCAGGTTCCTCTTTCTCTTCTTGACAAAATCACTTATCTTTTCTCATGTATTACTGACAAAATCACACTTTGATTGATTACATATTTTTTCTGCATCATAAATTCATCATATAACCCATGAAGAAAATAATAAAATGAGTGATTCTAAAAAATAATGAATAGGTGTAATGTTTTCTGTATTTCTTGTGATAGTTTGTTGTACAGTATATACAATATGTAACAGAAATTAATAAAGCTATTTTTCAGATTAGGAATTTAGAAAACACTTATAAATGTGTAGTATTTGCATGGTTTTCCAATGATTATTAATGTAATTTTGTAGTTGTTCACAGATTGAACTTGATAGTATATCTTCAAGTGCTGCTCCATCTTTCAAACTGCTTAGTAAAATAACTTAATAAATAGTGTAGTAGATAAAACATTTTGTCAGTATTTCAAGATAGATGAACAGAACACAAACATGCATAAAGTCAGCTTGGGAGATTAATTTCCTCAGCAAAGAGTTTTTGAGTGTTTGAGCAGAGGCACATTTTACTTAAATAGGAAAATATCCTTGCAGTCTAGTAGATCTTTGCTTAAACACAGAGTGCATTTTGCTGAGTTATGAGACATTTTACTATTTTATCAAAATAGCCCCTTTTTCTTACATGCATTGAAGAAAACATTTATCCTATAAGGTAGTCATACCATTACTAATTCATCTAATTCCACAGTACACCTAAGGAGATTTCCATATCAACAACCAAATTCCATGTTGTGAACCTGGTATATATGTCCTTTTAAAGGATGTCTAGTATGCCTGTTACTGTTGATTAGATAATGCACAAAGGTTTGCTGCAAGTTAACTCGAGGAAGAAAGGAGTTATGTTAATATGATACAGGTCCTACTCATGAGTCTAGATTCAGCCAAACTGATGGTAGCAAGAATCCAGACAAAACTGTAATAGATATTCACCTGAATAAGCCAACTAAATTGAAGCTGAAAGGATGTGCAGTGGCCGATGTGCACAGGAGTGAAAGGAAAGTCCAAGGTGGCACAACATATACAATTAGAAATGGAATGTGAGAAGTATGAGTCCAGGTAAACAGGAAACTGTAAAGCAAGTAATGGAGTGTCTAAATGTTGCAGTACTTGATATCAGTGTACTAAAATCAACCAGTACATTATATTTTCAGTCAGATAACTACAAAATGTTCCATTATGGAAAGTACAAACTCAGAAGAAACGGGGCGACTCTAATACTGAGGCAAGATTGTGACTTGACTCTATTACTGAGGCACAAGGTTGCCAAATGGATGAATCCCAAAGAGTGTCTCCCACCAGGATGAGATTCTGACTGAATCATCTGGAAGTCACTTAATCTCTGAAGTAAAGTAAGAAAGCCAAAGAAAAATTAAATAAATTGGGGCTACTTCGATGCAAGACAAATTTTCTATGAATATAGATAAAATCATCCAATGCAGTATTTATGTGCATGCAGTTTGTGCCCAACTATGAGTACAAAAGAAGATGGGATGCTGCTGCTGCTGAAATAGTTCTAAATAGTTCAGATGTTTGCAAGGCTACTTGCAACAGCCTTTTACATTTATTAAGTGCTACCATCTCAACAATTGTTCTAGAGATCATACCACATTTGGGAAAACAGTTCTTCTTTGCTGAAGTGATATTCCCATCAGTTTATCCAGTTGTGTGATCCACAGAGACTTCAAAAATGACTGGCTGCTTAGCTGTAACTGTGTCTCTTTGTGTGGTCATCTTTTGAGTCACACAAGCCACTCTGCTCCCTTCTTTGTCTTCTACTATTTTGGCAAACAGGAACTGAGGGAAACTGCTTGTGCAAGCTCACAATGAAGAGTATGAGTGGGGCTACCACCCAAGAGGAACTCAGCAATGGAACATTCCAGAGCAGACTGTGCAGTGCAATGCCCAGTTGTGTGACTGCATATGACCTAGAACCACAGTTACTAGTTAAGCAACCAATCATTCCTGGTTGCCTGCTGTGATAATGCTAACCAGGCATGTTAAAAAAGAGGGAGACTGAACCTACAACTTTTTATTTCTTTGAACCATCTCTTTTAGATTATTGCCAGGAGACTTCTTAATACCTGTGGTGCAACCCTAAGACTGGACAATTGTATGGTGTATTTGGGACTGCCCTTCATGATTGTTTGTAGTGTGAGGTAGAGATGTGAAGGCCTGGAAAAAAACTAGAAAAATTCGGAAAATAAACCCACCCACCCACCATTTTTTCCTGAAGCCTTTTTGGTTCCCCCCCCCCCCAAATTGGAAAAATTGAAAAGATAAAAAATATTTATTTATTTATTTATTTATTATTTTATTTTGTATATTTATATCCCGCCCTATTGGTGCGAACACCACTCAGGAATGGAATGTTTTATTTTAACATGATGAATAAAATATTTTAAGATAAGGCCGGGTTCAAATATTTTCTAGATCATTTCTAAAAATATATGTATGGTATCAGATTATTTTCAATTTTTCCAAAAATTTCCGTTTTTTCCGTCCATCTGTCCACACACACCCCAAAAAAGGTTTTTTCCCCGATCTTCAAAATTTCCGGAAATTTTACATCTAGTTGTGAGGCAGGTTTGTACCTAACTAGAATGGCATACATGCACCACATTACACCTCTAATTTCTTATGTACTAACTTTCTGTACTAAGGATGAGCTGTCCAGTCAGCCAGGGTCCACCCAGTGTCCTGTTGCTGGTGCTAACTGGGAGCTGGGAGCTTTCTTTCTAAGCAGGACACTTGGACAGAGCTTGGCCTAGCTAAGCCTCAGTGCCTTCTAATTTAGGCATTTCTCCTAGGTGCATCATAGTGAACTTTTGTCAGATGCCTGCAAGATGGGTAGAACATGGAGAATTATGGCATTTATAGTTGCTGAAATTAAAAATCCCATCCATAGTCTGTACTGCTCAGACATGATTCAGGGTACTAAGTCCTGCCTCTCATTCATCTCCAATTGAGCATTTTCTATCTCCAAGTGCCGGCTATATGGCATTCTGTTCCCTGTCATGTCAGTGTTCCCACCACACACATCCCATCCTTATAGTAATGGAAACCAGATTTTCAGTACAGTATGGATTCATCAGCCTTGGAACTGGAGTTGTTTGGACTACATACTTGTTCAATCCCCAGCATTTCGTACAAGATATACACCAAGTGGGACAGAACTGAGAGTGAATACTGATTAGTTATGTCACCTCCATAAACATGGATTTAAATTAGGGGTATAAAACATTCACTTGCCCTGGTCCTAGAAATAAAGATTGTTGATTTGGGGTAAGAGTCTACAGATATAAGATCCATCTGTTTCCCTGACCCTAACTGATCAATCAATTTGGCAAAGATGAAAGTATGTTAAAGAAAAAGATTGCACCAAGTTAAGACAGTAATCATTTTAATTGAACTTTGTCATATGAGGCTAGATTCTAATTTATAGTTTTTAGTTAATAGCATTAATCGTGTTCTAGCCACATCCTCAGAAAACACAATTAAATAAATATTAAGGTTCCATATGGAACAATTAGATATCTCTGTGATTAGATATTTTTCATTCTGAAACAGATGCTCTTTTGTTGTTGTTCCTATTCAATTTCTTTCATCATTCATTTTGTGACATTATTGTTTTCCTGTATTGTTTCCAATCTTAAACTAAAAAAGTCACTGCATTGTCACCATTTCTAATGTCCTTTTCCCACTGGAATGTAAGTGTTTACAAATGTAGGCAACATGCTTCTAAACTGGAAAACCAACATATCTATTCTCTGTCTACATACACCAAATGATACTGTTAGTCTAGTTTTTTTTTAAAAAATAAATAAACCAGAGTGATCTGAAAAGTCATATTGTTAGTGCCCTTTCAAGAAGTTGGGTTGCAAACTTACAAAGAGATGACAAATACAGTTCATAGTAATGACTGGGATCCAACTGCTTGAATGAGGGTTGCTGCAATGGCAGTTACTTGGGGACAGCAGCAATGGAATAAAGTGCAACAGCAAATGGTTGCTAGATAGCAAGTTGCCCCTTGCATCCCTCATAGTGCAAAGCCGTGTGAGCTTTTGTTTAATGAGGGATACAAATGATAATTCATTAAGTGGTGACAATTGCACACTTAAAAGAAATGACAGATGCAGTTCACAATAATGGGAAGGATCGTATTACTTAGTTACCCATAAGTGCAGAGGCATGAATTGCTACTTCCTACCAAGTCACTGCTCTTATTCTTCATTATGCGCCAGTTGTGTGAGCTTTTGTGTAATATAAATGGCAACCTACAGTGTTAATGAATGGTAATTCAATGGTGCATTTCACACCATCATATTTAAACCAGCATAATTAAGTGAAAATATTTTGGCCAATTTGATTTATTTTTAAGGTAGCCTCATTGTCTGGCATCATCAAATGGATTTGTTGGATGGACAAACAACTCTATGGAGTAAATAATCGTTTTCCAAGTATATGAGAAGGGAAAATCAAAAGGACAGCAGTTGGCTACCCAAGTATGCTTCTCAGTACTGGTTAAAGGTTGCAGGCACTTGTTGAACAATGATTCAGTGTTAAGTGCAGAAACATTCTGCTAATCTAAATGGCCTTGCAATGCTTTGATCTGGTATTTAAGTGCAAAATAAAGAAATATGGTTTGTTGAATAGTTAGCTAACTTCAGCATCTAAAGTTAAACAATAACATGTATGATTTCATTTACTTCAGAATACTATTGGACAGGGTATTTGGGGAACTGCCTCCTCATTACATTGACTGATCTTGAATATCTACTTCAGGTTCCTGTACTGATGCCACCTATTTTCTACATGATGTCCCAAAATCCACCATACATAGGGGAAATGGTAAAATGTACAGTAGACCCTTGCAGAACGACGTTACTTGGTTCCCCAAGTAGCGTTGTTAAGCGATTTTTGTAATGCAGGTTTCTATGGAGTTTCCCGCATAACAATACTTTTAGCATCGTTATCCGGATAACGACAGTTATTTTTAGCATCGTTATCCAGATAATGACGCTAAAATGTCATTATGCAGGGGAACACATGGCGCATAATGACGCGTTATTAAGCGAAAATGACACTATCCGAACGCGTCATTTGTGTGAGGGTTGACTGTACCTTTATTGGCAAAACATTTGTTACAAAATCTTAAATTCTAAATTGTGGTAGAGAAGAGTCCTTTCAGTGGGTAGCAAAACTCTGATGGGGCTCTTTGCAGGCGCACCCCCCCAATAACGGACACAGACAACATTGAAAGTGGATAACAGCATAGGGCCACATTTATTGATTCAATGCCCTAGTCCGAATTATAAATTTGTATTGGTAAAACGACCAATCATAATTCCTAAGGCAAGCAGGCCGAAGTAACACTGGTAAGGTACCACCCCAAAATTGCCAACGGCAATTGGTTACAATGTATCGATTTGTATCAATTTGTTTGTTGACAACAAACAAATTATTGACCGTAGTCAATAACTAACTCATGACCCCACCCTCTGACGCGTATCCGTGAAATCACAGGGGTGATGCATGCTGGTTAGCAATCGTCATCACCCCATCGCCTGGTTCGTCGTTGACCGGACAACGTTTAACTAATTTATTCCTGTCTAGTGTTGTCCAGTCAATTGCGAACCTGCCGGATACTTGTGGGTCATACTGTTTACCTTACCAGTGCTACCCGCCAATGTGACCAAAGTCAACAGTAGGAACACAGAAAGACCCCTATATCAAACCATAGCAACAGTGTGGGATGGGCAAAAAAGCCAGGACCCGGAAGCCAATATGGGTCCCAACCAAAAATTCCCACCCGGCCCCGAAGCGACCATAATATCACACTGTTAACTAGGGAGGGGGTGGAGGGGAAAAAACTTCTCCGCTCCGTCGCTGAGGTAAAATGGCAGCTCGGCTGCCTCGTGGCCACCCCTTTTATAAGGGAGCTGGCCACGCCCCTAACTACCCGGATTCTCTGTCCTGTGGGGGGGGGCCCGCAAAGGGCGCGGCGGCCATTTTGGCGCCGCGCTTGCATTGCAGGCGCACCCCCCCAATAACGGACACAGACAACATTGAAAGTGGATAACAGCATAGGGCCACATTTATTGATTCAATGCCCTAGTCCGAATTATAAATTTGTATTGGTAAAACGACCAATCATAATTCCTAAGGCAAGCAGGCCGAAGTAACACTGGTAAGGTACCACCCCAAAATTGCCAACGGCAATTGGTTACAATGTATCGATTTGTATCAATTTGTTTGTTGACAACAAACAAATTATTGACCGTAGTCAATAACTAACTCATGACCCCACCCTCTGACGCGTATCCGTGAAATCACAGGGGTGATGCATGCTGGTTAGCAATCGTCATCACCCCATCGCCTGGTTCGTCGTTGACCGGACAACGTTTAACTAATTTATTCCTGTCTAGTGTTGTCCAGTCAATTGCGAACCTGCCGGATACTTGTGGGTCATACTGTTTACCTTACCAGTGCTACCCGCCACACGGAGGGGCTTCAAAGAAGACCTGACGCCCCCCCCCAGACCGTCAGCTCGGTCAACAGGCCTGCTCGCCAATCGCCCAACAGGAGGTCCATACCTCCTTGCGACAGATGGACCCCATCCCCTGCGTACAAGTCATAATTTTGTAGACTAATATCGGGGTGATGACTGACCCGTCCCCAAGCCCTGGTGGTAAGAAAACGCGCCACCGCCTTATTGACCGCGCACCTAGCGCGGTCAAGGGCCAGGAGGTTAACGCCCCCTCTGTAAGAATGGCACGGGACAATGTCCGACCAAACCAGGGTTGTGGCAGGCCAGACATAATGCAAGTAGGCGAGTTCCTCGCAAATCGCATGCTTGAGCGACAAGCCGGTGACCTGGCCCAAATCATTGCCCCCCAGGCGTATGATTAGAATGTCAGGCGGGTCAGCACCCAGGCCAGAAAAAAGGAAAGGCCGCAGCTCCCGCCATAACATCCCAGGCTTACCATGCCCTGCGAGACTGGCGTGGTCACCCAGTCCCAGTCGGGGTCCACTCTGTCGCCGCAGCGTAACGCGCTGCCCTGCGCACATAGCTGTGGCCCACCAGCCATACTGTCACCGGTGTAATACGACACCCAGGGTCTGTAAGAAAATTGAGAAAAAAGGCGGTAAGGTGACTGGATTGGTACTCATGGCGGGAGTGGGCGCACATAAAACTGAAAACATTGCGAGCCCCACCTCCCCATGCTGCGTATGTCAGCCCCAGAGTACCCAAAAGCAGCTGCTGTAGAGGCTGCACCAATCCGGAACGAATGTGTGCCATAACGGGCACCTGGTAGGCCCACCCTGGTGAGGGCTCTGGCTGTCACCTTCCAAAACTGAAATTTAGTAAGGGGAGACCCATCTTGGTGACAGAAAAACGGGCCGTGGTGCATGCCACACAGTGCCAGGAATTCCTGTAGGGCACCAACCGGACAGATGTCTGCCAAAGAACAACGTAGCAGTCTTACACCACTGCCTACGCCATGCTGATCTGTTTTAGAGGAGCGTATCCTCAACTGGGCCCAGTCTTTGGCTACGTAGACATCTTCGAGTTCCAGTGCCCTACCACTTGCATCCGCCTTAGACAGCATCACGAGTTCGCTGACGCGGAGCGCTCCAAAAAGGCCACCGTTGTAGCCGCATGAAGTGGGCTGCCTCATTTCCAAAACAGAGGCCAGGCCAGCCCCGGGCCAATTGGGTGAAAACCCTGGGGAAATCTTGCATCCGCCTTACTCAGCATCTCAAGCTCGCCGATGCGGAGGGCTCCAAAAAGGCCACCGTTGTAGCCGCATGAAGTGGGCTGCCTCATTTATCAAAACTGAGGCCAGGCCAGCCCCGGGCCAATTGGGTAAAACCCTGGTAAAATCTTGCATCCGCCTTATTCAGCATCTCAAGCTCGCTGATGCGGAGCGCCTCCAAAAAGGCCACCGTAGTAGCCGCATGAAATGGGCTGCCTCATTTATCAAAACAGAGGCCAGGCCAGCCCCGGGCCACTTGGGTAAAAAACCCCTGGGTAAATGGGGTGGCGGTCGCCCGGGAAACGCCCGCGCACGCGCACCCACCCCTCCAAACATGTCTCACCCGGAAGTCATTGGTGCTGTCACACAACCTCCCACTTTGGCCATAAAGCCAACCCGACAGCTGAGATGCTATGGTGCGTGGTGCAAGGCCCTGGGCATACAGGTAAACCATGAACCGCAGAACATGGGTTACTGGGCTCGGCCAGGTTCCTGGCAATCGAAATCGGGTACATAATACTCTGAAGGAACTAAATGCGTGGTGATCCGCCTTACTATGCATGGCGCTATTGACAGGCTAATCGCCCGGTTCACCTCTACTTGCCAACATTCCATCTCTCGTCCGGGAGTGGCGAGGGAAATTCCTCCGCATCCGGGGGCCGAGGCATGGAACCGGGAGATCTGCAGGTAGGACAAAGCAGCAGTAATATCATTATCAACCCTTGGGACATGCCTGGCCCTGAAGGGAACGTTGAGGCGCAGGTTGCATAACACAAACCAGCTCCATGACCCCGGGCGATTTGGAAATCTGTGGAGTGACGATGCGGACAACAGCCGCGTTGCCATGCCGAAATTGCACAACCGAGTTGGCCCACTCCTTGCCCCATAGCATCAAAGCACCCAGGGTAGGTAAACATTCCAGATACGTGAGACCCTGCAGGCGACCCTTGCCTGCCCAGGATGGTGGCCACCCACCATAGGCCCACTTCCAATGGAAGTACATCCATAAACCCAGGAATCCTAAGGTATCGGACTGCATCTGAAAGCAAGGGGGAGCCAGGAGATCAGACCCCAAAATGACACCCCGTTGAACTACCTCTGGACCTATGGCCAGACAAGCACGTCTGCCCCGATACCCCGGGTAAATCTGAGCCTGTGGTGGGGCCTGGATAATCCCGCCATGGCGTCGCACCAGCGCAGAGCAAATGCCCTGCCCGGTGCGACGACCCTGCCAGCAAAGCTGGGGTGACCATGTAGCACCAGAAGTTCCCTCAGTGATGCCACGCGCTCGGCCAGCAAGACCAAGACAAGGGCCACTAGCCTTGACACCTTATCCCGCTGCAACCTAGAATCCTGCGCTACCGTGTAACTCTCCACCCCAGGAATACTAGCTGTGGAGATGGGCCCTCGGTCTTTTCGGGCGCTAAAGGGACACCAAGTTCCTCCATTAGCGTCTGAAATGTGTTGAGGAGACGTGTATACGTGTCCCAGCCCCGTTCAGCCCCGAATAAAACCATCCAGGGAATGGGCTACAGACCGGGACCCTGACCTGCGGACAAAAGCCCACTCTAGGAAAGTGGTGAAACGCTCGAATACCGAGCCCCCATGGACTAGCCAAAAGGCATGGCATCATTGAAATAATATGCTCCCCAGGACGGGGGTGCAGGGACAGGTCCAACGACCCTGCCCGCATAGACCCTCTTGTGAAAGCTGGCAGCAGCCACCTCCTCCCTCCCCCTAAGGGATAAAAGACTGGGGGCATCCTGAGGGGACCTATTACCCATGAAAGGGATCCGGAACCCCTGCCTAGAACCCTGAAGGAGATAACCCGCATCCTCTCCCTTCGGGTACAATGTGAGCCAACTCTCCAACACGTCCACCTTAATTGGGGAGGGAGCCCTTCGGTGGACTAGATCCATCTGCGGCAGTCTTGCCAGCCCCCTGTCTGCCCCACCCTCGGCCCCGCATCCCTCTAGGCCTGGGACAGGCAGAGGCCGCGTGGGGGCCAACACAGGCGGGACACTCCTGTCTGTATTTGCAATTCTTCCCATTGCAGGAGCCATTGTCCGAGAAGGTCCAGCACAGCAGGCGGGCTGTAACCCCCGCCCCGCCACTTGGCGGGGTGCCTGCGCTGGAGCAGCTCGCTGGACCGCAATTCCACAATGATACATCTCCCTAGGCGCAGTGCGCGTGGGGTCATGTACAGAAGCCACAGCTTCTGACAGGGCTCATCCCACTTCATCTCCGGGTGTAGGGGCACTCTTGTACGGAATTCTTTTTTTCCATAAGCCAACCACGACGTGCGTGGTGGCTAGCCAATCATCGGGAAGGCCGTTGTCGGTACAAAATGTAGACCAGGCATGCGCAGCGGGACCTGGATAGCCCATGCAGTGCCACATACTGCCCCGGGGCAGAAATCCCCACCCCCAGGGTCGTGCCATAATGCAACCAAGGGCACTGGGATAGAATGACAAGTGATGCCCCACTAGCCTCTAATTGGCAAGGCGAAGAGCACTGAACCACCCCGCTGAAAGTGGACTGAGATGTGGGCGTATTCAACTTGACCCCATACTCACTAGTTGCACCCCCGTGAGCCGCCCCCACTGGGGGTTCCGGCACACCGTGGGCGTCGGAGCTCGCGACCGAAATCGAGCTCTAGGACGACCTCCAATGCATTCCAATCGCTGTACCGGACAAACAGGGAGCTGCGAGGCAGCGGCAGGCACAGGCTGGACTGTCTCCATAAGCCCGACCCAGCCGGCCGCCTGTTACAGAGTGACAGCGGTGGAAGTAGCCGGCGGACAGGAGGGCCCGGTAGATCGGAAAAGGACCCCCCACCCACTGGATTGCTAAGGATGCCTCCAGTACAGCCAAACGTGCCAACCAGGCACCCCCAGCCACAGTAAACCCCCAGTAGGTGGGCCAGGCGGGCCGGACGGCCCGACGGGAAGTGTGCCAGAGGCCCTGAATTCAGAGCCTGTGCCCGAATAAGCCATGCCCCAAAATTCCAGCCCCTAATTGGCAAAAACATGCTGTGAGGCAGCACCAGGCCCTCCCCCCAATTGTCCCGGCCCCTGGCGGGCCGCCGTGGGCCAAGGGCCGCATCCCCCGCAGGGCCGGCCTGGGGTTGAAAACGGCACGGCACGGGAGCTCATCCTGTCCTGCATGCGCAGAAATTGAAACACTGACCTTAAACAACCCAGTCAGCTTCTGTAGCACTGGATACACTGCAGTCCTACTTAAAGTTTGGGCACCCCTAAGTTGGAAAAATCAGTGAGCGACGGAGCAAACTTCTCTGCTCCCCCGCGCTCTGAAGGCAATAGGCTGGAAAGCCGAAAGGAAGCCTCGAACAAAGGCTGGCAACTCAAGCCTCTTGCAAAGAGGCAGAAGGGAATAAAGCGACGGAAAAAACTCCTCCTCACCGTCGCTTTATTTGTACACTCACCAGCCATTCAAGGAGTATAGAGCAACACGATCCCTATCCAGGGCTCAGCACCCACTGACTGGAAAGCCGGAGCACGAGAGCGTTTGCAGTGCTCAGGAATCAAACTCCGACCCTCCAGGCAGCGAGTTCAGGATCTTAATCCCCTGAGCCACAGGGGTCCGACAGAGCGACGGGGGAAAAAACTTCTCCGCTCCGTCGCTGAGGTAAAATGGCAGCTCGGCTGCCTCGTGGCCACCCCTTTTATAAGGGAGCTGGCCACGCCCCTAACTACCCGGATTCTCTGTCCTGTGGGGGGGGGCCCGCAAAGGGCGCGGCGGCCATTTTGGCGCCGCGCTTGCATTATGTGAGTCTGCTAAAGAGCTACCACTGTGGGATGCTTAGATCAAAAATGACTATTTCTGTTCAAAAACCTCTGCTGGGTAAAGGATGAGGCAGTTAAGTAGAACCCATTTCCTCATCATAAGTACTGCTGGAGGGATGAGTTGCTATCTATGAGATATAATATTCAAATGATTGGGGGTTGTTCTCTGCCAGAAGCTATCATTCTCTTTGACTTAGTGTCATTGACTGTCAAACTGAATTTTAAATCAGATGATGTTTTTTAAAATTATGCAAGGTAAGTCAATTTGATTGAAATTTGTGACACTAATTTGGTTTTAACTTTTACAGTGCATGCCAAGTTCCTGACCAGCACAGATTTTACCTATTAATTCGCTTTTATCTTCCTTGCTTGTCTTCTCCCTTGCTGTAAGTTCCTAAAGAAGACTAATATGAAAAAGAAGTGGATGATTCCCTATGGATACCTTGGTTACTTTCTATTTCTACCCCCCCTTTCTTTCTTTCTTTCTTTTTTGAATTTGTGAAAATAGCATACAGAAGAATACATTAATGTGTCAGCATTTCATTAATAATCCAGATATCTTTCTCCATGCCAAAAATAATTAATGTAGGACTACAGTATTGCTTTCATTTTGCTATGTAGCAATTTGATTCTCTAAGTTTGTATTTTCCACAAGTCATGCTTACCACATGTCTTATCCCGTCTGAAACCAAGATAGTCTGAGCATTGCATACCTATATATCTTCATGTCATACAGGGGTTGAAGAGAAATGTAATATTTGAAAAGAAATTTTGTTCTTGCTACTTGCTAAAGTATCCATTTTGTAATGGCTTTGCCATTTTTGTCATTGTGTTCCTGGTCCCAAATGTTGCAATGGCTGTTGAAATCTATACCTATAAAATGGTGCGTTAACCGTTGGAATGTGACAAAGGATGTTGCACCAGGCCCCACTAGCCCCGTCTGAGCCTCCGTGCACTCGCCCAAACGGGGTTCGCAGGTAACTGTCGGGTTGAAATTTTCAGCCGGGAGGCAGGAGCGCCCCGGATGCAAACAAAAAAAGGGAACTTCAATTCCCAACGTTCCTTGCACCGCGCCGCACCAGAACCAATCAGGCTGAGCGGCACGGCAAAAGGAACATTCGGAAATGCGCCGCGGCCAATAAAAAAAAGCCGCAGGAAAAAACCGCTGCCGTAACCAAACGCGCAGGCAAAACTACAAGCCCCAGCGTCCTGCACGCCATTAGCGCGCAGAACGCTGAGGCAGCCGGCGTGCGGAAAATAAAAGTAAAAAACCCCCATCGCCGCTGCCCTTCCTTCTCACGGGCCAGCCAGCATGACCCGTGGAAAAGAAAGGCCCCCCACCTGGCCTTTCCTTTCCACGGGACAGGCTTCGAGTCTGGCCCGTGGAAAAAAAAGACCCCCCACCTGCCCTTTTCTTTCCACGGACCAGGCTTCGAGCCTGGCCCGTGAAAAAAAGACCCCCACCCCCCTTTCCTTTCCATGGGCCAGACTTAGAGCCTGGCCCGCGAAAAAAAGACCCCCCTCGCCCCTGTCTTTCCTTTTCATGGGCCAGGCATTGAGCCTGGTCTGCGGAGAGGAAAGACCCCTCCCCTAAAAAAGTAAACACAAAAACACAAACAAAAACAGTCAAAAACACTCAAAATCAAAAATACAAAAAGGAAACACAAAACAGCCAAAAACAAACCAGAAAAAACACACAGACCCCCCCCCCCAAAAAAAAACCCCACAACAACAACCAGAGAGCTTACCATGAGACGTCTTCTTTCCATGAGGACCGGAACTCAAATGAGAAAATAAAGAAAATACTTACCGGAAGCGACACCCAGAGGACAGAAGAGAAAAATTGTAGAGAGGAAGAAAAGCTCACCACCCCCACCCAGAGGCCACAAGAGAAAAAACATTCAAAAATATTGAAACTAATAAGATTAATTCCCAAATTAATCAAATAAATTATCAAAACATTCAAAAATATTCACACTAATCTCAAAAAATGCCAAAAAAACTGAAATCACTTTTACTCAAAAAACAAAATAATAATAATAAAAAATGTGTAAAAATAAAGATTTAAAAAACCAAAATTAAATTTTAAATTAAAAAAATTAATTTACATTAAATAAATTAAATTAAAATAAAATTTGCATAAACATAAAACAAAAACCTTCCAAAACCAATTTAAAGAGCCCGGCACTAAGGAAGCCGGCGCGCAAACAATAAAAATAAAACACACACTGGGAGTGCAAGTCTGCCGCAGGCGGACGCAGCGTCTTGAAGCCACAAAATCACGAAACGTTTCAACACCATTTAAAACAGCCCAGCACCATTGGTTCAAGAAAAAAAAAACGAAACCCTTTACTATCCAACACAATTTTACAAAGCCCGGCACTGCCGGGTAAAATATGCTAGTCTCCAACTAGAAAGAGAGTGTTTCGATTCTCCTTATTAAGATAGCTTCGTGGAGCTTAATGGTATATTAAGTGTTTATAAATCAATATTACTATACATGTAGCCAGTTCAACCAGTATAGCCAGGGGTTAGAAAGAGCCTTCCCAAAGAGCAGAAATATTGCAGGGGTACTGGGGAATCCTCTGGGCAATGTCAGGCAGCCGACTAATCCTTCCTATCTTGAAGTGTTGCACTGTAAAGATGGCGACAAGCCCTTTAAAGAAACCACTCACTTCCATGCTTGTACCTTAGATGCCCCATACAATTCACAGCTAGGCCATCTGTTTCTGTTCAGGCTCGTTGGGCAGAAATTGCAGGTTAAAGTTTTCAGACCTTTCTCAAACTACAATAGAGAACCTGTGATGTGAAACAAATCCAGGGGCAGATTCAGGAATAATTTTCTGCAAAACTAATCTACAAGACAGAATGACAAAACACCCAGAGCAGGAATGCCCAAACTATGGCCTGGGGGCCGGATGTGGACCCCGATGCTAATTCATCGGGCCTGTGGAGCCTTCGTTGCTACTGGAAGTGGAAGTAAAACACACCCGTACGGACACGTTTTACTTCTGCTTCCAGGAGCAACAAGGGCTTTGCAGGCCAGATGAATTGGCATTAGGGGCCGCATCCGGCCCCGGGCCATAGTTTGGGCACCTCTGAACCATATGGCCGGCCCATGAACTGAAACGTTTGGGCACCCCTGACCTAGAGCTTCCAGCTGAAGCCTTTCTTTATAGATCTTGTATCCTTCGTTTGTTCTTTCTAACAGACAGTTAATCCACCATCCCCTTACATAGCTTCCCACTTGTAAGAACAGGCCACATAACAAAGCAAAGCGATTACACATATGCCGCCTCATAGCATTTAGTGCATTCTCTTGGCAGTTCACATAGTATTTAACATTTTGCCCTAACATGCTGGGTATTCATTTTATTGACCTTGGAAGGATGGAAGGCTGAGTCAACCTTGAGTCCTAGTCAGGATCGAACTCACAATGTTCTGGCTGCAGTACAGCAGTTTAACCACTGCACCAGATGTACATATACAGGGGAGAGGCCCAGGAATGTACCCAAATGCCAGTTCTCTCTGCAAATTTGTGCCTAAACCTTTAAGGACCGCAGAATGCCATCCACTTGTTTGTGTTATCACTTTGGTTAATAACTGGTGTTAAAAATGTTGATTGTGTGTAATATTCCTCTAGATCAGTGTTTCTCAACCTTGGGTCCCCAGGTGTTTTTGGACTTCAGTTTCCAGAAGCCTAAGTCACTACACCAGCTAACCAGGGCTCCTGAAGTCCAAAAACACCTGGGGACCCAAGGTTGAGAACCTATGCTCCAGATGATACTTTGTGCATTTGATAAGCTAAACTTCATCAAATCAGTTTTGCTGCAACAAATGAACACTGCTGATCTGTGGGGAACTCTTCCATTAAATTAAGGGACCTTACTTCCACGTTGACACACATAAGATTGGACTGTTAAGACTTCTTTGAGCTGAATTATAATTATTAACCATTTATAAAATACCGAGAGGCAATATCCTGTATAAATTACAATGCACATAAGAGCTACTGTGGAAGTATGATGGGTAATGCAAGCAGGTATGTTACTGGACTTTTCTGTGTCGCAGCTGCTGATTATGCAATTGCTCTTCCATGTGTGGTAATTGGATTAGGACACTGCTCCAAATTTTTTTAGTGCAGTGCAGTGCACTGATTAAATAAAAAAAAACCCCAGATATATTGCATCTGGAAACTTACAAATTTGATAACTCCTTCATCTACTAGGCATGTAACCTACATAACAACTACTGTATAAGATAACAGATCAAATAATTGTCAGCAACAACAAAGCAATTTCCCCCTTCCTAATTGTCTTAATGTCTGCATAGTAATTTTTATCTGGTATTAAAATTACATATTTTCAAATTACATTGGCCCTTTAAAGTATAACTGAATTTTAATGAAATGAAACACTTAATATTTTTGTACAATTTTTCCTAAATTGAACTGTTTTGATTTTGTAGCTGTTATAAAGTTAATATTAATTCTTACATGCCTTTTACTGGATGTCATTAACATTTATTTCTGATGTGTTTCCCATCCTTGTGAATGGATATGGGGCACAGTTCAACTTAGATAATATATCTATTTGTATAATTGAGTCAGCATTTGAAGAAATGTATGTTTGGGCTGGATTATAGAGTATGGAATTAAACCTGTGAAGAGGAATTTCAAACAAAGTTAAAATAGTATTTAATTGTTATTCTAATTAATTTTGATTTTAGTTATTGAAATATGAGGGGGGTCACATTTTTAAATTGGCTTTTCCTATATTGAAAATGCTCATAAGTCAGAGCTGACTTGATGACACACAATTATATTTTTATGTTTAATTTGGCAACTACCCAGTATGATGTAGTATAGGAAATACAGTAATAGATTAGGATGTGTTTCAAATCCCCACTTAGAAAAAATATATTAGATAAATTAGTAAAATTAGGGGGAAATTGGGTGCTTAGTGACTGTCTCTGCTATATTTTGTTTGTTTCCAAAAGTGAATAAATATTCTTTTCATATTAGATTGAGAAGCAGTCCTAACAAGATTAATGGAGATACTCTGTAAGAAATTTGTGCTCCAAAATGTTTCTCTAAGAAGAGGGCCATAAACTACAAACCAGTTTTTTATTTTACGACCTGACATGTTTTGATGACATTATTTATTTTTATGGAAGTGCAAGCCCAGCCTAGACTAATGCTCAGAGTGCCAACCATCATACTGGACAAGAGAATGGTCAGTTTATCGCCACTAGGAAGCAGACCATGTGGTCCTATAAAATAAATTGGGCAATCCTTGCTCTAATTTATATTGACTGTTGTTTCTTATAGACAACTGCATCTACATCTAGATGGAGTGGGCAGTTTGTTTGTTTTGGCAAGATTGCTCTCCAGGATATTACTGCAGTCAGAGTCTAACCCAGTGATGGCGAACCTATGGCATGCGTTCCAGAGGTGTTACTTGGAGCCCTCTCTGTGGACACCCATGTAGTCACCCCAGCACAGAGTTTGCCCCGCCCCTCTGCCCAGCAGCCCAATGGGAACACTTCCTCCCTCCCCCCCAGCACAGAGTTCACCTGCCCCTTTGCGCAGGAGTCCAATGGGAGCTCTTCCTCCCTCCCCCCAGCACAGAGTTCGGCCCGCCCCTCTGCCCAGCAGCCCAACGGAGCATTTATTTCCTCCTCTGTTGCTATGTTGGCACTTTGTGATAAATAAATGGGTTTGGGGTTGCAGTTTTGGCACTCGGTCTCTAAAAGGTTCGCCATCACTGGTATAACCCTACAAAATTGTTTCTTCTAGTTAGCAATAATGATTACACTTATATACCGCCCCATAGCACTTAGTGCAGTCTCTGGCCAGTTCACAAGTCAATTAGCATTTTGCCCCCAACATGCTGTGTACTCATTTTACCAATCTTGGAAGGATGGATGAGTCAGCCTTGAACCCCATCAGGATCAAACTCACAACATTTTGGCTGCAGCACAGCAGTTTAACCAGTGGTGGGCATCAGCAGGTTCACACCAGTTTGCCAAATCCGGTAGCAGAAATTCTGGCTGGCTCCGCCCATCCAAGTTTTGTAATAAAGTAGTCCTAATTTGGGTGCAATGCAGGGCTTTCGCCCTGGCCATGCCCATCATACCACACTCACAGTGTGGTAGTAATTTTTTTTGGAGCCCACCACTGAGTTTAACCACTGTGCCACCAAGGCTTAGAAAGGGCTTAGTTTTAGCCTTGTCTCACTACTGTGAACAGGAACAGTCCACTCAGTAGACTTTGAAAAGCTTCTGGTATATACTGGTATATTAGATTGAAGACATTTCTCTACATCAGTGAAAGTCACTCCAGGCCTGTTGGTGATGATTAAAATCTCTGATGTAGTAAAAAGGCATCTTCCTTCCCACCATACTTAACTGTCTTTTTCAGAGGAATGTCTTCCAGCTACAACAATGTACCCTGCTGCCAGCACACTAACTCACCTTGTTCCCTCAGTTTGGCAGCTTTTCTGGATACTTCTTCACTGCGTTCATGAATACAAATGCATAATTCCTTGGGGGCAATTGATTCTATTAATATAAAACGTACATTTAGCCGCCACCACTAATGGGATTCTGTTCCATTTTCTAAAGAAAATTGGATTTAATTCACTGAAGGTAAATAGAAATGGCATAAAGACGAGATAACAGTAATAAGAATCTTAAAATGCCTGTTAGTTTATTTTGTTAAGTTTCTTACACCTGCTACTGTTAATACTTTGGTAGCCTAAACACTTCATCAAAGATTATTGCCCACTCGGCTGGCTGCTTTAGAACCACTGAAGACTATCTCTTCCTGGGTCTGCCGTATTTAAAGCACACTATATGTGTACAACTTACAGGTGTTACGATCTGGTACATGGGATTCTTGAACCAGCCAAGAATGATGAGATGAGATTTGTGAGTTGCTAGCTGGGTACTTCAGAGTTTTTCTCTCCCTTCTCCTTCTCTTTCTCCCAGCAGCTCTCTTTATTAGTGTTTCACACAAGCATACAGCATATGGCACACGATGACATGATCCATCATCCTTCACCAATTCTCTATGCTTGATTACGCTAGCTTTAATCTTAAACAATATTTGGATATGCCTAGCCGATCCTGATGACAAGTATACAATCAATGATAGATGAATGCAACCTATTTCTGTATTCCTACAATAGTATAGCTAAGAGGAAGGAACGTTCTGTGGTGATCTGAACAGGAACAGACACTTCCAGCATCATAGGGAATGAACAACCTGTGTTATTGATCTGAGACCAGAACAGAACAGCTTCACCCTACAAGCGTGGAAAGAGATATAATCCTTGCCATTGATCAGTCCTTATTGGAAAATTTGTTCTTCGCGATCAAACTGATCAATTTCACAAGGATGCAACATACAGGAACTCATTCTTTATCAATGAAGAGATTTTTTAATTAATTTATGCCATTTATGTAGCTTCCGTTTCTTTCCTGTCCACTCTTTTTAGATTAAGAAAACAAAATACAACTGACTAGTCATGCATACTGTCAACCTACAACAGGGCTGGCTTACGCTGTGGGCCTGACCATACCCCCCAGACAGCTGAGTGGGCCGGACCATGCCCCCAGAAGCAGGTGCATTTATGGCTGTTGTAAATGCAGCTGCTTCCACTTTTACGACAGTCGCAGGCACGTTTATGTATGTGTGTGGACATTGTATGGCTGATGTAAATGCAGCTGCCTTCACTTCCGGGTGCGGTAGTAGCGGTGACAGACCGGATGTAATGGCGCTGGGGGCTGGGGCTGGCTCACGGGCCATAGGTTGGGAACCCCTGACCTAGAGTATAATATTCATCTTTCACTTTCTGTCAGGTATAAATCCCTTTCTGATATCTGCACACTTGACCTTTTGAAAAGGGGTAGCAGAGTGGGTTTGGCGAAGCATAAACTATTTGAGGGATGATTCGTGCAATGATTTTCGCCATGGAATAGCAACCCTTCACTGTTAGCGAGGGATTCTTGCTGGCCCCCTGTTTGAGCAAGGGGTCCAACGAGAATCCCTTTCACTAACAGCGCTGTTAGTGAAGGGTAAAGTGCATCTCCTCCACTGATGTTTCCTGCTCAGATTGGAGAGAAATAACTGGTGGATGGCATGGTGACTGATGGCTTGGCAAAAGTACAGACCTCTCCTCCCATCCAGTAAGATAATTTAGCTCTCTTCGGCCTTCTGTTAACAGAGGTACTGGAAATACATTGCAACATACACACATATCACCTAGGACAGTGGTGGTGAATCTATGGCACGTATGCCAGAGGTGGCACGCAGAGGCCACTCTGTTGGCACATGTGCCATCGAGGGGAAGCCCTGCCAAACCTGGCTGGTGGCACTTCCCCACCACCCCTTTCCCTCCGCCAATATGGAGGTGAAAGGGGGGGCTGAAATTCCGCCCAGGAGGCGGTGGCAGGGCAAGGTGAGTCAACCAGACACCACCCACCCATCCCTCCTAGGGGGCAGGTGCACTCGTGGGAGGGGGGGAGTATGTGTGGATGGGAGCACCCGCAGGGAGGAAAGGGTGCACCCATGTGAGTTCACCAGAGGCAATTTCACATGAGTGTGTGGGCATGTGCATGCCTGCCTGCTCACCTTCTGCTCCTCCTCCTCCTTGGGCACTTGGTCTCTAAAAGGTTCACTATCACTGCCCTAGGATAGTTATGTGGCTCAGGATTCCAGCATTGCTCCTACTGATTAAAGGATAGACATATTGATAATTATGGATGTACTGTAGATATCTTCAATTTTTAAATTATGTTTCTAGCTTTTGAAATACTGTACACTAATCAACCTGATATTTAACACTTAAGAGTATATCTACTTTTGTTTTATTTCTGATAAAAGACCAAAGCATGTAGCTCTTCTTTCCTCTTTCAAAATCAGTTACAGATATTTATTTTTGTATAATCATGTCATCTCACCAAGTATATTTAAGTCCAAAGAACTAGCATCACCCCAAGGACATCTGCCCATCCCACCAGAGCGGACCTGAGGGGATCTCTCATAGTGCCATCTGCTAGTGAGGCTCGCCTCTAGCATAAGAAGGAGAGCCTTTTCTGTGTCTGCTCCGGCCCTGTGGAACCTCCTGCTGACTGAACCTCACCTCCAGGCAGAGCTTCTCCCCTTGCATAAGAGCCTCAAAACCTGGCTTACCCAGAAGGTGTGGGGGTGGCCGGGGGCGGGGGGGGGGGAAGCCACCTTGGGTTGGCTTATTTAGGTATGCCTGGGCTGCCAGTTCTGGCAGCATGTTATGTGGTACTTTTTAAAGAATTTTTATAATTTGTAACATAAAAAAGTCTGTTTTATATGTCTTTAAATGTTTTGAGGTTTTATTGTCAACTTGTAAGCCACCCGGAGTCACCTCGGCAAGGGGGCGCCAGTATAAATTTGATTAAATAAATAAATAAATTGTAGGAAATCCTGAGGTAATTTTTTAAAGATCAAGATAAGCTGCCAATTGTTTTACTGAATTTTCACTGTACTGCATTGCATCCAGTATAATTGTTAATTTTATAGTTAAAATTTTGTTGTTGTTCAGTTGCACAGTCGACTCCGACCCTTTGCGACCCCATGGACCATTTTCCTCCAGGCGCCTCTGTCCTCCACCATCCCCCTCAGCCCTCCCAGCTCTGTGCCCATTGTGTCTACAATACCATCTAGCCATCTCATCCTTGGCCTCCCCCTTCTTCTTTTGCCCTCCCCCTTTCCCAACATCAATGCCTTCTCAAGTGAATCCTCCCTTCTCATTTGATGTCCAAAGTATTTTAGCTTCATCTTTACTATTTGACCTTCCAATGAGCAGTCAGGGTTAATTTCTTCTAAGATTGACCTATTTAAGTAAAATTTTCTGTTAAAAAGTTAAAATTTTAAGTAACATTTTTTTATTGTGTAAAAGACATGCTATTTCTTTCAGAAGTGTCTGTTTACACTTAAAGAAAAATAATACCTTGCACTGTTTCTAAGTTGTAAATGGATGCAAGAGGAATAAGAATGTACAGTTCTTTTGTTCACACCGCAGGAACAATATGGCATTACTTGTTTAAAAAAGGCAAGAATTGACAAGGAGAAATATATCTCAGTACCTCATGCTTATGTCTGGAAAATCCATTTTGGTCAAACAGCATGAGGTTACTACATGTGTGCATTACTTAGCAAGTGAAAATAAAACACATTTTACCTATATGAGCTAGATTAGTTCTCCCAGATATTTTGTCTTGAAGAAGTTAGGTTTTCAATCATAAACTCAATTTTCAGGTGCTCAAGAAATCAGAATTTTGTGCTTGGTAGTTCCAGCTACATCAAATGCTCTGTCAGTACAAAAGCAATCATTGCTCTCATTTTTTGGGGAAGTGGAAATCACTCTATCCTAATAGCTTTGGTCCACATAATTCAAAATACCAATGCCTTCTTAAAAGTACTCAGTCGTGTGAAGGTAAGCTTTTAGAAAATTAGAAAATTGATCCTTGTTCAATTGACCCACCATGTGATATCCGATGTAGAAAGGACAGGGTGTTGTGCCATTTGGCTCCACCCTTGACTCCAGAAGCTCCTTTGAAGCTCTGTTTCTCACAGTTGGGTTGCTGGCATGGAATAGGCTTTTCTACATGGAAATTAAATCTTGATGGCAATATATATCACCATGCTTTAATAAGCCTATCTTGTCCAGGATCTGATCTTCCTTTAGACAGAGCGAAGCAATTACCAAGCTGATGTTGGGTTTATAGAATAGACATAAAAAAGTTTGCTAGTTTGACATACTGCAATGTTAGATTTATTGCCCAGAAGTGAGAGAGGTGCTTGTAGGGTTTTTTTTTTTACTTCTTGTGCCAGTCTAACTTGGCTGGCCTTAAGTAGATATTTGATGGAGAGGGGAATCCATTTGCTCCACTGTCCCTGACAGCTAATTGCTAGTGTATTCAATATTGTTATTCCTAGCCTTTTATAAAAATTGTTCCAGAAGAATAAAAATATCTGCCATGTTTTATGCAATGAAACTTTGATTGTGGATTTACTGATAAGTATCTACTATCGGTCATTTATAACCCCTAATGTACATAGTAATTTGTTTACGGAAACAAACCAGGTAGAGCTGAAGGAATAAATAAAAGATGGGTTAGACTGGTCATCTCCTTAGGCAACAACTATTTCCAATAATATAGCAACATTTTGAGATGAATTAGTGGTGCTAAATATTGGGTTTAGCACTGCAGGTTGGCAAGGAAAGTGTAATTGGTTTTTTCTCCTTGCTGATCATTATATTGCTTGATCATCTCTTGATTACCAGTCAAAGATTTTTCCCTCCTTGCTGATCCAGAACTATAATGATTGGTAAAGGGTGTGTGTGTAACGAATTACACTTCTCCTGCCCCTTTGCAGAAGAGCAGGGAAAGCGTTTTATTTGCACGCATGCATCTCAGAGTACATCATTGGTATATGAGACAAATTACACAGAATAGAGTGGAGCTAGAGAACTACCCTTCCCATTGTGGAATTCTTGAATAGCGCTACAGTCATTAACTGTTTGTTGGAAGGATCCTGATCAAAGACAAAAATCAATTGACCAAATAATAAAATAGAAGGTCTGGCGACAAGCGTCTGAACTTTATTTGCTGAGTAAGAAACATTTTAGAAAAGCAACAAAATTATTTGTAGCACCCTAGGGAAAAACCAATGAAATTACCATAACATTATTCTGATATGGAAAAGGACAATGAAGGGCAGAAAAGTAGGAATTAGAAATGATGACAGAAAATTGAAGAGTTAATATAGCATATCATTGCTTAAAGTAAAATGTTGGCATAATTGCGAGGATGAAAGCAAAATGAACATTAACATAGGCGCAGGGACTTTCCCCCTTTAACTTTTCTTCATTCGAAATGCTCCTCCATGTACTCACTTGTCATAAAGCTATCAGAATGCCTTCCAGATATACATTAGGCTCACATCTGCTACATGTAGCTTTTTCACTGCTTTCTCTTCTCCTCAGGGTGAAAACTTCCCATGGATTTAATGTATTATGTGCTGTGCTCTGCACTTGCAAAAATGAAGAGTCAGGTAGAAAGGTATGGCTGACTTGTGATATAGAACAGCTGGAGTTTTCTGCCTAGGTTTAGACATATACTGATTTTGCCTGCTCCTCTACTTCAAAAAGTCATGTTTGACCACTGCAAAAATACCAGAGTTTGAGAAATTCACTTTCAAAGTAATTTTTCAAAATTTAAAAAGAAACTAATCAGTGGCTGTTATTTTGAATCCAAGTAGAAGTGGTTCAAGTGGACTGCAGTGGCTCAAGTAGCTAAGATGCTGACTGGGAGGTGGAAGGTCAGCAGTTCGCTTCCCGAGTACTGCAGGACGGAATGAGCTCCCATCTTTGTCCCAGCTCCTGCCAAACTAGCAGTTCGAAAGCAAGAAATTGCAAGTAGATAAATAGGAACCACTTCGGTGGGAAGGTAACAGCGTTCCGTGCACTCCAGTTTCTAGGCATGCCTGCCACATGACCATGGAAATGTCTGCAGAAGCAGACAGTGCTGGCTCTTCGGCTTTGAAACAGAGATGAGCACTGAACCCTAGAGTCGGATACAACTGGCTTTTGAGCAAGGGAAACCTTTACCTTTTAGTAGATCCAGACAGGAGTGCAGTGGCTTAGTGGTTAAGATGCTGAACTTGATGACCATAAAGTTAGCAGGGCAGCAGTTCAAGACCCGAGTGCTGCATGATGGAGTGAGTTCCTGTCTCTCTCAGGTCCTGCCAACCTAGCAGTTTGAAAGCAAGAAATGGCAAGTAGATAAATAGGTACTGCTTCAGCAGGAAAGGCAAAAGTGTTCCATGCACTCCGGCATCTCGTCTTGCCTGCCACATGACCATGGAAATGTCTGCAGACACAGACAGCACTGGCTCTTTGGCTGTAAACGAAGATGAGCACCGCATGCTAGAGCCAGATACGGCTGGCTTTTGAGCAAGGGGAACCTTTACCTAGTAGATCCAGGATGTATTAGCAGCTGCTTGAGATGGCATGGGAAACCTTTAAAAGTCAAAAATTGCCATTGGATCCTCACTGCCAGTGATGGTCCAGCACAAGATTTTAAAAACCCTTCCTCCATTCCAAGGCGCCTAAAGACCTCCATTAGAGCAAAGGGAAGCCCATGGGAGCATTGGAACCTGAAAGCTGAGTATAGAAAACTTTTAATTCATGTAAATTAAATGCTTCTGGCTCTGGGTCCGAGTTGTGCAGGTACAATGGATTTTGCCCATTAAATCAAAGAGGCTTACATAAGTGTTATGTATCATTCTTCAATTTATTTAGTCGGCTTACTTTACTTGGGACTAGCAGTTTGATTGAGGCCAAATTGTTTAGTTCTAAAACTATAGTTCAGTTCTAATATTCCACAAAAAGTTCCCATCACATTCTGTTTAAAAAGCTTTTATAATGTTACAAAAGGTCATCTTTCAGTAATGTAAAAGGCGCTGCCGTGGTTCATTACGTGGTTCATTAAGAAGTTAATCGCCTTAGCTGGAAGGATGGCAAGTCGGCGGTTTGAGACCTGGGTATTGCATGACGCATTGAGCGCCCATCCCTTTCCCAGCTCTTGGAGACATGAAAGGAGCCTCATTTGGGCATTCCCTGAACGGAGTTTCTTCTGCAAAAACCCTTTCAACCCAGAATAATTTCTGACATGAAATTATTATTATTATGGTAATGTAAAATCACACAGGAATCTACAAGCCAGTTCTAGAAAAGAGGATGAATGAAATTGCAGGATGAGTCATTATGGTGTGATGTCCTTGAACCTGATAAAACCTTGCTATGCAGCAAACAAGATGATGTGGCATGTCACCTAGCTTTATGATATAAAGAGCTTGCCCACAAGATTATACAATTATAATATGTGCTGCAGAGGACTGAAAATCTCGATAAAATTTTGTTGTTGTTGTTGTTCAGTTGCACAGTTGATTCTGACCCTTTGCAACCCCATGGACCATTGCCCTCCAGGCACTTCTATCTTTCACCATCCTCCTCAACCTGCCCAGCTTTGTGCCCATTGCGTCTACAGTAGAATAAAATTTACAATACAATAAAATTTAGAAACCTGAAACTTGAAATTGTATGAATAATATTAACAACACTTTACAAGCATTGGGTAGACCCATAGATTAATTCTGGGTCAAACAAAGGGATTTAAATTAGCATTTCCCTTTGATTTCTAAGATGGATAGTTAAAATGGTTTTAATATCCATCTATTTAAAATATTAAAAATATCCACTCAGCATGTTAAAAAATATTTAAATATTCAGATTATTGACATTTAGAATATTTTATGTGTATCTTGAGGATTGCTTTTATAGCTTAATTGGTTAAGACATTAAACTTGATGACTGGAATGCCGGAGTTC
Source organism: Bradypodion pumilum (assembly GCA_035047305.1). Classification (NCBI taxonomy): domain Eukaryota; kingdom Metazoa; phylum Chordata; class Lepidosauria; order Squamata; family Chamaeleonidae; genus Bradypodion; species Bradypodion pumilum. The sequence goes on along the minus strand of JAWDJD010000003.1, from coordinate 225,721,226 downwards.
GATTCCTGAGTACTGCACGATGGAGTGAGCTCTCATCTCTGTCCCAGCTCCTGCCAACCTAGCAGTTTGAAAGCAAGAAATTGCAAGTAGATAAATAGGCACCATTTTAGTGGGAAAGTAAACAGTGTTCCGTGTGCTCCGGTGTCTAGTCATGCCTGCCACATGACCATGGAAATGTCTGCAGATACAGACAGCGCTGGCTCTTTGGCTATAAACAGAGATGAGCACTGAACTCTAGAGTCGGATATGACTGGCTTTCGAGCAAGGGCGACTTTTAACTAATTCTGTTTTGAATTTGTCTATAAACAACAGAGAGGGACTTCTAGATTGTTAGGCTGTCCTCATTATGTTGTCACACAGCATATCCTCTTGCTGAAGTGTAAATAGCTATAACAATGCAACACTTTTTGTCAGACATTCTCAGACTTCTGAGAAAGATAATATAAAGAGAAATTTCCTAGTTATATAATATTAAAGTATGGCTTTGGATGACGCTAAGAAGAAGAGTACCTGCTCATTTTCAGATGAACTGTTGCTTCCCTGTTGAAGATTTTCATATCTGAAGAATGTAAAAAAAAGAGAAGTGCCTTCAGTGCAGAAAAGGTTCTTGAAACAAATGAAGGGTTTGTAATATAGTCAAGTGTAACAAGGTTTTATCAGATCCTTTGAGGTTAGGATGGAGGAACAGTCTGAGTCCAGCTGTGCAGTAAGTAGGTTAGATGGCACAAATGCCAAGGCATGAGTGGTACTTAATCAACCAACTGCAAGGTAATTGGTAAAAAGCTGCAAGAGAAGGATAAGACTAAACCCTTAGGAGATTGCAGAGCAAGTCCAATAATAAACTTGTGAAGGTAGAAATGTCTTTTTGTTGAAACAATATAAATCTACCCAAGGAATGTGGTTGTATTATTCTGCATTTTATTCAAAATAATTTCTTTGTCACTGAATATTATTTCCTTGACATGAGCATTTGACAAGGATTATGTATACAGTACATTCATAAAGCAATATTTTGTAGATTAATTATGAGATTAGGGAATTGAACTCCATAATTTAATTGGTTTTTTTTTTAAAAAAAAGAATTAGTATGACACAGCAGAAAATGGATTAAATTGCCTTCAGGGCATAAACATTCTCCATTGCTAATGCTGAACAGTTAGCAATTCAATAGTGAGTCCTGTAATTTTCTGCATATGGAATTGGAGTATGTCACCACTTTTTTTTTTTTGCTTAATCTCTGGGAATAAAACATCTTGGATTTTGTTCCTACATTAGTTTTGAGTCTAACAACCATAAGAACATAAGAACATAAGAACAGCCTTGCTGGAACAGGCCACAGCCCATCCAGTCCAGCATTCTGTCTCACACAGTGGCTCATCATTTCCTTCAGGGTATTCCCAAGGAGATGCCTTCACCTGCTTAGGATTCCCTGGAAATGGCATTGAGAGATATCCTGCCTATTTCTCCAACCCGGAGGTTGTCCTTAGGTAGCCATAATTATAGCCATTGATAGCCTTGTCCTCCATGAACTTGTCTAATCCTTTCTTAAAGCTGTCAAGACTGACAGCTGTCACCACTTCTTCTGGCAGGGAGTTCCATAGACCAGTAATCCTCTGGGTGAAAAAGTACTTTCTCTTATTTGTTTGAGAACTAGTACCCAAAAGTTTCATGGAGTGTCCCCTAGTTCTAGTGTTGTGCGATAGGGAAAACAGTTTTTCCTTATCCACTTTGTCCACACCGTGCATGATTTTATAAACTTCAATCAGGTCACCTCTTAGACGCCGTCGTTCAAGAGTGAAAAGGCCCAACCGTTGCAGCCTCAGATGGTAAGGAAGGTGTTCCAGTCCCCTAATCATTCTGGTTGCCCTCCTCTGTACTTTCTCCAACTCCATAATATCCTTCTGGAGGTATGGCGACCAGAACTGTACACAGTATTCCAGATGGGGCCTCACCATAGATTTATAAAGAGGCAAAATAACACTTGCTGACTTATTTTCTATACCCTTCCTAATGATCCCTAACATTGAGTTTGCTTTTTTCACTGCTGAGGCACACTGGGTTGACACCTTCATTGAGCTGTCCACCAGGACAGTGGCTGAAATTCTAGAAGGTAAGGTTGACGAGTTCAGTAGAAGTGAATATTTTATTTTTAGAAATTATTTTTTTATTTATTTTATTTTTATTTATTAAATTTATATACCGCAGTTCTCTGCCCAATGGGAGACTCAATTAAACATTTCTTACTTCTGTCTCGAGGCTCTAATGTAATTTATTTTGGCACTTGGAAGTAGTGGGGACTGAGAGACAGGAGAGAGGTGTTTCTAATTATCTGAAATGGTTGCCATCATAATGTCATTCTGGCACGGCAATTTTCAGCAATTAAAGACTTGATTCAGAAGGCAAAGTGAAAGATGTTTTCTGAGTGCTTGAGGAAAATTCTTCTTCTTCATCATCATCATCACCATCACCATAATGGTCCATGGACTAGGAATGTTCAATATACACTGCCCATATCTGCAAGTTCAGTATTTGCAGTTTTAGTTATTCATGGCATGAAAATATTCAGTTAAAAAACTCTCAGAAATTTATTTATTTATTTATTTTTGCACATTTATATCCCGCCCTCCTGGTGGGTACACCACTCAAGGCGGCTAACAATATAATAAAAATTACAATATAAAACAATTCAGCAACAATAGCTAAAACAAGACCTAACAACCCCAGCTAAAACCAGCATTAAAACACAAACAAACAAACAAATCATCATTATATAACAACCCTCCCCACCCTACCCCCGTTAAAACAGAATAACCAAGCAGGGGGGCAGCCCCTCACATAGGCTAAATCAGCCAGCGGGCTTGACTAGTAGAGTCAAGCATGCCCCAAACCTGATGGAAGAGCCATGTCTACAGCATCTTTCTAAAGGGGAGTAGTTCCGTCTGGAGACGCAACTCAGGTGGTAAGAGGTTCCACAGGGCTGGGGCAGACACGGAAAAGGCTCTCTTCCTGGTCCCAATAAGATGTACTTCTTTCACTGATGGGACCACCAGTGAGCCCCTGCTGTCTGCCCTAGTAGGACGGGCTGAATTCCTTGTGGCCTGGTCCAATGCCATGAAGGGCTTTAAAGGTCAAAAACAGCACCTTGAATTGCACCCGGAGGCACACCGGCAACCAGTGCAGTTCCCAGACAAGTGATGAGGTGCGAGCATAATGCCCGCACCCCATCACAACCCAGGCAGCCGCATTCTGGACCAGCTGAAGACTCCAAATGGTCACCAAGGGCAGCCCCATGTAGAGCGCATTACAATAATCCAATCTGGCGGTGACCAGAGTGTGAGTGACCGTGAGCAAGAGTCCCGGTCCAGGAGCGGGCGCAGTTGGTAAATGACACGAAGCTGTGCAAAGGCCCTCCTAGCCACGGCTGCCACCTGCTCTGAGCAGTAGCCGCGAGTCCAGGAGGACCCCCAAATTGCACACCAGATCTGACTGTGGCAAAGATGTCCCAGCCATGACCAAAGATGGTAACTCCTGGGATAACACGGGACCCCGCACCCAAAGCCACTCAGTCTTGCCAGGATTCAGCTGAAGCCCATTGTCCCCCATCCAGACCAGAATAGCCTCCAGACACCTGGTCAGGACTTCGACTGCATCACTCGGGTCCCCACGAGCCGAGATGTATAGCTGGGTATCATCTGCATACTGATGATACCTCACCCCGTGGGAATGAATGATCTCACCCAGCGGTTTCATGTAGATATTAAACAATAGAGGCGAGAGTACCGAGCCCTGAGGCACCCCACAAGGAAGCAACCTAGGGCTGGACAACCCACTCTCTAAAGACACCGACTGAGTCTGGCCCGTCAGAAATGAGGAAAACCAGGACAACACAGTGCCCTGGGCCCCCACTCCTCAGAGCCGGCCCAGAAGGATACCGTGGTCGACGGTATCGAAAGCCGCTGAGAGGTCAAGAAGAGCAAGGACAGAGAGGTTGCTTCCATCCCGTTCCTGCCAGAGATCATCCAAGAGTGTGACCAATGCCGTCTCAGTACCATAATCGGGCCTGAATCCTGACTGAAACGGGTCCAGATAATCCGTATCATTCAGAACCCCTTGGAGCTGTCGAGCCACTGCTTTTTCCAACATCTTCACCACAAAGGGAAGGTTGGAAATAAGTCTGAAATTAGAAATAACAGTAGGGTCGAGCAATGGCTTCTTCAAGAGAGGGCGAACCAACTCATGTTTGAAAACTGCTGGAACCACCCCCTCCCGCAAAGAGGCGTTTACCATCGCACTGACCAACTGCCCGTTGTTGCCTTGGCAACTCTAACTAGCCAGGCCAGGCAGTGATCAAGTAAGCAAGTGGTATCACGCACAGCTCCAAGGAGCTTGTCCACTTCATCAGGGCCAATGGGATCAGACCGATCCCAGATAACATGGCTAGACTCTGCTCCAGCCCACTCCAGTCGATCAATTTCCATGTCAGGATTAAACCCCAAGCGGATGCAAGCAACTTTCTCTGCAAGATGGTCAGCAAAATCGTCAGCTGAACCCTGCCACCCAGGACCAGGACCCTCCTTACCCAGAAGAGACCTAGTGACCCGGAACAGGGCCGCTGAACGATTATTAGCAGAGGCAATGAGGGAGGTGAAGTACTGAGGTGAAGTAGGCTTTAGTAGCAGCTCTAACACGTGTTTGGTCGCATTCACACCGGGTCTTCTCCCAACTGTGCTCAAGGCATCTCCTAACCCACCTCAACCCGCTTTATATAATTTAAACATCGTTCCAAGACCAGAGCTGACCACTAAAGGCCACTTCCTATAATGTAATGCATGGAGCATTCCTGCTCCTTTGTTGAGAAGGAATGATGTTCTAATGAACAGTGTTTCCTGGGGAATGTAACAGATAATTAATTTTTAAAAAATCTTGCAAGCTAAATGATACTTAGACTTTCTTTCATCGTCAAACACATCCACCACTGAACATCCTTTCATCTTTGGTCCAGCCACTTCATTCTTTCTGGGGCTGCTTCTACTTGTCTTCCGCTCTTCCTCAGTAGCATATTGGATACCTTGTGGCCTGGGGGGCTAATTTTCCAGTGTCATATCTTTTAGCGTTTTGATACTGTCCATGGGTTTTTCTTGCCAAAGATGCTGGAGTGGGTCATTGTTTCTTTCTCCAGTGGATCACATAAAAGTATTTTATAGTTACTTTAGCCATCAATTTTCTTGGTGACTATAAGGTGATAGTATTATACAGTAAACCCCTGGTTAACGACATTTCTTGGTTCCCAACGTCGCGTCGTTATCCGTGAAATGTCCGGGAGGCACTTTCTGCTCCCTTTGCACGGGTCCCCTGGGTCTGATCAGGTTTTTTCCTTTAATATCAGGGGGTAGGGGGTTGTGATCCCCCTCTCTGCCAGGTCCCCTGGGTCCGGAAGGGTTGGGATGGCAGACCCTTTTTGTCCCTCCAACCCTCGCAAACCCAAGGGACCCGGGAGAGGGGATTGAATCCACATGCCCCCTGATATGAAATAGGAAAACCAAATCAGGATTTCCCTGATATGAAAGAGGAAAATCTGATCAGGTTTTCTCCTTTATTATTGGGGGGGTTGTGATCCCCCTCTCTGCCAGGTCCTCTGGCTCTGGAAGGGTTGGTGGACAGACCCCTTTTGTCCCACCAACCCTCCCGGGCCCAGGAGAATCAGGAGAGGGGATTGAATCCACATGCCCCCTGATATGAAAGAGGAAAACCCGATCCATGGTGACAGAAGTTTTTTCACCCATTTTGGCTTCTCTGCCAGCCCGGGTGCCTCTGTTAGGCCCCAGGGAGGAGATCCATGTTTCTGACTCACCCCCCCCCCGCGGCCCCCCTGGCGATGCAGCAAGAAAAACCCTCCAGCTGACGATTGTGTTTTCCCTGGCGTTTTTCTTTGCACCATCGCCCGGGGGAGATCAGGGGAGGTCAGAACCAGCCCGGATTGCCTCCCTAGAGCCTAACAGAGGCATCTGGGCTGCCTCTACCCTTCCCCAGAAAAAGGACGACGTGGTCTCCTACCTGTTGACGCTGGTTGGAGATGAAAAAACCGCCATCTTTGAGTTCTTCCCTGTGTCCAGCTCTCCGCCTACCCAGGAGTGTCTGGGAGGGTGGGAAGACCTATCCCGCGCTGTTTCTGCTTTCCTAGCACCTCCCTGGCCCGCCCAACAGCTGAGAAAAGTTGTGGCTGCCATCTTTTTTTTATTTTTCAAAAACAAGATGGCAGCCACAACTTTTCTCAGCTGTTGGGCGGGCCAGGGAGGTGCTAGGAAGGCAGAAACATCACGGGATAGGTCCTCCTAGCCTCCCAGACATTTCTGGGTAAGCAGAAAGCCTGACAGAGGGACCCGAAGATGCTGTTTGAACAGGTAGGAGACCAAACACAATCTCCTGGATAATGACTTAATGTCATTGTCCGGGAGATGACTTTTCATGAGGTAATGCGTCATTAACCGAAGACGACATTGTCTGAACACGTCGTTAACCGGGGATTTACTGTACAGTATATTAATATTGTGATGGGGTGTTGTTGCTGCTGCCATTAATGTTGTATTTCACACTTTAAAAACCATGAACATTTTTTAGATATTGTCTTTAACCAAGCGTGAAACTGAAATTAGAGCACAGTGCACACAGACTAAAGCCACTAAACAGCATGACACATTAGAAATTGTACAGACTAATAATGAGACAGTTGAGATTTTTTAACTTTTACGTATCATCAGGTTGTTTCTGACTTATGGTAACTCTACTAATGACTTCCCAAAGGACCTCTCATTAACTGCCCTCTTCTTGAAAGATATCTCATTACTTTCTTGAATATTTGAACATCAAAATAACTGAATATATAGTATGTCAAAAATATTTTGCACCAAAGCCATTTTTTCAGTGCTCATCTGTTTTAAAACCAAAGAGCCAACATGCCATGTGGCAGGCATGTCTTTAAAAAAAAATCCTTCAGGTAAACATGTGACAGGCATGCTTCCCCCCCCCCCTCATGGCTCACCCAACCCCCCTCTCTCACCCCTCCCCCACCCCTGCGTTCTTACCTGTCCTCCATATCCCCATACACACACCCCGCCCTCCACATCAGCAGCCTGCCCATGACAGAAGGCCTACCTGCTCGGCGTTCGTGTCCCCTGGGTAGACGCAAGGCTGGATCCCTTTGCTCGGACCTCCTTGCCCCTCTCTCTGCTGTGGCCTCCTCGTGTGCTAGCTGCCTGGGCCTGGAGTGCTGCAGCTTCACACATGGCATGGTGGGCTGGTGCAAGGCCCGATATCCGGTCTGGAGTGGGTGGGGAGGAGGGGGAGGTGGAGCCTTCCAAAAGGCCCAGACTGAGATTGGATGGGGAGGAGGGGTGAGCTGGAGCCTTCCAAAAGGCCCGGATTGCGATTGGATGTGGAGGGGGCAGCCGGCCTTCCCTGCCCCCCACTTCCGATGCCCATGGCTTCTTCGGTATTCACTGGAAGGTGTGGGAGGGGATGACTAGCAAATACTGTATAACTTATTTCTCTTTTTTTCTGATGGGAGTTCCCTAAGGCAAACTCTGATCCAACAGAAAATGTTAAATACAAACAAAAATAAAAAATAATAATTAAAAAAACAAAAACACTGCAACTTTAAAAGACTAACTGCTATATTTTTACTGGATTTTTACTCTATTTTTGCTGGATCTAAGCCATTGTAATTAAGTGTAGTAATACAGTCATGAATGAGCAATATAAAGTAGGGTGTAAGAACTGCACTGAACTACCTATAATTGAATAGCATCATCATGTATTTTATATGTATTTGTATCATAGATTTATTTCTCCCTTGGGTCATTTTAATAACAGCAGCTAATTAAAATATACCTTACCCTGTAACCACTTCCCAATCCTAAATTTGCAATTTCATTCCCAGACATGAACCTAATTTGTTTTTAAGGCACATACTGACAAATTAAGCTCAAATTTTAATTTTGATCTTTGCACTGCAACTGTTTTTTTTTAAAAAGCTGTTATGTCAAGCTGCAAATTGTATCCCAAAGAAGAGAAAGACTTTCTTACTGCCTCAGTTCCTGCAAGGATAATTTTTGTACATCTTATAGTATTTAACTCAGTTCAGCCATTTTCATAATAAAAATTGGGGATGTGTTATAATAAAGCTGCATATTGTAATCTACTTAAATCAGATTAGTAGATTTACAGCAATATGTTCATTTAAAAGCTTATGCCAGAAATATGCAGTCATGACACAGGTTGGCCAGAAAAAGGGCTGTCTCCTGAATCGTTAAGGATTTTCATAATTAAAAATGATATTAGAAATGGGAAACTGAGAATAGTGGACTTAGAGGATAGTATATTATTTTAAGTCAGCCTTTACAATTTCACGAAAAATGCTAATGTATTCTAAAGACTCAGAAGCTAATTATTTAGTAATGGCGGTCTTTTGAGAGTTTAATCATAAATACGGTATATTCTCAGATGCATTTTGACATGATTATGAGACATCTTTGAACTTGTGATGGTTCATAACTTCCTGAAGTATGATGGATTTTGTATGGTTTCTTGGCCCCTGTGTGGTAGATATAATGATGGCAGAATACAATAAAAGCTGCTAATAATTGATGTCTAATAAACTTGGACATATTAGAAAGGGGTTTGGTCCTTCAGTTAGGAAGCATTCTTTTCCTGCACCAGCCAGAAATAGCACTCCTAAGCCCTGAAAAATAACGTGCATGTCTGTCTGGGAAATTTAAGCAAGTACAGTAATTAATTAATTAATTACATTACATTTAGACCCTTCCTTTCTGCTAAAGAATTCCTCTCAAGGAGGCTTATGTCAGATTTCCTTTTAATACACAATTTGTTTCCTTCTTCAGATGTAGAAAATATATTCCTTGTTTTGGGTAACAGCTGTCTTATTTGCTGCTGAAAACCATGTTTTAAATAAGCCACAGTTGATATTCGGTTAGGTATGATCAACAGGGAAATTTTAATTTAATTTAATTTAATTTTTAAATTATTATGTCGCCTGTAATAATGTCACTAGTCATCAAACATGGCATTTCCCTGTTTCTTAAACTGTTTTTAGAGGAGCTGTTTTGCCCCTGTATTAAAGGTGGGCCTCTTGACTTCCTCTTGCAATCTTATTGTGATGTTGATAGCCAAATGGTGCTAAAGAATGTTGTTTACCACCCTGGCTGAAGATGCTCTTCTTTCATCACCTGACACAGATAGCCAATTGATTTGAAAGCCAGGTGTTGTTTAATTAATTTTTGACCCTGATTGGCCTTATGCCAAAGAGGGAGGTCAGGCCATGCCTCCTTTGCTTTACCAGACCTCATGGTCACTCTGATCCAGAAAGATGGAGGATTAGCGCCTCACCTGGTGCTGCTGTTCATAATGGTGACTTAGAAATAGTTAGATTATGTTTCTTTGGCGAGGAAAGCCTGTTATGTGGAGACCCTGATGTATTTTGATTAGCTGCATCCTGATACTTTTTGTATCCTGAACTACCTATGAACCTGAAGAAATAAACAACTTTGATTCAGCTACCTGCCTGATCTTTGGAAGGGGTAAGATAAGAGTTCAGCCAATCTCCATGCTACTTGATTTTGTTATTCTCTCCATTTAATTTTGCTGGGACTTCCTGAGGCAGAAACCCAGGTAATTGCAGCCTTGGGCTGGACTGGGCTTTGAGACCTACAGGTCATAGTCTTTGGGCTGGGGAGAACCTAGTAGGCAAGGCCTGGAGAGGTTTAAAGCTCATACCCACCCACTCAGGTGAACCCGACTCAGGACGGCGTACAGCAATTAAAAACATATAAAAACAGGTTAAAAATCCCGTCACCCACCCACCTACCCACCCTCCTACCCCCACCCCATTAAAAAAGAATAAAAGGGAATAGGAGGGATACAGCAGCACAGAAGGAGGGACACTAACTGAAGATGAACCAGCAGGCTGGGGCCGTATTCCCATTAAGGCCCCACATCTGCCCCACCAGTCAGGTTTTCAAACCTTTCCTGAAGGGCAGCAATTATGTCTTGGCAGGAGGTTCCAGAGGGCTGGTGCGGACACGGAGACGGCTCTTCTGTGCGTGCCAGAGAGGCGAGCCCCTCTAGTTGAAGGCACAAGTAGGGAGCCGCTCTGGTCCACTCTGGTTGGATGGGCAGACACTCCTGGGATGATGCGGTCTCTCAGGTATCCTGGCCCACTGCTATATAGGGCTTTAAAGGTCAAAACCAGCACCTTGAATTGCACCCGGAGGCAAACTGGTAAGCAGTGCAACTCCTGGAATAACATCCACACCCCATCACCACCCGGACAGCTGCATTCTGAACCAGCTGTAGCCTCCGAATGGTCGTCAAAGGCAGCCCCATGTAGAGCGCATTACAGTATTACAAAACCACCCCATCCAAGACCAGAGGTAGTAACTCACTGGATAACCCCGGACCCAAAGGATTCAGCTGAAGTCTGTTGTCCCCCATCCAGACCCCAATGGCCTCCAGGTATTCAGACAAGACTTTGACCGCATCACTGGGATCACCACGGGCCGAGATATACATCTGAGTGTCATCCGCGTACTGATGGTACCGCACCCCGTGGGAACGGATGATCTCACCCAGCGGCTTCATGTAGATGTTAAATAGGAAAGGAGAGAGCACCGAGCCCTGCGGACCCCGTATTTGAGGGGCCTAGGACTGGATCTCTCTGCATTTTGGACCAGTTGGAGTACCGTGTGATATGGACAATTTCCTGATGATCATACGACATACACCTTCTTCCAAATCATCCAACAAAATAACAGCATTATTTCCCCAGCAGATTTATTTTTATCATTCAGATTCAGATGCTGTTGTAAGAGAGGACAATTTAGAATTTTTCTAAGCAGAAGGAAATTAGACTAATAAGAAGAAAATGCCTACTTTGGCAGGTTCCCACAGCACTGAGCATACTTAAATAACCATGTTTGGTTTTTTCTTGGAGTAGTAGTAGTAGATTGCCTGGGACTCTGGAGGCCAGCTGGAACAACTGCAGGCATCAGGGCAGCCTCCAACACCGGCGTCCTGAGCCCTCCCTCCCTCCTCCTCCCTATGCCTTGGCCTTGAGCAGGGGTTTAAAGGGAGGCTATGCTGGAGGGGCTTCTCCATTGCCTGGGACTCTGGAGGCCAGCTGGAACAACTGCAGGCATCAGGGCAGCCTCCAACACCGGCGTCCTGAGCCCTTCCTCCCTCCTCCTCCCTATGACTTGGCCTTGAGCAGGGGTTTAAAGGGAGGCTATGCTGGAGGGGCTTCTCCATTGCCTGGGACTCTGGAGGCCAGCTGGAACAACTGCAGGCATCAGGGCAGCCTCCAACACCGGCGTCCTGAGCCCTCCCTCCCTCCTCCTCCCTATGACTTGGCCTTGAGCAGGGGTTTAAAGAGAGGCTTTGCTGGAGGGGCTTCTACATTGCCTGGGACTCTGGAGGCCAGCTGGAACAACTGCAGGCATCAGGGCAGCCTCCAACACCGGCGTCCTGAGCCCTCCCTCCCTCCTCCTCCCTATGCCTTGAGTGGAGGAGGTGGGGAGTTGAAAGTTCTACGGCCCACTGGGGGCGATGGGGGGAGATATGGGCCAAAAGGGGGGAGGAGATGGTGGAGGGAGGGAGGGAGAGTTAGAAGGATTGAGGGACTAACTTGCCTGCCAGGGAATAGCAGCAGCAGTCTGTCTGGGGCTGGCTTGGAGGTCCATGGGGATAAAATTAAGGTGACGATTCGAGATGGCTTTGAAAAGCCGGTCCAGTGCCGTCGCTACTGTGGGTGGAATGTCTCACCCCAGTTGAGGGCTCAAGGTAGATTTGGAAGAATGCCCCACCACTTCCATCACCGCCGGAGCCTTGCGGGGGGTGGTGGGGGGAGTGGGTGGGGCGGTTTTATATGGGGGTGGGAGGGAGGGAGGGAGAGACTGCCCGGCCAGCCAGGAAGGAGAGGCAGCATTCTGTCCAAGGCAATCAGGGAGGCTCCGGAGGCCAATATAGAGGTTGTGATGGGCATGGGGCGATATAGCGGGTACCGAGGGGCGGGCCGCACTCAGGGAATGTGGGGCAAATGCTTAGTATCTGTCCCTCATTCCAGCCCCCCGGTTACACCTCTAGGTCCTGAGCAGCTGACCCAGGGTGACCCTGCCCTTAGGCTGCTGCTGATGAATGCCAGGTCGGTATGTAATAAGGCCCCCCTGATACAAGATTCCATTATGGAGGACCGGGCCGACCTGGCATGTATCACTGAGACCTGGCTGAGACCAGAGGATGGGGTTCCTCTGTCAGAAATGTGTCCAGCTGGGTTCAGTATTTGGCACCAGCCTAGGGATGAGGGTAAGGGCGGTGGCGTTGCCATCATAGCTAGGGAGTCACTGGGAGTCGCCAGGGCTACCGCTCCACAAATTCTGGGTTGTGAGGCCCTGCTTCTGCGTCTGGGCTCTAAGGGTCAGTTGGGAGTCTTACTCCTGTACCTGCCCCCTTGCAGGGTAAGGGACTCCCTGCCTGAGCTCCTCGAGGCCATCTCAGCGTTGGCGTTCCCTAGACTGATGGTTCTGGGGGACTTCAGTTTGCCTTCGCTGGGGACTGGCTCCGAGGTGGCTCAGGAGTTCATGGCTTCCATGGCAGCTATGGACCTGATTCAGGTAATTCAGGGCCCGACCAGGGGCAGTGGCCACACACCAGATTTAATCTTTTTGTCGGAGCAGTGGCAGAGTGATCTGAGACTACGGAAATTAGACATAACACCTGTGCCATGGTCAGATCATTATTTGGTGGCTCTAGACTTCCTGGGTGCGACGCTTCATCGTAGGGAGGCAGGGCCTATTAGAATGGCCCGCCCCCGGCAACTGATGGATCCTGATGGATTCCAGAGGGAACTGGGGGATTTCCCTCTGGATCGGCAACACGATTCGCCCGAGGCGCTGGTTGACCTGTGGAACAGGATGACAACAGCGGCCTTGGATGAAATCTCACCACTACGGCCTCTCAGAGCTCATGGAGCTAGGTCATCTCCGTGGTTCACAGATGAACTGCGGGAGCTCAAACGGGCAAAGAGACGCCTAGAGCGCCGCTGGGTGAAGACCCAGAGAGACTCCGATTGGACACTAGCTAGAGCCGCTATTAGGGCCTATCTAGTGGCGATGGAGGTGGTGAGGCGGCAATACTTCACCACCCTTATTGCCTCTGCTGATAATCGCCCAGCCACCCTCTTCCGGGTTACCAGGTCTCTCCTTGGTAGGGGGACCACGGTGCCTGGTTGGCAGGGGTCGGCTGAGGACTTTGCTGACCATCTAGTGGAGAAAATCGATCGGATTCGCTCGGGGTTTAATCCTGGCGTGGATGGGGAGAGTCCGGAGGGAGCTGGAGCACAGTCTTGCCATACCATCTGGGACCAGTTTGATCCAGTTGCCCCTGATGAAGTGGACAGGCTCCTTGCAGCTGTGCACGCCACTACCTGCCCATTGGAGCCCTGTCCCACCTGGTTGGTGAAAGCCTCCAAGGCGGTGACAGGTGGCTGGGTTGGGGCTATGATCAATGCATCATTGCGGGAGGGGGTGTTTCCTGCACCTTTAAAACATGCCTTGGTGCGCCCCCTCCTGAAGAAACCTTCCCTCGACCCAGCTGTCCTAACCAACTATAGGCCTGTCTCCAACCTTCCTTTTTAGGGAAGGTGTTGGAGAAGGCAGTGGCACGTCGGCTGCAGGGGGTACTGGATGAAGCGGATTACCTGGACCCCTTTCAGTCAGGATTCAGGCCTGGATATGGTACCGAGACGGCATTGGTCGCACTGATGGATGATCTCTGGCGGGAGCGGGACGGTGGTCACCCATCCGTCCTTGCTCTTCTTGACCTCTCAGCGGCTTTCGATACCGTTGACCACGGTATCCTTCTGGAACAGCTCCGAGGATTGGGAATCCAGGGCACTGTGTGGTCCTGGTTTTCCTCATTTCTGAGGGGTCGGACCCAGTCGGTGTGGTTGGAGAGTGAGAGGTCCAGTCCTAGGCCCCTAAAATATGGAGTGCCTCAGGGCTCGGTGCTCTCTCCTCTCCTATTTAACATCTACATGAAGCCGCTGGGTGAGATCATTCGTTCCCATGGGGTGCGGTACCATCAGTACGCGGATGACACTCAGTTGTACATCTCGGCCCATGGGGACCCCAGTGATGCCGTCAAAGTCCTTTCCAGGTGCCTGGAAGCTGTTGGGGTCTGGATGGGGGCTAACGGGCTACAACTGAATCCCAGCAAGACTGAGTGGCTATGGATAAGGGGTCCTGCGTTAACCCGGGAGCTACCATCTTTGGTTCTGGATGGGGCTATTTTGCCCCAGACAGACCCGGTGCGCAACTTGGGGGTCCTCCTGGATTCGCGGCTACTGCTAGAAGAACAGGTGGCGGCTGTGACCAGGAGGGCTTTCGCCCAACTTCGGGTGATTCGCCAGTTGCGCCCACTCCTGGACCGGGACTCCTTGCTCATGGTCACTCACGCTCTGGTCACCTCCAGACTAGATTATTGCAATGCGCTCTACATGGGGCTGCCCTTGATGACCATTCGGAGGCTACAGCTGGTCCAGAATGCGGCAGCCAGGGTGGTGATGGGGTGTGGGCGTTATGCCCATGCTTTGCCACTGCTCCGGGAGCTGCACTGGTTGCCAGTTTGTCTCCGGGTGCAATTCAAGGTGCTGGTTTTGACCTTTAAAGCCTTATATGGTAGTGGGCCGGGTTACCTAAGAGACCGCATCGCCCTGAGGACGTCTGTCCGTCCAACCAGAGCGGACCAGAGGGGCTCTCTAATTGTTCCATCAGCCAGAGGGGCTCGCCTCTCTGGCACAAGGAGGAGAGCCTTCTCCGTGTCTGCACCGGCCCTCTGGAACCTCCTGCCAACAGAGCTACGTCTCCGGACGGAATTGCTGCCTTTCAGAAAAGAACTTAAAACCTGGCTGGCGGGTCAAGTGTGGGGTGCAGGTGGAAGGGTAACCTCCATTGGGTGGTTGGTGTAGAAGAACTCTTCCCCATGGTGCCTTTGGATCCTGCACCCCTTGTTTTTAGGGGGTGGGTAGTTTTAACTGTTTTTAACATGTGTTTTTTAATTTTTATTGTGAACCACCCTGAGTTGGCTTTGGCCGAGTGAGCGGTATATAAATGTGACAATTAAATTAAATTAAATTAAATTAAATTAAATTAAATTAAATTAAATTAAATTTAAATTAAATTAAATTAAATTAAATTAGCCATGTTAGTCTGTGTTTCAGGCATATCAGAGAATAAACAAAACAAAAATGCTGTAGCAGTTTAACGTTAGTCTTTAAGGTGCTACAGCAATTTTGTTTTTGTTTTGTTTATTCTCTGATATGTTTGGTTTGTTAATCTAATTGCTTTCCTAACATGAAATGTTCATGGTGCACATATTCACTCTACAAGCAGACTCTCACTCTGGAAGATGGGCTGGCAGAGCTTCATTAAACAACAATTACTGAATTTGGGTTGGGAAAAATGGGAAATTATCAAGTACATGATTACCATCTAATTGTGTTTTGGACTTTTCAAGTATTCAACTCTTTCTGGCAGATTTTCAAACTGTAATACAGATTTCTTTCAATTTACTGAGTACTGTATCTCTAGAGAGCCAGGCAATATGATAACAAAAATTCACATAATAGCAACAAAACCAACATCACAATTGACTATCTAGAACGGATCTCCCTGGAAATATGTTAAGAAGAGGCTGAAGCTTTAGGATCTGCTGTCCATGAAGGAAAGCTTTGAATGATTGCTTATATCAGGGGCGTCCAAACTATGGCCCGTGGGCCCAATTAGGCCTGTGCATATCATTAATATGGCCTACGGTGAGTACCCAGGCTTACCGCCCCTCCACCCGTCCCCACTGCCTGATGGCAGCTGCGGTGGCGATCACGCTTTGTCCTGGCTGCTCCAAGCAGCCTCTGGCTCGATCCCATCCCCTCTGCAGCCTTTTCCAAAGAGGATCGCCACGTTGGGGAAATTTTCAGAGCCTGTGTTTCAAAATCTGCAGCGCTAGGAGAGCCCCCTGGCACACCCGGGATGACGTCACCACAGGGCGCCAGGTTTACCCTTCCAGCGCCGTGGGTTTTGAAACAGAGGAGGCACCTAAATTTTCCCCAATGCGGCAATCGGCTTTGGCAAAGGCTGCAGAGGGGATGGAACCGAGCCAGAGGCTGCTTGGAGCAGCCAGGACAAAGGGCGATTGCCGCCGCTGCTAATGTCAAAACTGTCAGCAGAAGAACATATGCTGTCAGTGGCATAACAACCATTTTTGGATGCAGATCTGCCTCTTGATCACAGGGAGGAGTTCCAGCTATAGGCGTTGTTGGCTGCAACTCATATCCAAGTATACATTTTTCCTGGTAGCAGGGGAAATGCCATTGCTGTGATTTGTTTAAGGTGGATCCTAGTTCGCCATCAAGTGACCTACACACTATGATCTCGGAGCCGTCTCCTACAGCACGTATGAAATGAGACATGCAAGATTTAACCGGGACTGCAATAGATTGCTGCAGCCTTGAGGATATTATCAAGGTGCGCCTTCATAGCCAGTCCATCTGGCATGGCCTCTTCCACCTTCATGACCGATAGGAAAATTCCTCCTCTGCTCATTTTGCTGCTGGGCCCAATATGATGGTTTCCAGTGGCATTTCCTCCACTGAGGGGACCATCACCCCACCTAAAGGGGCTCACCTGCCCATAGCTGTTGGCCCCTTTAGGGAGTCAGGTTATTTACTGCCACCCAACACTTGGCTTTAAGTCGCTGGCTGTGTAGTCTTCTCCATTACCATAGTGGGATGTCCGGCCAGACATTTGTTTGTGCATGTCCTTTCACACATTCTTACCAAATGCTCAGGCACTTGGTTTGTGCTGCTGTTGGGTTTATTGAGAGCATGCATTATAGCAGAGATCCTACTTTTCATTCTCTAAACATGTATAAGTAGCTCTTTGTGGGTGCATTTTCAAATGCTTGTGCTGCTAACAATATACTACTTTAGTTTTGATTTAGCAAAGTACTGAAGCATTTGACTAACTTTAATTAATTCTCTACTCAGTTCCTGTAACACCGAGGCAGTATTTGATTATCCAAGTAAGAGTGCCCAAAATTCTAATATCGCCATCTGTGGTTAGAAGTTTATATCCAGAAAGCACTATATTAAATGATGTTTGTGATCTGTCTCCAAAGAATTCTTTCTGTGAATCTGAAATATGTGCACATGAATCATTCAGACCATCACTGAATGCAAAATAATTGTCTTAGTGTGAAATCACTGATCTGTTGTCTCCAAAGGCCATTTTAAACTGTCAAGCAGCATGTATTAATATGTATTACTTTCCCAGAAAATCACCCTGATTATTTACTCCAAAATGTTTCACACCAATAGCAGATAAAACTGATAAAATTACAAATCTTATCTGTTTTCTGCCCATTTTAATTTGTTTTCACTCTTCGGTTGTTGACTGTACATAATTTTCCCTGTTCTGCAAAGTGAATTGTGACAGAAAGGAAATTATTATTATTTGGGGGAAGCCACAACAACTACACCATTTAGGTTAATGATAATAGCAATTAAAAAGCATCTAGTTATTTGAATGCTGTCACTAGGGATAAATTGTTCTTTAATGTCTCTACACATGGATTACTTTGATGAAAAAGTAGGAAATCTGTAAGTCGGAGCAATATTTCTTTTTGGCTTTTTGCTGTCAGGGAGCCTTTTTTGTTGACCTTGAAAATTGCACTAGTTTGGAAGAAACACATTATACCAATGCTTATATTCCTTGTGAGTATTGGTTAAATATCTCATTAGGCCTCAGCCTATGAATTACGGACTACTGATTTGCTATTCAAAATTATAAATTGTTTAGAAGACAGTTCATGCTTTTTGGCTAATGGCTATGAAATTTGTTTCTGCTTGCATGCTTGCCTGTTTGCCTGCTTGCTTCACTGTAGAAGCAAAATGCTAATACATATGGTTCTTAATTTTAAATATATTTGAAATACTTTTTTGTGTATATTCTTTCTCCACAGAGGCATACACATCTCTCCTTTGCATATTCTATACTGATTATTTGATTTGAAAATATGTAGACTCCTTATGATTTAATATTTACATACTTTTATTTCTTCCTACTGTATGCATATTTACATTTCATGTGGGCCTTAGTCATGCAAGATAATCTTTTGAGTCCAAATTATAACAGACCTGTCAGTTATGTCACTTCACTTTGCAGTGAAGAAAAAACGTAGACAGTATGCAAAGCTTGGATGCGTTCTGGATCTCTAATGGTATGAAAACATTTCTCAGGAAAACTTATATATTTTTGACCAGTTTGGGAGCTCATTTCAGAATGGTTTGTAACCAGATCATTTCTAGTTTAGGAGACTCGAGTTGCTCACCTTGAATATTCTGATGACTATGTTGCCTGTAAATAGTTATGTTAAATCAGATTTTTCCATATTATGTCCCTCATAAAAATGTATGATGAAGATAGCTTTTGGGGGAAGGCAATAATTTGTTGTGATTGTTATTCACTGATACTATAGTTCTAAATCTAATTCTAGCAATAGAAATAGCAATTACAGTGGAACCTCATACAACAATTGGCCCGTATAGCAATGAAATCGCATAACAATAAGGTTTGGGGGGAGGGGGGGAATGGTGTCCCACATAACAATTTTCCCTATGGAAAAAAAATCATACAACAAATTTTCAATGGGAAAAACCACTTAGCAAAAAAAAAAAAAAAATCATTGTATGATGCATCCCATAGGGAAAATCGCCATACGATGTATGTATCAAATAGCAATTGTTTCATACAACAATGAGCCCCGTGGAACGGATTAAAATCATTGTATGATGCACCACTGTACACTTATATACTTCCCCATAGCACTTAGTACACTCTCTGGGCGGTTCACAAGATAATTAAAATTTTGCCCTAAACATGTTGGGTACTCATTTTAACTTGGAAGGATGGAAGGCTGAGTCAGCCTTGAGCCTACAATATAATAGTATAATTGTTTAAAATGAACTAAACCTTACAAAATTTTAAAACCCCATTTTAAAATACAGTACTCACACAAGAGAAAAATTAACATTAATTAAGTTAAAGGCACTTTCCACAGCAAATGAAGGGGGCGACTACGTATTGGCTGTTTTCCATGTGTCAGATTTGTCATAGATAAATTTGAACTAAAGCCAGCAACTACATGATGCAAAGCTAGGTAGTGTGTTTCACTGGGAAATTGTTCTTTTTTGTTCAGTTGGCATGGGACAGTTTATTTTGCTGTGATCTGGCTGGCAGCACATTTCTCTATGTGATTGCCTGGGCCAATATGAATGGATGGCCACATGGGTATCACTGGACACATTGTTGCATCAGTTCCTCTCAAATGCTAACATATTGTCACCTTGAATAATGTTTTTGATGATGATTGCCAAAGGTAGCACTGTACCAGCACTATGTCACTTTGGAAAAATAAAATAAGAGAACAAATGGAAGGATTGGTCCTACCTGAGATTTTTTAAAAAGAAGATATACACGTGATTTGAACCATTCTCAGCAAAAATGAATTGAATTGGCAAACTCTGTAGATTGCTGGAGAACTGCAACACAATAATTGATTGCATCGGTTTGGACAGCTATAGTTACGATGAAAACCAGCTGGGACCAGTTTGAAAAACTTTAAAGTAAACTAGATTTTCTCCCATGTGTAATCATAATTAAAACCATTTGTTGCCACACATCAGATTATATAGAGTCAGTGTCAAGGAGATATATTAGTTTGCAGACAACCTGGCTGAAAGTACAGTGAACCTCGTATAATGAACGAAAAAATCGCATAATGAATAGTTTTTAAAAAAACGGAACCCTACATAAAGATTTTTCCTATGGGAAAAAATCGTACAAAGAATATTCAATAGGAAAAACTACTTAGCGAAAAAATTCGTTGTACTGTATGTTTTTTCCATAAGAAAAATCGTTGTACTATGGATTTTTGCATAGGAAAAATCATACAACAACAACAACAAAAAACGCATAGCAAACAGACCCATAGAACAAATTAAAATCGTTATACAGGACTTTACTGTACAGTACATAACATTTATCTTCTCAGTGAGAAGAAACAATATCTTTTTTAAAATTACATATTCATAGTTGGCATCAAACTGATAGTGTGCATCCATTAATTATGATCGTTATAATGATTCATGACTTTGAAGTCTGCTTGCGAAAATAAATATTGTAATTATAAATTAAAAGTCTTGTTGTGCTATATAAGAATATTAGTTTTGATCAGTGAACCGTGCTTAAGTCTTATCATTTTTGTAATTAAATGATGCTTACTTTCTTCCTTTAAATATCATGTTTGTTGACTCATATTTACTGACAATTTCCTGCTAATTTTCTGACCTGTAAAACAAGCTATCCTGACACTGAAGTGGGAAGTATTTAACAGAATGGCATAAATTGTAGCAATGTTTACGTAATGCACTCTCCCTTTTTCACTCTTAAATAAGTACTGCAAGTACAAACCTCACAAAATGTTTTATATATACTTACTATAACAAACAAAAATATTTGCTGAATATTGCTGTTCATCTTGGCTTAAGAGTGCACACACAGGACTAATAGGCACATGGCTGAATCAGGCAATGTGTATCATCACAGGCTGTATTTGACCAACAAACACCCACTGGTTCCCTGTCTTGAGCCATATTCTGCCACCGCCACCATTAAGAAGACCATTGGCATTATTAAATCTATGGATAAAAATAGTAAACAACTCTCTCCTCCCAATCCATGCCGATATAACAGCCCCCTTTCCCAACGATTAAAATCTAGACACCCTGCTTGGCACACTGCAGCTAACCTACAGAATAACCGTGTCAATATCTCAGATGCCTGGATGGAACTCTGGCAACATCTATCCCCAATTCCTCACCACCACATAGTCAAGAATCCCTGTGAGTGGCCAGCCAGATTTCCCCTTCCCAGATGGCAGTGG
Source organism: Bradypodion pumilum (assembly GCA_035047305.1). Classification (NCBI taxonomy): domain Eukaryota; kingdom Metazoa; phylum Chordata; class Lepidosauria; order Squamata; family Chamaeleonidae; genus Bradypodion; species Bradypodion pumilum. Next base: position 225,700,160 of record JAWDJD010000003.1, on the reverse strand, counting down.
AGGATGCTGAACAGAGTGAGGACCAGCTGTGGTAAATGAGGAGCTACTCTGTTCACATGGGGATAGAAGTCCTCTCCCCAGTGTGACTGTGGAGAAGAAGACCAAACCATGGACCACATTATATTTAAGGGTCTCTTACGTGTGTTTAGTGGCACATTTGGAGGATTTGCATAGTGTCACAGATGAAACCCTTCATTGGCTTTCAAACGTAGACATGGAACTCTAGTTAGGAACTTGAGATAGTGTTGTGTCAAAGATAGACAATTTGTGCTCACTGTATATATCAGCAACAGTGTAGACAACTTAAGCTCATCATATGATAAACAAACAAACGTCTGTGAGCAGCCTCATCACTTCTCAAATTAGGGAGTGAAAGTAGCATATAGAGATAAGAGGGAAAGCGGAATAGGCAAAACAAAGGAAGACTATTCCCAAGGCCTTATCCAAAGGATGCATCAAAAGCCACCAGAGAAGAGTTTCGTTTCTCCAGAGAGGGGGAGAATACCAGTCTGGTCCACTTTCATCTTGAAAGTAATACGACATCACCCCTGGGAACCTTCTCCTTGGACTTATCAGTGAAGGGTGGTCACATTAATGGGACAGTTTCTAATTTGCTATCAGAGACACCTGCTACACCCCAGGGTCTCCATTTTTATGAACCAGTTTAGAACTGGACACAGGGATCCGTGCAGCCAGCCAGCCACCTGGCGCACCCTGCAAACCCCTAATGCCATGCACACCAACTTCACAACCTGAGGTGCAATGGGCCACGACCATTGACCCGTTGTGCTGGGGCCCCGTTCATGACAACAGTATGTTTGTATTTCTTTTAAATAGTTCAAAAAAAAATCCACCAAAGGGCCTCCAAATCGGACTGACAGAACCATACTGAGAGAATGAATATCTAATCCTTATTTACACCAGTCTTTGTATCTAAATAAATATTTTCTAATCTAATTTTTTTGCTCACATAAAACATACAGTATAGCCATCATGCAGCCGTTTGTAACATACCACCCATAGAAGAAATAGCCTAGGAGGGGATATAGGAAAAGCCAATGTAATGGGTGGAAAGCATTAAACACTTGGCCCCCTCGTCTAATTCTTCTGTCCACTTCACAGGTTTGGCCTTAACAAAGACCAAGAAAATTTTGGATTCTCATCTGTTTTGGCTGAACTGAAGTCAAAGCAGTCCAGCACCTTACATACTACACTGATTTACAACGAGAAATCACTGTAAGAATATACTTTGAAAGATGTGGAAATAGTATGCAAATTTTCTGATATTTTTTATTTTATTCATATGAACCAATGTGGTCACAAATGTTAAGTGGAATTATAATTTAACGATAACATTCTCCATTAAATAAAAATTGAATGTTTCAGGGGCAGGGGAACAAATATCTCTCTCTTTCTTTCAATGCATAACACTTATTGATAGGTGCTTTCACCTATCTTGTTCTAGCATAATAGTTTCTGCATTGGATCAGTGCATTTTCTGTAGGAGTGCAGTGTTTGTATTTCTTTTACTTCCAATTTACTTTTATTTTTTAACATGGGATATGTATTTTCTTCATTTTTATTGAAATTTACCCAAACATTCACCCAAAATTCAAAGTCAGTTTTATTTTGGACTGCAACTTGAAGCATACAAAACTAAGATTACAAGAAGCATTTAAACATTGCTTTAAAACTTGTGCCTTGTTTGTGGCTAGATTACCTGACTGCCAACCTTATCCTGTAGCCACTGCTGCTTTATTGATTACTTGATTTTTTGTAAGATAATTGGTCTCTTGTACTCTGAACTGCATAGTTGCTGCCCTATCCAGTCTTACCATGTTCTCTTATCCTCTATACTTTTTGTTCAGTTCATAGACCACATTCTGTTTTTGTTTTGCTGGCAAGATCTGTTTACTTTCTGTCCCTGGTGTCTGAAGAGAAATGTGATGCAGATCTTAAATTGGAAGACTTGAGTTAAGATGGATTATATTTCCATTGTATTTATACAATACCACATAACTCCCTATGCTATTATCTTCCATGTCCGTGAAATACTGTAATACCCGTGATTACTGGTTCATGAGATGAGAATTTGTGAGGAAGCGGCAATATTCCGTAACATTTGCCAATTAAATTGTAGTGTTGCAAGCCAATTTGATTTTATATCATCTTCTGAGCAGCCCAATATGTGAGAAAGGAGAGCTTTAAGAGTCATAGTGAGTCATAGGAAAGAGACTTGGGAGAGATAGGCCCAGTTGGGCCTCAGCTTAATACATTATGTGCTCTCTGCCCCTTCCTGAGGAAACACATCTGAATCTTCCTATTTCATAGCCTTTCCTTTCTTTCTGCTTAAAAAAAAATTCATATGCTCTACTCCACTATTTACTAAAAACTGTCTTGTGTTACAGATTTGGCTTCACAAACAACAGCACTCACAGCCTGAATTCTAGAAACAGAGGGCCCAAAAAGGATAAAATGAGTGCTTAATGTCATCATTCTCTCTTCCACAGTACTGAATGGTGCTTTTTAGAGGTTTCCATCCCCTTTAGACATCCCCCCCCTAAGGATTTTCATGGTACTTCTGCAAATATTAAAATTTCTTCAAGCTTGTTGGTACCATTTTCATTGCAGGCGCACCCCCCCAATAACGGACACAGACAACATTGAAAGTGGATAACAGCATAGGGCCACATTTATTGATTCAATGCCCTAGTCCGAATTATAAATTTGCATTGGTAAAACGACCAATCGTAATTCCTAAGGCAAGCAGGCCGAAGTAACACTGGTAAGGTACCACCCCAAAATTGCCAACGGCAATTGGTTACAATGTATCAATTTGTATCAATTTGTTTGTTGACAACAAACAAATTGTTGACCGTAGTCAATAACTAACTTATGACCCCACCCTCTGACGCGTATCCGTGAAATCACAGGGGTGATGCATGCTGGTTAGCAATCGTCATCACCCCATCGCCTGGTTCGTCGTTGACCGGACAACGTTTAACTAATTTATTCCTGTCTAGTGTTGTCCAGTCAATTGCGAACCTGCCGGATACTTGTGGGTCATACTGTTTACCTTACCAGTGCTACCCGCCAATGTGACCAAAGTCAACAGTAGGAACACAGAAAGCCCCCTATATCAAACCATAGCAACAGTGTGGGATGGGCAAAAAAGCCAGGACCCGGAGCCAATATGGGTCCCAACCAAAAATTCCCACCCGGCCCCGAAGCGACCATAATATCACACTGTTAACTAGGGAGGGGGTGGAGGGGAAAAAACTTCTCCGCTCCGTCGCTGAGGTAAAATGGCAGCTTGGCTGCCTCGTGGCCACCCCTTTTATAAGGGAGCTGGCCACGCCCCTAACTACCCGGATTCTCTGTCCTGTGGGGGGGGGCGCAAAGGGCGCGGCGGCCATTTTGGCGCCGCGCTTGCATTGCAGGCGCACCCCCCCAATAACGGACACAGACAACATTGAAAGTGGATAACAGCATAGGGCCACATTTATTGATTCAATGCCCTAGTCCGAATTATAAATTTGCATTGGTAAAACGACCAATCGTAATTCCTAAGGCAAGCAGGCCGAAGTAACACTGGTAAGGTACCACCCCAAAATTGCCAACGGCAATTGGTTACAATGTATCAATTTGTATCAATTTGTTTGTTGACAACAAACAAATTGTTGACCGTAGTCAATAACTAACTTATGACCCCACCCTCTGACGCGTATCCGTGAAATCACAGGGGTGATGCATGCTGGTTAGCAATCGTCATCACCCCATCGCCTGGTTCGTCGTTGACCGGACAACGTTTAACTAATTTATTCCTGTCTAGTGTTGTCCAGTCAATTGCGAACCTGCCGGATACTTGTGGGTCATACTGTTTACCTTACCAGTGCTACCCGCCACACGGAGGGGCTTCAAAGAAGACCTGACGCCCCCCCCAGACCGTCAGCTCGGTCAACAGGCCTGCTCGCCAATCACCCAACAGGAGGTCCATACCTCCTCGCGACAGATGGACCCCATCCCCTGCGTACAAGTCATAATTTTGTAGACTAATTTCGGGGTGATGACTAACCCGTCCCCAAGCCCTGTTGGCAAGAAACCGCGCCATTGCCTTATTGACCGCGCGCCTAGCGCGGTCAAGGGCCAGGAGGTTAACGCCCCCTCTGTAAGAATGGCGCGGGACAATGTCCGACCAAACCAGGGTTGTGGCAGGCCAGACATAATGCAAGTAGGCGAGGTCCTCGCAAATCGCATGCTTAAGCGATAAGCCGGTGACCTGGCCCAAATCATTGCCCCCCAGGTGGATGATTAGAATGTCAGGCGGGCCAGCACCCAGGCCAGAAAAAAGGAAAGGCCGCAGCTCCCGCCATAACATCCCAGGCTTACCATGCCATGCGAGACTGGCGTGGTCACCCAGTCCCAGTCGGGGTCCCCATTCTGTTGCCGCAGCGTAACGCGCTGCCCTGTGCACATAGCTGTGGCCCACCAGCCATACTGTCACCGGTGTAATACGACACCCAGGGTCTGTAAGAAAATTGAGAAAAAAGGCGGTAAGGTGACTGGATTGGTACTCATGGCGGGAGTGGGCGCACATAAAACTGAAAACATTGCGAGCCCCACCTTCCCATGCTGCGTATGTCAGCCCCAGAGTACCCAAAAGCAGCTGCTGTAGAGGCTGCACCAATCCGGAACGAATGTGTGCCATAACGGGCACCTGGTAGGCCCACCCTGGTGAGGGCTCTGGCTGTCACCTTCCAAAACTGAAATTTAGTAAGGGGAGACCCATCTTGGTGACAGAAAAACGGGCCGTGGTGCATGCCACGCAGTGCCAGGAATTCCTGTAGGGCACCAACCGGACAGATGTCTGCCAAAGAACAACGTAGCAGTCTTACACCACTGCCTACGCCATGCTGATCTGTTTTAGAGGAGCGTATCCTCAACTGGGCCCAGTCTTTGGCTACGTAGACATCTTCGAGTTCCAGTGCCCTACCACTTGCATCCGCCTTAGACAGCATCACGAGTTCGCTGACGCGGAGCGCTCCAAAAAATGCCACCGTTGTGGCTGCGTGAAAAAGGGCTGCCTCATAATGATCAAAACAGAGGCCTGGCCAGCCCCGGGCCAACTGGGTAAGAACCCCTGGGGAAATAGGGTGCCGGTCATCCGGGCAACGCCCGCGCTCGCGCACCCACCCCTCCAAAACATGTCGCACACGGAAGTCAGAGGTGGTATCCACATGACCTCCCACTTTGGCCATAAAAGCCAACGCCGAGAGCTTGGATGCTATGGTGCGAGGTGCAAGGCCCTGTGCATGCAGGTGAACCATGAACCGCAGAACATGGTCCACCGGGATAGGCCAGGTCTCTGGCAAGAGAAATTGAGTAGCAAATGGCCTGTAAGAATTGAATGCTTGTTGATACGCCTTACGCGTGCGTGGCGCTAGTGACAGGCCAATCGCCCGGTTCACCTCTCCTTGCCAATAGTCCACATCTCGTCCGGGAGTGGCGAGGGAAATTCCTCCGCATCCGGGGCCAAGGCGCGGAACCGGGAGATCTGCAGGCGGGACAAAGCGTCAGCAATATCATTATTAATCCCTGGGACATGCCTGGCCCTGAACAAAACGTTGAGGCGCAGGCAGCGCAGCACAAAATGGCGCACTAGGTCCATGACCCTGGGCGATTTGGAAGTCTGTGCATTGACAATGTGGACAACAGCAGCATTGTCACACCAGAAATGCACCACCGAATTAGCCCACTGTTCGCCCCATAGCATCAAAGCCCCCAGAATGGGGAAAAATTCCAGGTATGTGAGATCCCGCAGGCGACCTGTGCCTGCCCATGCCGGTGGCCACCCACCACAGGCCCACTTCCCATTGAAGTACATCCCATAACCCAGGGATCCTGAGGCATCAGACTGGATCTGGAAATTGGGGGACGCCAGGAGGTCAGACCTCCAAAATGAGACCCCATTAAACTCCCTCAGGAATTGCAACCAGACGAACATGTCTGCCCTGATACCCCGGGTGAGCCTAACTCTGTGGTGGGGCCTGGATAACCCTGCCATGGCGTCGCATAAGCGCCGGGCAAAAGCCCTGCCCGGTGCGACCACCCTGCAAGCAAAATTAAGGTGCCCATGTAGCACCTGAAGTTCTCTCAGTGATGCCTTACGCTTGGCCAGCAATTCCGAGATAAGGGCCACGATCCTGGACACCTTATCACCCGGCAACCTAGAAGCCTGCACTACTGTGTCAATCTCAACCCCCAGGAATACTAGCTTGGTCGATGGGCCCTCGGTCTTTTCGGGCGCTAAAGGGACACCAAGTTCCTCCATTAGCGTCTGAAATGTGTTGAGGAGACGTGCGCACGTGTCCCAGCCCCGTTCACCCCCGAATAAAAAGTCATCCAGGTAATGGGCTACAGACCGGGACCCTGACCTGCGGGCGAAAGCCCACTCTAGGAAGGTACTAAAACGCTCGAAAGCCGAGCATGATATGGAGCAGCCAAAAGGCATGGCCTTATCAAAATAATATTCCCCCTTAAATTTAAAACCCAGCAACTCAAAGTCGCCCGGATGCACTGGCAAGAGGCGAAAAGCTGACTTAATGTCACACTTGGCCAGCAGGGCACCCGGGCCACACGAGCGCACCATGCGCAACGCATGGTCAAACGATGTATACCTGACTGAACAAAGGTCATCAGGGATAGCATCATTGACCGATCGGCCGGCTGGGTAGGACAAATGATGAATAAGGCGAAACTCACCTAGGGACTTTTTGGGGACCAAACCCAGTGGCGAGACCTTAAGATTGGGAAACGGGGGTACGGGGAAAGGTCCAGCGACCCTGCCCGCGACTAACTCCTTTTGAATGCTGGCCGCAGCCACCTCCTCCCTTCCTCTAAGGGATAAAAGGTTGGGAGCATCCTGAGGGGACCTATCACCCACAAAAGGGATACGAAATCCCTGCTTAAAACCTTGAAGAATATACTCCCTGTCCTCCCCCTTCGGGTACGATGCGAGCCAGCGCTCCAGCATGTCCACCTTAATTGGGGAGGGAGCCTTTTGGAGAACTAGCTCCATCCGTGGCAGCCTTGCCAGCCCACTGTCCACCCTTCCCTCTGCCTCGCGCCCCCCCAGGCCTGGGGCAAACAGAGGCTGCGTGGGGGCCAGAGCATGTGGGACACTCATGCTTATACCTGCAGTTCTTTCGATTGCAGGAACCAATTGACGAGAAAGTCCAGCACAGCAGGCGGGCTGGAACCCCCTGCCCCGCCGCCTGGCGGGTAACCTGCGCTGGAGCCGCTCGCTGGACCGCATGTCCGCAATGGTATCTATCCCCCGGGGCAGGGCGTGTGGGTGTCATATACAAAAGCCAAAGCCTCTGGCACGGCTCATCCCATCTCATCTCGGGGTGAAGGGGAATCCTCATGCGGAATTCCTCGTCATATGCTAGCCATGAGGGGCCCGGAAAATCGACCATCGCCCTATATATGTTGTCCAAATATTGGACCATGGGAATAGCTAAATCCGGCCGCGCCCTCAAATATACCGCCATGTATATTAAATAAGCGGGGAGCCAGTTGGCCCAGGTACGCGGCGGCTTACGGCGGCGTGCCTGCTCCTTGTCCTTCTCATCCTGACCCTCCCTTTCCTCCTTGGTGGGCTCTCTGTTCAGGAGTGAGAAGATATCTACGTACTCCCCTCGCCATATCTTTTCCCTAGTAGCCTGTGCCAGGTGATCACCCAATGGCAAGGAATACCCTGCCGTCGGCAAGGCCGAAAAAGGGACAGCCGGCCTGGTAAAAGGGGTCTGAACTAATCCAGCCACCCCCAGAACATTCCCTGTAGTGTAGGGACCAATGCCCACCCCAGTGCCCAAGGTGGTAGTCGTCGTCGCCGGGTGGGTCGCCGACAGCGTGGCCCCCGCACCACCCGCGCGAGGCCAAGGCCATTGAAAGGCCCCCCTAGATTGGGAATGTGTGTGGGTGTACTCGCTTGCACCGTATACTCACACGCTGCACCCCCGTGGGCCGCCCCCACCAGGGGTTCCGGCCCACTGGGGGCGTCGGAGCTCACGACCGACGTAGAGCTCATCACCGGGGCTTGACCCGCACCTGGTTGCTGGCTGGGGAGCTGCGAGGCAGTGGCCGAAACCGCGCCACACGCCTGCAGCAGCTCGACCCTCCCCGCCGGCTGTTGTCCTCCAGCCGACAGCGTCTCAAAAGGAACCCCGAAAGGGGCGCCCGCCTGACTGGCCCGCGCCAACGACGCCTCCAGGGCCGCAATGCGGGCCAGCAAGGTGTCCACGTTGACCATGGGCAAAGGGCCGGCCGGCCCGCCTGGCCCAGGCATGGGTACAGGTCCCTGTACCCCGGGACCCACATATGGCCATTGGCCAGCACCGAAGCCCGGCAGGGTTGGTGGAGAAACCTGCCAAGGCAGGGGGCCGCACCACCCCCCAAGGCTAGAGGGCCCCGGGAGAGGCTGGAGCCCAAGAGGAGTAGGCCCGACAGAGTGGGCAGGAGCAGGAGCGGTGTCCACCGCTCGTGGGCCGCGGGCCGGAACCCCTTCCGCGCCCGCCCTCTGATCGCCCACCCCGGGCCAAGGGGCAATAGACCCCATTCCGCCGGCCCCGGCCGGGGCTGGCAAAGGTGGCTGCTGAGGAGGCGGCACCGCGGTCCTCCGACCTGGGTTGCGCCTCCTAACAACGCGAGCTGAACTCGAAGCCGCCTTCTTCTTCGAAGGCATCTCCACCGGAGCAAAAAGGGAAGCCGGAAAGGCAGAACCGCTACCAAAAGGCTTCCCGGTAAGCTAACGAGCGACGGAGACGCAGGGGAAAAAACTTCTCCGCTCCGTCGCTGAGGTAAAATGGCAGCTTGGCTGCCTCGTGGCCACCCCTTTTATAACGGAGCTGGCCACACCCCTAACTACCCGGATTCTCTGTCCTGTGGGGGGGGGGCCCGCAAAGGGCGCGGCGGCCATTTTGGCGCCGCGCTTGCATTATGTGTGGACGATGCCTTTTTGGTTACAGTGTCACTGTAGGAGTAAGGTAAGGATTCTTCATCTACTTTTAGAATGAAATATCTTTTCCAATGGTCCTTCTGTCCAAGTAAATCTTAGCAGTGAGAATTTCATGCAAACAGTGAACAACGCAATCTAGCTTTGTCAGAGGTTAGTCTGAAACAATGGCACCGAACTGCCTAATTTGTTTCAGTGAGTTGTTCTCGATGAGTCTGGCCAGGCAGATGTTAAGACCATTCTCAAGTTTGATCTGGAGGTGGTCCACTCCCTCCCCTTTTTAACAGTTACCCCATTTGTTAGAGTGGCCTGAGTCCCCCACCCCCCTCCAATGTGTGCCTCTTTTTTTGGGGCATAATCCCATATTTGCTATTCCCAGTGCCTGTGGACAGTGGAAACAGTGTATATGAGAGCTTTGCAACCATCAAAGGCTGGTTTTGGTGTAAGCATCAGGAATGCTGAAGGGGCTAAGAAATTCAGAGTCTGGCAGCCATTTTCATCATGTGGAGAAGATAGGGTGGGTAGAGGTAAACTCTGTGGAAGTTACAAGGGATTTTGGGTATAGTAGGCTTTGCACAGGAAGTCTCTTTCAAAAGAAAATACAGGCCAACAGTTGCTTTGGTGCCAGGGTTTTTTGAGCTGATTTCATATGAATTTGATCTCCTGAATTCAAAGGGTGAAACCCTTGTCTCTGGGCATCACATTCTTGATTTCAGTGGAAGCTTTTGTCCGACAGCTTCGCAACATGACTCTTCGGGGCTAATGCTTAGCCATGAGGGGCAGGACAGCCCCAAACCATGAAGCCTTCCTGCTAGGGAACTAGTATGATTTTGTTTTACTTATTAGCTTGTGTTTTATGTAGTGTAGATTAGTTTAAGATCTGTATCCAGAATTTTATTTCCTTCAATAAATCTTCAAAAGCCAGTCGTGTTTTGCCTGCCTTTGTCAAGAAGGAGAAGGAAATCCAGCAGAGCAGAAGTGGCTCCAACTAACAGCCACTTTTCCTCATCGCTTCAACATCGGAAACCTTCCAGGAAACGGTGAGAGGGATTGCTCTGTCTGTTAAGGGGAGGAGGGAGAGTAGCGAGTCATAAGCCACGTATCATAGGCATCAGCACTAAGAAGCCTAGCTTCTGCCAAGCTATCAATATTACCTGCCATATGCAGAAGGCTACTCTGACCCTGTCCCCCAGCGAATCGGGCTAGGGTGAGAAGTGTTCACCATGGCACAGCAGGACGCTGGATCAAAGGTCCGCCCTGCCGGGTGTTTCCCAAGAAAATTTCTGGGTGCCCTACGCAGCCTTTGTGAGGCATTTCCTCCCCCTATGACTGATAATCATCACTTTGAGTGGGTGGGAGATGATTGCATCTGGCATTTCTTGGCGGTTTTTTTGTATTTATTTATTTATTTTTGGATATTTTTTGGTCCGGTCGAGACTTTTTTTAATTTTCAGTACATTCCTATGGGAAAACGTGCTTTAGTTTACGATTTTTTCGCATTATGACAGAGGCTGTTGGAATGGACCTCCGTCGTAACCCAAGATTTTACTGTATTCTAATTCAAGCTTTTTAGCTGTTCACAACACCAGGCATCACAAACCAATACAACTGAATAAGACAACACTTCACAATAAGCTGCCCAATTAAATGAGTCAAAGCCTCTATGAATTCACCCTTGTATTGAAAATGTGCCACATACGTATTACAGATGCCAACATCTGGCTGAAGCATAATTAAATCTCCTTACCCCTCTGACATGAACTCTCGGACCACTCTAAAGAGCTGCATATGATGACTTGCAGCCTCACTAATACATGTATTAAAATACTGTAAGCTCTTTTTTGCAGATTTTATAGCCTTCCCTCTGCCAAAATTATCTGAATGAAGCAGGACCATTGCATAATGAAAGCCTGTTATGCGGTTGGGATGCCCACATAGACATCAGTGGAAGAGAAGCTAGTTTACAGTCTTGCTTAGTGACAAATCTCTAATCCAATGTTGAGAAAGAGGTTGTTTTTTAAATGTTTAGTGTTGCATTCCTCACAGAATAATGTTGGGGGACCATGTACTAGGTCGTGCAAAACATTTTTTTTTAAAGAAAACCTTTTTTTCCTTCCCTTCCACTTTTTCTCTTTTTCCTCCTTCCTTCCTCCGCTTTATTTATGACACTCTTGTTTCTCTCTTCTGTCAGGGAACTGCCAGGGAAAAGGCCGATTGTTTTTGCCAGAACTGATACCCTGCAGAGGGCAGCATGCAGTTAGGCCAAAGACCACAAGTTGTTCATCCCTGTTACAGCCCTATAACCAACAGTTACCAATTGTCTTTGGAGGGAATCAAAGGAAAATCCCTGCTGCTAATTGCTGGGTGGGCTACAGAGGATGGCAGATGAGCCTGGTGTGCAGTGGTTTATGGGGTCACAAAGGGTCGGACTCAACTGAACAACAACAACAAAATTGCTGTAGGACAGGATGTGAAGGAAACAACGGGAAGGGAAAGACAGTTACCTCTATCTGCAGTCTTCCTATAAGCAGAAAGTTTGCCCCAAGACTGCTTAACCATAAACTTTGGAATTAAAGAGCTTAAATATAAGCTTTAAACATTCTTTTCACTGATTATGGTTTTCTTCGATGATTCTAAATACCAGCTTTATATAGACGAATATACTATAGACTAACATACTCTTTTTTTAAAAGGGGCTACAGTGGCTCAAGTGGTTAAAATGCTGAATCCGACAACTGGAAGGTCAGAGTTCGATTCCCGGGCACAGTATGACGGAATGAGCTCCCAGCTCCTGCCAACCTAGCAGTTTGAAAGCAAGAAATTGCAAGTAGATAAATAAGGACCACTTTGGTGGGAAGGTAAACAGCATTTCGTGCACTCCGGTGTTGAGGCATGCCTGCCACGTGTCCACGGAGATGTCTGAAGAGGCAGGCAGCACTGGCTCTTTGGCTATAAACATGAGCACTGAACCCTAGAGTCAGATATGACAGGCTTTCGAGCAAGGGTTACCTTTACTATAGCAAAAGAGTTTGCAGTCAGGGAGTGCATTGTCTGAAAGGAATGTTTGGAATTTAAAGTTATGCCTTTGTGTCAAAAGTAATAAATACTTTTGAGAGAACAATTCAGTTTCTCAATGAGTTGCTGATTCCTTTGTATTGTTGTTGTTAATTGCTATATTAATTATGCAAAATCTCTGGCATGATTCAAAATACTGTACATTGCAGCAAAAAAAGGAAGAAGAAGAAGCCCATTGAGCTTCCATTTGAGAAAGTGAGGCTTAAGGAAGAGCTCCTATGGCTGAATTACAAGAGATTAAAGAGAATTTGATCAGGGGAGCATGTTATGTACTTGCTGCTTGGTTTTGAAGGGCTATTTACCAAGCAGTTCTGGCATCTGCTTCGCAAATAAGTCATTTATCCTACTTACCTTGCTACAGGGATGACAGATGCCAAAGAAACATTGAAAGCTGTGGGGAAATAATGTTCTAAGCAGCAATCGAAAACAAATATAAAGGCAACCCAACAAATTGTGCTGTCCCTTGTCAAGAATAAAACAGTGATCCATATTTATACTAATACCAAAACATTGTTATTTGCACAGAACAACAAATCTATACATCATGGTAAAATAACTGGTACCCGCTTCTGTAAATCTGGTTAAAATAGAGTCACTTGTTTGTTTATATATTTTGATTGCCTTTCCCCTTCTTTTTTTCAGCCAAAATAGTCTCACCCAGACTTACATACAATGAATTACATAGACAGTCCCTGCCCACAGGTTTATAATCTGAAAAGGCACAACTTGAAAAGGGAAGGGGAATGAAATAGGAAAAATGAGCATGTCGTCTTTTAGCAGGACTGGTGAAAGGGCCCTTCTTCTCATTTCCTTTTCCCCTACTGTGGCCTGCTGAAGGGTCTGCTGTTGTTGAGGGTGTCTTGTTTCAGCAGCAGGGAAGCCTAAGGTAGGAGCCTTTACTTCTAGGCTAAAGAGATCCCCCTCCCCCCCAACATAAAGTATCTTTGCAGAATAAAAGCAAGCACTTCCACACACATACATTTCTACTAAATGCTTCCTAATAAAATTATTATACTTCCTAATAAAATTATCTTTCAATAATTTATGAAATTGCTAAATAAATGGTTCCCATGGCAATTATGTATTAGAATGGAATCATGCATATATATCTATACCTATAAGAAAGGGATGTGGCCGTGCATGTGCAGAATGCACACCCGTCCAGCCTATCCTGTAATGCGCCGTTGACACTTACCTTACTTTCCTGACATCATCGCCGCAAGGATCCAGAGAATGAGAGTGGGTCCTGCACCCCACAAATGCCAACAAAAAAACCTCCAAGTCCCAGCGTCTTCCGCGGCACGCCACAGCCAATCAGGCAGGACGGCCCGAGCGCGGAGGAGGTGGGACAGCCAGTGCACAAATGCTGAAGCCAACGGCCTCTTCGTACACACGCGCACTACAGCGAGGGCGCGGCTGGGCAAGGCGCCACTGTAGGTGCTGCCTCTGCCCTGCCAGCTGCCACTCCTTCCCCCCTCAGCCACGCCACCTGAAACAGCAGAGGGGAAATGGCAAGGGCGAGAGGCAGGTGTCCATCAGGGGCATACCTGTCAAGTTTTGGATTTGAAAATATACTATTATGTGCTAGCTCTCATGAATTTGAGCCAACATTGTATTGATGTTGTTTTTGTTTATTACTATTGTTTTTCTTTTTTTGTATGTTTTGTATGTTTGCCAAAAAGTTAATAAAAATTATTATAAAAAAAAGGGAAAAAAAGAAAATAAGGGAAATTTTGGCCACACCCCTCAGTGAGCATGGCCAAATCTGTGGGTGTGGCCAGATATAGCCATGTGTCTTGCTGGGCTCTAGTCATGCCTGCCACATGGCCATTAAAATGTCTGCAAACACAGGCAGCACTGGCTCTTTGGCTGTAAATGGAGATGAGCACTGCACCCTAGAGTTGGATACAACTGGCAGATTTTACTTTCTTGGGATCAAAGATCTCTGCAGGAGTGTAAACGGGGAAGAAGAACGAGCCCCTGCCGAAGTTCAGAGCGGTGTCTGACGGAGAGTGTGTCGCTCGGGTCGAACTTGTATGAATGAAGAGGTAAAGAGAGATACTTGGAGAGTGAGCTGGCGAGAAAGTGGTTTACTAACCCCTGCCGAAGTTCGGAGCTGTGTTGGACGGAAAGTGTGGCACTCGGGTCGGACCTGAATAAATGAAAGGGTAAGAGAGAAATTCAGAAAGTGAGCCAACGTGAAAGGAAAGGAAGCGCACTGGAGGAGGAGGAGGAGAACTTTTGGTTATTTAAACGTAAAGGGGAAGGAGGAAGCCTGGTCATAAAGGAGGGGAGTAACACCATTTGGAGAGTATCAAGATTACTCAAGGGGAACGGCTGGACTGAGATCTGTTTGTGGGACGTTGGAAAAAATTGAGAGTATATGGAAATTGAGCTAAAGAGGGAGTAGAACAAAGTGATTGGAATGACTGGAAAGAGAAGGGGTAGCGGTGTATTTGCGAGACGCCGGTGACGTACGGAAACAGCTGTGGTGGATCCCTAGTGCTGCGGATTTAGGAGAAAGGGAGAAATACTGGGCGTGACTCAGAGTTTGCTTGTGTGATAGAAGAAGAGAAGAAGAGAAAAAGTGAAAGAGGGGGGGAAAGTTTGGAGCAAGTGAGAGAGACTGGAAGTGACTGGTAATATTAAACTGTGTAATTATACAAAACACCATTGAAAAGCGTTCTGAAGTAGAAGTAATTAAGATCTCTTTGATGCAACAATGCAAAAGGGGTTATGAATAGTATATAATGAGACCATGACTTATAATGGTAAAATGATGTTGTTTACTAGTTTAAATTAAGCATTGGAATTTTTAAAAGTGTTATGGGCTACCTGAGTAGTGAAAGAAGAAACTCAAGATTGTTTAAGAGTCTGTTTGGTGAAGAAGAAGGGTGGTTTAAGATTTGAAAATAGGTATAACAAAACTTAATAACTACTTCTGGAAAAGTTAGAAGTTACTCAATTGTGACTTGATTGGTGAAGGAATAAAGGGGTGAAAGAGGAAAAGGCTGGATAATAAAAGTAGCACATAGTAAATAACTATTGTTACTTGTAAAGGATTCTTAGGGGCCAATTATTATGGAAGTTAATATAGCCACTTTTGCTTATAGTGTAATTTCTATATAAAGATAAAAAAATCTGAGTTATCATGGTCGTAAAAGTAAACTAAACTAGTATTACAATATCAGTGATAAATTGAGGATAAAAAAGTACTAAGGAACAACAAAAAAGTAAGGTTGTTAGTAGTGAATGAGTCGAAATAGAGGTATTAAAGACCAAAAAACATTCTGGAAGAGAGAGCAAAGAGAGACTTCTTCAGATAGATTATATAGAAGGCTAACTCGAATGGAGGAAGAAGTAGAAAAGGAGATGGATGTGGACAAGGGGAAAGGTCATGGAGGTAAGACTAAAAGTAAATTTGAAAAAGAATCAGATATTTTTTCTGAGACCATGGAAACTCTGGGACAGATTAACTTAAGAATTGATAGTTTGGAGAAATTTTTTCAAAAAAATGAGGAAGCAAGATGTCAGGACTCAAAAGAAGTACTGCAGGGGTTACAAGGAATGAAAGATTTGATGTCTAATTTTACCAAAAACATACAATCAAAGTTTGAAAAGATGGAGTCAAAGATTAAATTGGTAGAAGAAGAGGTTAAAGCAGTTGAAGAAATAAAGGATGAAGTTAGACAGATAGCAGAGCAAAATAAGGAACAGGAGAAAAAATGGAAATGCAAGAAGAAAGATTGTACAACTTAGAAAATTTGATGAGACAAAAAAATATTATTGTGAAAAATTTCCAGGAAAAAAACCCAGATCAGTTAAGATCAAGAATAACTAAATGTTTAAAGGAAATGAAACTAGACAAAGAAATATGTGAAGAGGAAACTGTGACTGTTTTTCGGATAGGACAGAAAATTCAGGGGGACACAAATAGACATGTGGTGGTTAAGTTCTCTAGTCTTGAAGTGAAGACAAGAATAATGAAACACATAAGAATGCAAGGAAAGGAAGCATTGAAATTTGAATCGAGAAACATAGAGGTATACCAAGACATCCCAAAAGAAGAAAGACAATGGAGAGCTAAAATAAAACCAATTACCAGCTTCCTATCCTCGCAAGGGGTAAAATACAACTGGCAACCGCCTCAAAAATTAAGATTCTTTTATGCAGGGAAAACTTTGGTAGTAAATAAGCAAATTGACAGTATGGACATTTTAAAATCATGTGGTTTAATAAAAGAGGGAACGGTCGATTGGGATAAATTGAAGGAGGACTTAACTAGAACAGGAGGGCGTAGTCCTAAGTAATTTTGCTAGCCATCAATATCTGTTTAATCACATGAGCTGAAAATTAACTCTGAATGAAAAATTAAATTTAAAAGGTTTTCTCCAACAAAATTTAGTTTAGTGGCTGATATGTTACAAAGATACAACCCTGTTACATAAAAAATAGAAGGGTAAGGATATTTGAAAGCAAGCAACTCCTTATTGGAGATACTACGAAGATGTGAGTGAGTTCTGCTCAACTTAATCTCACACTTAAAGGTGTGGGTAAGCGCTAGAATGGAGGTTCTATCCCTCTCAAACTTCTGCACTAGAAGGCGGCTGCCTGAGGACAGCAGAGAGGAAAGATATAGATAAGAGGTGGGTGAAGGTAAATATATATATTTGTATATTTGTGTTTTGTTTGTCTGCACTGAATTAATTCGCTCAAGTTTACTTGTGTCAAACGTAATAAAAATAGCATCATGGAATGTAAAAGGTTTGGGGACAGTGATAAAGAGAAAAAGAATTGAAAATGCGTTAAAAAAAGAGAAGCCGGATATTCTGTTTTTGCAAGAAACTCATCAAAAAATGGATAACGTTATTAATCTCTACCTGGGTTGGATGGAAATATATGAAAAATCACTTGGATCCTCAAAAGCAAGAGGGGTTGCTATTCTCATCTCCAAAAAATTAAATTTTTCTATAGTCAAATTGGTAAAAGATGAAGAGGGGAGATTTTTGTTAGTAAAGGGAAAGATTGGAGAAGAGGAAATAACCCTGGTTAATATCTATGCACCAAATCAAATGCAAGAGGGATATTTGGAGAAAATAGGATCAATGATACAAAAAGAGGATATACAAAACTTGATAATAGGTGGAGACTTTAATATGATAGTAACTCAGATGGATACGTCCACAAAAGGTAATGTAGGGAGAAGAACAAAAAATCCAGGATTTGAAAAATGGATTGAGAATTTAGGAATTAAAGACACATGGAGAGTTCTAAGAGGGACAGAGCAAGCATATACTTTTTTTCCCAAATGCACAAATCGTATTCGAGAATTGATTACCTGTTGGTATCAAGCAATTTAGTGGGACGACTGAAGACTGCAGAAGTTGGAATAATTAGGGAATCAGACCATGCAATGGTTAAAGTGGAGATACTGACCAAACAAGATAATAAAAAACAAAAGCATTGGAGATTTGATACACATTTAATAAAGAACAAGAAGATATTAAACAAGTTAAAAGCAAAATGGCAGGAAAACTGGATGTTAAATGACACAGGAGAGGTAGAGATGCAAAATCTTTGAGATGCTATGAAAGCAGTATTTCGGGGGGGGGGGGGATTGCATTAAAGAAACAATAATGTGGAATAATCAAAAGAAGTTAATAGTACAAAATTTAGAAAAGGAAATAAAATGTTTAGAACTAGAACACGCAGAAACCCAGAAGGAAGAAGTATTCCAGAAATTAGTAAGATTGAGAAATGAACTTACAGGACAAGATTTGGAGAAAGTAAAAAGAGACCTGATCTATTTAAATAGAGATAATTTCGAATTTACCAATAAGAGCTGTAAGAGATTAGCTAAGGCTGCCAGAGACAAGAAAGTAAGGAGGAATATAAATGTATTAGTAGACGATAAGGGAAACCGTATAGTTAAAATCGAGGAGAAACTAAAAATAGTTGAACAATTTTTTAGCGAATTATATACAGGAAAACCAATAGACATGCAAGAATTAAAAAGACAATTAGAATTAGAGACAGCACTAAGATTGCAGGAGGAACATAGACAATTAATGGAGGATAAAATAACGGAAAATGAAATAGAAGAAGCAATTAAGAAACTTAAACTGGGAAAATCTCCGGGAGAGGACGGGTACACAATGGACTTCTATAGGATTTTCCGAGAAATAATTACTCCAAAACTATGTATTTTATATAATCATATACTAGACGGAGGCAAGGTTCCAGATTCTTTGAACAAATCAATAATTGTTTTAATTCCAAAGCCAAATAAAGATCCAGAAAAGATTGATCATTATAGACCCATTTCCCTATTAAATCAAGACGCCAAACTGTTTACATCTGTAATGGCTAATAGATTGAGTACCTTTTTAGGAAAGTATGTACAGAGAGATCAAGTAGGATTTCTTAAGGGACGACAACTAGGAGAGCATATAGAAAGAATTATCGATATTCTTGAAACAGCAAGAAAGGAGAAATCTGAACTAGGTATTTTGTCACTTGATCTATTCAAAGCATTTGACTCTGTACAATGGCAAACATTGCGAACTATAATTCACAAAATGGGTTTTGGAGTCAAGTTTCAACATGTATTTGATCAGTTGTATAACAAAGCACAAACAATTATAAAAGTGAATGATGTATACACTAAGAAGATAGAAATTACGGCATGGACAAGACAAGGTTGTCCACTGTCACCGTTATTGTTTGTGCTATCCATGGAGTTGCTAGCCAGTGCCATCAGAAGGGATCAAGATATTAAAGGTATATAAGTTGGCAAAAAATTAGTATGTTTGCCGACAACACATTGCTTGTATTAAAAGATGCGAAAAATGCAATTAGCAAAGTTCAAGACCATTTGCAAAAATTTGAAAAAATAACTGGTTTAAGAGTCAATTGGGAAAAGACTGAAATGATTGCATGTAATTATAATAAAATGGACAAAGATGAGATCAAGAAGAGATTCAAATTAGAAATTAAGGAAAGTCTGAAATATTTGGGAATATACATAACGGAGAATATTTTAAAAACTTCAAAAGTTAAACATAGACAAACTAAGGCAAGATTTGAAAATAAGCATAACATAATGAAAATTTTACCAAAAATAAACTTCGTAATAGGAAATCTCCCATTAAAGATTTGTAAAAAACAAAGGAATGGCAAAAAATGCTTGATAAGTTTTGCAATGGAGGTAGGAGACCCAGAATAGTGAAGTCATTGTGGTATCAAAGTCAGGGAGATGGAGGGCTGGGAATCCCAAACATAATAAACTACTATAAGGCATTCCACTTGAATAGAATCATAAATTTACTAATACAAAATAACAACGAAGTCGAAGGCACAAAACAGAGTGAATATAAGAAATATAAAGGGAGTCTATTTTTGTGTACCCAAGATAAGAAAATACAATTCAAGACCAGGACATTGAGGGAATCTTACCAGTTTTGGAAAGGTTTAAAAGACGAGTTAGTAATAGGAGACTCTCCAATTTTGGAAGTGATAGATTTAATGGACTGCCCGTTTAACAAGATGAAAGAAATGGAACAGAAGTTAAGGTAAAATAATTTAATACAAATTAACAAGTGGATGTTGAAGGGGTCAACATACCAAAAGAGAGAAGAAATTTATCAAACATTAAAGTTAAATTGGTTACAAAAGATTCAGGTTGAAAAATGGGACAAAAAAGTAAGGAAGAAAAGACAGACAGTTAGAGAGGTTTCAAAATTTGAAGAACTCGTTTATAATGTAAGAAAGGGGATTGAGGGTAAGAAAGGAATGATAAGTAAATTATATAAAATGTTAAATAAAAAGGAAGACCCCCAACGATTGATAACAAACGGATGGGAAGAGGAATTGAATATAAAAATAAATGAGCAAACATGGAACGGAATATGGAAGCAAAGAATAATGAAACAGTTATCAATAAGGGAAAGAGAGCATAACTTTAAACTAATTTGGAAGTGGTATTTGACCCCGATCATTTTACACCACATGGACAAGGCAAAGTCAAACAAGTGCTGGAGGTGTAATAAATCTTTGGGTACATATGTCCATATGTGGTGGGAGTGTGAATACGCACAGAAATGTTGGCAGATGGTCGAAAAGGAGTTAGGTAATATTCTGAACAAAAACATAATATTAAATCCAAAAATTGCTTTGTTGGGACAGATGGATGATGTAAATATAGAACATAAAAAGGAGTTAATAGCTATCCTACTCACAGCTACAAGGCAGATAATTGCCTTAGAATGGAAAAATAAGATAAATATAAGTAGAGAAAGATGGTTTAGACAGATATGGCAGTTGGCATTAAATGATAAATTAACATCTGAAATGAAAGTAGAAAGAGGAGAGGTCAAGAACAGTGTTTTTTGGCAAATTTGGAGACCTTGGGTAGAATATGGTATGTTAAGCAAGGATGGAATAAAACCGACACAGGAAGAGAGCAAATTTTGGGCGAATTTATAGTTCATAAGGGAATGTAAATGGCTGGTATTATTAAGTTTAACACAGGGTGGGGGAAGGAGGGTGGAGGGGTGTAGGTTATGGGTTTTATGTCATAGTATGTCATTTTGTTTGATGTTTGTATTTAATGTATAAAAATTTTAAAATAAAATTTATATTAAAAAAAAAATCAGAGATCTCTGCAGATGGTGATTGCAGCCATGAAATAAAAAGGCAACTGATGCTTGGGAAATAAAGTATGAGAAACCTGGGGAACATAGTTAAAAGTAGAGGCATCACCTTGCAAACAAAAAATTGCATAGTCAAAGCAATGGTATTCCCGGTGATAATGTATGGGTGTGAGAGCTGGACCATTAGGAAAGCTGAGCACAGAAAAATAGATGCCTTTGAAATGTGGTGTTAGAAATAGGTCGATCCTAGAAGAAATCAACCATGACTGCTCATTAAAGGTCAAAAAGTAAAGATGACGCTAAAATACTTTGGACATCAAATGAGAAGAGAGGATTCACTTGAGAAGGCCTTGATGCTGGGAAAGGTGGAGGACAAGAAGGGGTGACCAAAAATAAGATGGCTAGATGGTATTGTAGATGCAATGGGCACAAAGCTGTGTGGGCCAAAGAACCCTTTCCCCATCTTCTTGGGAAACTTTTGTTTTGTTTTCTTTCTTGTTTACTCAGTGGCTTAAGTGACTTAAGATGCTGACTGGGAGGCAGAAGGTCAGCAGTTCGATTCCCGAGTACTGCAGGATGGAATGAGCTCCCGTCTTTGTCCCAGCTCCTGCCATCCTAGCAGTTTGAAAGCAAAATTGCAAGTAGATAAATAGGGACCACTTTGGTGGGAAGGTAACAGCGTTCCATGCGCTCTGGTGTCTAGTCATGCCTGCCACATGACCACGGAAATGTCTGTAGATGCAGACAATGCTGGCTCTTCGGCTTTGAAACAGAGATGAGCACTGAACCCTAGAGTCGGATATGACTGGCTTTCGAGCAAGGGAAACCTTTACCTTACTCATTTTTAATTATTATTTTTTCCTGGGAAGCAAAGAAAGTGCAGAATAGTAAACCAGCCCCCTAGGGTTACCAACTGCTTGTAAGCAGTTTGGCTTTAATGAACTAGCCCTGCACATGGCTAGACACTCCACCCAATTAGGGTGGAGTACTCATTTTACCAACCTAGGAAGGATGGAAGGCTAAGTCAACCTTGAGCTCTGTCAGGATCAAACTCACCGCTAGGTTACAGGAGTAACCTTGTAGTTCGAAAGCAAGAAATTGCAAGTAAATAAATAGGGAGCGCTTCGGTGGGAAGGTAACAGCATTCCGTGTGCTCCGGTGTCTAGTCATTCCTGCCACATGTCCACGGAAATGTCTGCAGAAGCAGACAGCGCTGGCTCTTCAACTTTGAAACAGAGATGAGCACTGAACCCTAGAGTCGGATACGACTGGCTTTCGAGCAAAGGAAACCTTTACCATTACATTACCTTACAAGAGCTTAACCACTGTACCCCCAGGGATAGAATGTGTTTGAATGGACATGTGTGCTTGTTGGCTGGTATGCTACCTGGTTCTAGATATGCTGTTATATATAAAAGTAGGATGTATGAGAGAGTGAACAATTAATTTCTTAGAAGTAATTAGATTAGAAGCAATTGTTATTAAATCCAGAGTCTAAACATTTGCTAAGAGCTAAAAAGTCCTGTGTTTTTTTTTAATTAAAAAAACACCGTTGGCTACACCATCGGCGTCAACAGTGAGAGAAATGCTTGTGTAAGATTGTGTAAAATTGTCTTAGGCAGGATGAAAAACATTTGTAAATTCTCCAGGTCTTGAAGGCCTCCATGGCTTCAGTCTCATCTGTTATGATTACCACTCCCATATCATAGTCATTCATGCCTCAGTGCTGAAGCCAAAATCATCAGCACTCACTCCATAAAAGAAGGCCACCAGCTTAAGAAACAGACTTGTTAGTGTGAATACGTAGAGACCATGACAAATACACAAGTTTGCTTGGAAAGATAGATTTTTACTAGTGATTTCTGGACAAACTCCATTTTCAAATAATGGAGCAATTAACATTCTGTGATGTCTTCCCAGTCACCTACAGCCACGAGACGCTTAGGTTGCCTGCTTATTAGAAAAAAGCACTGCCTTTATTTCCACTGACCTTTTGTCCTCATTCAGAATTGCTCTGCTACCTTTTTTATTAGATAGGTCTTCACCTTACCAGGTGGAGGAATTAGAAAGATTGCCTTCCTAAAGTGACCATTACTGCAATACTCTGCTTTAGCTCTGGTGCCTGCCCTTTTGCTCCTCCACTAATTCTAATTCATAATTCTTAAGCGTGGTTCTGGCCACTGAGTTTTCATTTCTCTTGCAGCTACCTAGCTGTGCATGGATATCCTACATTGAAAAAAGCATCTTCAACATGACAGAATCCTCTCTTTGAATGGTTGCCTAATCCAAGTTCTTTAAAATTACAGAACCAGAAAAGCGGAGGCATAGAAAACACAGTGAGTTACGTGCTACCAAGACAGAGTCTTCCTCAACAGGGCACACAGAAAGAATGTCTACGTGTACATCTATGCATGTCGTTGTATTGCATATCAATTTTACACAAGCATTTGCCACATTTTCCCCTCTTGTTGGTGATCCATTCTCTCTCTCTCTCTCTCTCTCTCTCTCTTTTTTTTTTTGGTAAAAGCCACTCTAGTGATCATTAATTCTGAAGTAAAACTACCGGGCATGTATATAAGACTTTAAAAGGGTTTACTTTTCTAGTACTGAAGAAAGAAAGTAGGGAACCGCATGGTGCTCACCCATCTTTCTCTACCCTGTGTGTTTCCATTACAAAATGTGAACCATCCTCCAAAACTCTTCACTAAGTTTGAGGTTGTCATTTAACTAGCAAATAGGAATTGCTTCCTCTTGCATTTCCCCTTTTAGCAAACCAGGCAAATAACTGGTATTCCCTTTCCACTGTTATTTAAACAGTGCCACAGCGAAGGCTTGTATTTAAGCTGCCCTTTCAAAAAAAAAGAGAGAAAAGAACACTTTTAGTGGCACACACACACACACACACACACACACACACACACACACACACACACTATGTCATTTTGGTGACAACCTTGACAATGTGTCCCAGGTTGGCCAGTGGTATACATGATGTAATACAGTAAAACCCCGGGATACTACTGCCCTGGGTTATGTTTGCCCCCGGATATGACTGTGAATTTTATTAACATAATGCCTCGGGTTATGACTGATTTCTGGGTTATGATCAGCCCCCTCCCCACAAAAGCAACAGAGCAATTTCCTTATCTTTTTCATGGCGTTTGTGGACCCTATCCGATGATGACAATGGCATTTCTGGAGCAATAAACAGTTTGGGTGGAGTGGGGCGGAGGAGCCATCTTATATCTCAAAATGGTGGTGTTGGCCATTTTGAACTGCCAAGATTTCTAGGAGATGTAGTCCTGAACAACAAAGTGGCCGACACCACCATTTTTGGGACATAAGATGGCTGCCCCCCAAACTGTTTACTACTCCAGAGATGCGATCGTTGTCATCAGATAAGGTCCCCAAATGGTATGGAAAAGGTAAGGAGATTGCTCCATTGCTTTTGTGGGGAGGGGGAAACAATCGTATCTGGCATGTGTGTGTGTTTTTGCATTTTTTAAATATTATTTTTTGTCAGGTCAGCAACTTTTTTATTTTCAATGCATCCCTATGGGAAATTGTGCTTCAGGTTACGACCATTTTAGATTACGATGGAGGCTGTTGGAATGGACCTCCGTCGTAACCTGGGGCTTTACTGTATTTTGTGCCTGTAATTTTCAGAGATAATAATTTTCATACAAACCGATACCTCAGTTTTTTCTAATAGCATAGCCCTTAGCAAACTCTTAGACTCTATAGGAGAAGGGCAAAGCCTATGAGGCAGACCCAGAGGGAGGTGGAGAGATAACATCAGAGAAATATTACAAGAATACCAAATAACAGTGGTGTAAGCTGCTATAAGTGCCAGAGCAAGAACCTTGCATCTGCTTTGACACCTGATAGAGAGGCGGAGAAAGAAGAAGAGAGTACACCCCAGTGACTGGCACCCCCCAGAGGCAGGCAGAGGTGATGGGAATGTATGGGATTTCTGTCCCCCAACACACCCACCCAATAGGCACCCCATCACTTCCTGCCCACCGCACTCTCAAGGTGCCCAACACACCCCTGATTACAAGAACAGAGTTTACCCCCTTTTCTGTTTCTAGATCTATGAAATGAGATGTAAAATATACTTTCTACCAATAGGTAAAGTTAGTTGTAACCAACTCTAGGGTACGATACTCATTTCTGTTTACAGCCAAAGGGCCAGCGCTGTATGCGTCTCCAGACATTTCCATGATCATGTGGAAGGCATGACTAGATGCCGGAGTGCATGGAACACTATTACCTTTCCTGCTGAAGCAGTACCTATTTACTTGCAATTTCTTGCTTTCAAACTGCAGGGTTGGCAGGAGCTGGGAGAGACAGGAGCTCATTCCATCATGTGGCATTCAAATCTAAAACTACTGACCTGCTGACTTTCCAGTCTTCAACTTCAGTGTCTTAACCACTTCTATTCTACTGACAGAAAATGTGTTTTCTTTCCTAAAATGTTTTACATATTAAGGAGATATTAAGGAGGTACTTTTTTCAATCAGAAAGCACTTAGTTTAAGTTTTACAAAGATGGGAAATGTTTAGCCTTCCAGATGTTGCGACTGCAACTCCAAATGTTTTTGGAGTGTAACTTCGATTATTCTTCACTTTTAGGTATAATGGCTAAGGATAATGTAATTTACACTCCAGAAACATTGGGGAGTCTACATAATCCGTACCTGTTCTTTTAAACATGTGACTTAAACACTCACAATACAGGATTTCTTCTTTATTGTTTATAGTCAATCATGTCCATATTGCTCTATCAGACCAAAGTGGCTTTAGTCTTGAAATTCTCCTGGACTTCTGTGCGAATCTAGACAGATTTGGCTCATACTAGTGCCTCAAATTGCAAGATTAATTTGAGAGGGGATTTAATTTAGGACTCTACATTTCTAGAATATGTCCCAAGGAGAATTATTGGGAATTTCCATTTCTCTATTTAGGCAGATATTGAAGAATGATTTGTTGAGAAAGGCATATACTGAATTGTGATATGTCACTTTAAGTCTACAGGTTTTGGATGTTATTTAATATTTTAAATGATGGATCATGTACTGTATGTATAAAAGTTTAAATGGTGTAAAACAGATAATGAGGAGTATATAACACTCCAATCATTTTTTTCTGGATTTATATTTTAAAAAAACATTTTGACATTATTTATTGGCTGTGCCCTTGCTTGCAGCTTGTGCATAGAGAAAAGTTGTGACTTGAGTAAGCAATGATAATATTTTCCCGAAGTATCTTTAACTTTAAAAGTTAACACCTACTGCCATTACAATTTTAAATTCCCATAGTTTCATTTTCAGTTGCTTTTCTTCTATCTCGGATATGGTTTCCCCTCCATTGGCACTGGCATTTTTCAATTTGGCACCTAAAATCTAGTGGCAGCATGTGAGATAAAGCCCATTATATTATAACATGCTGTTCCAGCTGGAGGAACCAATGGTGAGATATTTCAATAGTTACCGTAGTCCTTTGCCCTATTATAGCAGCTTCTTGAAAACATTTTTGGATGTCCTTTCTGTCTCCCCCGTATGTCTTTATCATTGTGTCATGTGCTGAATACTTACTGCCCTTTTATTTCATCAGATCCATCCATCTTGGAAAATAAGCTCCCAACTGACCTTTTGACTGCAAACAAAATATCTGACCTTTTACCATTTTATGGTGCCCTATCCCTCAGAGATCATGACTGAGTTCTTTTGCACACTATTTCCCCCAACAAAATAAGGGCAATTATTAAAAAGACAGGGAAAAAGGAATTTGGATGCCTGGCACGTATAACATATGATCTTATTATGAAACTAGCAGATTTTGCCCGGCGGTGCCGGGCTGTTTAAACTGGTTTTGGAAGGTTTTTGTTTTTTGTTTATGGAAATGAGGTTAGTTATTTGTGTTTATGAAAATGTTTATTTATACACACGGACTGTTTTAAACTGTGTTGTTGTTTTTGTTTTTTTGGATTTTAAAAAGAGGACAGGTTGTTATTTTTTAATTATTATATTTAACAAAAAGAATGTGTTACTTTGTGAATTTTTGTAAATAGTTGTACTTTGGATAATAATTTTAAAAATATATATATATATTTTATTAAATTCAAGGTTTTTTACTGTGTTTATATGTTTTTTTGATTGAAAACTTATTTATTTATTTGTGAATTATTTTTGATTTTTTGGATATTTTTGAATGTTTTTGGAATTGATTACCCTAATTTTTGGGATTAATTGAATTTTTGGAAATATTTTGGATGTTTTTTCTCCTTTGGCCACTGGGTGGTGGTGTTGAGCAGTTTTTGTGTATTGCTTCTTCCGGTGAGTCTCTGCCTATCTTCATTTCAGTTCAAGTTGTCGTTGAGGCAAGACGTCTAATAGTAAGCTCTCTCCGTTTTTAGGGGGGGTTGTTTTGGGTTTGGGGGGGCATTCTGTGTGTGTTTAGGGTTTTGGGTGGGGGTTTCTGTGTGTGTGTGTTTGAATGTTTTTGGGTTTTTTAAAATGTTTTTGCATTTTTACGTGTCTGTTTTTGACTTGTGTTTTGGGTATTTTTGTGGGCCAGTCTTGATGGCTGGCCCGCGGAAATACCATCGCCGCTTCATGCGGTGTTTGGGGGGGTATTGCTGTGGCCCGGGCTGGGTTGCGGTGTTTGTGGGGTGGGGGTTTGCTTCGCCGCTTCATGCGGTGTTTAGGGGAGGGTATTGCCGTGGACCGGGCTGGGTTGGGGTTTGTGTGTTTGGGGGGTGGGGGTTTGCTTGCTGGCCTTTTTTGTTTTGTTTTTGGTTGCCGCCGCCACGGCGATTTTTTGCAGCGGTGGGGGGGCGTTTGGATTTTTTTCCAGCGAGTTTGTCTCGCTGGGCTCGCTGTGTCTTCGGCGGGGCAGCGTGGGGGAGGGGGTGACCCTCTCTTCCCCGTTGCTCTGTGCAAGAAGGCCGGCAGGTTTGTGTGGTTTAGTGATGTCGGGTTTTGCGTGGTGTCGGGGTTTGCCTGTTTTCGGGGTTTGGGTGTTTTCAGGTCGCTGCGTCCGCCTGTGGCGGACTTGCACTCATGGTGTGGGTTTGTGTTTTTATTTTTCGTGCGCCGGCTTCTTCAGCGTTCTGCATGCTCATGGCATGCAGGACGCTGGGGATTGTAGTTTGGCGTTTGTGTTTTCGGTTTGTGTGGCGGTTTTTCCCCTGCGGCTTCATTTTTATTGGCTGCGCCGCATTTTTGAATGTTCCATTTGCTCGCGCCGCTCAGCTTGATTGGCTCTGGCGCGGCACGGCGAAAGGAACGTTGGGAATTGAAGTTCCCTTTTTTTGTTTGCGACTGGGGGGCTCCTGCCTCCAGGTCGAAAATTTCAACCCAACAGTTACCTGCGAACCCCGTTCGGGCGAGTGAACGGTGGCCCATTACGGGCTAGTGGGGCCTGGTGCAACATCCTTTGTCACATTCCAACGGTTAACGCACCATTTTATAGGTATAGATTGTCTGAAGTACAGCAGAGTTTAATGTAAGGAGCTAGCTACAACTGGAACAAATACATTTGTTTCTACTGAAGACAGATGGTGATCTTGTGCTAATTAAAAAAAATTCCATGCCAATAAAAACAATGAGAATCTACTTATGCTTAGGACCTGTTGATTTCTCATTTGTTTTGGTCACTAACTCAAGTATCACAACAGGCATTTTGGATGTGTGTGTGCAGTGGCACAATAATTTCCCTGTTCATTGCCAATATACCTGAGGCAAGAATCAGTTCACCAGTAAGGGACAATCTGCCATTAGACAGTCTTCTTACATTGCTTGATATCTTCAGGTAAACTATTACTGATTAACCATAATCCATCTCAGAAATCCCCTCCAGGCTATATCACTTTCTCTGTCTACTTTACACAGTGTGGTAAAGGAATCTTTCTTTCTTGTTACTGTTAATCCTAGCTGTTAATGACTTTCAAAAGAACCTTTTATTATAGTTTTCTTCAGGTTTTCCAAACTCATAGTAGTAGCTTCCCTTTTACAGCCAAGCCATCCCAGGTTATGTCTTTTTTTCCTACTGCCATACACTTCTGTTGGCACTGTTGTTGGTTTCCCCCCTCCCAATAAACTTTGCTTTCCTATATGTCCCACTAGCTTTTGTGCCCGGCCTTGCCATACAGGCATTGATTGTGTGGTTTTGTGGTTGGGTTCACAATCCACATTCACCACACCCACACACATAACAACACACGTGCTCAACACACACACACACACACACACACACACACACACACACACACACACACACACACACACACACACACACACATGACACAGCACACACACACACACACACAACACACACTGATACAAGACACACCCACACAGGACACACTCACACAATGCACCCCCACACACTCACACACAGCACACACACCCACACACAACCGCACAATCAATACCTGCCCGGCAAGGCTGGGCATAATAGCTAGTCAGACTTATAAAGCAAAGCCCTTGTTTTCGTCTCAATGTTCAATCACAAAACAAAGTCATCTGATAATTCCCTGTGACCCCTACCTTTGGCATGGTGGTCAGGTGGCCTTCTCAACCATCACTCCATAGACTCCCAACACTCATCTTTATTGTCACTGCCTTTTTGGTCAACCGAATGAATGAGAGTAGCAGGTGAGGCATTTCATTTCTCCCTTTCCCCAGAGTCTTACTGGCTGCCAGAGAGACCCCAGGTGTTGCGGGTCTCTCCTCCCCGCCTCCTTCTCCCCCAGCCGACCAACGGGGCAAACTCCGCTGGGCCGACGGCAGCGGGAACGGTGGAGGCTGCTTTTTAGGGCCGTAGTGATGAGGGGGAAAAGGCACATTAGTCGGCCGTTCCCCCCCCCCTGGTGTGCCGGCTGTCCCGCCTCCTCTGTGCTTGAGTCCTTCAGCCTGATTGGCTGAGGCATGCCATGGTGCAGAGGATGCTGGTAGGATAGCTTTTTTTGTTTCTGTGTTTGTGGGGCATTGGCCCCACTCTCGATTACCGGATCCTCACGGCGATGTTGTCAAGGACATAAGGTAAGTGTGGCTGGCACAGTATGGGATGGGCTGGACGTGAGCGGACATGCATGCCGGACACGCACGGCCCAAACCTCTTTTTATCGGTATAGATAGACTTCTTCTCACCACCAGCCATCAATACATGCAAAACTTTCACCCTCCATGGTGACTCCCTCTGTTTTTGGTTATGCCCAAGCGGCAGTGTCTGTTTCAAACTGTCATCAGGAAACTGAAATGAAAATATACCCCCTGGTGGTTATAGTCCCAACACAACAAAACCAAAAGAATTAAGCCTATTACATTTGTGGATTAATGTCAAACTGATTAGGACTTAATTAGGTTAGGTCACTAAGTTAACAGCATTTTGCCTCGGTGAAGTTAAAAGTTAATAGATTATCTTAATTAGTTAAAAAAATAAACTGCTCCACTCTTACAAGATAAGGCAATACCAACCATCAAAAAGAAATACCTCATACAAAGCATATTCATTTCCACTTTGTTACCAGTGCCAAACATGGACACTTACAAAACATAAACAAAAGCCAATCACCATGGAAATGAGATGTCTGAGGAAGGGCGCAGGCATGACTGGAAAGGATAAAATCAGTAATGAGATTACTTTTGGTGGTTTGTTTATTTGGAGAGAATGTCTTGGAATGCCATACTATACAAAGCTTATGTAAAAAGAGAAAAATGATAAAGATTGCAATTATTTAATTATTATAGAAGAATTGTATAGTTTTAATGTATGAAGAAGTCAAAATTGTTTAATATTTTCTGTTTCTTGGTTTAATCATCAATAAAAATAGAGAACATACCCAAGAAATCAAAAGGACTCTGAGATTTGAGAGAACAAGAAAAGATTATTAATTATAAGAATGTGTTACTGGAAACCAAGACCATTTATATCAGGGGTTTGCAACATATGGCCTGTAGACCAGCTTCGGCCCATGACACCATTTCATGTGGCCCACTGCCCTCGCTCCCACCGACACTGGAAGCAGCAAAAACAGCTGAAAACACACCATAAATGCACCCGCAGCTGTTGTAAATGCATTTACGACAGCCATGGACATGTTTTACGGCGGGGTTTATGGCAGGGAGAACCACGTGTCTGGCCCACTCAGCTGTCTGAAGGTGCATGGTCCGGCCCACAGCCCAAAAAAGTTGAGAACCCTTGACTTATACTATGGTATACCTGACTATTATACATATATGGTTGTAACAGTTGGACAGTAAAGACACATAATAAGAAAAAAATCCATTCAAAATAAGATGCTTTATTGATTCACAGACCACAAGAAAGACAATTAAGTGGGGGGCCAGATCAGTTCAACAAAGCACACTTACTGTACTAGAAGATAAAATGGCTAAACTATCCCAGAGGCAGTGTTATGCAACTAAAATGAAGACTCATTTGTACTTTCCTGAGCATTCTTAAGAAAGCTGAGATCAGTACATGACTTCCTTATATTATATTGATATACTGAGACACACCTCTAAGGCATCTTTGAGCCATTACAATAATGTATCTTAACACAGATATGGCTAAGTAAACACAGTCATACAGAACAATTAAACATGGGAATGAAACTATATACAACTAGCATATTTTGCCTGGCCCTGCTGGGCAGGTATAACTTGTGTGTTGGTGGTTTTGGGGGGTACACACACAACACAACCACACACGCAACACACACACAACACAACCACACACATAACACAACCACACACACACAATACCCACGCAGCACACACAACACAACCACACACACTTACACAATACAACCACACACACAACACAACCACACACTCACACACACACACACAAAATACACACAGAGAGAGGGGGGAGAGAGGAGGCTGCAGATGTGGAGGCTGCACCTGGGTGAGTAGGGAGGGAAGGGGGAGGCGGGAGCATTTATTTCCCCCTTTCCCTGCCTGGGGTGGGTGGGAGGAAAGCAGGGAAGGGGGAGGCGAAGGTTTTCTATTTCCCCCTTTCCCTGCCTCGGGTGGGGGGGGGGAGCAGGGAAGGGTGGGAGGTGGATGTTTTCCTTTTCCTCCTTTCCCTGCCTGGGGGTGGGAGGCCTTTCTTCCCCCTCAATTGTTTCGATTGTTTTTTTGTGTGTGTGTAAACCATCTAAACAGTTGAGGGGGAAATACAAAGGCAGCAGGCAGCGATTCGTGAGGGGAGGTGCTCTCCCTGCTGGATCTTTGGCTGCTACCTTTGTATTACCCCCACCGCTGTTTCGAGAGCTGACTCGAAACAGCGGTGGGGGTAATACAAAGACATCAGCCAGCGATCCAGCAGGGAGAGTGCCTCCCCTCACGAATTGCTGCCTGCTGCCTTTGTTTTTTCCCTTCAATTTACCCTAGGGGGGCGAAGCGCTGCGTCTGCCTTCGGTGTTCTTGCGCTCCAGTTGCGTGAGGCATTTTTTTATTTTGCGTGCCAGTTTTCCTGGCCTCTTCTGTGCTCGCGTCCTTCAGCCTGATTGGCTGAGGGGTGGCGCGGCGCAGAGGAAGCTGGGACATATAAGGGTTTTTTTGTTTGTGTTTGTGGGGCATTTGCCACACTCTCTGTTTTGGGACCTTTGTGGCATTGTGAGTTTGGTTTTAAGGTAAGTGTGTGTGGCTCAGTACAGGATGGTTGGGCTGGGTGTGGGTGCTAATGCTGGACATGCACTACCCATCCACCTTCTTATAGGTACGTATAGATAATTGCTTTGGGAATAGCTGATATCATGGCAAAGCTATGTAAATGGCATTAATGTACACTTGCTCCAAATGTAGCTGGAAAAATAACAAATCAAAGTTAGAAAACATGAAAGAGTGAGATAATTGTAAGATGCAGATTTCGATAGAATGTAAGACCTGGGTATACCACCAAAAGTTTGGAGACAAGCAATTTGGGATGTAATAGTTGATACAAGAATTGGAGGTGAGAAGGAAGGGACAATTTCCCTAAGCACACAGAAACACTCCAAAAGGAAGGGGGAAGGGGGGTTGAGAATAGCTGAGAAGCCACCGGAATGTGAAGAAAATATATATACCATCCCTACAGTCAGGCCAGATATCCCACTATGGTAATAGAGTAGATAGTACAGCCAGCGATTCAATGCCGAGTGTTGGGTGGTGGTAAATAACCTGACTCCCTAAAGGGGCTAATGGCTATGGACAGATGAGCCCCTTTAGGTGGGATGATGGTCTCCTCAGTGGAGGACTGGAAACCATCATATTGGGAAAATGAGTGGAGGAGGAATCACTTCACTGTTCTGATTTCCAATGGTCATGGAGGCGGAAGAGGCCATGTCAGATGGACTGGCTGTGGAGGTGCACCTTGTCCATATCTTCAAGGCTGTGGCAGTTCATTGCAGTCCCGGTATCAAATCCTGCATGTCTCATTTCCTACATGCCACAGGAGCTGGCTCCGTGATCATAGTGTGTGGGTCACTTCATGGCAAGCTGGGATCCACCTTCAACAAATTCATGCCAATGGCATTTTTCCTGTTTGTCACATCCATCAACTATGAAAAGGATTTTCAAGGGAAAATATATACTCGGACATAAGTAGCAGCAGACGACGCACTTAGTTCATATACCACCTCATAGCACTTAGTGCACTCTTGGGGCAGTTCACAGTGGATTTACATTTTTGCCCCCAACATGCTAGGGACTCATTTTACCGACCTCTGAAAGATAGAAGACTGAGTCAACCTGGGGCCCATCAGGATTGAACTCACAATGTCAACAATTTTGGTTGCAGTACTACGGTTTAACCACTGTGCCGGAAGGGCTCCTTGCATTTCCTCTCCTTTGTCTCATTAGATCAGGAGTTCTCAACCTTTTAAAGCTGGGGGCCAGGTTATGCTCACTCAGACAGCTTCGGGGGCCAGATTGCCATTTTCCCTTCCTCCACTGAATGGCACTTCCAGGTGTGGTGGAGGCAGTGGGAGCCCACATGAAATGGTGCTGAGAGCCACACCCATACTGCAGGTTGCCGGTTGAGAATCCCTGCATGAGACTGTCTTGAAGCTAGGGAGCATTGTAACTTCAATTAGAAAAAATACAAAGAAATGGGGAAATCTTGGGTTTATCTTTTATGAGGCAGCCAAAACTAGGTCCTTAGTCAGAACCGATCTGCTGGTGACTTCAAGGTAAAGAAATTCTATACAGTACTGGGTTTTAGCCTGGACTCCACAGGAATTGTCTAAGAGACTTAACCTACAGTATTTGGGTGCTAAATTCAGGACCTTGGACAGCTCATGTAGCATGCCAGTTAAAAAGCCAGAGTAGATTAACAATACCCAGAAATTGAAGGCACCAGCCAGCGCTGGAAAGAAATGCAGACTAGCACAATTCTCTAATTAAATCCTGGACTCTAGAGGCTGAGGAGATTCATTTAAGCCTTGTCTCTGGGAGACTTCAGACCTTTAATGGAGTCAGCTTGAAAGAAGCCTGGCAGTGCACTGTTGGGAGTCTTTCAGGAACATTAATACAGGAAGCATCTGGAAAAGATGGAGCCAGCAATATAGACCCACACCAGAATGACTCATGTTCTGTGCTGCTTTGGGCAGTTCTGTTTTGTTTTGTTTTTTGTCCAGAGCAGGCAGTTTTCTTGGTGATGTGTTGTGTATGCATGCAGTTCAGCTGTTCGCCATTAGCGCAGCTGAAGAAACTCACGTGGCTCCAATTCATCCAATAATTAACTAGCGCGGGAAACCTTCCCGCCACAGGTGAACTGTGCCAGGTATGCAGTACGTCAGAAAGACATCACTGATATTGTAACCAATGGGCGCCTTCGGGCGAGATTCAAATGTATCAGGTAACATATATAAAGAGGCAAGGCTCCGCCATTGCCTCATGTACAGATTGACCATGCTGCAATAAAGAAGTGTTTTATCCCATCTGCCGGCTCGTGTGCAATCAATCTGCCTACATCAAATGATGCTTTGTGGTTTGTTGCATAATTCCTTGTCTAATCCAACGAGATGGATTAATTTCATTGGGCTGTCCTATTCTGATGTAGCCATTCCAGGCTATTTTGTGCAATATTCATGTTGCATTATATGAATTTGGTTGGCTTATTGTACTCAGAAGTTGCTGTTCTGGACCATTCTGTGCAATCCTGTCTGATTTGGAGGCATGAAATGTTTAATAAACAGTAATATTTGATGGCTCTTATTCTAAAACAATGTTCTGCTGTGTTTCCTTCACATTCTGTTGTTTTGACATTAGTTTTTCTTCGCACATGCCTGTTCTAGCATGTTCTGATCTAGCTTTTACCGAGTCTCCTTTTTTACAGGATGATTCTCTTGTTGTCAATTAGACAGAGTGTGCCTCCTGTCTTTTTTTACCTCTGTTTCAACCTGTTGTGTAATGGTTTCAATGATCAATCTTGATCTATGCACCAGCTAACCTTTGTCATAAAGGACAATAGAATTGCTAAGTAATCCACTTGGCTTTTGGGAGAAATATTTAGCACTTTTTGAAAGAAAAGGCTGAACACTAGTGATTCTCCTGACCTCATGGGGGTTACAGAGGCAGGTGGTCAAAATGTATTCTATGGAGGATGAAACTCCTTGCCTGTGGTAGTCATATCTAGTATCTGACTAGTTGCACCATTTACATTTTAGGTGCAGAGTCCATTAAATGGAATAGAGTAACATTTTCTATCATTTTTCATATCTTGGAATCTGATTTGATAATCTGAGAAGCAAAGCCTCCTCCTCTGGTTAATTCCTGTTCTGAGACTTGCATTTGGCTTTCCTTCCAAACAAGTTTCCAGTTTTAACCAACATCTCTTTGCAGTACATGTGGATGAACATGAACACACATGTTTCCTTGTGCACATACAGAGTGCTATTGGCAGAAATAAAGCTTTGGAAGGATAGTGTTAAATCCTAGTCAATTGGTAACAATACAGCTTGAGTGTAGCCCTCAGTTGGCACACTGAAGCTTCAAAGCAATGTTATGCACCTGTCAGTGTTGGACACATTGTGCTCATTCTATTAGAGCGGGGATTCTCAACCTGTGGCCCATGGGCCAGATGTGGCCCATGGAACCATTTCATGTGGGCCCCCACCGCGTCCACCACACCTGGAAGTGCCATGTGGTGGAGGAAGGGCAAAATGGCCATCTGGCCCCCGAAGCTGTCTGAGGGAGTGTGACCCAGCCCCCAGCTTAAAAGGGTCAAGAACTGTACTAGAGTGAAGCTACAGATGTTGGGACTTCCTAGGCATGACTGCCATCATGGTATGCGTCTTGGTATACATATGAGAAGAATAGACTTACTCTCTATGAAGGAAAGCTGTTTGCAATAGAGGGATTGGAATAATGTCCCCACTTTCAATCAATAAGAGCTAAAAACCTGGGCAGGGAAGACTTCTCCCTAGTAACTAAAGATACTAGCACAAACGTTAACCACATATATTTCAATTAAAATTAATTGATGCATTTTAAAACCAAAATTCCACTACATTTGCACATGTCTTGGATTTTCTTAGTATAAAACTACCTTTTAAAGATATTTAGATTCATGTACTTAAAGCTGTACTTCCAACAAAGATCTGTACATTATCTTTTACTTGTCTTCTCTCTCATATTATTCCATCATACATCAGGGTAGATAGGAGGGGCAGGGGGGATGTTGCCATTATCTTTAGGAATTACACCAAGGGTAACAGGCTGTCTTGTTGAGCTTGGGTCATGAATGTTTCTATGTGGCAGCGGAATCCAGGGACAGATGTGGGATAGCACTGGTGTACTGCTCTACCCATGACCCCATGTTCTCCCTGCTGCAGCCAATAGACTTAATCTCGGCTTGCTTCTGGGGTACTTCTACATCCACGTGGAGTCAAATCTGTCTGGCACAGCTGCAGAGTTCATGGAGTCCATGACTTCCTGGGACATGTTCTAACACTCGATTGAACCCACGTGTACAGCTGGTCATACTCCGAGGCTGGTGTTCCTGGCAGGGCAGGGAGACGATCTGAAGGTAGTAGATTTGTCTACTACTGCCCTGTTGTGGTCAGACCATTATCTGCAAACGTTTGCCTTAAGATCAGTGATGAACCTCCCCTACCCATTATGACTGAGATCCCAGTGTTATTACGATCTCCTATAAATAAAGATCTTTTAAGATAGAGTCCCTAAGGCCTATCTGCCAACAGCAGAGGAAAAGGGGAAAAAACAAGCCATATTTCATTATTTTTAGAGCTAATCCCATCTCTATGTTGGTAAACTACAGGGAAAAAATTTCCAAGTTTCATAGTTCCCTGGAGGCCACATTCTATTTTATGGCGGTCCTGATTTCTAGTATCAAATATTTCTGGACAGGTTGTGCTTCTCTGTGTGTGTATTTATACCTGAAGCTAATTATTCTCTAGTGCAGTGTAGCTCCTATTTCAAAAGTAATCTTAGACTCATCCACAAAGCACAAACACTGTATATTACCTGAGGAATAATTGGGTGTATATCTTTTTCAGTGCTGGGAGAAACCAGATGCGGAAAAGAGATGTTCCAGTAAAAATGTGCCTTGGCAAAGGGAAAATGTAATGATAAGAAAAACTAGCTAAATCTTTGTGTACCCATCCTGTATAAATTATTTACCAAAGCAGCATAGGATTAAGAAGACTGATAGCTAGACACATGTGTATGGCGATAGTGGTGCAATTAAAGGCCTACTAGACACAGTCTGCTAATTGCACATTTGTGGATGTCTGTTGGAGACTTGGTAAATCTCTTGTCAAAAGCAAGGTTTTCAGGCACTGGATTGGCCACGAAATATGGCTGGTGAGCTGCATTCAGCTTCATAGTCCCCACATTGTGCAAGCTTCTGACTAACTCCAAATTAAGTGAAGAATAATTGTGCCACCTGCCAATATTTCCTAGTTGCTTTCTAACTATAGCACTCATCCACACCCCAGGGGCCATTCAACAATTACGTGATCCTTGGAGGGGGGAAGGGGTCTGCCATCTGAATTACAGGAAAATTATGTGGGGGGCGGGAGGGGGGTCAGGTCAAAGATTACGTAATCCATTTGGAGCTGTTGTGCATTAGGCACCAATAGTGAAAAGCTCTAAAAATTAGAGTTTCAATGCAAAAGTTCTGGATTACATAATTTTAAATGGGTGAGGGGGTCGAAGCTAAAATTATGGTCAGATTACATACGGGGGAGGGGGTCAATTTCCCCCCAAAAATGGATCATGTAATTGTTGAATCCCCCCCCCCCCGCAGTCAACACAACCCTTTCTCCCAGACTGTCAGGTGAACCCTACCACAAGGTCTGAGGAGTTGTAATCAGTGGACCAGATGTGAGAATATCATCATTTATTAATGCAGTGTTCGCAGAGGGGCAGCTCAGGCAGAGATCTATTTTTGCCCTGGCGCCCTGTGTTGACTTCAGTGGTGAATTTTTCCTTGTTTTCTCTTTGTTGTTTTCATTAGAGCTTAGTAATAGAGAGCAAATACTGCTGAATAATCCCTTCTGTAATGAGGAGCCCAGGAGTGACTGCTGTAGGGATATTCAATGTTGCTTCATGCCTAATTAACAATAATGGATATATAAATGCTTAGGGTAGTTAGTATCTAAAATATAAAATGGTAGCAAGAACTATTTTTAACATTTACATTACAGGCAGCAGCTCTGTCCCAGTTTTATTTTTCTTAACAACTAGGTATTCTGTTCCTAGACCTTATGCTGTAAATGTTAACATGATGTCTGTCTCATTTTCATCATATTCTCTACCTCAATATCATGCTAGAACCCAAGTGCTAATGCTGAAAAAATGATGTGCTGAAGGATCTTTACAAATGATTTTGTAATATAAGTTACTAGCTGATTACCCGGCTTCACTTGGGGTTTTCTTTAACTCAGGCCAGCCTTTCCTTCTTGGAAACCTCATGGGGTGTATGTGGGTCACTCCTGCCTCTCTTCCTTCATCTCTCTCTTTCCTCACCCGTCCCGCTTCTCTGTCAATGGTCACTTACTGCCCTTATCCTTCCCATACATGTGTCCGGCCACCTGGTGGACCAGAAGTCTCCAACAGCAGTGCCCAATGGCATACACCCCCACATGGGGCTTGTGACCCCCACAGTCCTGATCTCGCATGCCCATTTGCCTTCCACCTACTGTGAAAATTACAGCTGAGTTCAGAGAGCTACAGCTGAGCTAGTCAGATGATGTCACAATCTCAACCTACCTGGAACTATGACACCAGCCAATTACATCACTGGGAAACACACATTGTATAGATCAATTGGGATGCAATTTGGGGGGGCGTACACCCCTCATGGGACTTGTGACCCCACACTGCTGATCTCGCCAGCCCAAGGTAGGTGTGTGTCAAATTTCAGCAAGATCGGTGCAGGGGTGCGGGAGTCTTTTGAGCACATACAAACATAGATCTCTGCTTTATAGATATAGATTTTGTAGGTAGAAATTGTAGGATTTGTCTGTTAAATTTGGATCCCATAACTTGGTTCAAAGCAGCTCACAAAATCATAAACAATAGTGCATGAAACAATATGCTTAAGCTGCAGATAATGGGTATACATATTTGAGTTGATGGGAATTTCTTTCCTGAATTATGCAATTTAATACTAACAAGAAAGGAAAGGTAGCACTTCTAGAGTGTAAGTAAAATTTCTGTGCAATGTGCGGTTATATCTCCTGCCTTCTTGCTTCTTGGTGTCTTGTCCCTGGTGCCTGCAGTGAACACTATAGCATGTGTCTGTTTTTATAGTTACAATCTTTAGCTATTCGGTAGGTAGTAGTCCTGGTGGTGCAGTGGTTAAACAGCTGTACTGCAGCTAGAATGTTGTGAGTTCAATCCTGACAAGGGATCAAGGTTGACTCAGCCTTCCATCCTCCCGAGGTCAGTAAAATGAATAGCCAGCATGTTGGGGGCAAAATTAACTTGTGAACCGCCCAGAGAGTGTACTAAGTGCTATGGGGCAGTATAAGTGTAATAATTGCTATTGCTGTTAAACAAATATATTGGCTGACATAAGCTTGCTATTTGTCCATGATGTTTATTAAAGAGACAGAGCTTTTTGAGCAGTAATTGATGGCGGATGGTATGATATGCACTGGAAGGTCAACAAATGCTGGGAGAAACCAGATGAGAAAAAGAGACACAATACAAATTTGCCTTGGCAAAAGGAAAATGTAATGATAAGAAAAACTAGCTAAATCTTTGTGTACTCATCCTGTATAAATTATTTGCCAAATTGCACATAGGTGGATGTCTGTTGGAGACCTGGTAAAGTTCATTTTTTCAGCCTGTTTTCAACCACAAAGACAAGTTTTCAGGCACCTGATTGGCCATGAAATATGGCTGGTGAGCTACATTCAGCTTCATAGTCCCCATGGTGTGGAAGCTTCTGACTAATCCTGAATTAAGTGCTGACAATTGTTCTACATGACACAATTATCTGTATCTGTTCAGCATCCTGAGTGCATGTTTTTGGGGGATTTTGGAGAAGATTGTGGAGAGGATAATTAGAAATTACTGAACAAGCTATGTGGGAAAAGCATAGCCAATGAAGGCGGGGAGGAAATGGGGATGGATGGGAAAGAACAGGAGTGCTTTCTTTGCTACCAATTTTGTTTCTAGACAGCATTCAAGCACAGAAAAATCATGCAAAATATGTTAAATCAATAAATAGATAAATAAATAAATAATCACTTCCATGAGTAGAAGCAGATTACTTGGAACCATACAGTTGCTGCTACTTAGCATCTGTAGCCTCTGGCTGTCACACGAGAGTATTTTGTGTACACACGTGTACACATGCGAATCTCCAAAAATCTAGAAAACAACTCTGGTTTTCTACAAATGAAATTTTCCAATCCAGAGTGATAGCATACAACCCTGTGGGATACAGCTAATTAATGAGGTGAAATGCTCCACTGAATTCTAATTAATACTATTTCTTAATCTTTCAGGAATTTCTATTATATCACAATGCTGAGGGACCCGGTGTCACGCTACCTGAGTGAGTGGAAGCACGTTCAAAGAGGTGCAACATGGAAGACCTCCCTCCACATGTGTGATGGCAGAAGTCCCACACCAGAAGAGCTGCCTATGTGTTACATGGGAGATGACTGGTCAGGGGTCAGTTTGCTGGAGTTCATGACCTGTGGCCACAATCTGGCTAACAACCGACAGGTGCGCATGCTAGCAGACCTTAGCCTAGTTGGATGTTACAATTTAACCTCTATGAATGAGAGTGAAAGAAATAAGATCCTCCTCCAAAGCGCCAAGAATAACTTGAAGAACATGGCATTCTTCGGACTGACAGAATTTCAGAGAAAAACCCAATATCTTTTTGAAAGGACATTTAACCTGGAGTTCATTTCCCCTTTCACTCAGTACAATACCACACGAGCCTCTAATGTGGATATTAGTGAGTCAGTGCGGAAGCGTATAGAGCAGCTGAACTTCCTGGATATGCAACTATATGAATATGCTAAAGACCTGTTCCTACAGCGCTTTCAGTATGCTAAACTGGAAGAGCATGAACAAAATCGTCAGAAACGACGGGAAGAGCGCAAAATACTGCATGAACAAAAGGTCCAGGAATGGCTAAAGGAGGAAGAAGTAGAAGAATTAGCTGTGACTGAGGATTATAACAGTCAAGTGGAACGGTGGTGAATTGCACTCTTGTCTTTGCAGAGACACATGCGTACACTCAAGCAAACATATATACACAAACAAACACTAATACAGTTTTTGTTTATTCATTCAGTGACAACTTCATACAGTATATGGAACATTTGATAAACGGAACTGAGTCTCTTAACTGTCCATCAGCATTTTATGTTTTTATAGATTTTCCATTCAAGAAAACAAGATGTTGCAGTTTTTGGTACATCTTTGTCAGTGCAATTCAATTGATCGTTGAATCGTTCATTGCTCAAATGAAGCCACCTTTGGAAAGTGTGGCCTGTGACCCATTGTTCTTGCCTTTGTGTTAAAGTTTTTTCTAATAGCCATAGTTCCTGTGGAAAAAATGGCGAAAGTTAAAAACCATGCCTTTTTGTAAATTTCCCTTATAATACAGCAATTTGGCAAGATTAGTTTTGTTGTTCCTTGTAAACTGTCCTATATTTATGTGTGGTGATAGTAACAGAGTAAAACATGCTGCTTTTTGATTAGTTACAAGCAGCATTTCATGCAAGAGGGAAGAATTTAGGAGCCTATCTGAGAAGCCATACAACTGTGATTTGGGTTATCAAAGAAATGAAATAGGGATTCTTAATCCTGTTTATTCTCTCTCTGCATCTAAACCTCATAGGCAGGCTCAGTAGTTAATACTTTTATTAGAACCAGTTAATACATCTAAAATTTAGCTTCCGGTTTTGCTTATGAAGTGACCGTGTTGTTTTTCTGTACTTTGTTGTTGTTATGTGCCATAAAAGTTGAAACCGACTTAAAGTGACCCCAGTAGGGTGTTCAAGGTAAGTAAGATATTTGAGGTTTGTTTTACCAGTTCCACACGCCCAGTGAGTTTCTGTGGCTGAGTGGGGGAATTGAACCCAGGCCTCCTGTGTCCTAGTCTACTTTAGATCTGTTCTAGTTCAGAAATATAAGTGTTTCACCTCTATTCAGACTTCTGAATTAAAATCAGGCTACTGTTTTTTGAGACCCACCATTTATTTCTTATATATATATAGTCCACATCAGGAATCGGCAACCTTTTTAAGTTGGGGGTTGGGTCACGCTCTCTCAGACAGTTGAGGGGCCAGACTGTAAATGCTGCCATAAAACGTGTCCGCAACTGTTGTAAATGCATTTACTACAGCCATGGATGCGTTTTAGACTCCCTTGCTTCTCCTCACTTTGTAATTTTATTTATTTATTTATTTATTTATTTATTTATTTATTTAACAAATACCGCCCAACTGACCAGATCGTCTCTCTGGGTGGTGCACATAAGATACAAATAAAGACATGATATAAATAAAATCCCTCAACAATAATTGATTATAATTCAAGAAAAGTTGAAATGTGCACACTTTGGGGGAATTTTAGCTGATCTTAACAAAGATATAGATCTCTTGTAGTATGTAGAGATTTGAAAATATCAAAATGTAAGTTTATTGGCATGCTTTTTTATAGTGCAAACAGGAGGTTGAAGTTTTTAACGTTAACTTTAAGCACCTTTTTATAGCAAAAGTAACAGTGACAGAATGGTTTGGAATAGGAAAAAGAGTAAGACAAGGCTGCATTTTATCATCCTACCTTTTCAACCCGTACACAGAGCACATAATGCGCAATGCAGGCATGGAGGAATCACAATATGGGATAAAAATTGCTGGGAGAAACATCAACAATTTGAGATATGCAGACGATACCACCCTAATGGCAGAAAGTGAGGAAGATTTAAAGAAGCTACTGATTAGGTTGAAAGAAGAGAGTGCAAAAGCTGGCCTGAGACTTAACATCAAGAAAACCAAGATAATGGCAACAGGCCCTATCAGCACCTGGAAAGTAGATGGGGAAGAACTAGAAGCAGTGACAAATTTTACTTTCTTGGGATCTAGGATCACTGCAGATGGTGACTGCAGCCATGAAATAAAGAGGCGACTGATTCTAGGGAGACAAGCCATGAGAAACCTGGGGAACATAGTGAAAAGTAGAGCCAAGGATGAGATGGTTAGATGGTATTACAGACACAATGGGCACAGAGCTGGGAGGGCTGAGGGGGATGGTGGAGGACAGAGGCGCCTGGAGAACAATGGTCCATAGGGTCGCAAAGGGTCGGAACCGACTGTGCGACTGAACAACAACAACAACAACAAAGAGACATCATCTTGCAAACAAAAATCCATATAGTCAAAGCAATGGTATTCCCGGTGGTAATGTATGGATGCGAGAGCTGGATCATTAGGAAGGCTGAGCACAGAAGAATAGACGCCTTTGAAATGTGGTATTGGAGGAGAGTTTTGAGAATACCCTGGACAGCGAGGAGAACAAATAAGTCAATCTTGAGAGAAATCAGTCCTGACTGCTCCTTAGAAGGTCAAATAGTAAAGATGAAGCTGACGTACTTTGGACACCAAATGAGAAGAGACGATTCACTTGAGAAAGCCTTGATGTTGGGAAAGGTGGAGGGCAAAAGAAAAAGGGGACGGCCAAGGATGAGATGGCTGGATGGCATTGTGGACGCAGCGGGCACCGAGCTGAGCGGGCTGAGGAGGATGGTGGAGGACAGGGGTGCCTGGAGATCAATGGTCCATAGGGTCGCAAAGGGTCAGAATCGACTGTGCGACTGAACAACAACAACATCAACAACAAAATAGCAAAAGTAGAAAAA
Organism: Bradypodion pumilum; assembly: GCA_035047305.1. NCBI lineage: Eukaryota > Metazoa > Chordata > Lepidosauria > Squamata > Chamaeleonidae > Bradypodion > Bradypodion pumilum. The sequence continues at coordinate 225,656,067 of JAWDJD010000003.1, read as the reverse complement.
TGTAAGCAAAGAATCAGATTCTGGTGTTGAAATGTACAGCTAGGTCCCTGCAATTGTAATACATTACTTAAGTACAAAGGGATTTAGAATATTTCTGTTCTGAATTAGACCACATCTAAAGTACTATGTCCAATTCTGAAAGATGCAAATAAATTAGAGCAAGAATAGAAAAGGGCAACAAGGATGATCAGAGGACTGGAAACCAAGCCATATGAGGGAAGAGTGAAGGAAATGGGCATGTTTAGCCTTGAGAAAAGGAGACTGAGAGGGGATATGATAGCACTCTTCAGTTACCTGAAAGATAATCATAAAGAGGAAAGGAAGGATCTGTCCTCCATTATCCCAGAGTGCAGGAAGCCAGATATAGACTGAATATTAGGAAAAACGTCTTAACAGTTAGAGCAGTACAACAGTGGAACCAACTGGCTCAAGAGGTGGTGAGCTCTCCAATACTGAAAGTGTTCAAGAGAGAATTTGACAACCAGCTGTCAGATCTGCTTTAATTCAGATTCCTGCATTGAGCAGGAGGTTGGACTTGATGGCCTAAAAGGCCCCTTCCAATTCAGTTATTCTATGATTCTAAATTCAATGCCTTCAAATGCTCATTGTTATTAGTGACTTTTCCATGTTTCACTTTGCTTTAAAACAGCTATACAGTGGAACCTTATATGATGAACAGCCCCTATAGTGACTAAATCACATAACGAATAGGTTTTTAAAAAAGAAAATGGTGCCCCATAACGATTTTTCCTATGGGAAAAATCGTACAACAAATTTTCAATGGGAAAACCGCTTAGCAAAATAAATAAATCATTATACGGTTTTTTCCATAGGAAAAATCATTGTACAATTTTTTCCTTAGAAAAAAATATACAATGACAAAATCGCATAGCGACCAGACCTGTGGAATAAATTAATATTGTTATACGGGGTTTTACTGTATAGTGCTCTAACATCTTGTTTCCATTTTCTTTAGCAATGTCTTTTAAGCTAATCATTGCTTGGAAAGCTGTATTTTCAAGGCACATTTAAAACATTCCAGTCACAATATTTTAGAAATCAAGCTGTCATATCTGGGTGTCTTCAGAACAGGTAGATCAGGAATTCTCAACCTTTTAAAGCCAGGGGCTGGGTCACGCTCCCTCAGATAGCTTTGGGGGGCACACGGCCATTTTGCCCTTCCTCCACCACATGGCACTTCCGGGTGTGGTGGAGGTGGTGGTGGGGCCACATGAAATGGTGCCATGGGCCTCATTCGGCCCATGGGCACAGGTTGAGAATCCCTGATGTAGATCCTTCACATACAAGGGCTGGGGTGTGTAGAGTCCTCCAGATGTTGCTGGTCCTAGCAATCCTAACCAGCATTGTTAGTTCAAAGGGATGGTGGAAGTTGAGGTCTGAAGGACCACACATTTCACAGCCCTGGAATAAGTGACTATTCTTTAACATGTGGGCGTAGTTCTACACCAATGATTAGCATTTTTCTAGGAAACTGCAATTATTCTTTCCCATTTATATGAAGCTCAATGGTTTAGGTATCTGGCTACAGAGTCAGAGGTTGGGAGTTCAATTCCTCACTTTACCCATTTGAATATTATATAGCTAGAAAATGTGGAAACAGTCACCATAAGTCAAAACTGACCTGACAACCTGCAGTTATTATTATATAACGCGGGTTGCCTTCAGTGTCTGGAAAACTGGGTCCACCTTGGTTCTATTGACCCGCCTCGTTAGGTCTTGGTACTATTTGCAGCAACACAGAATAGCAGGAAGAGGTGAAATATAGAAATAGGAAGGATTTGTGAAAATGCAGTGAAATAAAAGAGAGAAATTTTCCCTTGCCTATTCTTCAGTAAATATCCAGTGTGGTATAATGAATAAAGTTACAGGAGGCTGAGTGGAATTTGTAAAAGCATTCTTTGAATATCTCACTTTGACAGCTTTGTTAGGCTTGCTATAATTTGGTTCTGACTTGAAAGCATGTAACAGATTCTCTAGTATAGTACAGTACAGTGATACCTCATACAACATCCAAACTTGGTTCCACAAGTTTGGACTTTATACGGATTTGGACTTTGTATAAGGCATGCAAAATCCTAGCTGCGATGCCTCATACAACGTCCAAATCCTTGCTGCGATGCCTCATACAACGACATTTCCATAGAGATACATTGTACTGTAACAGCACAAACTTCAAGGCAAAGTCAAGGAAACAGACAAGAAACTGACAGAACTTTAATAAATCATTGTCTAAAGGCTAAAAATATTACAAAAACTTGTCAAACATCCCTGATTGTCCAAGAACCTGAAGAATGCTGCAAAAATCCCAGGAATGCTTCTAAAAATTCTGACGAAAAAATTCAAAAAAATATGAGGTATTACTGTATTTTGTTTTCTAGGTTCCTGCTCCATTTTAATTCTGGCCATTCCCAAGCTTTGCTCTGGTTTGTCATGTTTATTGTCATTTATTATCAGATTGTTCTCCTGGTTGTTCCCTCTGGATATCTTGTACGTTTATCTGTCACTAATGTCTCTTTTTGCCTGAGCTCTCAGATTCATGAAAGTACACTGCTTATGTGAATTCTGGTCCTGAGTGGTTTTCAGAAAACAAAACCATGTCATAAAAATGAAAGGCTTCAGTCTTATTCACAATGGGCAATTGTGTTTTTCTCATTTGTCAAATAGACATCTTTTTGACCTAATTTATAAATCAAACAAAGGCTCTGATTGCGTTGTGTGATTAATAACATTTTCACGAATCTCTTCATCGCTCTCTGTTAAAATCAGCAGCATCTCCGGCTGGCAGTAGATGCGATATAAACAGTTCATGATTAATTCTTCCCATTGTTTAAATTAAAATAGCAAATCAATGGCTCTGGGGAGGGTTTAATCCTTTGCCACCTTTTAAGTTTTCTTTCTTTTAAAAAAAACATCCCCCTCCCCCCAGCTATTTGCTTTACAAGGGAAAATGTAGTTTATACCTCTATGTTTTCCACATAGGATAAATAGCAGCACAGAGGAGGACATTTTAATTATGATAAAAGTGCAGTACAGAAGGAAGATCTTGAGAAACAACTCCCATCTAATCCCCTCCCCTGCAGCGACTAGTATTTTTTAAAAATATGGGAGATTTATTTATTTATTATTTATTTGAATTTATATCCCACCCACTTGCCCTAGGGCAACTCAGGGCGGCACACAGTCACATACATACCATAAAACACCCCCTTAAAAATCTAATCAGACAATACAAATACGATAAAAACTATATACAAAGATCCTGAATTTAAAACAGCCCTCCCTCCCCACCCCTCAGTAAAAAGGGCCAAAAAATTTAGCAGAGCCAATGGGCGGGGGTCACCATCCCGTCAGCCCCCCAAATTTGCCCAGCCAGCCAGGTTTTCAACCTTTTCCTAAAGGGCAGCAATTCCGTCTGCAGCCGTAAGTCTGCTGGCAGGAGGTTCCACAAGGTTGGGGCGGACACGGAAAAGGCCCTTCTCCTTGTGCTAGAGAGAGCATAATCCCATTACATTGAGTTGTGACCTTTATCAGGTTTTCCTTATTTTTATGACCAAATTAATTCATTAAAATCACTGCTTAATTAAGAAGTTAGCAGTCTGCTAGGTTGATGAATCAAACAGGTGATTTGCGCCACTTGTTCAATCTTATAAATCTGGTGGAAGCTTTTCCAAATTAGCCTACGGTGTCACTAGTGTTATGAATTAGGCTGACATCACATCAATCATACTGGCTCATGAGTCAAGGAGAGCTATTCCCAATTTTATAAACCAAGCATAAAAGGTAAATGTCTCACTTGCTTGAAAGCCAGTCGTATCCAACTCGACAGTGCAGTGCTCATCTCCACATACAGCCAAAGAGCCAGCAATGTCTGCATCTGTAGACATTTCCATGGTCATGTAGCAGGCATGACTAGATGCAAGGGTGCATGGAATGCTGTTACCTTTCCTGCTTGCTTTCTTGCTTTCAAACTGCTAGGTTGGCAGGAGCTGGGACAGACGACAGAAGTTCACTCTGTTACACAGCACTCGGGTCTCAAACTGCTAACCTGCTGATCTTCTGGTTGTTAAGTTCAGTATCTTATCCACTAAGCCACCATGGCCCAAACCAGGCATACAATTTCTTAATTTAAAATTCATCAAAAGACACTGTGTAATTTGCATCTTAATACAACACTTTGCTTATTTCATTAACAAAATGGTTTCACTAATTTAGCATAACAAGCCTTAGGTAAGAACTCTTTAAAACCTCATTTGTAATCTAACTCTTATTCACCAACTCCCTTTTAAAATGCTACAGAAGAATATCCTATTCCTTTTATGTTATCTTTCATACTTTGCTAATAGACTTTGTGTCATAACAGCAGCAAAAACAGCAACAAAAGCTTAATTTTAAACAGAGAGCCAGATTCACCACTTGCTTCTTTCCATAGTTTAATTCCAATTGCAAGGGCCAATTACATTGACAACTAATACAAGAAATGCTTCATTACTGAGACAGTCAGATATGTAATATTTCTCAATAACTACACCAGTTTTTCCCAACCTTTGGTTTTTAGACTTCAATTCCCAGAAGCCCAAGTCAATTCCCCAAAGCACTGATCAGCCATTGCATTGACTTAGGCTTCTGGGAATTGAAGCCCAAGAACTGAAGTTTGGGAAAGGCTGAATTACACAATGTACACATCAAGATGAATCAGTTTGTAATCCTCCCACCTATCTCTTACTTTTTTCCTCCACTGCTGGGGCTTTTACTTTTTAATGCAATCAAATGCTTACACATCCATTCAGGCAGTGTGATTGCTTGTGCTGACGGGGGGGGGGGGAGCATGTACAGGAGTGCTAGACTTCGGCAAGGTGGAGAGAGAGGAAAAAGGAGGCACTCAAAGGCATGTTAATTCCCCTCAATTGAGCACCCTTTGTCCCCAAACTTTTTATTTTGTTTTTAAGGTTTGGTGGCAGTGTTGGAACAAATTTGTGCTAGAGTACCTAGGAGATCTAAGAGAGAGAGAGAGGGGGGGGGGAGAAAATTACCAAACAACCCTTGTTTGCAGCTTGTTAAAGCAGTTCTTTGTTTTAGCTTTGCCTCCCCTCAAATCAGGGTAGCTACAGGAGGAGTTGTCTTAACAAGCTGTATAATAGAAATGATCAGCAATTTCCTCTTCTCTCTCACCTGACTCCTGTCTGGTCACCTAAGGGAAATTCACCTCAGAAAATCCAGCTTCCTAACTGCAAATTCACAGCAGACCAATGTGTATTTTCCTGCTGTGCCATCATGCCTCAGTGCTGATATTTTGGTGCTGCCTGAAATTAAGTCACACATTAACTAATGTTATCAATTCATTCCATTAGTTTCAGATTTAATCATGTATGTTAATAATACAGTGATACCTCATACAACGTCCAAACTTGGTTCCACAAGTTTGGACTTTATATGGATTTGGACTTTGTATGAGGCATGCAAAATCCTAGCCGTGATGCCTCATACAACGTCCAAATCCTTGCCACGATGCCTCATACAACGTTGTTTCCATAGAGATACATTGTACTGTAACAGCACAGACTTCAGGGCAAAGTCAAGGAAACAGACAGGAAACTGACAGAACATTAAAAAATCATTGTCTAAATGCTAAATACGTTACAAAAACATGTCAAACAACCCTGATCACCCAAGAACCTGAAGAATGCTGCAAAAATCCCAGGAATGCTTCTAAAAATTGTGATGAAAACAAAACAAAATATTGCGCTCAAAACCACTCCTAAACACTCTTGCCTCATGCAAAACCACAAGAGCCATGCACGCATGTGTCCTGCCTTTTATACTGCCCTAGCACAATGCAACCTGGGAAAAGCCCCAATGCCTCATCCAAAGTCACAGCGACTTTGTATGAGGCAACCTTTTTCAAGGAATTAGGCGATGTTGTATGAATTTGATGTTGTATGAAGCGGACTTTGTATGAGGTATTACTGCACTGTATTCTCATTCTTCAAGTATGAATCCTTGTGTTATCTCAACACATATAGAGATGGGAAAGTTACTTTTTTGGATTGTAGCTCCCAGAATCCTATGACACTGATACCATAAAATCCAATTTATTTAGACAAAATAGCCCTCTAAACCAAAGCCCCCCCCCAAAAAAAATGCAGTGGAGCTTTGACCACAGGCAGAGGTTGATATTTATAGTTGAGATGGCACATGGAAATTTACATGAAAGTACCAGGATGTTTGAGCGTGTGCAAAACAGTTTATCCTAGCCTAATTTACTTTCTTATCCTGGAAATTGCGTTCCTAGACTTTAATTGATGTGAAACTAGAGAGGAAAAAGGTGAAGATAACATGGGACAGAGCAGGTCTAGAAGACAATGGTTCCTTGAAATCCATTCAGGAAACAATTACTTTAGCTAGGTTAGTCTGCAGCAGAAAAGGTAGCATCTTGACTGAAAAACACTAGGAACAGTCAAAAGGCTTTGAAATTGGGAACAATTTTCCCAATTTTCCCAGTGATTTTCATTCATCTCAGGTTGAGTGCTTAGTGGTGAAAATGAAACATTAACCAGTTGCAAAGTCTCCCCCTCCCTTCCTGCCTCATACAGGCCAACTCAATTGGGATGTTTCCTCTAGTTCATTTTAAAACTCTCCTTTATACATCAATAAAGCTAAAATTCCTATATTTTGCTTACATTACCATGATGATTGGGGATTCTAGGAATTGTGGTCTTTCAAAAAGTAACCTCTACCATATCAATACAAGGCAGATGTACAAACTGACCTGCTCAGGGGACTCCCAAGTTTTTCATGAGACAGGAGACAAGACCAACAACTCAAAGAGACAAATGAAGATGGAAAGTGCTCAGCAACCATGGTGCGTTGCCTGGCATTTATGATGATGGGGTAGGTCAAAATAATAATAAAGAAAATGGAATAAATAGAGTATCCTACATGTTTGGCAGGCTCTTAAACAGAAGCACTCCATACTTTGTCACAAGTTTTGCTTGTTTAAAATAAAAGAGAAACTCTGGTGCAGTCGCCTTATTTTGATGCTGAAGTTATTCCTTAATGCTTCTGCCAGTGGAGTGGAAATCTCTTTTCTCTTGCTCGTTATGTAGTATTGCCAGGGCAGGACTGCATGTTTTTAGTAGTAATTGGCTGGAGACCACAAGTGAACAAGGAGCTTTCTGCCCTGCTTTGTTTGGGACTAGGATTCTTAGCGAGTTGTATTTGGCAATAAATAAATCAATATCTCCCCCCCCCCTCTGAGCTTTTTCTAAAGCTGTCAGTGTGATATATGTGTTTGTGTATACGCCCACGTTTTACTGTCACAGAATCTGTTCTGTCTGCTGTTCCTCACAGGACTCTGAGTAGTGATGAGAATATAAAATTTCAGTTCAGAATCCCATTGTACAATTTACAAGTCAGTTGTAAAACCCAAAGCAGCTTTGGACTATCTCTCTCTGACACTCTCTTTCTGTTTGTTAAATATTTGAGCCTTCAAGGCAAGAACATAGTAGATCAGAAGAAAATGTATACTGTACTATTGGATCAGCTGTCTGGTCCAAAGACAAGGGTAAATGAAGCCTCTATTACATTACTAAAAATTCACAAATAAATGCTAACCTTCAGCCCCTATGGGCCGTCATCAGACTTATTTGAGGATGGTGTAGAAAAAATGCCAGAGTTCCAGAAACCATGGCTATGTGTCTATGCCAATTACATCCTGCAAAGTCAAGCCAGTTCTGGTTTTAAATTCCACCTCTGGCAATGTTAACTGAATTGTCCCAAACTCATGTGACAGTAGATCAGAAATGAGCAAGCTATAAGAATAATGGAATCCAGTAAACAGTTATTGTTCTGAACTTTTTTGTTAGTATTCTAAAGCTCAGGAAAGAGTGAAGCAACACTGGATACAATTTAGTGCAGAAAATTGAGATTTATTACCTTTCTTTTGAATGACTGATCCTTCCACTCTTTCATTTTTCTCTATTTTATTTATTTATTTACTTGGATTTGTATCCCACCCTCTTGCCCTAGGGCAACTCAGGGCGGTGCACTTACACATAAATATTGTAAAAATCCCCTTTAAAAATTCAATAAAAACTATTTAACACCATTCCCTTAGCTCTACCACAAAAATTGTCTCCTTTAAGCTACACATTGGAGTGAACAGATTTTTCCCCATTACTCGTTTGCTATAGACTGGGTTCTGTGGACAGCAGCTCACCTAGTTCTATCTAAAACAAGAAGCTCTCTACACCAGGAGTTTGGTGGCACCATATCATGTGGCCTGTTGATGCCAATGCCAACGCACCTGGAAGTGGATGTGTTTACAACAGCCTAAAATGTGCCCATGCATGCATAAACACGGTTACATGAGCTGCAAATACACCCACAACTATCATAAATGTGAAAGCGGGCACATTTACTTCTGTTTCTGGGGTGCGTGGTCCAGCCCACTCAGCTTTCTGGGATGTGTGGTCAGGCCCTGCTCTACACAGTGGCTGAAATCCTGTTGCTTAGTGTAGTAAGCAATGCTAGAGTGACCCCATTAAATCAGTACAGATATGGTGAGTCAATTCCTCTCTTAAGTTCCATTGATTCAAAAGGAATCAATACTCTATTTGTGACTTACTGTGTTCAGCAGTAAGATTTTAGCAAATGTATATTGCCTGTCCCTTATTTGGCAGTGTTGTGTGACATCGAGATATGAATGTGGAAACAGCAAATTTTGTTTTTTTTATTTAAAAACAAAAAACATGAAGCCAGATATGTTACTGGAAACCAGATATAGACTGAATATCAAGAAAAATATCTTAACTGCTATAGCAGTACAACAATGGAGCCAATTACCTAAGGAGGTTGTAAGCAATCCAACGCTGGAGGCATTCAAGAGGAAATTGGACAATCATCTCATCTGTCAGATTTGTTTTGATTTAGATTCCTGCATTGAGCAGGGGTTTGGGTCTCAATGATTTCATAGGCCTCTTCCAACTCTAAACTTTTCAAGTTTAACTTGAGAAATCAAGTGTATGTCTGAGAACTAGTTTTTACACTGTGGCTGTCATGAAGAAAGCACTGGCTTCAACCCACAGGTAAATACATTACCTTACATGAAGAGTATTCACAACTCCACTTCATATTCTCGGCAGTGACTGAAACTTCCTCTTATAAAGGAGACAATAGACATGATGAGGATTCTTGCCAACTGCAGATAATAATAATTTCATGTCAGAAATTATTCTGGGATGAAAGAGTTTTTGCTGGAGAAACTCCGCTCAGCCCCCCCCCCCCGAATGAGGCTCCTTTCATGTCCCCAAGTTCTTTTCCCACCCAAGTGGTCCCTGTTTATCTGAAACCATTATGCAGTACTTGCCACATGACCATGGCTGCCAGCTGCAGATGCATATATAGAGTGGTATTTTTGAACCACAATCAGGCGGACCCTGGTAATGGCAACATTGTGTTGCCAGCAATTCTTTCTCACACTAGGTCGGACGAAAGGAACTGCAGAATGAACTCACCAAAAGGTGCCTTCATTTTTGCAGTTTCACATCTGGCCTAGACACAGAAGAAGAAGAGCATTACAGTGGTACCTCATACAATGATTTTAATCCATTCCATGTAGCTCGCTGTTGTACGAAACAACTGCTATATGATGCATGCATCATGTAGCAATTTTCCCTGAAGGATGCATCGCACAACGATTTGTTTTTTGCTAAGTGGTTTTTCCCATTGAAAAATTGTTGTATGGTTTTTTTCCACAGGGAAAATCATTATGCGGGATGCCATCCACCCCACCTAATTGTTATGCGATTTCGTTGTTATATGGGGTGATTGTTGAATGAGGTTCCACTGTACTTTTAAAAATGTACTGTACTGTTTGTAAATGAGCTTTTACATGTTATTTATTCTCCCCCCCCCCTTGCTAAACACAATTTTTCTTACAAACAGAAAATGTCTGCATAAATAATGTCCGAGTTAGCAAGGAAATGTTACTTATTATACTGGAAAATGAGCAACAACATTACCGTGCAAACTATTCAGTAGTAGCCTGATCCAACCCGTGTTAGGGAACTTTTTAACATCAGTAATCATGGGTTTGCTTTAGACATGGCCATTACTCTCTGCATATCCTAAATATAGTGCAAACACTGTTTTCCATGGGTATCTGCTCTGTTCTGAAGAGGCAAGCAGGTGTGCAATACACCTTTCTTTTCTTTCCCTTTAAGCTTAAGAGTAACACTACCACCATCTGCTGAAAATTATGCATTAAGTGTATAGATAGGCAAGAAAGGGATGAAGTGGACTTGGTCCACGAAAGCTCACATTTAAATACAGGAGTTAGTCCTTAAGGTGCAACAACATGTTTTGTCTTTTTCTGCTGTTCTGTTTTGTTTACTCTCAGATATGCTTGCACAGACTAAGATGACTGCCACCTCCAACGTTTCAACAAGAAAGGGTATGATTGCATTGAAGTTGTATGAAGGCAGGATGGAGAGGCAATAGTGGATTTCAAAGGGGAAAGAGATGTGCTCTGACCCTTATCACTAAGCTAGCCTTTGCCTCCTGAGGTCCTTCCAGATGTTCTGGAATCCTGGGAATAAAGGGGATTTCTAGACCAGCAGACCTGGAGAGTCCCAGATTGGAGATGGCTGTATTAAACCATTCTGAAGTATTTTGGTGTCAGAAATCTTGGTAAACCTAAAATTGTCTCCAATAAATGAACACTTTGAGGAGAAAGGCACAGTATTAACAGTCTATTACAAAAAATGTGCTTCTCAGAGGCTTAACACATTTCTGTATTGTCCTTCTCGTGAACTGTTTTCTATTCATTTTCCAATTAATAGCTCCTTGATTTCTCATCATTTTCTCTCATTGTGTCAAATGTGGGGTGGGGTAGAGAAGGATTCTGTTTCTTGCCATATTTTAGGCAAAAAACAAACAAACAGCCACACCTAAAATAACAGATTCTTCTTCTTTTGAGACTCTTCCGTTCTATGGATAGTATGTATGGATTCAACTCCTAGGTGATAGTATTGTGAAAGTCCAATTACTTTATTGCTGTTAATGGTAGTTTGCCAGACTGAAACTTTTCATGGATGTAAAAGGCACAACTGAATGAATATTTTACATGTTAAACCTTAGTGACATCAAAAATAAATTGTTTCCCTTAATTGTTAATGTTTTTCAATGAAAATGATGCAATGTTTAGTAAACTTTGGAAAAAATGTAAAAATGATTATGGAGCTCACATTTTATTGTGCATAATTGCAGTGTGACTTGATTATAAATAGCCAATAAATATTGATTGCATTTGTAAAACAGAAGAAGCTTGGTTTTTAATATTAAAAGAATCTGATAGGCAGTCTTTTGTGTAAGGAATAAACAGCATAAGGGAACATGTAAGATCCTGATAGCTGAATAGTAAAGGTAAAGGTTTCCCTTGCTCAAAAGCCAGTCGTATCCAACTCTAGGGTTCAGTGCTCATCTCTGTTTCAAAGCCAAAGAGCCAGCGCTATTTCCGTGGTCATGTGGCAGGCATGACTAGACACAAGTGCATGGAACACTGTTTACCTTCCCACCGACTATCTGTCCTTATTCATTTTGTTCCTTAAAGTAAACTCGTGGGCAGGAATTATTTGAACGCCTCTTCTGTCACCAAAAGATGATCCTCTCCTGATTTAAGATGCTCAGAGACACAAGAAATTGATCCATTGCCAATATCTTGTACATTCAATGTACATCTATTGGAATTAGACAACTCCCACCCACCCGAGTTTTCCCAAGGCTGATCTATAGCTCTTTGCAGGCGCACCCCCCAAAGAAAGACTCAGACACTGGTATATGGATAAAGGCATTAGGCCACTTTTATTGAATAATGCCCTAGTCCGAATTATAACTTTCAATTGGTACTCATCCAATTATAATTCTTAAGGCAAGCAGGGCGCAGTAACACTGGTAAGGTTCCTCCCAAAATTGCCAATGGCAATTGGCTACAATGTATCCATTTGTATCAATTTGTTTGTTGACACAAACAAATTGTTGACCGTAGTCAATAAACTATCTACTGACCCCACCCTCTGACATGTATCCGTCAAATCACGGGGTGATGCATGCTGAAAAGCTCCTGCCATCACCCCTTGCCTGGTTCGTCGTTGACCGGTCAACGTTATTACACCTGTACCTGTCTAAGTGTTGGCCAGTCAATTGCGAACCTGCCGGATACCTATGGGTCATAAATATTTACCTTACCAGTGCTACCCGCCACACGGGGAGGCTTCAATGAAGACTCACCGCCCCCCCCCCCAGACCGTCAGCTCGGTCAACAGGCCTGCTTGCAAATCTTCCAAAAAGAGGTTCATACCTCTAGCCGACAGGTGGACCCCATCCCCTGCATAAAGATCATAATTTTGTAAACTAATGGTGGGGTGTCGGATGACCATCCCCAAACCCTTGTCTGCCAAGAACTGGGCAACTGCCCTGTTCACCGAGCGGCAAGCGCGGTCAAGGGCACGGAGGTCAATACCTCCCCTGTAAGCGTGACGTGGTATGATGTCCGACCATAGCAGCCTTGTGGACGGCCACACATAATGCAAATAAGCTAGGTCACTGCAAATCGTGAATTTTAAAGAAAGGCCAGTGACCTGGGCGAGGTCATTGCCCCCAAGGTGCAGTACAAGGACATCTGGCGGTTCAGCATCCCTGATGGAAAAAAGGAATGGCAACAGTTCCCGCCATCTCATTCCACGCTTACCGTACCAACGTATGCATGCGGATGCACGCAGTCCAAGCTGGGGTGCCCACTCTGTCGCCGCAGCATACTGCGCTGCCCAGTGCACGTAACTGTGGCCCACCAGCCATACTGCCACCGGTGTGCGGGGACACACAGGGTCTGTAAGAGAAAAAAGGGAACAATGACTTAACTGGTACTCATACCTGAAGAGGGCGAACATATAATGCAAAACGCATAGATCCCCATCTTCCCATACGGCGTATATCAGCCTCAGAGTACCCAAATGCAGCCGCAGTTGAAGCAGCACCTATCCTAAACGAATGGGTGTCGTAACGAGCCCCTGGGAGGCCAACACTGGATAGTGCCATACCGGTCACCTTCCAAAATTGAAATTTAGTCAGGGGAGACCCATCTTGGTGGCAGAAAAACGGGCCAGGGTGCGTGCCACGCACTGCCAAGAACTGTAGGGCGCCAACTGGACAGATGTCTGCAATGGAACATCGTAGCAGTCTAACTCCACTGCCTACACCATGCTGATCAACTTTTGAGGACCGTATCCTCAACTGAGCCCACTCATTAGAAACATAGACATCGTCGAGTTCCAGTGCCCTACGAGTCGCATCCGCCTTAAACAGTAGTACCAACTCACTGATGCGGAGCGCTCCAAAGAAGGCCACCGTGGTAGCCGCATGAAAAAGAGCCGCCTCATACCTGTCAAAACACAGGTTATGCCAGCCTCGTGCAAGGTGGGTAAGCACCCCTGGGGAAATTGGGTGGCGAGTGTCCGGGCGGCGGCCACGTTCCCATGTCCACCCCTCCAAAACATGTCGTATGCGGAAATTGTTCATGCTGTCAGCAAAACCCCTCACCTTGGCAATAAATGCCAGTGCTGACAGCCTGGATGCTATAGTGCGGGGAGCGAGGCCCTGACTGTGTAGATAAACCATAAATTGTAAAACTTCTTCCACTGGAATGGGCCACACTTCGGGCAACTGAAGTTGCACGCAAAAATTTATAAATTGAACAAAAGCATGATGATATGCCTTACGCGTGCGGGGCGCCAAAGACATGCCGATCGCCCGGTTCACCTCTCCTTGCCAAATGTCCAAATCTCGGCCGGGAGTGGCGAGGGGAATTCCTCTGCGTCCGGAGCCAAGGCGCGGAACCAGGGGATCTGCAGGCGGGATAAAGCATCGGCAATATCATTATTAATGCCTGGTACATGTCTGGCCCTAAAAAGCACATTCAGGCGTAGGCTACGTAACACAAACTGGCGAACTATAGCCATCACCCTGGGTGATTTAGAAGTCTGAGCATTAACAATGTGCACTACCGCAGCATTGTCACACCAAAAGTGGACCACAGAGTCGGCCCACTCCTTGCCCCATAGCATCAAAGCTCCCAGGATTGGAAAGAACTCAAGGAATGTAAGATCGCGGAGGCGATCCGTGCCCCGCCATGCTGGAGGCCGTTGGCCATAAGCCCACCTCCCCTCGAAGTAAATCCCATATCCCAGGGAGCCGGAGGCATCCGACTGTACTTGAAACCTAGGGGAAACTAAAAGGTCGGATCTCCAAAAGGAGACCCCGTTGAAGTCCCGCAGGAATGTGAGCCAAACCAAAAGGTCAGCCCTCATGCCCCTGGTCAGTCGGACCCTATGATGGCGCCTTGACAGGCCAGACATGGCGTCACATAGGCACCGAGCAAATGCCCTGCCAGGCGTGACCACCCTGCAGGCAAAGTTAAGATGGCCATGTAGAACCTGAAGCTCACGAAGTGACACTTTACGTTTGGCCAGCAAGGCCAAAACCATCGCGGAGATCTGGGTGACCTTATCGATGGGTAACCGGGATGCCTGTGCGACCGTGTCAATTTCAATACCCAGAAATGTGAGCGTAGTGGATGGGCCCTCGGTCTTTTCGGGCGCTAAAGGGACACCCAGTTCCTGCATTAGCGTCTGAAATGTAGTGAGGAGACGCGTGCATGTGTCCAAGCCCCGTTCACCCCCGAACAAAAAGTCATCGAGGTAATGGGCTACAGACCGAGACCCGGACCTGCGAACAAAGGCCCACTGAAGGAAAGTGCTAAAACGTTCAAATGCTGAACAGGATATAGAGCAGCCAAAAGGCATGGCCTTATCTACATAAAACTTCCCTTGGAATCTAAAACCCAATAGCTCAAAGTTCCCCGGGTGCACTGGCAACATTCGGAATGCCGATTTAATGTCGCATTTTGCCAGGAGGGCACCAGGACCACAAGAGCGCACCATTTGCAGGGCTTGGTCAAAAGATGTATACCTGACCGAACAAAGGTCATCAGGAATAGCATCATTGACAGAATAACCCGCCGGGTACGATAAATGGTGGATTAAACGAAATTCCCCCGGGGCCTTTTTGGGTACCAAGCCCAGAGGGGAGACCTTCAGGTTGGGAAAGGGTGGTACAGAAAAGGGGGCTGCTACCCTCTTGGCCTCTACCTCTTTGGCAATACTCAGGGCAGCCACCTCCTCTCTACCCTTCAGGGACAGTAAATTGGGTGCATCTTGGGGTCTCCGCACTCCTTTGAATGGGATACGGAAGCCCCACTGAAAACCCTCCAGGAGTTACCTCGCATCCTCTCTCCTTGGATAAGTTGAGAGCCATCGCTCCAACATATACACATTAACTGGGGAGGGGGCCTTTTGTCTGGCTAGCTCCATCAGCAGAAGCTCTGCCCGCTCCCTGTCCACCTCTACCTCTGCCCTGTGAGCCACCGGCCCGCGGGCACGCGGCGGCGGCGTGGGGGCCAGCGCAAGAGGGACACTTGTGTTTGTATTGGCACTGCCGCTTATTGCACACGCCATTAGCCGAGAAGCTCCAACACAGCAAGCGGGCTGGAACCCCCTGCCCCGCCGGCTGGCGGGGAGCCTGTGTTGGAGCAACTCGCTGCACGGCATGGCCACAATGGTACCTATCCCCAGGCGCCGGACGCATGGGGGTCATGTACAAAAGCCACAATTTCTGACAGGGCTCGTCCCATCTCATCTCCGGGTGCAAGGGCACCCTCATTCTAAATTCCTCATTGTAAGCCAACCACGATGGGCCAGGAAAATCCACCATCGCCCTGTAAATATTGTCCAAATATTGGACCATAGGAATGGCCAGGTCAGGCCGGGCCCTAAGGTACACCGCCATATAAATAAGATATGCGGGCAACCAGTTGGCCCAGGTGCGTGGTGGCTTACGATGGCGGGACAGTTCTTTGTCTCTGTCGTCCTGTCCCTCTCTCTCCTCCTAAGTGGGCTCACGGTTCAATAGGGAGAATATATCCACGTACTCCCCCCGCCAAATCTTTTCCCTCGTGACCTGGGACAAATGATCACCAAAGGGCAATGAATAACCAGCCGTCGGCAAGGCCGTCACCGGCACATTAGGTACACGGGGCATATGTAGCGGAACCTGGACAGCCCCTGCGATGCCCGGCACTGCCCCAGGGGCGGAAACCCCCACCCCCAATGTTGTGCCAGTATGGAACCAAGGGGCACTGGGATAGGCTGGCAAATGATGCCCACTCGCCTCGACTTGACGAGGCCATGGCCACTGAACCCCACCACTGGAAGTGGACTGTGATGTGGGTGCATTAACTTGAACCTGATACTCACTAGGTGCACCCCCGTGAGCCGCCCCTACTGGGGGTTCCGGCCCATGGCGGGCGTCGGAGCTCGCGACCGGAATCGAGCTCTGGGGCCACACCTGACCACTCCCTGGCTGTAGCTCTGGACGAACAGGGAGCTGCGAGACACCGGCAGGCGCAGGCCGGAGCGTCTCAAGCAGCTCAACCCGGCTGGCCGCCTGTTGCAGTGTGGCAGCCGTCGAGGTAGCCGGTGGACACGAAGGGCCCCCAGCAGAGAGAGAAGGGCCCCCTCCCATGGGGTTGTGTGCAATCCCCAAGGATGCCTCAAGCACAGCTAGACGCATTAGCAACGCATCCACTGCCACAGATCCCCCAGTATAAAGTGGGCCGGGTGGGCCAGACGGCCCACTAGGCATTTGACCAGGAACCCCAAAGTGGGAGCCTGGGCCTGAATAGGGCCATGCCCAAAACTCCGGCCCATGAGGGGCCGGAGGGGGAACGTGCTGTGCACCCGCACCAGGCCCTCCCCCGCTGTCCTGACGCATGGCCGGCAACTGCGGGCTGAGGGCCGAAGCCCCTGAAGGGCCGGCCGGAGGCTGGCCAGCCGAGGGCCAAGCACAAGCCTGCATCGCCCCACTGGTATCGGTGGGTAAAGCTGGGGTAGTGCCCTGCCGCGGGGGCGCAGCCCTGGTCCTCCGACCTGAGGGCTGCCCCCCGCCCTGCGCAGGGCCCGCAAAAGTCCTCCCCTTTGGCCGCGGTTTCGTCGCCGGGGCCTTCCGTTTGGGAGGCATATCTGTTAGAAAGAGCAGGATCCCTTTCCAGGGATCAACCTAACGCCAAAAAACACAGAGCAACCAGTAAGCCAAAGGCTCTGTGCGAATCCTTCCTTCCCAGCCGGGAAAGACCAAGGGCTAAAGCGCCGAAGAGTCGAAGAAACAGCGACTGAGAAAACTTCTCCTCTCCGTCGCTATTTTAAAATGGCAGCTCGGCTGCCTCGTGGCCACCCCTTTTATAGAGGGGTGGCCACGCCCCCTAACTCACCCGGATGTCTGAGTCCGGGTGGGGGGTCCTGCAAAGAGCGCGGCGGCCATTTTGGCGCCACGCTTTCATTCTTTAATGCACACACATTTTGTCTCACTCTTTGTTACCAAATTGGCCACCAATAAGTGTCTTCTGATCAGTTCACAGCACAAGGCATGCATGTGTTTTGTTTAATACACAGGTCTGAATTAAAGTTCACAACCTTAAGATCACAATAGCACGTGGATGCCATGCTATTATTAGAAAAACACAGGAGTTCACCCCTAACATTGCAGGACCAGTCAACTCAGCACAGCCAAGCTATTATTGACAGGAGGGAGCAACCCAGACCAAAAAGATGCCAACTTTTGAACAGGTTCTTGAATCAGGGCCATATTTGGAAAAGCAGTAGCAGACAGTGTCAGCTTGCTGTGGGTCTAATGTACTGTATATAGCTTTTAAAGTTCAAAATTTTTTTTTATTAAGGGTTGTTTTGATACCATTTTTTTCTTCATGTCACTAGCTAATCTTTCACAAGCTCTGGCTGTAAAGGTAAAGGTCACCCTTGCTCGAAAGTCAGTCGTATCTGACTCTAGGTTTCAGTGCTCATCTCTGTTTCATAGCCAAAAAGCCAGCACTGACTGCTTCTGCAGACATTTCAGTGGACATGTGGCAGGCATGCCTAGACACCTGAGTGCACGGAACACTGTTTACCTTCCCACTGAAGTGGTCCCTATTTATCTACTTGCAGTTTCTTGCTTTCGAACTGCTAAGTTGGCAGGGGCTGGGACAGAGACAGGAGCTCATTCCATCTTGCAGTGCTTGGGTATTGAACTGCTGATCTGCTGCCTTCCAGTCAGTGTCTTAACCACTTGAGCCACTGCAGTCCCTGTACATGCATATTTATGTATTCTGTAGTAGTTGCCCAAACGTTTATTCAGAACTTTAGGCCTCATTAAGGAAAATGGGCCTCATCTCCGCAAGATAACATGTTAGGACCTTAGCTTTACAACAGGAATAAATGTCTCTGAACACACAAACACAGAGAGAAAAGCCACAGGGAGAGGGCTGAAGAGACACACAGACCCAAACACTTACTCACACAAAGGAACCATTATTATTATTATTATTTTTTGGGGGGCGGGGATTAGTCAGAGGAGGGAGAGGACCATAGACAGATGCCACAGGGAGGGGATGAGGGGGAGGGAGAAAACTAGATATGGAGGAGCAACTTCTCCAAAATATTTTGTGGTCACAGTTAACTAACTCCCTTGACCCTACCCACCCCCCCAACATTCCCAGATTTTTCAAAACAACCAGCAAGTGTGTGTATTTTAATGTGAGCCCCACTCAGCTGAACAGGATTATTCCCAAGAAGTAAGCTTAGCCCGCAGTTTTGCAACTATGAATCTAACAACGAATGTCTTTAAAGTGAATGGGACTTACCCTCAGTGAAAGAGGGTAAATTAGGTCTGCAGCCTTACCACAGGAGTGTCACTGAATTCATTTGGACTTCTTTCTGAATATGCTGGGAGACAGGGTCATTTGCAAACACAGTATCCAGAAACATTTTGGATGCTTCTGAACCAAAAGCATATTCTCTTTTGGCTGACCTTACACAAGTGCTGAAAACACTTGCACTGCAAAACGGCTCACAAATAATTCCTGTTGAAGTCAACGGAACTCCAGTTACATCTGATTCTGAGGTAGAATCAGAAATACTTTCATTTCCTCCATTGTGAATTTGAAAGAGATAATATTACTGCATATATTTTGCTGACAGAGGAAAGCAACATTCTACAAGGCAATTCAAAATTGCCATAGAAATTTTTACATCTCAATAAGTAAACAACAAAAACAGTAGCAGCAGGAACAATATGGTATCAAGTCAATTCCGTCTTATGGTGACCCTTTTCCTGAATTTTATAAGTACTGTACAGAGTACTCAGAAGTGGCTTACCAGTCCATCATTTTGAGAATACTGTGAAACTGTGCAACTTGCCGAAGGATGATGACATCGTCTATGTTGCATTGTACAAAATTGTGCAACAGGATATCTGGCAACAACAAGAAAAGGAGGGTGGAAGATGAGTCTTCAGGTCTCTCAGCAGTGATTGCAGTATATGTTTTCTAATCCAGCACTTGCACAACCAAGACTCATGCTGGCTATATGGTTCAGGTGGGACCAGGCAAACACACACACACACACACACACACACCATCATCCTGTACATAATTGAGTTGTAGTTGCAGTGTCAGCAGTTGAATTATCAGCATTCCAGTTAATCTAGCACTATGAAAGAAATTTTAGAGAAGAGCAAGAAGAGGCAGGATACAATTGTGAGAATGACATAGGAGAGAAAAGATTACACCTCACTCTTTAGGGAAGAAAGTGATAGACTTTGCTGCATCAACATCTGCCATGCTTGTGTTCTGTATTAAGGTTATTCTAAACGAACGTTGACATCACTGAACATTGCCTCAAGAAACATCCAGGGTTAATTAAGAGGATTTTGAATCTGTGTCTGTCTCTCTGTATACATGAACTTTTGAATTACCAAGGTTTTCACAAAAATTGTGATGCTACAGAATTTTACCAGAAGCAAATAGGAAGGTTTCTACTTGAACTGAACATCTATTGATATTTCAAGGAGAGTGGCAATATTTTCAGCATGATAAACAAAGATTCTGTGCCTGGTGTAGTAACAAGCACCTTAAATCATTCTCCTTGATTTGTTAGAATTTCTCCACACTGATTTTGCTTCTGTCTGTAAGTAACTGTCAAACTGAGTGCCCGTTTTGCCTTCTTATTAAAAGGATTTGTGTTAGTGCGAAAAACGTGACTTGGGGCACAAAGGTTCGGTGGAGTCAAAAGCAGGGCAGGATATATACTTTTCCTTTATCATCATTGATACAACAAAACAGATACTGAACATTCTCTGCAGACATCTTTTTTTAAACATGGAATAGGAAAAATAGTAAACAACTCGAATCAGCTTGTGAATGGAATACTAATAAAGCTAGCACAGTTTCACATTACTGGGTCCATTTCACTAAGGGAATTTCTTTTGTGGGGAAACTGAGGGGAAAGGCTACACCATGTAAGTCGTGTGTCGCATTATTGAGTTGTTATTGCTATTATTGGGTTGTTATTGTTACTGTCTTCTATTGTATTTTTGACCTTGCTCTTTGTTATACTGTATTTTGTTTCTGCTATATGGTGTATTTTGTTTGCCACCTTATATTTCATTCATTTTATTTCATTTATTCGATATATACCCCGCCCTACTCGACCAGGGCCGACTCAGGGCGGCTTACAACAGTTAAATCAAATACAATATACAAAATTACAAATGATACAATGTTACAATACAGCAGTGAAACAATAAAATATGCAATAACATTTAAGTTCTAACATAACAAAACGGTTACACGATCCCTCAGCTACTAAACATAAGTAGGGGAAAGGGAAAGGGGAAATACGACACAATACAGTTCAATATGCAATACAGGACAATAACAACATATCAAGCATAAACACAATATAAACAATTAAATACAAAATAAACATATACAAGACATAATAACAGTTTACAATGTTACAAGATATAATCAGGGGAAAAAACCAATAATCCAAAGGTGTGGGGGAGGGTCAGAGCCCAAGGCTCAATGACCTTACACAACTCTTAATGCGAGCCGGGCTCAACAACTACATTGGAGCTCATCTCAGTCATGAGCAATAATACCATAATATACTCTATAAAATACAAAAGAAACAAGACAACTACCGCAATGTCCTCAGCAGCCAAGTTCACAACCATGGTGGGGCCACGGACGGGAACGTCATCGTGCGGCTTCTTCGGCTCCCTCTGGCCATGGGAGCCCTTTTAACCTCCCCGCCCAGTGGCAGGGGGCGGGGAAGGTCGGCTTCATGTGGCGGCAGCGTCTTCGGCTCCCTCTGGCTACGGGGAGCCCTTTTAACCTCCCCACCTGGTGGCAGGGGGCAGGGAGGGACGGCTTCACACGGCGGTGGCGTCTTCGGCTCCCTCTGGCCACGGGAGCCCTTTTAACCTCCCTGCCCAATGGCAGGAGGCGGGGAGGGACGGCTTCGCGCGGCGGCGGCATCTTCAGCTCCCTCTGGCTACGGGGAGCCCTTTTAACCTCCCCGCCCGGTGGCAGGGGGCGGGGAGGGACGGCTTCACGCGGCGGCGGCTTTGGCTCCCTCTGGCCACGGGAGCCCTTTTAACCTCCCCGCCCGATGGCAGGGGGCGGGGAGGGTCGGCTTCGCGCGGCGGTGGCGGCTTGATATTGTAACTTGCATTTTGGCATAACTTTGAAATGAATTGCATTTGGATATTTTGTATTTTGAATTTTGTATGTAGTCTCGCCTCCAGCCGAGACATGGAGCTCCTTCCCCTGGTCCTGTTGGCTGGGGGGGAGTGGTAGCACCTGTGCCGGCCTGTATTGTATTATTGTATATTGTATATTTTGTATATTTATTTGTCTTATCGTATTTTATATTCTGTATTTTATATCTTGTATGTAAATCGTTTTGGATCTTATCCTGTATGTAAACCCCTTGGGTTACCTTGGGGTCATTTATATGTTGTTAGCTGCCCTGAGTCGGCCTGTGCTGAATAGGGCAGGGTATAAATCGAATAAACATAAACATTTAGTAGTTATTTCTAATGGAGTTTTTCAAAATAATAGATTTGTTTTATTTTATTTTTACTAGGGAAGTAAGATCCTGTTCTATCCACTCTTTAAACTTCATCTCTTAAACTATTAATAAAATTATATTACAGCTACATATTCTTTCAGTCTCTCAAGCCTGCAACTACAGGATCATCCAATAAAATCCATTATCTGTACACAGAACACTACATAATGTTTCATACTCACTGATATAATATCCTTCATAAAATTCCTGAAGGGATGTTGTGGGATTAAACAAATGGATGGAGGAGGCAGGTGTAGTTTAAAATTGAACTTCAGTGTTTAGTGGCAATATGCAGCTCTTTACCAGATGTTATGATTAAACAACAGCCAGTTACTGCTTCAATCATACTCTGCTGGTGTGTTTCCCAGAGATATTGGGGTAACCATATGAGCAAGTTGTTCTATAATTCATTTAATGATAATTGAGGTCAAGAAAACTGGAGGTGGGCAAATACCATCCTCATTTTCAAAAACAGGGGAAATGATCCAGGTAATTATCGACCAGCCAGTTCGACATCAGTGTCAGGAAAGGTTTCAGAATAAATCATCCAACAGTTGGCCTCTGAGCACTTAGTAAAGAATATTTTGATTTCTAAAACCCAACATGAATTTCTTAACCACAAGTCATACTATACTGATCTTGTTTCCTTTTTTAAATAGTCACTATTTTGGTAGATAAGAGGAATAGGTGGATTTTGCATAGCTTGATTTCAGCAAGGCTTCTGATTAGTTCCCCATTATACCTTTGCATTCGAGCTGATAAAATATAAGATAGCCATAAGACCATAAGAACATAAGAACAGCCTTGCTGGAACAGGCCACAGCCCATCCAGTCCAGCATTCTGTCTCACACAGTGGCTCACCATTTCCTTCAGGGTATTCCCAAGCAGATGCCTTCACCTGCTTAGGATTCCCTGGAAATGATATTGAGAGATATCCTGCCTATCTCTCCAACCCGGAGGTTGTCCTTAAGTATCCATTATTATAGCCATTGATACTCTTGTCCTCCATGAACTTGTCTAATCCTTTCTTAAAGCTGTCAAGACTGACAGCTGTCACCACTTCTTCTGGCAGGGAGTTCCATAGACCAGTGATCCTCTGGGTGAAAAAGTACTTTCTCTTATTTGTTTGAGAACTAGTACCCAAAAGTTTCATGGAGTGTCCCCTAGTTCTAGTGTTATGCGATAGGGAAAACAGTTTTTCCTTATCTACTTTGTCCACACCGTGCATGATTTTATAAACTTCAATCAGGTCACCTCTTAGACGTCGTCGTTCAAGAGTGAAGAGGACCAACCGTTGCAGCCTCAGATGGTAAGGAAGGTGTTCCAGTCCCCTAATCATTCTGGTTGCCCTCCTCTGCACTTTTTCCAGCTCCATAATATCCTTCTGGAGGTATGGCGACCAGAACTGTACACAGTATTCCAGATGGGGCCTCACCATAGATTTATAAAGAGGCAAAATGACACTTGCTGACTTATTTTCTATACCCTTCCTAATGATCCCTAGCATTGAGTTTGCTTTTTTCACTGCTGAGGCACACTGGGTTGACACCTTCATTGAGCTGTCCACCAGGACACCAAGGTCCCTTTCCTGGTTTGTCACAGAGAGTTCAGACCCCATCAGTTTATAAATGTAATTGGGGTTCTTTGCCCCAACATGCATCACTCTGCACTTACTAATGTTGAAACTCATTTGCCACTGTTTTGCCCACTCCCCCAGTGTCAAGAGATCCCTCTGGAGCTCCTCACAATCTCTCACAGTTTTCACTACCCTGTATAATTTAGTGTCATCAGCAAATTTGGCTACCTTGCTATTTACTCCTACCTCTAGATCATTTATGAAGAGGTTGAAAAGCAGGGGCCCCAGTACTGAACCTTGGGGGACCCCACTCTTTACTTCCCTCCACTTGGAGAAGTGTCCATTTAGTGCTACCCTCTGTTTCCTGTCCCTTAGCCAGTTGCTGATCCAGGACAAGACCTGTCCCTTTATTCCATGACTGGTAAGTTTATTCAAGAGCCTTTGGTGTGGGACCTTGTCAAAAGCCTTCTGAAAGTCCAGATAAACAATGTCAACTGGATCCCCCTTATCCACATGCTTGTTGACACTCTCAAAAAATTCCAACAGATTAGTGAGGCATGATTTGCCCTTGCAAAAGCCATGTTGGCTCTCCTTTAGCAGCGCCTTCTCTTCTATGTGCCTATTAATTCTATCTTTTAGGATGGTTTCCATCACTTTACCTGGGACACATGTCAAACTGACAGGTCGGTAATTTCCTGGATCACCCCTGGATCCTTTTTTGAAAATTGGTGTTACATTCGCTACCTTCCAGTCATCAGGCACAAAGCCTGATTTGAGGGAAAGATTATATATTTTGGCTAGGAGATCAGCAATTTCATCTTTAAGTTCCCTGAGAACTCGTGGATGGATGCCATCTGGTCCTGGTGATTTGTTAGTGTTTAGTTTAACAAGACATGCAAGGACCTCCTCCCTGGTTATTTCTATCTGGCTTAATTCTTCGGTTTCCCTCCCTACGAAGATAGGCTCTGTTTTGGGCATGTGGCCTCTGTCTTCTTCAGTGAATACTGAAGCAAAGAATTCATTGAGTCTCTCTGCAATCTCTGTTTCCTCTTTAATAACCCCTTGCCTTCCATTGTCATCTAATGGTCCAATGGCCTTCCTAGTTGGGTTCTTACTTCTAATGTACTTAAAGAAGTCTTTGTTATTTCTCTGAGTATTTTTAGCTATACGCTCCTCAAAGTCTTGCTTTGCTTTCCTGATTGTTGCCTTGCATTTGTTCTGCCAGAATTTATGTTTCTGCCTGCTGTCCTCATTCGGACAAGCCTTCCATCTTCTAAATGAGCTTTTCTTGCTCCTGATCACTTCCCGAACAGCTCCTGTAAGCCACATTGGAGTCCGCTTGGACCTGGCAGTGCCCTTTTTCCTTTTGGGTATGCATTCCAATTGAGCCCCTGTTATTGTTTTTGTAAACAGCCTCCATGCCTCTTGGAGTGTTTGGACTCTCTCAATTTTCCCTTTCAGCTTCTTTTTTACTAGTTTCCTCAACTTCGGGAAATTTCCTTTTTGAAAATTTAAGGTCTCTGTGTTAGATTTTATCAGTGACTTGCGGTCTATGATCAAGTTAAACATAATTGAGTTGTGGTCACTGTTCCCTATTGGATCGGTCACATTAACATCTTGCACCAGATCCTGAGTATTACTCAGGATCAAGTCAAGGATTCTTGTACCTCTAGTTGGGTCTTCAACCATCTGTCCCAGGGAACAATCATTTAGCATATCTAGGAACTTTATCTCTTTATCATGTGCTGAACAACAGTTCACCCAGTCTATGTGAGGGTAATTGAAGTCCCCCATTATAACCAGGCTTCCCTTCTTGGATGCCTCCTTTACAACATTCTCCAACTGCCAGTCTCCCTCAAGAGTTTGGTTCGGAGGCCGATAGTATATGCCTACTGTTAGACCATCCTTGTGGCCTGGTACTCTTACCCACAGAGCTTCTAATGGTGACTCCAAATCACCTAGATATTCTAATTCATACGATTTTATCACTTCTTTGACATACAAGGCCACACCACCTCCCATTTGCCCCTTCCTATCCTTCCTGTACAGTTTGTAGCCTGGGATAACTGTATCCCATTGGTTATCATCCATCCACCAGGTTTCAGTGATACCAATAATATCAATATTCTTATCTATTGCTAAGTATTCCAGCTCCCCTATTTTGTTCCGGAGGCTTCTGGCATTTGCATACAAGCATTTATATATGCTTTTCTGACACAGTCTTTTGTGTCCAGTTGCATTGTTAGACTGCCTCTTGCATCCTACTGCTAGAATGCTAGTGACTAGCTCCTTGCTCTGCTCAGTAATTTTTGCATCCTCCTCACTACTCAAATACACACTTTCCTGAACCAGATGCTGCCCAGCTCCTGTCGGCTTTCCCCCAGTTATCAGTTTAAAAGCTGCTCTGCAGCCTTTTTGATGTTGAGTGCCAGCAATCTGGTCCCATCATGGTTCAAATGCAACCCATCCCTCCTGAACAGATTTGGCTTGTCCCAAAATGTTCTCCAGTTCCTGACAAATCTGAAACCCTCCTCTCGACACCACCGCCTCATCCATGCATTGAGGCTTCTGAGCTCTGCCTGCCTGGTAGGTCCTGCGCGAGGGACAGGCAGCACTTCTGAAAATGCTACCTTGGAAGTCCGGGACTTGGAAGCCAGTGCTACTGTTAGATGGATTTGTAGCAGGTTGATGGGCTGTGGTTCCTCATCCTGGAAATAAATGACTACTTATTGGCTCCTTAGGAATTCTTCTTCTTTGCTTCCTCTTTTACCTCTTCCGGTGTCGCGGGAGATACAAGGTTCTTGTTCTGGCACTTCTAGTGGCCTCCACCAGTGTTATTTATTTATTTATTATTTATTCATATTTATATTGCCGCCCACACACTGTGGTGACTCAGGGTGGCTTACAGACAATACAATCAATAAAATAATAATAATATAATAATACCTTGGATAATGCTGGGATATAAATTGAGAGAGGCAAGGAATGTACTCAGACAAATAATAAAAATAAATGTATATATCCCATTAGACGGGAATGAAGAATATGTGTATAGCATGTGTAAACATTATAACATATTTGTAAATACCTTAATATGTTTCAGCCATGTATTTCTATGGGCTTTATCACTATTATTGGCTTATGCAGTCTTTTTCAAAATACTTGGCACATTATTATCTTCATTTTTGTATTTACAGTAAATATTTTTCTGATGAAGAATGTATTCGGAAAAAAATTCTAATCCGGAGGACTTTTTAACTCTTGAATAAACTCTTTGAAGACAAAAAACTTATGAATAAACTCTTTGAAGACAACACAGATATTATTTATTGAACATATGACTGCATTCAGTATAAAAATATTGTTGTTGACCCAATATAGCCTCAATCGTTTTCTTCTTCTTTCACCTGCCATTGAATGGCATCATCCCTTTTCTCTGGGAAAGTACATTTTGATTCTTCTTCCCAAAGTCAGTGTCTGGGAAGATGTTCTATCTAATGGTCTGAGATGGAACATAGATAGGATAGCCACCTGGTATCCTTTGATCTACGTACAGAACATGTCACTTTAAGAACACTCAAGGACACTTTCCCAGGAAAAATGGTATAAAAACCAGAGCTTTTGCTCTGTTCAAAAGTTGAATCTTGATTCCAGTGGGAGCTCTATCTCTCTTGTCATCTGAGCTAGACTTCCCCATTGTACCATCTCGTATGGGGTGGTGGGGCACCGCTGCACTTAGCCTAAAAACCAGAAATGATGGGACTTAAGGTTTTGCAGAGACTTTGACACTTAGTAAATCTTCTGAGACTATGCTATTTTTCTATTACTTTCCGCTCCACCTGAAGTGGAGTGGATTGAATGGGAATATTTGTGTATATCCATACCATAAATTTAGAATCATGATCTTCTTCAGTTGATTACCACACAGGGAGTATCAAGGAGGGGGAAAGAGGGCAATTTCTTAATGTAGAGCAAAGCCCCCAAGTAATTGTACATAAATTCATCTCAACATCAAGAATACAAGAATGAGTAATACCTTTATCATGCACATCTATCTATCTAATCTGGTATGTTTATCTGGTTCATTAAAAAAAATCACAAACATTAGCTATCTTTTGATGCCAATTGGGCTTTCATCAGCCTATGCACCACAAATTTGGGTGTGTGCAGAAGAAGCATAAGAGTTCCAAAAAATCCAAATGTGTGGACCAAGGGAGTGCCAAATGATTGACAATTACTTATCAAATTAGATTGGAAGAGACATTCCAATCTATACAACTAGAGATGACATTGGAAACCCATACATTTCATCTGAGTCTGATTAACCCACTTTGAAACTTGTCTTAAACAAGCCTAGTCCCTATATCTGGTCATGACTTTTGAAAATGTTATGTTTCTTCTGCATGTGTGATGCTATCCTGTGCATAGTTGAAAGATAGCTAATGTGTATGAAGTTTTAGGGGTTTAGTAAAGGAATCACTCACCCTTGCCTTCAGATTGAGTACAACACCAGACAGCTTTTTTTCTTTCATGCTTGCCCAGCATCAAGGACTCATAACCCTTTTTTCCACAGGACAAAGAAAACACCTGCAAGAGAACTGAGCTATATTGGAATGACTGATGTGTATCCCTCAACAGCACATCACCAAGTGTAGAGTACACCCTGTATTTCTAGAAGTGAAATTTGGAAAGATTGCCTTGTTAACTTTCCCCTAATCTGCATGGTCACTGACAATACTAGCTGGGAGATTTGGGGATTTGTGATTTAACAAGTAACTTTCCCAGACTGTATTGGGGAGACTATTGCTTTTGACCTGAGAGTGAGTTAAATCCTTTGAGTAGAATCTGTGTCTGATACACTTGCAGAAGATTGGAGGCCTTTTTTACTTTTGAATGTTCTAAGGCCAGCAAGAGCTTATTTTGTGAAAGTGAATTTATCTTTACCTATAAGGAGAGACATTAACCATTGGAATGTAACAAAGGCTCCCGTACCCATCCATACTGTCCTGTACCGAGCCACCTGCACTCGCCCTAACCCGGCCTGCAGAGCAACGTAAGGTTCCCACAGTCGCCAGTGGGGCAGCCGCCCCACGAAATGCAACCAACAAAACAAAACTACGACTCCCAGAGTCCTCTGTGCTGCGCCATCCCTCAGCTAATCAGGCTGAGGGACGCAAGCGCAGAGGAGGCCGGGAAAGTGCGGCGCGGCGGTTTTAAAAGACAAACTGCTGGTCCGAGAGGAGGCGGGAAAGAAAGACTTTCAAAGGCCCATCTGGAGCTGGGAAAAGGTAGGTGCGGTCAGTGGGGGTTAGAGAGGGGTAGGCATAGCCCAGTAACCATGCCCCCTGCCCCACCACCTAGCCCCCCTCCCTAACCCCCACCAACTGCACCTACCTTTTGTCAGCTCTGGGTGGGTCTTTGAAAGTCTTTCCCTCCCATCGCAGCCTTCTGCATAGGGAGAAGCACCGGCCTCTCCTTCATCCCTGTGGGTGACGTGGCCTCGACGCCCCCAGGGATGAAGGAGAGGCCGGTGCTTCTCCCTATGCAGTAGGCCGCGACGGGAGGGAAAGGCTTTCAAAGACCCATCCAGAGCTGGCAAATACACAATACACATAAATAATAAAAAAACTTAAAAAAATCAAATTAATTCAAACAACACAAATTCAAATCACCACCATCCAAACTACCCCTAACAAAAAACAAAAACAAAAAAAAAAACCCACAAAAAAAACCCAACCAAGAAACTGCCCGGCAAGGCCAGGCACAAATATGCTAGTAAAATCTATAAATTAATGCAGTCCTATTATTTGCCAGCTTCAGCTGGAAATAGTCTGACCTTTGGACTAATGACACTTATTCCTGACAGGATACAGCAAGTTTACCACAAAGTTAGCTCACATCTATTTTTGCAGCTTGGAAATAGGACATACAGTAAGTGTCTATATGTTGAAACTAAGAAATCATAAGACCAGCTTGTTTTGTAATGTGTGAGCTAGATAAGGGAAGTAAGGGGGAATAAGTATGCAATGCTTTTTGTGTGTTTTCTTCAAGTCCAATTGCAATGTATGGCTAGGAATGTTAACCAGGGTGGGGGACCTTTGGAGTGTGTAAATTGTGCATTAGTTGTTTGTTCATAAATATAAAGCAGAGCTGAAAGTGGGTGTCTATGTTTCCATATCTTCTGGGCATCCATGTTTTCATGAATATCAGATGGATATCTGATGACTCTCAGTAAATAAATCTTCTTTTCTCTTTCTATACACTCATGACTACTTTTCCTGTGTCTGATGTTCCCAGAAAACTGTTCCCTTTTGAAGAGTTTTTGGGTGACAATTTAAACATTTTATTACTAGTGGCTGATCTGAATCAGTGTTCTTCATTGCAGAGGAAAACATTTCCCCCAAGATGAGTTAGGTAAAATATTAGAGACAGGTAGATTTGGCTATTTGTCCTTTTAGCAGAGACTGATTTGAATGCTTTCATGAAAGATAAGACTCTTCTGTCATATTAATATTAAGCAGGTCAATTGTAATCTAACACTATGCCACAAAGGTCTCAACACACAAGTGCTGGTTATTCCTGCTTTGTACAATGAAGGGATTGCTTATATATTGCTGATAGACTTGTTATTCATCACAGTCCTTGACACAAGTCCTTAGTTTTAAAGGAAGGAGTAAGAATTAGGATTCCTGCTGGGCTCAGAGACTGTAAATCTGACAGCAGTGGCACTTATGATCAACATTAATGGGAATGTCAGAGTTACAGGTGTTCAAAAAGAGGTGAATTGTACCACATGGCTAGATGTGTTAACTAGAAACCAAGAATTATATGAGCAGAGAAAGGTGCAGGATAAATAATAGCAGATCAATTAAAATGAAGTATGTTAAGAGAGGTAATTGAGACTGGTCAGTCATCTTAACCTATAAAAACAAGGGTTAACCGTTGGAACTTGCTATAGGTTGCTATGCCTCGCCCTACTTGCCTGCACTCACCCTTCGTGCACATGGCCGATCTGGGTCTGCAGGTCAACAAAGGATTGAGAAAACAGGCAGTGGGGCAACAGCCCCACAAACGCGAAAAAAGGGAAACAACTTCATTTTCCAACATTCCTTGCGCCGCGCCAGAGCCAATCAGGCTGAGAGGCTCTCACACGGTGCGGCGCAAGTAACGTTCAGAAATGCGCCACAGCCAATCAAAAGAAAACCGTTTAAAAAAACACAGCACAAACACAAAGCACAAACCCATAACTACAAGCCCCAGCGTCCTGCGCGCCATGAGCGTGCAGAACACTGAGGAAGCCGGCGCGCAAAAATTAAAACAAACAAAAACAAAAACACTGGGAGAGCAAGTCCGCCAAGCCGCGGAAACCAAAGCCCCCCTCCCCAACGGCTCCTGAAGCTCCTAATCGGAGTTTCCCCTTTAATATCACTGGGTGGGGGGGGTGTTGTGCTCCCCCTCTCTACTGGCTCCCCTGGGGTTGGGAGGGTTGGGGGGGCAAAGGAGTCTGTCTCCCCAACCCTCCTGACCCCAGGGGACCTGGCAGAGAGGGGATTCCCCTCCTCACACACACACACACACACACACACGCCCCATATTAAAGAGAAGAAACCAAGCGGTTACTTCTCTTTAAAAATGGAGTTGGGGGGGAATCCCCCTCTCTGATGGCTCTCCTGGGTCCGGAAGGGTTGGGGAGACAGACCCCTTTTCTCCACCCAACCCTCCCAAACCCAAGGAAGCCAGCGGAGAGGGGAATCCCACCCCCCTGATAGTAAAGGGGAAACCACAATTGAGATTTCCCTTTTAATATCAGAGGGTGGCCTGGATTCGATCCCCTCTCCTGGGTCCCATGAGTCTGGAAGGTTTGGGGAGACAAAAGGGGTCTGTCCCCCCAAGCCTTCCAGAGCCAGGGGAGACGGCAGAGAAGGGATTCCCCCGTAGGACAGTTCTCAAACAAATAAGAGAAAGTACTTTTTCACCCAGAGGATTACTGGTCTGTGGAACTCCCTGCCAGAAGAAGTGGTGACAGCTGTCAGTCTTGACAGCTTTAAGAAAGGATTAGACAAGTTCATGGAGGACAAGGGTATCAATGGCTAGAATTATGGATACTTAAGGACAACCTCGGGGTTGGAGAGATAGGCAGGATATCTCTCGGTGCCATTTCCAGGGAATCCTAAGCAGGTGAGGGCATCTCCTTGGGAGTACCCTGAAGGAAATGGTGAGCCACTATGTGAGACAGAGTGCTGGACTGGATGGGCTGTGGCCTGTTCCAGCAAGGCTGTTCTTATGTTCTTATGTTCTTAGGACACCAAAAAACACAAAAACAAACAATCAAAAACATTCAAAAATACACAAAAACAAACAAAAATAACACCAAAAAACAATACAAAGTAAACAACAACAAACATTTCCAAACACACCCAGCACTCAGCCAAACACCACAAAATCCAACCACCACCACCACCACAAATAAAGAAAAACAGCCAACTCACCACCACACGACCTCACACCACAACGACTGGAAAAGAAATGAATAAAGAAAGAGACTACTTACTGGAAGAAGCTCCACCCAGAGGCCACGAGAGAAAAAACAGTCAAAATACAAGATAACCCCTACCAGCACCACTTGCTGCCCACAATAGTAAAAAAAATTCAAAAAGACACAACAGCCCCACACAAAAGGCCCCAAGAGTAAAAACAAGTAAAAACAAATAACACAAAATCACAATTTTACACAAATCAAAAACAGATGTCAAAAAAATAAAATAAAAACTATTCAAAAATCCTGTGCTGAATTTTTACTCAAATAAAAACATTAATACACAGTTTAAAAACATTTATTGTGAAAAACATGTACTTTCACATTTTTTAAATTATTACCTACGGTACAACAATTTAAAAAAAAATACATATTAAAAAATATTGGGTTAAATAATTTTTTTGGAAAAAGTATATCATCTTTTATTCTTTTTTTCATCCACAAAACCAAAACACCAAACAAAACTCATCACAGTTCATAACAGGCCACCAAAAAAATGTATAAATAAACTCTTTAAAATTTTCAATTATAGACTAACCTCTTCTTTACAAACATTAACAACAACAACAACAACTTTCCAACACCATTTAAAACAGCCCGGCAATGCCGGACAACCTCTGCTAATTATATATAAGAAGCACATCAGACATCCCATAATAATGTTATTGAAATAATGGAAGGTTAGTGACATGAACCGTATTTCTTGGGTTGATGCAGAAACATACCCGTCAAGAGCAGTTCCGGACAATATGGGACCTGCGCAGAACCGTTCTGCTCAGGTCCCTTCTAGACATGCAGAAGCCTTCTGCACAGAACCCTTCTACGCATGTGTAGAAGGGTTCTACGTGTGCGCAGAAGGGTTCTACGCGTGCGCAAAAGGGTTCTATGCGTGCGTAGAAGGGACCTGTGTAGAAGGGGATGTGCAGTAAGTACTGCGTAATTTGGTGGTGGCTCCAGGCGGGAAAGGAGGAAAAGCAAGGTAAAATTACGGAAAATCCCAGCCAATACGAGATACTTGACAGGTATGTGCAGAAACAGTAGAGGGAAGAGAGGTGTAGTGTTTAGTGTTGGACGTGCTGATTGGAAGACAGAGGTTCTCATTCCCAGGACCGTAGCCAGGGGTTGGCCCTGAGTTAGCAGTTTGCCTACCCTCAAATTCCTGGCTGCTTATTCCATTAAACCATGAAACTCATTCTGTGGTCTTGGCCCAAACAACATATCTCAGTCAGATCTACCTAATCAGGCTGCTTTGGTGATGAAGCAGGGAGAAAGAGAGCCACATATGTCATCTTGATCTCACTGGAGGAAAAATAAACACACAGTAGATTATTACTTTGGGTAACTTCCCTTCCACTTTTGCTTAGCCATTGGTTAGACACTGAATAATGCTCCATTATGTATCATATATACTCGAGTATACACCGAGTTTTTTAGCCCCCAAAAAGGGATACTCAGGTCAATGACCACGAAGGTCCCGGGAACATGCCGGATTGAGATGTGCCGACAATTTAATTAATTTTATCATATTTTCATGTATTTTGATTATCAAAACTCACTAGCAGCTGCTACATTTCCCACCCTTGATTTATACTTGGGTCAATCTATTTTCCTGGGGTTTCAGGTCAAAATTGGATACCTCAGCTCATATTTGGGTTGGCTTATACTCAAGTATATATGGTATATAGTTTTTGTGTAAACGATTAATTTGCTTGTTTTGGAAAAAGGCAAAAGCCATTGTGATAGATTATCTATCTATTTATTTATTTATTTATTTATTTATTTATTGGATTTATACCCCGCTCTACTCAAGCACAAGGCCGACTCAGAGCAGCTACAACAATCACTATGCATACAGTTACAATATCATAATAATACACATAATCACAAAATAGTACAAAAGGCACAGAATCAAAATATCGATAAACAGTAGTTACAAAATTCAGAAACAGGATATAAGAGACAACAATAATAATATCAAAAAAAATAGCCGCCCCGAGAAACAGAGTCCAAAGTCACCGTCCTTGTCCTCCTGGCCAGTAATAGGCTGGGAGGGCGTAGGCAGCACAGCGGCAGCGTCTTCTGGACTCCCCGTGGCCATGGGGAGTCTTCTTTATCCTCCCAGCGTTGGCGGGGCTGGGAGGGTGCAGTCATCACGGTGGTGGCGTCTTCAGGGCTCCCCGTGGCCACGGGGAGTCCTCTTTACCCTCCTAGCATTGGCGGGGCCGGGAGGGCTCAGGCAGCACGGTGGCGGCGTCTTCAGGGCTCCCCGTGGCCATGGGGAGTCCTCTTTATCCTCCCGGCGTTGGCGGGCCGGGAGGGTGCAAGCAGCATGGCGGCAGTGTCTTCAGGGCTCCCCGTGGCCATGGGGAGTCCTCTTTATCCTCCCGGCGTTGGCGGACGGGAGGGCGCAACGTGCCTATACTTATAGTCTGTGCTAGCCACATAATTGACATATTGCTTCATATTGACCTTAGCTGTACATTGGTAATTAACAGGAAGAACTGTAGTGCAGGGGCGGATGGATAGATTTTTTGAAGAATTCCTAAACAAGATAGCACTATGTTGCTTTTGATTTATTTCCAAATTAAATTGGTCTAACCAGCTGATAGTCATTTGTAAGCAGGATGTAGGCCGTTTCCCTGTAACTAATTTTCAGAGATAAGAAAATAGATGAAAAGGTGTCTCGTAAAGCCCATGTAAAATCCAGTGAATGGTGTGACAAAGCTTTATTCTAAAACCACTCATAGAATGCAATCTTGATTGTAACTATATGGGAATGCAACTATGTTTTTATGCAGCAGAGCAAAACAACATTCTGCAAGGCAATCCTAAAACAGAGGTTATCCCAAACAAAAATTGAAACTTTTTCAATCAGCACCAAACTTGGCACAGATGTAGCTGACAGTCTTCTCTTGCTCTGTGCCAAAATTGGGGAAGTTTCAGCAAATAGTTTTTAAGTTATGATTTTAAAAAATAAAATGGCTTTAAGTAAATGTCTCCTTTGCTCGAAAGCTAGTCATGTCTGACTCTAGGGGATGGTGCTCATCTCCTTTTATAGCCAAAGAGCATTTCCGTGGCCATGTGACAGGCATGACTAGATGCTGTAGCACACAGAATACTGTTACCTTTCCCTCTGAAGTGATAAGTATTTATCTACTTGCAATTTCTTGCTTTAAAATTGTTAGGTTGGCAGGAGCTGAGACAGACGATGGGAGCTCACACTGTCGCGCAGCACTTGGGTCTTGACCTGCTGACATGCCAACCTTCCAGTCATCAAGCTCAGCTTCTGAACCACAAAGCAAACTGTTTTATGTCTGTGCAAAAACAAGCAACTTTTCATGTTGGCAGATGTTGTGGGTGGTCGTGCACAATTTTTTGCCTAAGTTATGTCTCTGTGATGTGATGACAGGTTGCTCATAACATACAATTTGGTTCAATGTCCCATATCAGCTAGACTGATCTTTGGGTGCTGATATTAAAACACTTATGATTTCCTCCTGTAGGGAAAACAACAGCAGGGAAAACAAGAATCAAGTTTTGATAGGAGGCATGAAATGATGTGTAAGAAAAAACATATTCTATATTTGTCTCCTGCCCCCTGCAATTAGATTTGCAACCTTATTAGATCAGGGAATTCCACTCCACTAACCTAGTTGTGCTTTAATAATAATAATAATAATAATAATAATAATAATAATAATAATAATAATAATAATAATAATAATAATAATAATAATAATAATAATAATAATAATAATAATAATAATAATAATAATAATAATAATAATGTAACTGGTGTAGGACCATTAAATCAGTGGGGATTTGGTGGATCAACTATTTTAGGTGTCATTGATTCAATTGTCTTATTCTAGTTATGACTCACTACTAGATTTAAGCTCATAAAAGTTATAGCAACACATTCCAAAATAGAGAAATCCTTGATTTTTAACTGCATCATGCAACGTTAAAAAAAGTTTTTAGTTTCAAGGACAAGAATGATTTAAAATATAAGACCCAGTTTTTTATTTATGTTCCACGTTTAGAACTGAAAATCCTATATCCAGCTTTCACATGCCAGTATTTTATCTAGCCTATAAATAATCCAACAGTAGTATGGATGTGCACTTTAGTGTCAGGGCTGTAAATAAACACTTTATGTTGATGAGCTCAGTTTTAAAAATGCAGCTTCACCTTGGCAGCCAGGTATTTCTCAACTTGTCATTGCCATATAAATTTTTCCATTTTTTAGGCCATTGGCTTGCTATTTCTCCCACTGCTATACAACTACATAAATTCAAAAAATCATTTGCTGGCATTTCTAATAACTCCTTACATACACTGAAGCCAAGTTGCCAAAGATTCAGCTGTTGGTTTCATATCACATGTGGAGTTCACCAAAGAAGGGATGAGGGGAATAGGGCTTTTACCCTAATACAGCCTCAGATACTGAGTTTGTCGCAACTGTTGATTGCATTAGATGCTACAAGTTATAATCAAAAACCACGAAAACCGTTTGAGGCGTGGACAAAATGTAACTCCTAAATGCTGTGTATTTATTGTAAGCAAACAATGCTCTAAATATCTGTAGTCCATATAGATCATTAAATTGTGAAAAAGACACAGTTACTTCACTGGTTACTTGTAAAAATAAAAGGTGATATTTTCTCAAAACAATGTATCTAAAATTGTCTATAGAAACTTGCAGCAAATCTCTTCAGAGTAAATTTACAAGTTCAAGCTAATTCTCTACTTGAAACCTGATCCGGTAAACGGTTTTTCGGTATTCAATCTTCATCAGAAATATATAAGTTCATTACAATCCTGCCGAAAACGGCCTCAAATGCGATCTCTTTTTGTGCCTGCCAACAAAAGTCCATATAGTTAAAGCAATGGTATTCCCGGTCGTAATGTATGGCTGTGAGAGCTGGACCATAAAGGAAGGCTGAGCGCAGAAGAATAGATGCCTTTGAACTGTGGTGCTGGAGTTGACTCTTGAGAGTCCCCTGGACTGCAAGTAGATCAAATCAGTCAATCCTGAAGGAAATCAACCTTGATACTCATTGGAAGGACAAATACTGAAGCTGAATCTCAAGTACTTTGGCCACCAAATAAGAAGAGAGGACTCACTTGAGAAGGCCTTGATGCTGGGAAAGTTCGACGGCAAAAGGAGAAGGGGGGCAGAGGATGAGGTGGATGGATGGAAATTTTGGTGCGATGGGTGTAGATCTGGCTAGGCTGCAGACAGTAGTAGAGGACAGAGGAGCCTGGTGTGCGGTTGTCCATGGGATCACAAAGGGTCGGACTCAACTGTGCGAGGGACTGAACAACAACAATGCAAAATTTCTATCTTTTTATCCCTGTTCCTT
The DNA here is from genome assembly GCA_035047305.1 of Bradypodion pumilum. NCBI lineage: Eukaryota > Metazoa > Chordata > Lepidosauria > Squamata > Chamaeleonidae > Bradypodion > Bradypodion pumilum. The sequence goes on along the minus strand of JAWDJD010000003.1, from coordinate 225,618,491 downwards.
CCAACATTGTGTTATTCTACTTCCTGGGCAGCTATTCTGCCCATGAGCTCTGTAGTTCAGCTTCTCAGTTTATTGGGATGTAGATCCTGAGTGTTAGACATGTTACTGCTTTCTTTTTTCCCCCTGCTGATCATTTGCCGTTGATTGTATCTCTTTTATCATGTCTCTTCATACCCATCACTTGTATTTTCCTCTAACAAGTTGCATAACTTCATCTTGACCAGTAAAAATGTTTGTGAACATTGTAGCAATGAATTTCAATGAATGACTGAGGAAAGAAACTTGAGAAATCATTAGCTTTTAGTTTACTATGCTCATATATGAACAGTATTATAAATGGGTTGTTTTCTATGAGAGTATTGGTGTCAGTAATAAGGGGCAATAATGGGATTTTGTAGCAGACACAGGGGCCTCCTCATTTCACATATACTGTGTTCTTCATCTCAGTGTCATTTATGGAGCAAGTTTGCATACCCGTCAAGCGCAGCTCTGGAAAATACGGGAAATTACCATGCATGCGTATGTGCGCATGCTCAGTAACCCATTTGTGCATGTGCAGAACCCCTTTGTGATGGGCATGCATGCACAGTAACCGTTTTCCCTGCTGTTCAAAATACGGGATGGCGGTGGGAAAGGGGAGGAACGGGCGCTAAAATATGGGAAATCCTGGCCAATACGGGATACTTGACAGGTATGAGTTTGGTTGTTCTGATAATGGGAGAGACTGTGGAGTCTCTCCAGATGAGCATGCATCAACTATGTTGCTGCTGAATGGGGGTCAAGGGTTTATGCATTTGAGTGAGTTAAACTCCCTGACACTGTTCCAAACAAACTCAGACAAATCTCCCATAGGATGTACTACGGATATACTACACAGATCTTTTGTGTAATATATGTTTTCAGCAAGATATCTAGTATGTACTGAATAAAGTGACAGACCTGGACATGGGAGACCTATCAAATCCATATGTGGCTATGGAAACTCACTGCAGGAGTGGAACTGGTAAAACTACTCATTAAATATCTGACTTACCTTGAAAGCCTTTTTAGGGTTGCTATTAAGTTGTTTCTGACACAAAAGCAGATTATAACAATAACGTGTTTTCTGCAATGCCAGGTTCTCATGTGACTACAGCAGTTGAATAACTCCAGTGAAGCAATACACTTCAAAAGCTGCACATTAGCAAAGATATGTATGGAAAGGCCAGAGTCACTGTCAAGTTGGGCGGCAATAGAAATACAAAAAACAAACAAACAAACAAATAACAATTGCTTCGTCTGTCTTTATTGAATCAGGTAGATCCCCAGCATCTTTTATTTTCCTCACGGAGCATCCTGGATGCAATAGTTTCTTTTTAATTTACTCTGTATATGACATTCCATCTTCTTGTTCAGCCTCTAAAATTTTTCTTGGTATCCTCTGAGCAATTATTTACTTTCTGAAATTTTGGCGTGAATTCTCAGAGGAGAGAAGTTGCTTTTGCCAGTTTTACTTCTGAGGCCTTGGTAGGCCAGGTTTTGAACTTTTTTGAGAGACAGGGTTAGGTTTCGATGGTAGCCTACAAGTTTTAATTCTGAAGCTTCAATAGGAACATGAACAGCACGCCACCTGAACAAACAAATGATTGTGGTCTGGAGCTTTGAGCAGCTTAAATTTACCATTTGGGAAAGGAGGGATTTAATTCCAACAAACAAAGGGAAACTTGGGTTCCCCTGTGACAATGGAAGGATTTCTCAACAAGAGCTGTGGGAACATATGGGAGTTATTAATCTTTTATGTCTTCTGCAGTCTTTCTCCAGTCAGCCGTATGAACTTGTTTAATAATATTTTGCAGGCCCATTGAGAATAGCCTGCAAGTCCCAATACCTCATCAAAACTAATTAATTTTTATTTTCATCCGGTGGGTATTCCAGGAATCTGGGCAAGTACAGCAGTTAATTGGTAGAGAAACAAAAGCAAAGATAAATTGAATTCCCTCAGTAGCCAATATAATCCATCTAGCCCAAAACAACTTAAATTAACTGTGATTGGATGCTAACTTTGTAGACCTGGATGAACAACCTCTAGAGTGTTGGGAGTGACACAACTTACTCCATGGATAGCGTAGATATCGCTCACATACACATGAGAGGCTCAGGCAGTGCCGCAATCAGGGGGGACAAGTAGGACTCTTGTCCTGGGTCCAGAGATGACGGGGGCCCATTGGCGATGGGAAACAAATGATGTGCGCATGTGCAAACAGACCACGCATGCTCAGAAAACCACAGGGGTGTGGCGCCTCCGGGAAACCATTGATGTACGCATGTGCAAACAGACCATGCATACACAGAAACCACAGGGGGCATGGCCAAACTGGGGAGGGGGGTACCAGGCCCGGAAATTTCTGATGTCAGCCCTGGGCTCAGGACACACCCATGATATTTTTCTGTCTGAAATGAAGGAGCATATGATACCCTCCTCAGGTCAGGTTGCCTTGTTCTCAGTGCCAGCCAAATCAGTTTCAAACTTGTGGTAGAAAATCTTTAGCAGTACAAATATAGTAATACCAAATGTTTTAAGATTAACAATTTGGTGCTTGAATCTAGGGCCTGTGGTGGTCTCTTCACTTAGAGTAATGGTAGGGCCAAACCTGGAGGAGATGATCTTTGGTTCCATTGCCTTTCCTTGGAGGGTTGATACTGTATTATTGTGATTATTGTTTCCCTGTAATTGTACTGATCAATTATTGTGTATTTGTATCATTATATTGTAACTTTATGTATCTTAATATGTTGTTAGCCGCTCTGAGTCGGCCGTGGGTTGAGTGGAGCGGGATATAAATTTAAATTATTATTATTATTAATTATTATTATTATCATCTTGGCTCTTTTCTTTTAAATGCTCTCTAAATACCTTTGAAATATATGGCCCTAACAACTTCACTACTAAGCATGTTAATAGAGTAAAGTCAAGGGGGAACTGGTCTTTATTTATTTTTACTATTTAAGACATGTATATCCTGCTCTTTGGAATGACCACTCTGGGTGGCTTATAGCTTTAAAACCATGAACAATATCAAATTATAACACAGTAAGACAATAAACCAGTAAAACTAAGCACACAGGCATCAGGACATCCTTAAAACTAGCTGGGACAATTACCCATACTATCTCCTAAAAGTGCACAGCAATCACTCAAACTATCAATAGTGTATTATGAAAGGAAGGCTTCCTAGAACCACAAGTTCTTCAGGGCTTCCCTAAATGCCAGCAATATTGAGGCAGATCTAATCATACCTGTCAACTATCCTGTTTTCCCTGGGAAAACCCCTTATTTTTACCCTTCTCTCCCCCTCCTGTTTTATTAATTTCCCCGTATTTTCCCTTATTTTTTAAAAAAATATCCTGACCGGAGCCCTCACAGGCGAAGCTGCAGTATTTTTTTTTCGACCACCAGAGGTCGCTGTGTGGCAGGCTTTTTGCTTGTGGAAGGAGAGAGAGAGAAGGTGGTGGTGGGGGTGTTCTGTAGTTTTCCCTTTCTCTTTCCCTTTCCTGCCAGCCACATGGTCCTGGAGGTTTCATTTTAGCTGCTGGGAGCAGGAGTCTACTCTAGGTGAGCGATATATTTCATATATGCAGGGGCAACCTCATGCTTTATTGAGCTGTTTCTGCCCTGCCTCCTGGCTGGAGGATTTCGTTTCTAGAGTTCTAGAGTTAACTTGGGGGGTGGGGTTGCTTGATCACTATATGAGAGAGAGGGGGGGGGATTAATCCCTTGCTCCTCCACCCTAATGGGAGGGGGGTGTTGCCTGATCACTATATGAGAGAGAGGGGGGGATTAATCCCTTGCTCCTGCACCCTAATTGGGGGGGGGTATTGCTTGATCACTATATGAGAGAGGGGGGGAATTAATCCCTTGCTCCTCCACCCTAATTGGGGGGGGGGAGGGTTTTCTTGATCACTATATGAGAGAGGAGGGGAATTAATCCCTTGCTCCTGCACCCTAATTTGGGGGGGGGGGTTGCCTGATCACTATATGAGAGGGGGGTTTCCCTTGCTTGAAAGCCAGTCATATCCGACTCTAGGGTTCAGTGCTCATCTCTGTTTCAAAGCCGAAGAGCCAGCGTTGTCTGCATCTGCAGACATTTCCGTGGTCATGTGGCAGGCATGACTAGACACCAGAGCGCACAGAACGATGTTACCTTCCCACCAAAGTGGTCCCTATTTATCTACTTGCAATTTCTTGCTTTCGAACTGCTAGGATGGCAGGAGCTGGGACAAAGACGGGAGCTCATTCCATCCTGCAGTAGTCGGGAATCGAACTGCTGACCTTCTGCCTCCCAGTCAGCATCTTAGTCACTTAAGCCACTGAGTAAACAAGAAAGAAAACAAAACAATAGTCCCCCAAGAAGATGGGGAAAGGGTTCTTTGGCCCACACAGCTTTGTGCCCATTGCATCTACAATACCATCTAGCCATCTTATTTTTGGCCACCCCCTTCTTTTGTCCTCCACCTTTCCCAGCATCAAGGCTTTCTCAAGTGAATCCTCTCTTCTCATTTGATGTCCAAAGTACTTTAGCGTCATCTTTACTATTTGACCTTTAGTCAGCAGTCGTGGTTGATTTCTTCTAGGATCGACCTATTTCTAACACCACATTTCAAAGGCATCTATTTTTCTGCGCTCAGCTTTCCTAATGCAAGCGCGGCGCCAAAATGGCCGCCGCGCCCTTTGCGGGCCCCCCCCCCACAGGACAGAGAATCCGGGTAGTTAGGGGCGTGGCCAGCTCCCTTATAAAAGGGGTGGCCACGAGGCAGCCGCGCTGCCATTTTGCCTCAGCGACGGAGCGGAGAAGTTTTTTCCCCTGCGCCTCCGTCGCTCGTTGGTATTGCCGGGAAGCCTTTGGGTCGATTTTGCTTAGCTAGCTTCCCTTTTTGCTCGAGATGCCTTCCAAAAAGAAGGCTGCTGCGAATTCAGCTCGGGCTGTTAGGAGGCGCAACCCAGGTCGGAGGACCGTGGTGCCGCCTCCTCAACAGCCACCTTTGCCATCCCCGGCCGGGGCTAGTGGCTTGGGGTCTATCGCTCCTTGGCCCGTTCAGAGTGCGGGCGCGGAGGGCGCTCCGGCCCGCGGCCCGCGAGCGGTGGACACCGCTCCTCCTTCCGCCCAACCTGTTGGGCCGACTACTTCTGGGCCGCAGCCTCTCCCGGGGCCCTCTAGCCTCGGGGGGTGGCCCGGTGCCCCGCCTTGGCAGGTTTCCTCACCAGCCCTACCGGGCTTTGGCCCTGGCCAATGGCCATATCTGGGCCATGGGGTGCAGGGAACTGTCCCCATGCAAGGGTCAGGTGGGCCGGCCGGCTCTTTGCCCATGGTTACTGTAGACACCTTGCTGGCCCGTATTGCGGCCTTAGAGGAGTCTTTGGCTCGTGCCAGTCAGGCAGGTGCCCCTTTCGGGGTACCTTTGGAGGCGCTATCGGCAGCAGGACAACGGCCGGCGGGGAGGGTTGAGCTGCTGCAGGCGGGTGGCGCGGCTCGGGCCACTGCCTCGCAGCTCCCCAGCCAGCAACCTGGCGCGGGTCAAGCCCCGGTGATGAGCTCTACATCGGTCGTGAGCTCCGACGCCCCCAGTGGGCCGGAACCCCCGTTGGGGGCGGCCCGCGGGGGTGCAGCATGTGAGTATATGGTGCAAACGAGTACATCCACACACATTCCCAATATAGGGGGGACCTTTCAGTGGCCTTGGCCTCGCGCGGGTGGTGCAGGGGCTACGCCGCTGGCGACCCACCCGGCGACAACTACTGCCACCATGCCCGCTGGGGTGGGCATTGGTTCTTACACTGCTGGGAACGTACTTGGGGTGGCAGGGTTAACTCATGCCCCTTTGGGTAGGCCAGCTATCCCCGTTTCGGCTTTGCCGACGGCAGGGTATTCCCTGCCATTGGGTGATCACTTGGCGCAGGCTACCAGAGAAAAGATATGGCGAGGGGAGTACGTGGATATCTTCTCACTCCTGAACAGGGAGCCCACTAAGGAAGAAAGGGAGGGTCAGGATGAGAAGGACAAGGAGCAGGCACGCCGCCGTAAGCCGCCGCGTACCTGGGCTAACTGGCTCCCCGCTTATTTGATATACATGGCGGTGTATTTGAGGGCGCGGCCGGATCTAGCTATTCCCATGGTCCAATATTTGGACAACATATACAGGGCAATGGTAGATTTCCCGGGCCCCTCATGGCTAGCATATGATGAGGAATTCCGTATGAGGATTCCCCTGCACCCCGAGATGAGATGGGATGAGCCGTGCCAGAGACTGTGGCTCTTGTATATGACACCCACACGTCCTGCCCCGGGGGATAGATACCATTGTGGACATGCGGTCCAGCGAGCAGCTCCAGCGCAGGTTACCCGCCAAATGGCGGGGCAGGGGGTTCCAGCCCGCCTGCTGTGCTGGACTTTCTCGTCCAATGGTTCCTGCAGTCGGAAGAACTGCAGATATAAGCACGAGTGTCCCACATGTTCTGGTCCCCATGCAGCCTCTGCTTGTCCCAAGCCTGGGGGGGTGCGAGGCAGAGGGAGGGGTGGACAGTGGGCTGGCAAGCCTGCCACGGATGGAACTAGTTCTCCGAAAGGCCCCCTCCCCAATTAAGGTGGACATGCTGGAGCGCTGGCTCGCATCGTACCCAAGGGGAGAGGACAGGGAGTACCTTATCCAAGGTTTTAAGCAGGGATTTCGTATCCCTTTTATGGGTGATAGATCTCCTCAGGATGCTCCCAACCTTTTATCCCTCAGAGGAAGGGAGGAGGTAGCCGAGGCCAGCATTAAAAAGGAGTTAGACGCGGGCAGGGTCGCCGGACCTTTTCCCGCACCCCCTTTTCCCAACCTGAAGGTTTCACCATTGGGTTTGGTTCCTAAAAAGTCCCTAGGTGAGTTTCGCCTTATTCATCATTTGTCCTACCCAGCCGGCCGATCGGTTAACGATGCGATACCTGATGACCTTTGTTCGGTCAGGTATACATCGTTCGACCATGCGATGCGCATGGTGCGCTCGTGTGGCCTGGGTGCCTTGCTGGCCAAGTGCGACATTAAGTCAGCTTTTCGCCTCTTGCCGGTGCACCCGGGCGACTTTGAATTGCTGGGTTTTAAATTTAAAGGGGAGTATTATTTTGATAAGGCCATGCCTTTTGGCTGCTCCATATCATGCTCGGCTTTCGAGCGTTTTAGTACCTTCCTAGAGTGGGCTTTCGTCCGCAGGTCAGGGTCCCGGTCTGTAGCCCATTACCTGGATGACTTTTTATTCGGGGGTGAACGGGGCTGGGACACGTGTGCACGTCTCCTCAATACATTTCAGACGCTAATGCAGGAACTGGGTGTCCCTTTAGCGCCCGAAAAGACCGAGGGCCCGTCGACCAAACTAGTATTCCTGGGGGTTGAGATTGATACAGTAGTACAGGCTTCTAGGTTACCGGGTGATAAGGTGTCTAGGATAGTGACCCTTATCTCGGAATTGCTGGCCAAGCGTAAGGCATCCCTGAGGGAACTGCAGGTGCTACATGGGCACCTCAATTTTGCCTGCAGGGTGGTCGCACCGGGCAGGGCTTTTGCCCGGCGCTTATGCGACGCCATGGCAGGGTTATCCAGGCCCCACCACAGAGTCAGGCTTACCCGGGGTATCAGGGCAGACATGTTTGTCTGGTTGCAATTCCTGAGGGAGTTTAATGGGGTCTCATTTTGGAGGTCTGACCTCCTGGCATCCCCCAATTTCCAGATCCAGTCTGATGCCTCAGGATCCCTGGGTTATGGGATGTACTTCAATGGGAAGTGGGCCTATGGTGGGTGGCCACCGGCATGGGCAGGCACAGGTCGCCTGCGGGATCTCACATACCTGGAATTTTTCCCCATTCTGGGGGCTTTGATGCTATGGGGCGAACAGTGGGCTAATTCGGTGGTGCATTTCTGGTGCGACAATGCTGCCGTGGTGCACATTGTCAATGCACAGACTTCTAAATCGCCCAGGGTCATGGACCTAGTGCGCCATTTTGTGCTGCGCTGCCTGCGCCTCAACGTCTTGTTCAGGGCCAGGCATGTCCCAGGGGTTAATAACGATATTGCTGACGCTTTGTCCCGCCTGCAGATCTCCCGGTTCCGCGCCTTGGCCCCGGATGCGGAGGAATTTCCCTCGCCACTCCCGGACGAGATGTGGACTATTGACAAGGAGAGGTGAACCGGGCGATTGGCCTGTCACTAGCGCCACGCACGCGTAAGGCGTATCAACAAGCATTCAATTTGTATAGGGCTTTTGCTACTCGATTTCAATGGCCAGAGACCTGGCCCATCCCGGTGGACCATGTTCTGCGGTTCATGGTTCACCTGCATGCACAGGGCCTTGCACCTCGCACCATAGCATCCAAGCTCTCGGCGTTGGCTTTTATGGCCAAAGTAGGGGGTCATGTGGATACCACCTCTGACTTCCGTGTGAGACACGTTTTGGAGGGGTGGGTGCGCGAGCGCGGGCGTTGCCCGGATGACCGGCACCCTATTTCCCCAGGGGTTCTTACCCAGTTGGCCCGGGGCTGGCCAGGCCTCTGTTTTGATCATTATGAGGCAGCCCTTTTTCATGCAGCCACAACGGTGGCATTTTTTGGAGCGCACCGCATCAGCGAACTCGTGATGCTGTCTAAGGCGGATGCAAGTGGTAGGGCACTGGAACTCGGAGATGTATATGTTGCCAAAGACTGGGCCCAGTTGAGGATTCGCTCCTCCAAAACAGATCAGCATGGCGTAGGCAGTGGAGTAAGACTGCTACGGTGTTCTTTGGCAGACATCTGTCCGGTTGGTGCCCTACAGGAATACCTGGCACTGCGTGGCTGGCACCATGGCCCGTTTTTCTGTCACCAAGATGGGTCTCCCCTTACTAAATTTCAGTTTTGGAAGGTGACAGCCAGAGCCCTCACCGGGGTGGGACTACCAGGTGCCCGTTATGGCACACATTCGTTCCGTATTGGCGCAGCCTCTACTGCAGCTGCTTTTGGGTACTCTGGGGCTGACATACGCAGCATGGGGAGGTGGGGCTCACAATGTTTTCAGTTTTATGTGCGCCCACTCCCGCCATGAGTACCAATCCAGTCACCTTACCTTCCTTTTTTCTCAATTTTCTTACAGACCCTGGGTGTCGTATTACACCGGTGACAGTATGGCTGGTGGGCCACAGCTATGTGCTCAGGGCAGCGCGTTACGCTGCGGCGACAGAGTGGGGACCCCGACTGGGACTGGGTGACCACGCCAGTCTCTCATGGCACGGTAAGCCTGGGATGTTATGGCGGGAGCTGCGGCCTTTCCTTTTTTCTGGCCTGGGGGCTGACCCGCCTGACATTCTAATCATCCACTTGGGGGGCAATGATTTGGGCCAGGTCACCGGCTTATCGCTCAAGCATGCGATTTGCGAGGACCTCGCCTACTTGCATTATGTCTGGCCTGCCACAGCCCTGGTTTGGTCGGACATTGTTCCGCGCCACTCTTACAGAGGGGGCGTTAACCTCCTGGCCCTTGACCGAGCTAGGCGCGCGGTCAATAAGGCAGTGGCGCGGTTTCTCACCACCAGGGCTTGGGGACGGGTTAGTCATCACCCCGATATTAGTCTGCAAAATTGTGACTTGTATGCAGGGGATGGGGTCCATCTGTCGCGAGGAGGTATGGACCTCCTGTTGGGTGACTGGCGAGCAGGCCTGTTGACCGAGCTGACGGTCTGGGGGGGGCGTCAGGTCTTCTGTGAAGCCCCTCCGTGTGGCGGGTAGCACTGGTAAGGTAAACAGTATGACCCACAAGTATCCGGCAGGTTCGCAATTGACTGGACAACACTAGACAGGAATAAAGTAGTTAAACGTTGTCCGGTCAACGACGAATCAGGCGATGGGGTGATGATGATTGCTAACCAGCATGCATCACCCCTGTGATTTCACGGATACGCGTCAGAGGGTGGGGTCATGAGTTAGTTATTGACTACGGTCAACAATTTGTTTGTTGTTAACAAACAAATTGATACAATTTGATACATTGTAACCAATTGCCGTTGGCAATTTTGGGGTGGTACCTTACCAGTGTTACTTCGGCCTGCTTGCCTTAGGAATTATGATTGGTCGTTTTACCAATACAAATTTATAATTCGGACTAGGGCATTGAATCAATAAATGTGGCCCTTTGCTGTTATCCACTTTCAATGTTGTCTGTGTCCGTTATTGGGGGGGTGCGCCTGCAATGCAAGCGCGGCGCCAAAATGGCCGCCGCGCCCTTTGCGGGCCCCCCCCCACAGGACAGAGAATCCGGGTAGTTAGGGGCGTGGCCAGCTCCCTTATAAAAGGGGTGGCCACGAGGCAGCCGCGCTGCCATTTTGCCTCAGCGACGGAGCGGAGAAGTTTTTCCCTCCACCCCCTCCCTAGTTAACAGTGTGATTATGGTCGCTTCGGGGCCGGGTGGGAATTTTTGGTTGGGACCCACATTGGCTTCGGGTCCTGGCTTTTTTGCCCATCCCACACTGTTGCTATGGTTTGATATAGGGGTCTTTCTTCGTTCCTACTGTTGACTTTGGTCACATGGGCGGGTAGCACTGGTAAGGTAAACAGTATGACCCACAAGTATCCGGCAGGTTCGCAATTGACTGGACAACACTAGACAGGAATAAAGTAGTTAAACGTTGTCCGGTCAACGACGAATCAGGCGATGGGGTGATGATGATTGCTAACCAGCATGCATCACCCCTGTGATTTCACGGATACGCGTCAGAGGGTGGGGTCATGAGTTAGTTATTGACTACGGTCAACAATTTGTTTGTTGTTAACAAACAAATTGATACAATTTGATACATTGTAACCAATTGCCGTTGGCAATTTTGGGGTGGTACCTTACCAGTGTTACTTCGGCCTGCTTGCCTTAGGAATTATGATTGGTCGTTTTACCAATACAAATTTATAATTCGGACTAGGGCATTGAATCAATAAATGTGGCCCTTTGCTGTTATCCACTTTCAATGTTGTCTGTGTCCGTTATTGGGGGGGTGCGCCTGCAATGGTCCAGCTCTCACACCCATACATTACGACCGGGAATACCATTGCTTTGACTATGCAATTTTTTGTTTGCAAGGTGATGCCTCTACTTTTAACTATGTTCCCCAGGTTTCTCATAGCCTGTTTCCCAAGCATCAGTCGCCTTTTTATTTCACGGCTGCAATCACCATCTGCAGAGATCTTTGATCCTAAGAAAGTAAAATCTGCCAGTCGTATCCAACTCTAGGGTGCAGTGCTCATCTCCATTTACAGCCAAAGAGCCAGTGCTGTCTGTGTTTGCAGACATTTTCATGTCCATGTGGCAGGCATGACTAGAGCCCAGCAAGTCACATGGCTATATTTGGCCACACCCATAGATTTGGCCACACCCACAGAGGGGTGTGGCCAAAATTTACCTTATTTTCAAATCCAAAAGTTGACAGGTACAGATCTAATCACTTCTGGAAATCCATTCCACAGCTTGGGGGCTCTAGCTGGGAATGCTCTGGATCTGGTCACCTCTTTCCTTGCCTCTTTGGAGCATACCTGTCAAGTTTTGGATTTGGAAATAAGGGAAATTTCCCAGCAAATACGGGATACTTGACAGCTATGCTTGCCCTGTGCTGCCCTCCAATGATGGCAATAGGGCATTGCAGTCTAATTAATAAGGGATGGTGGCGGGAAAGAGGGTAAAATAAGGGGTTTTCCTGGCCAATAAGGGATACTTGACAGCTATGCTTTGGAGGTGACCACATGAAGTTTAAACATTTGAGTAGACCAGGTATAATTCCTAAGAAAGAGACGCTCCCTCAGAATACATGGTCCCAAACCATTAAGGGCTCCTCGGTGTGACGATAGTGTTTTAGATTCTGGTTTACCAAGTCACCTCTACAGAGACCATCTAAATTCCTTTAGATGGCATGTTATAGCACAATACTTCTCTTTTCCTGGTAAACCCAATCAAGACTGAGCAAGGTTTATCGTTTGGTGTTTTCCCTGGATATTTTCCTGGAAGTAAAGTTTAGTATCACTTACACAGCAAGCCTGACTCTGGATTCTCTGCCACGTACTTTTTGCTTGCCATTTAGGGTAGTCTGGCAGATTATTTCTTATGTAGTGCAAAATATTACCTTGGAGATTTTCTCCCATAACTGAAAAATAACATAACTGTCTGAAATGCAAACAAATCTATTTGAAGTCCAATGCAGTATCCAAACTACTGCTGCTGAACAACTTCCCCATCTCACCTTGGGTCATAGCCTTTTGATTTCCTCATTCACAGTTTTTAAAAATGCTGATCTGGAAATGTACACATACTGTACCTGAATGAACTAAAAATGAATTGGTTCAGGTCACTTCCAAAATAACTTGGAGAAGGTCAATGTGGCATTGTATGAAAATATTCACCTACAAATTGGGTTGGGAGACGCTCACACACATCTAGTTAAAAAGGAGAGAGAGAGACAGACAGATGAGGCATAAGATGTAAGGCAGGGATTCTCAACCTGCGACCCGTGGGCCGGAGGCAGCCCACAACACCATTTCATGTGCCTCTACCACACCAGGAAGTGCCATGTAGTGGAGGAAGGGCACAATGGCCATCCAGCCCGCAAAGCTGTCTGAGAGAGCGTGACCGGGCCCCCATCTTCAAAAGGTTGAGAACTCCTGTTGTAAGGGAAGGTGCACTGAAAAACAGAACTTGGAGGCGACAAGTTACAAATAACTAACTACTTTTATATTTGCCATTTCCCAATATCAAGGTTATAACATAAATTGCATTACAGCCAGTACACAGGTGGTAATGTGAGCTTGCAGATTCAGTCAGGAGCAGGCAGCAAGTTGTATTTAAGAGACAGGACTCTAATGGTATGCAACATAGAGAAATTACAGAAGAGACAGAGAGGACGCGAAACACAAGAGTGGTAAGTTTGGGTAAGCTTGGACTGGATAATGAGCATGGGGGCTTGCAGCTGGTTTGAACATATAATATTGTAACAGACATGTGTTTTGTAACCTTTCAGATATTGCAAAAACTCCCCTGATGAAATTTATTGAATGAAATGTCTAATTAACCGGATAGACGTCGGGAGTTTGGGGCCAATATATATGGGAGTTTGACTTCCCAACTGAATACGAGTTTATGAGCTGTTTTGGATGAGAGATAGAAAGTGCAATAGAGGAATGAATCATTGTTTCACATTGTTATAAAGGACATAGTGAAGAAGTTGAAGAGAACATATCTGAATTTGGTTACTATTGTCAAGATTACAAAAGGAACTTGAAGACTTTTTGTGCAGAGAAGTATCTGAGTTTGGTTTCTGTTTGATGACATTACAAGTTAATATACAAGAGTTTGCAAAATAAAAATAACATTAAGAATACAAAGACCTTATAAGAAGATTCGTTTATTATTATTTTCATCATTTTTGGGCACACACAAACGGTACATTGTGTTTGTATCCTTTTCTCCGTTTGGCCATTTTTTGCTGTGTTTGGAATTTGATATGGCTACTGCCAATAGAGGTTTTTCATATACAAATGAAGATGTGGAAAAAGTGCTAAGCAACATAGCTTCGGTTAGAACCACTCAGAACAAACATACAGGAGACTTTTTGAAATTAGAAACCTTATACAAGAGAAGTGTCAGGTACAAACTACATGCGGCTTTCATTGCTGATTACCACAGAGACTGTTGCATACCCAGAGGATTAAGGATCCAAAAAGGACCCACATTATTTTCACAAGACAAGGAGTTTACCAACAAATGGGCGGCCATTTTGGACAAATGCGCATTTGACTTAATGATATTGATTATAGAAAGGAGCAATCAGGAGGTTTTAGAAGTGGACAAACAAATAGAGGAACTTAAAACAACGTTACAAGGGGCGCATAGTCGAGCCAGTTTTGAAGAATCGATGAACAACTTAGATCACAAGATCAAGGACTTTCATGAATCCATAGTAGCTTTTAAAATGAAAAAATTTGATAGAGACCAGAACGATTATTCCAATGACAAAATATACAAATGGAGAATGGAACCCAATCCAAGACCCATGAAGCGGGTGTCATGGAACGACAAGGTTACTTATTCGGACACTACAAACAGCGACATCAGCTCATCAGGTGATGAGGGATCAACCAGAAGTTACAATTTCAGGAATACAGAATTCCGACAACGACCACAATATACCCAATCTTTTTTAGGAAGAAGAAGACAACAGAGGAAAGCAAAGCCCTAGTATTCAACTTATCCTCCAGGCACTTGACTGAACATGAACTGGCATTACTGGGACTTGGTTTCAATTTCGTTCCAACCCCCTATTATCAATCTTTTAGTACACGGGTGGATGTATTTCGGTTGATCAGGTTATTAAAATTAAGACTTTATTTTGGGGATTTTGAGAATAATTTTAGGAACCAATTTGCTCCCAAGTCAAAATTCTATCCCAACATCAATCACCCGTCTATAGAGGTGTTTAAAAGGATTGTTTTAAATGATATTGAAAAACTAGAACAAAGTAAACTTAAGGTAAGACGGAATTTAACAACGCAGGAGGTTAACACCTTGCAGGATTTGGGACGGGATGAATCCATAGTGATTAAACCGGCAGACAAAGGGGGTGGAGTCGTGGTTTTGGACAAGACGGACTATTTAAAAGAAGTCTATAAACAATTAGCTGACCCAACCTTTTATAAAAAATTAATCAAGGATCCAACCAAGGAAATTGAAAACATTATTAAGGTGGTGGTCACGGAGGGTCTTTCCCTTAATTATATTACTGAAAGAACATACAAATTTTTGTTGAAAGAACACCCACGGGTTCCAATTTTTTATATCTTGCCAAAAGTACATAAAATCATTGATGCCCAGATTAGGATACCTGGACGCCCCATTATCTCCGGGGTGGGGTCCATTTTGGAGCCTTTAAGCCAATTTATAGATCATCACATTCGGCATTACACCTGTGACACTACTTCCTTTATCAGGGATTCTACCGATTTTATAAATAAGATCGAGGGCTTCCAGCTTCCAGCAACGGGTGGTTTGGTAACCATGGATGTTGCAGCTTTGTACACAAATGTCCCATTTGAAGATGCGAGATTAGTGGTCCAGGATGTATTAAATACCAGAGTAGTTCAACAACCGCCCACTCATTTTCTAATCGATCTCTTAGAAATCTGCTTGGAAAAGAACTATTTCAGGTTCAACCAAGACATCTTTTTGCAAGTAAAAGGAGTGGCAATGGGGTCCCCAATGGCACCAAGTTTGGCCAATCTCTATATGATTTCCTTTGAGAGAAATATTGTTTTAAATGCACAAATTAATCCATTTTTTCACCACATTTTATTATTTAAAAGATTTATAGATGATCTGTTTTTTGTGTTAGATGACTTTAATCTAATTCCAGACTTTGTTTCCTGGTTGAATATACAGAATGTGAACCTAAAATTTACCCATTGCATGAACAGGACTGAAATATCATTTCTGGACCTCTTGGTTTTCGTAGGAAGGGACAATAAACTGCAGGTCAGGCTATTTAAGAAGAGCACAGATAGGAATGCTTATCTTCCATATGAGTCATACCATCCACCCCATTTACGCAATAGCATTCCATACGGAATATTTGCTAGAGCTAAACGTAATTCTTCACATCAAGAAGATTTTGAAACAGCAGCCAGGGGGATTAAGGAGAATCTTCTGGACAGAGGGTATCCTGAGCAGGTATTGGAAAAATCATTAAATAAGGTTAGAAGTGTGGCAAGGAGCACACTATTGAAAAGACAGGAGAGACAACCCAAACAGGGGATTTTTTGGTCCATAGACTATTCTCCCAGAGCCAGAGACATACAAAACATTGTACGCAAACATTGGCATATATTATCTGACATTCCGGGGTGTCTAGAAAAACCCATGATAGGTTTAAGGAGGACTAGAACAGTTGGCAACTTGATTACTAGAGCTGATGCTGCACCGCGACAAGAATCACGGAGCAGTCTGGTCAAGGGCCATCACAGGTGCGGCCAATGCGTTGTTTGCAGGTTCGCTTGGGAGACTCAGCACATCAATTTTCCAGAATTGAACTTTAAAAAAACACTCAATTTTTTTAGTAATTGTAATAGCCAATTTTGTGTATATCTATGGATTTGCCCTTGTGGTCTCAAGTATGTGGGGAAATGCTCACGCAAATTAAAAGTCAGGCTAGCAGAACATCGATCCAGGATAAGGGGACAGGTGGAAAATGCACCACTGGTAAATCATTACATGGAAAAAAACCATCTTGACACAGATTTCAAATTTGTAGTGTTAGAAAAACTCACGGTTACAACAGGTAGAGGTATCAACATTGAACAATTGCTATTACAAAAGGAGGCATATTATATTCATAGACTAGGGACCATGCATCCTAAGGGTTTAAACTATGAAACTGATTTAACCTGCTTTTTGTAAGTACACAGGAATCAGAACCATGGTGCTCCTTGTAAGTAAAACAATCAGTACACAGGTGGCAATGTGAGCTTGCAGATTCAGTCGGGAGCAGGCAGCAAGTTGTATCTAAGAGATAGGAAAGTAGTCAAACTATATTCATATTCATAGACTAGGAACCATGCATCCTAAGGGTTTAAACTATGAAACTAGGAATCAGAACCATGGTGCTCCTTGTAAGTAAAACAGCCAGTATACAGGTGGCAATGTGAGCTTGCAGATTCAGTCAGGAGCAGGCAGCAAGTTGTATCTAAGAGATAGGAAAGTAGTCAAACTATATTCATATTCATAGACTAGGAACCATGCATCCTAAGGGTTTAAACTATGAAACTAGGAATCAGAACCATGGTGCTCCTTGTAAGTGAAACAGTAGTACACAGGTGGCAATGTGAGCTTGCAGATTCAGTCAGGAGCAGGCAGCAAGTTGTATTTAAGAGATAGGAAAGGAGGCATACTATATTCATATTCATAGACTAGGAACCATGCATCCTAAGGGTTTAAACTATGAAACTGATTTAACCTGCTTTTTGTAAGTACACAGGAATTAGAACCATGGTGCTCCTTGTAAGTAAAATAGCCAGTACACAGGTGGTAATGTGAGCTTGCAGATTCAGTCAGGAGCAGGCAGCAAGTTGTATTTAAGAGACAGGACTCTAATGGTATGCAACGTCCTTAGCAACCATAGAGAAATTACAGAAGAGACAGAGAGGACGCGAAACACAAGAGTGGTAAGTTTGGGTAAGCTTGGACTGGATAATGAGCATGGGGGCTTGCAGCTGGTTTGAACATATAATATTGTAACAGACATGTGTTTTGTAACCTTTCAGATATTGCAAAAACTCCCCTGATGAAATTTATTGAATGAAATGTCTAATTAACCGGATAGACGTCGGGAGTTTGGGGCCAATATATATGGGAGTTTGACTTCCCAACTGAATACGAGTTTATGAGCTGTTTTGGATGAGAGATAGAAAGTGCAATAGAGGAATGAATCATTGTTTCACATTGTTATAAAGGACATAGTGAAGAAGTTGAAGAGAACATATCTGAATTTGGTTACTATTGTCAAGATTACAAAAGGAACTTGAAGACTTTTTGTGCAGAGAAGTATCTGAGTTTGGTTTCTGTTTGATGACATTACAAGTTAATATACAAGAGTTTGCAAAATAAAAATAACATTAAGAATACAAAGACCTTATAAGAAGATTCGTTTATTATTATTTTCATCATTTTTGGGCACACACAAACGGTACATTGTGTTTGTATCCTTTTCTCCGTTTGGCCATTTTTTGCTGTGTTTGGAATTTGATATGGCTACTGCCAATAGAGGTTTTTCATATACAAATGAAGATGTGGAAAAAGTGCTAAGCAACATAGCTTCGGTTAGAACCACTCAGAACAAACATACAGGAGACTTTTTGAAATTAGAAACCTTATACAAGAGAAGTGTCAGGTACAAACTACATGCGGCTTTCATTGCTGATTACCACAGAGACTGTTGCATACCCAGAGGATTAAGGATCCAAAAAGGACCCACATTATTTTCACAAGACAAGGAGTTTACCAACAAATGGGCGGCCATTTTGGACAAATGCGCATTTGACTTAATGATATTGATTATAGAAAGGAGCAATCAGGAGGTTTTAGAAGTGGACAAACAAATAGAGGAACTTAAAACAACGTTACAAGGGGCGCATAGTCGAGCCAGTTTTGAAGAATCGATGAACAACTTAGATCACAAGATCAAGGACTTTCATGAATCCATAGTAGCTTTTAAAATGAAAAAATTTGATAGAGACCAGAACGATTATTCCAATGACAAAATATACAAATGGAGAATGGAACCCAATCCAAGACCCATGAAGCGGGTGTCATGGAACGACAAGGTTACTTATTCGGACACTACAAACAGCGACATCAGCTCATCAGGTGATGAGGGATCAACCAGAAGTTACAATTTCAGGAATACAGAATTCCGACAACGACCACAATATACCCAATCTTTTTTAGGAAGAAGAAGACAACAGAGGAAAGCAAAGCCCTAGTATTCAACTTATCCTCCAGGCACTTGACTGAACATGAACTGGCATTACTGGGACTTGGTTTCAATTTCGTTCCAACCCCCTATTATCAATCTTTTAGTACACGGGTGGATGTATTTCGGTTGATCAGGTTATTAAAATTAAGACTTTATTTTGGGGATTTTGAGAATAATTTTAGGAACCAATTTGCTCCCAAGTCAAAATTCTATCCCAACATCAATCACCCGTCTATAGAGGTGTTTAAAAGGATTGTTTTAAATGATATTGAAAAACTAGAACAAAGTAAACTTAAGGTAAGACGGAATTTAACAACGCAGGAGGTTAACACCTTGCAGGATTTGGGACGGGATGAATCCATAGTGATTAAACCGGCAGACAAAGGGGGTGGAGTCGTGGTTTTGGACAAGACGGACTATTTAAAAGAAGTCTATAAACAATTAGCTGACCCAACCTTTTATAAAAAATTAATCAAGGATCCAACCAAGGAAATTGAAAACATTATTAAGGTGGTGGTCACGGAGGGTCTTTCCCTTAATTATATTACTGAAAGAACATACAAATTTTTGTTGAAAGAACACCCACGGGTTCCAATTTTTTATATCTTGCCAAAAGTACATAAAATCATTGATGCCCAGATTAGGATACCTGGACGCCCCATTATCTCCGGGGTGGGGTCCATTTTGGAGCCTTTAAGCCAATTTATAGATCATCACATTCGGCATTACACCTGTGACACTACTTCCTTTATCAGGGATTCTACCGATTTTATAAATAAGATCGAGGGCTTCCAGCTTCCAGCAACGGGTGGTTTGGTAACCATGGATGTTGCAGCTTTGTACACAAATGTCCCATTTGAAGATGCGAGATTAGTGGTCCAGGATGTATTAAATACCAGAGTAGTTCAACAACCGCCCACTCATTTTCTAATCGATCTCTTAGAAATCTGCTTGGAAAAGAACTATTTCAGGTTCAACCAAGACATCTTTTTGCAAGTAAAAGGAGTGGCAATGGGGTCCCCAATGGCACCAAGTTTGGCCAATCTCTATATGATTTCCTTTGAGAGAAATATTGTTTTAAATGCACAAATTAATCCATTTTTTCACCACATTTTATTATTTAAAAGATTTATAGATGATCTGTTTTTTGTGTTAGATGACTTTAATCTAATTCCAGACTTTGTTTCCTGGTTGAATATACAGAATGTGAACCTAAAATTTACCCATTGCATGAACAGGACTGAAATATCATTTCTGGACCTCTTGGTTTTCGTAGGAAGGGACAATAAACTGCAGGTCAGGCTATTTAAGAAGAGCACAGATAGGAATGCTTATCTTCCATATGAGTCATACCATCCACCCCATTTACGCAATAGCATTCCATACGGAATATTTGCTAGAGCTAAACGTAATTCTTCACATCAAGAAGATTTTGAAACAGCAGCCAGGGGGATTAAGGAGAATCTTCTGGACAGAGGGTATCCTGAGCAGGTATTGGAAAAATCATTAAATAAGGTTAGAAGTGTGGCAAGGAGCACACTATTGAAAAGACAGGAGAGACAACCCAAACAGGGGATTTTTTGGTCCATAGACTATTCTCCCAGAGCCAGAGACATACAAAACATTGTACACAAACATTGGCATATATTATCTGACATTCCGGGGTGTCTAGAAAAACCCATGATAGGTTTAAGGAGGACTAGAACAGTTGGCAACTTGATTACTAGAGCTGATGCTGCACCGCGACAAGAATCACGGAGCAGTCTGGTCAAGGGCCATCACAGGTGCGGCCAATGCGTTGTTTGCAGGTTCGCTTGGGAGACTCAGCACATCAATTTTCCAGAATTGAACTTTAAAAAAACACTCAATTTTTTTAGTAATTGTAATAGCCAATTTTGTGTATATCTATGGATTTGCCCTTGTGGTCTCAAGTATGTGGGGAAATGCTCACGCAAATTAAAAGTCAGGCTAGCAGAACATCGATCCAGGATAAGGGGACAGGTGGAAAATGCACCACTGGTAAATCATTACATGGAAAAAAACCATCTTGACACAGATTTCAAATTTGTAGTGTTAGAAAAACTCACGGTTACAACAGGTAGAGGTATCAACATTGAACAATTGCTATTACAAAAGGAGGCATATTATATTCATAGACTAGGGACCATGCATCCTAAGGGTTTAAACTATGAAACTGATTTAACCTGCTTTTTGTAAGTACACAGGAATCAGAACCATGGTGCTCCTTGTAAGTAAAACAATCAGTACACAGGTGGCAATGTGAGCTTGCAGATTCAGTCGGGAGCAGGCAGCAAGTTGTATCTAAGAGATAGGAAAGTAGTCAAACTATATTCATATTCATAGACTAGGAACCATGCATCCTAAGGGTTTAAACTATGAAACTAGGAATCAGAACCATGGTGCTCCTTGTAAGTAAAACAGCCAGTATACAGGTGGCAATGTGAGCTTGCAGATTCAGTCAGGAGCAGGCAGCAAGTTGTATCTAAGAGATAGGAAAGTAGTCAAACTATATTCATATTCATAGACTAGGAACCATGCATCCTAAGGGTTTAAACTATGAAACTAGGAATCAGAACCATGGTGCTCCTTGTAAGTGAAACAGTAGTACACAGGTGGCAATGTGAGCTTGCAGATTCAGTCAGGAGCAGGCAGCAAGTTGTATTTAAGAGATAGGAAAGGAGGCATACTATATTCATATTCATAGACTAGGAACCATGCATCCTAAGGGTTTAAACTATGAAACTGATTTAACCTGCTTTTTGTAAGTACACAGGAATTAGAACCATGGTGCTCCTTGTAAGTAAAATAGCCAGTACACAGGTGGTAATGTGAGCTTGCAGATTCAGTCAGGAGCAGGCAGCAAGTTGTATTTAAGAGACAGGACTCTAATGGTATGCAACGTCCTTAGCAACCATAGAGAAATTACAGAAGAGACAGAGAGGACGCGAAACACAAGAGTGGTAAGTTTGGGTAAGCTTGGACTGGATAATGAGCATGGGGGCTTGCAGCTGGTTTGAACATATAATATTGTAACAGACATGTGTTTTGTAACCTTTCAGATATTGCAAAAACTCCCCTGATGAAATTTATTGAATGAAATGTCTAATTAACCGGATAGACGTCGGGAGTTTGGGGCCAATATATATGGGAGTTTGACTTCCCAACTGAATACGAGTTTATGAGCTGTTTTGGATGAGAGATAGAAAGTGCAATAGAGGAATGAATCATTGTTTCACATTGTTATAAAGGACATAGTGAAGAAGTTGAAGAGAACATATCTGAATTTGGTTACTATTGTCAAGATTACAAAAGGAACTTGAAGACTTTTTGTGCAGAGAAGTATCTGAGTTTGGTTTCTGTTTGATGACATTACAAGTTAATATACAAGAGTTTGCAAAATAAAAATAACATTAAGAATACAAAGACCTTATAAGAAGATTCGTTTATTATTATTTTCATCATTTTTGGGCACACACAAACGGTACATTGTGTTTGTATCCTTTTCTCCGTTTGGCCATTTTTTGCTATGTAGTGGAGGAAGGGCACAATGGCCATCCAGCCCGCAAAGCTGTCTGAGAGAGCGTGACCGGGCCCCCATCTTCAAAAGGTTGAGAACTCCTGTTGTAAGGGAAGGTGCACTGAAAAACAGAACTTGGAGGCGACAAGTTACAAATAACTAACTACTTTTATATTTGCCATTTCCCAATATCAAGGTTATAACATAAATTGCATTACAACTGTAAGAATAGATACACCGCTTTTGAAATATAACCTACATGTGTAATAAATGGGGTTACAACCTTAACCAAATTATGGAATAGAAATACAGTAAACACATTATGCAAGGACAGGTTTTTGCTGTATGCAGGGGTGCTTTAATTGTATGCTAAGGTGGGAACAAAGTGGACAGGTTGTAATGACAACCAGAGATAGGTTTTTCAGGTCTTAAAAGTGACTGATGACTTTTAATAAGTAATTTGCCAAACTCTAGTACTGCAGGACGGAATGAGCTCCCATCTTTGTCCCAGCTCCTGCCAATCTAGCAGTTTGAAAGCAAGAAATTGCAAGTAGATAAATAGGGACCACTTTAGTGGTAAGGTAAACAGTGTTCTGTGACCACAGAAACGTCTGCGGAAGCAGACAGCGCTGGCTCTTTGGCTTTAAAACAGAGATGAGCACTGAACCCTAGAGTTGGATATGACTGGCTTTCGAGTAAGGGAAACCTTTACCTTTACTAGTTGTAAATATCCTGAAAGCTTTCATGCTTAGAATGAATGGAACTCCTCCTTCTTTTGGTGTTTCTGCTGTTTGTGGTGCTTGCTTGCAAGAAACCATCATGTAAAAGCATTGTTGCTACTCAGCCTAAATGCAGAGAATATACAGCTGAGCTCGAAAACTGCAATCCCATATATACTAATA
Source organism: Bradypodion pumilum (assembly GCA_035047305.1). NCBI lineage: Eukaryota > Metazoa > Chordata > Lepidosauria > Squamata > Chamaeleonidae > Bradypodion > Bradypodion pumilum. Next base: position 225,595,519 of record JAWDJD010000003.1, on the reverse strand, counting down.
TGGGAGTCTCACTTATGTAAATGAGATATTCGAGCAATGATTTTACCAATTCCACACTCCCAATGAATTTCCATGGCTGTGCAAAGATTCAAACCTAGGCCTCCTGAGTTCATTATCCACTATACCATATCTGGTGTCTTTTGTTCTGCAAACTACTATATCAGGATCCCACTTTTAGACAAACAAAGGGCTTACTTTGTCCCCTGAGAAGCACATGTTTGAGGACATTCTTTCTTATATTCAGTGAATCTGGAGGAAATAAAAAAATTGTGGTAGTACTGTGGGAGTAAATACAAACAGAATAATTTCATCAATTGCTGAAATGTGCAATAATCCACTTCACTGTATTTCTTCCTGCTATAGCACCTGTAGAACACAAAGTAATAAATAAGGCACTGTAGCAGTATATTGGAAACACATTATATTACTGTGGCTAAAATCCAATAAAAATAATTCATGTAGTTTGATATTTTTGCCCTTTAGCGCTCCCATCAACCTCATGTATGGGTTGTCACTGTCTGGGGCATGGCCCCACTTTCTTCTTGAAGCAATTATAATAATGTATAGTTTGATAAAGTTATTTTGGGAAGCAACAACTCCTAGGCTGAAATCCTGTTGCCATATGTTATGTCCTATATAAGGATGACATCATCAGCCATAGGAATTTTATGGAAATAAAACATTTCCAATTTCTCTCCCAAATGTTCCATGGCTCCAGTTGAATCACTTTCATCATTAGGAAGCCATTGGGAGCCATGAGATGGGGGAGAGAAGTCTTTAATTACTGAAAATCACAACCTCTCAGATGACTTTTACCCCGTGATGCACTCCAATTTTTTTTACTAACGCCTCTGTGGGCAGGACCAAATCTGTGGGCATGGCCAACACAATGGGGTAGGGAGGTTGATGTGGCCAGCCAGGTGGGCATGGTCTGGGGAAATTTCCACTACCGGTTCTCCCGAACACGACAGGACCTGCTTCAGTGCATCACTGCTTTTACCAGTAGTAATGATTTCATTAATTTAAGACTTCTCTCATTCTGCAGTCCCTAACAATTTCTCAAAAATTAAAGTGCCTCCCGGTTAATCTCTCTCTTTTTTTTGGGGGGGGGGGGGATCAGAAATGTTTTATTTATAAAGAATCAGTGTGGCTGATGATATCATCAGCTTTATGCAGCGTAAATTACAAACATAATTTTGGCTGTAGATTCCCCACCCCCACCCCCATCTCTCTATCCTGCATAATCACTGCAATTTCCTCCAAGTGGGGAAAAACAGCAAACAGGGCTATAGACCTTGTCTCATGATTGCATATACAATAGTATGCTACTACTTAAGATTAGCGCTATTAATGTATACTGTATGTACAGCCACTCATGTGTTTGATACAATTTATGATCCTTATTTTTTAAATTTTTATTGAATTTTATTAACAACACAAAAACAAATAAACATATAAACATATATTACAATACCATACAATGTAAATAAAATGTAAACAAAAACAAAAACACATTAAAAAGAAAAATGAATACTGTATAACATTATCACATTATTATATTTCTCTCATTCTAACACATATTTAAATTTGATTAACTTATTACTTCTTTATCTACATCAACTCTTTCATTACCCATATATCTTTTAAAAACATTTAAAAAACAGAATTGAATTATTATCACACCATGATATATACAAAACCCCGGAGACAGCAATTCATCACAATGCTATATTACCATTTCCAAAAACTCATATGACCTGTGTTTACCACCTCGAAATCTTACCAAGGTATGTTCCACAAACCATTTCCATATTTCCCAAAACCCTTTTCCTTAATTATACCTTTCTTTTTATTCAATTCCCAGGTTAATTTATCATTCAATGCAAACCTTAAGTCAGTGCCTAAAACAGGGTTGAGGACAGGACACTTTGAGTTGTCATAAGTCAGAGGTGACTTGACAGCATGTAGCAGCAGCAACAACAAATCATTGTCTAATTACTGCTCATGATTAATGAAGCATCCAGTAACAAAATCAAATCTTGCAGAAAGATGTTAATGACATATTCATTCAATGCCTTTCAATTGATTAAAAATATGCTGGATATATTTTGGTGCACATCTTCAGAAGCATTTTTAGAAACATTTCAAGCATCTACAGTATGATGTTTACTGTGGGGTAAGTGTTTTATTATCTATCATTAGATATAACGAAACATAAAGCATAGAATCACCAAATCCAGTTTTAATAATAACTGTAATATGTTCCAGAAAAAGGGTTCTCAGAAAAGATTGCTTCTGTGTGAAAGGACAATAATTGTTTAAACATTCACATTTCATTCTCAAAGACTGGATGTTATGATTGCAGTACAAAAGTAAGAGAAGAAAAAAAAGAGTTTTAAAGATTGGTTTTAAAATGTCAGGCACTACTTCATTTAAAATATCTTTCCATCTTACCTCCTCCAAGAAGTGTGAAAATATAGCACTGTATAAAACATCATACTTGCATAAAATTGGAAAGTAGATCCCAACTCCATTATTCACACATATAAATCAACTTTGATTCTAGTTAGACTCTGTAAATCTGCTGTGGGACTTCTGCATTCTGCCAAACCAGCTCCTTATACATACATAAAAAGGGGGGGGGGGATATGCCAGATGGAAGGTTTCAGCTTCTGTAATGAACGTGCAATGATAACTGTGGGCTGGAAAGGCACAGAGATTTAAAATGCACACACCATTTGGAAAAATGTAGCCACTTAAGGGGAACTATAAACAGTGCATTAAACAATCTGAAACTTGTCCTTTTCTACATTTTAAAATAGCAAGTGAGCTTTTTGAAATTTTGTACAAAAATACTGGTCTGCCATTCTTTTATGTCAAGAAACATTCGTTTGAAGACAACAACAACAAAAATTGTGTGTAATCAAGTCTAACTTACAAAGACCCTTTTCAGTGGCTTACTATTCCTTTCTTTTTGGGAGCATCATGGGATTGTGCAGCTTGCCCAAAGCTACACAGGTTGGTTCTACTCTGGAGATGCACAGTGGAGAATCTAACTCCCAATCTCTAATTCCTCATCCAAATGCCAGATTCACTGATCTATAAAACCAGCTGGAAGACAATAATAATCAAGACTGATTTCCAGATCACTCTATGACTTTCTTAGGATCAAAGATCACTGCAGATGGTGATTGCAGCCATGAAATAAAAAGGTGACTGATGGTTGGGAGACAAGCTATGAGAAATCTGGGGAACATAGTGAAAAGTAGAGACACCACCTTGCAAACAAAAATTTGCATAGTCAAAGCAATGGTATTCCCGGTGGTAATGTGGTTGTGAGAGCTGGCCATTAGGAAAGGTGAGCGCAGAAGAATAGATGCCTTTGAAATGTGGAGAGTTTTGAGAGTACCCTGGACAGCGAAGAGAACAAATAGGTCCATCCTAGAAGAAATCAACCCTGACTGCTCAATAGTAAAGATGAAGCTAAATTAATTTGGACATCAAATGAGGATTCACTTGAGAAAGCCTTGATGCTGGGAAAGGTAGAGGGCAAAAGAAAAAGGGGGCAGCCAAAAATGAGATGGCTAGATGGTATTGTAGATGCAATGGGCTTGGGCACAAAGCTGGGTGGGATGAGGAGGATGGTGGAAGACAGAGGTGCCTGGCGGGCAATGGTCCATAGGGTCGCAAAGGGTCGGAATCGACTGTGCGACTGAAAAATAAGTATGAGTATAGATAACTCATTACAGAAGAGTGTTCAGATTTTGAGATAAGGTACCCTTACTTGCCTTGATCCATGAGCCACCCCAGTGTTACTTCTAACAGGTTAAAGGCAAAAAGCTCATGGTTAGAAAAGAGTGCGATCGCTGCTGTGTGTAACAATTTCACATTTTCCTCATCCTGAGTAGTTAGAAAATAACATCTCTTGCAATACCAGATGCTCATCTCAATTTAGATTGTAGAAAAGTTTGGAAAAATTACTTTTTGGACTGCATTTCAATGGCTACTGGCTATGCTGGATGGGCAGGTTTTTTAATAGTTACAGTGCAAAGTAAGTAAGTAAGTAAGTAAGTAAGTAAGTAAGTAAGTAAGTAAGTAAGTAAGTAAGTAAGTAAGTAAGTAAGTAAGTAAGTAAGTAAGTAAGTAAGTAAGTAAGTAAGTAAGTAAGTAAGTAAGTAAGTAGGGGCTGTGGTGGCTCAGTGGTTAAGAAGCTTGCCTTAATAGCTGGAAGGCTGGCAAGTCAGCAGATCGAGACCCGAGTACTGCATGACAGGTTGAGTGCCTGTCTCTGTCCCAGCTCTTGGGGACATGAAAAGAGCCTAATTTGGGTGTTCCCTGAGTGGAGTTTCTTCCACACAGATCCTTTCAACCCAGAAAAATTTCTGACATGAAATTATATTATAAGTAAGTAAGTAAGTAAGTGCGCACACAAGCTTTGGACCAGACTAGCCTTGTACTTTTTAGAATTTTTACATGTTTTCAGGCTATAATAACTCTAATTCTGATTTGGAGTAGAATTTAATTAAGCCTGGGATAAGTAGGCTGTTGGATGAAGAACAGAGTGGCAAGCTGTCCCTAGACCAGCTGTCAGGTTAATTGTGGCCCAAAATTGGGCTTCTTTCATACAACTGGAGGCTGGTCTGCCACTGTTGTTAAAGTAGTTTACCATTTGTATTTCCCCCCCCCCCCCTCTCTCTTTTCTGAATCAGAAGTGTGATGCCAGTAAAGACGTGATAAGTCTTTCCCTGCCAGAAATATATGGTGGTAGAGATCAAAGAATTGGCTATTGCTGCAATGGCTTTTATGCTCAACCTTCTGTGACAACATTTTGTATTAAAGTAATGTGCTCTACATGAGGCGGCGACTCAAAAATATTTGGAGACTTCAGCAGGTCCAAAACGCTCAGCCAAATTGTTAACTGGCGCTGGCTACAGGGGATCATTGTAACTCCCCTGTTGTGACAGTTCGGCTGGCTGCCAGTTCGATTCTGGGCACAGCTCATAGTGCTAGTTTTGACTTACAAAGCTCTAAATGACTTGAATCCAAGCTATCTAAAAGACTATATCTCTCTATATGAGCTTGACCTATATAACCGGGGGGGGGGGGGCTTTCTCTTGGTCTCACCACCTTCACAGATGCATTTGGTGAAAACACAAGAAAGCATACCTGTCATGCGATGAAAATAAGGGAAGGTTTCCGGGTGCTGGTACATGCATGCACAGTAACCTGTTCATGCATCTGGCCTACGGGCCACAGGTCGAGAATCCCTGCTATATACACACTCATCTGAAAGTTCAGACCCACTGAATTTGCTTTTAAATAGTCACTGCACACTGCGGTTTTGTGCATACCTGTCAAGTTTTGGATTTGGAAATAAGGGAAATTTCCCAGCAAATAAGGGATACTTGACAGCTATGCTTATCATGTGCTGCCCTCCAATGGTGCCAATAGGGCTTTGCAGTCTAATTAATAAGGGATGATGGCGGGAAAGAGGGTAAAACAAGGGGTTTTCCCGGCCAATAAGGGATACTTGACAGCTATGGCTTTGTGTCCAAATTGAGATTCAGCTCTTGGGTACCCACAAGTCCAAATCCAGCAGTCATTGAACTGTAAGTGTACTGCCTTATTATTGAAGGAGTGCTAACTTCTCACATGGCTTAAAATTTACTCTGGAAATGAATATTTTTGGTTCTAAATCTTTTCCCACCCCACCCGTAAAACCCGCCACATGTTTATCAGAATAATGATGTACTTGGCAGGCAGCATGCAGTCCACTAGAGAAGTAGCGGGATATGCAGCTCACATGGAGTGGAGGTGAATCTCTCCTGCCTTGGGTGTACAAGGATGTGTATCCCAGCACAACCTGATGTTATGCATCCTAATCGTTAGCCCAGTCACCAGCTCCTTAAATAACTGGTGGGATAGTAAATAGTAAAAATGAAGCTAAAGTACTTTGGACATCAAATGAGAAGAGAGGATTCACTTGAGAAAGCCTTGATGCTGGGAAAGGTGGAGGGCAAAAAGAAGAAGGGGACGGCCAAAAATGAGATGGCTAGATGGTATTGTAGACGCAATGGGCACAGAGCTGGGCTGGTTGAGGAAGATGGTGGAGGACAGAGGTGCCTGATAGGTGATGGACCGTGGGGTCGCAGAGGGTCGGAATCGACTGTGCCACTGAACAACAACAACAAAATTGATACTAAGCAGAAGCTGACGTATTATTTTCTACAGATGACTTTCTAGAAGATGAAAAAACAATTGTTCCTCCACCCCACAAATGCCCACGATTAGGAGAGAAGCAAATTCACTGTCCTTTTTTTGTCTGATGAAAGCATTTTTCTCTGGCACGTGTTTTAGAGCAGCCAAGGCATAGAAAAAGGCTATTAATGCTTTCATTTCCCAGTGGTATCTGTTAGCAGTTGGTCATTGATCTACCTCTAAGACTAGAACTTGACTGTGTCATGGATGGAACGGCATTATGAGCTTCACTGATGTGCTGTGGTAAAAGTATCATTTAGGATGATTCATGCCTTGAGCTGGGAATAGGCCTTTTTATGACAGTGTACTGCAATGGGCTTTCAGGCACCTGTGGGGGAATTGACATTGATGAGAAAGAGAAATAGGGATCCGATTGGTGCAGAAATTAAATTCTAAATATAGACTGAGACACCACTAGGTTTGCAACGTTTGGTAAATACTGTTCACAGTACATGCTTTAATTTGCTTCCAGGGGTGGGGGGTGGGAATCAAGCTAGGCATCGAAGAAGCTAGCAGAAGGATTTCATTTTTACCTCATTTCCCACACAAATAGTACTGTATTTTCTGGCGTATAAGACTACTTTTTAACCCCGAAAAATCTGTGCCAAAGTCGGGGTCGTCTTATAGGACAGGTACTTAACTGCAGCTTGTTTCCCCTTGCTTCATATGTCCGGCGCATATGGTGGGGGGTGCTGCGGCCAAGTCCCTGCTCTGTGCGGGGAGTATGAAGCAAGGGGAAGCAAGCTGCACACATCTTCCTGTACCTCGAGGAGGAGAACGTGAGTGTGGATTGGTTCTCCACCAGAACCTGCCCATTCGACTCAGAAGGCTGCGCGTCTTCGGGTTGAGTGTGGGTTAATTTTTATTTGGTGTGCATTGGAAGAGAGGTAGTCTTATATGGCAAGTATATTCCAAACTCTATATTTTAACTGGAAAAGTTGGGGGTCGTCTTATACGCCCAGTTGTCTTATACGCCGGAAAATACGGTAATTCCTATGAAATGTTTTTCTGGAGTTACTATAGCTTTGAGATGTAGTAAACACTTTTGCAACAATATCAAGTTAACAGCATTCATTTCCATGCATGCTTTGAAAAAAGGGTGTTGGGAGCAGGATTCTGTCTCTACTGGGAAATCGGAGGAATAAAGTGATAACCTGACAGAAAACTACACTAGGAATACTCTGTAAAGTTACATTCACTGCATCTGAAAAAGGTTACTGTAAAGTCTGAGAAGCTGCAGACCACAACAACCAACTTAATCAAGAGGGTGGAGCATCTTTCACTGTGAGGGTCATTTGCATCAGCTGAAACTATTTTGTTTTTTAAAAAGACACGAAAGAGAAGACATGATAAAAGTGTCTAAAAGGAGAGATAATGTGAAGAAAGGAGAGAGCGAGCCTGAGCCTCTTGATTAGCAAAAAGTACTACATTTGTGAAGACTTTGCAGTGGCTCAAGTGGCTAAGATGCTGACTGGGAGGTGGAAGGTCAGCAGTTTGATTCCCGAGTACTGCAGGATAGAATGAGCTCCCATCTTTGTCCCAGCTCCTGCCAACCTAGCAGTTCAAAAGCAAGAAAATGCAAGTAAATAAATAGGGACCACTTTGGGGGAAAGGTAACAGCACTCTGTGCGCTCTGGTGTCTAGTCATGCCTGCCATATGACCATGGAAATGTCTGCAGAAGCAGACAGCGCTGGCTCTTAGGTTTTGAAACAGATGTGAGCACGCAACCTAGAGTCAGATACGACTGGCTTTTGAACAAGGGAAACCTTTACCACTACCTACTACATTTGTGTCAGTTTCACCAGGTTCCAAATAAATTAAAAGACTGGGGAATACACAATACATAACTGAGGCATGTATTAACCTGTGCTATTTTTAAATCACCCATCAGGTGTACCGGTCCCTGAATTGCTGTATTCTTCTGTATGCACACATCTGACAGTGTGGATTATGCCGCTTTGTTTGTCTCATAAGGTTTGCAGGATTCCTTGTGGTCCAGAAATGTTTTTCCTCAATCCTTACAGTTATTGCGGTATGACAGTTCAACAGTTCATTTGCTGTCATTCCAAAACAAAAAACTGTTGCAGCACTATGACAATTAAATATAATAAATAATAATTGGTACCAGCTGGTGGACATAGAACAGCAGCATAGTGGGTTGAACGTAAGGGTGGTGCAGCTAGAAATGGTTCTGCAGCAGAGGCAGAAGTAGAGGCGGAGACTGTGGCATTGGTGGCAGATTCCACTGCCCTGAGGACAATTGCCACAGCTGCGGGGGGGGGCTCCTCTCCCATCCCCTGCGGGGAAGGATAAAGGGCCAGGGCCAGGCTGCCGGGCCAGGCTGACGACCGTCATGGAAAAGATGATGCTGCGGCGGGCGGCTGGATTTGCCAAAGCTGATGCTGCGGCGGGCGGCTGGATTTGCCACCACCATCGCTAATGGTCTTGGCCTTGGCAGAGGCGAGGAGGCCGGCCAGCTAGGAGCACCAGGACTTGTGCACACACGCTTTTGTCCCCACCCCCACCCCCCCACGGAAGGACTTGGAAGGGACTGTGTTGGGGTTTATCTTTATATTGTTATCTTGTTATTTTGTGATGATTTGTATTTGGACATTTTGTATTTTATGTACTTTTTTTGATGCTATTAATTGATCTTTTACATATAATTTTATAATTGTAATTTTGTATATTGTTTGACTTTAGATTTTGTATGCTGCTTTTGTACTTTGGATATTGTATTTATATGCTGTAAACTGCTTTGAGTTCTCCTAGGGGAAGTAAAGTGGTATAGAAATGTAAATATAATAATAATAATTTCAGTGGGGATAATTAAAGAAAGAAAGAAAGGAAAGAAAGAAAATAAAACCTGACAAGGGACTGGAGGAGAAGCTGGAAATCAAGAGGTTGGCTGGGAGCAGCTGTAGGATTTTAAAAATGTCCTTGATTCTGTCTTCTCCCAGCAAACATAATATAGATCATTTGCTTTTCTTTTAGGATCCTTTAGAACTGGGTAATTTTACATGGGAGACGTTCCTGTTGGGATTTGTGTGCAATGTATATCTTTTAAAAACTTCCATTCCACTACTATTCAGTCAGTCTTGGCAACTTTTTTCCTACTGACTGCAGTATTGTGCCATTTTCTGGCATTTGGGATCATGGATACAGAAGAAAAATATCCTATATTCATAAACCGGAGGTTTTTTTGACGCATTGAATTGAGTAAAGATGAATTGTAATATTCCAGTTGACAGCAACAAATCTTATATTAATAGTATGCTCAGTCACCCCATGTCACAACTACAGCTGCTTAGATGTGCCATATCAGCTGTAGAAGCTGGACCACATCTTTCAGAATCCCCCAGGCAGTGTGGCCATCTACATATAGTTACTGTCATTTGTTAGATATCCATTCTTCAACTTCCAGGCTGTTCTTTAGGATTTAAAAAAGTCAAATCTCCATTCCTTAGAGTTCAATGTGTGATGGCGTTCTCATACATCTTTCTCCCAACAGCCTAAATGCCTCCTCCTCTGTCTTTTAGTCAGTGTATGGAAAACTAATATAGAGTTTAAAAAAATGGCACTCACTAGCCAAGTTTAACCCATCAGCCATGTTTTGGCAAAGCCATTTCAAATGACAGTTCCATCTCAGTGCATCAGTTACAAATTATTGTAGGGACTTCTTACAACCTTATCCTCCATTCCTCTGCTTTTTCTGTTACACCTTTCATCTTTTTTCTTACTAGGCATTAAAATGCATCTGGATGGAAGAATTGAAATAACCGCATGGCGCCTTTTAGATGGTAGCCTGCAGGGCTCTCTGTCTGGAAATGCTCTAACCAAATCTTGATCAACCTATTCTTGTTGCCTGCCAAGGAATGAAAAATGTTAAAAACATGAATGCTGTCAAGCATGTAGCAGACTAAAGCCAACTTTAATGGGCAGTGGAATTGAAAGACAGACCTGCCTGGTTCACTGGCCAAATTCTTTCCCTTAAATATTTGTTGATTCCTGTCTCCTGGTCTGTTCATTTTGTTCTCTTAATGTTTTTTTATGCCTTGTACTCAACCCTGTGGCTAGGGTGTGTGTCAGACTGTGTTAATATTTGAAGGAGCACTTCATTCTCATTTACTGATGGCACAAATTGTACTAAACATCTGATTTATAATGACAATTCTGAGTGATATATTAGTGTACTGAGGTATTTTATGAGAAATGAGTCATCTGCATACATATGAGAATGCCAGCCTAATTTAAATATTTAATGGCAATTTTATTCGGTGGCATTTTGTATTAAATATTCATACAAAGTATTAGTGTTACTAATAGATAAGCCTTTTCATGTGATACATTACCATGTTTTGAAAATGAAACGGTGGACTGCAAGCAACTCATATTAAGCCAACAAATTAGACTATTGTTAAATGTCATTTTATTAGGACGGCAAATATCAGTCCAGAATCCATACAAAAAGCACTCCCTCCTTAACAGCAGCATAGTTAATTAATACTGGTTCTTTCTTTTTTGTTTTAAAAAGAAATTTGAACCATAGGCAGGCCTTGCTGACTGCTATGTATAGAGGAGGCAAAAATAACATGTGTAATATGTTCCACGTATTCAGAAGAATGGGGTGCCATCACGCAGTGGCACCTTTTAAATTGATGGCATTCTTATAGGCCCTTGGGAATCACTTGCAGGCATCGTGATCCTTAGGGACACCAGCAATATTGGCCAACATTTACACTTGCATCTAGAATGACCTGGTGCCAAATCCAACCTGTTCAAAATAATGGGATATCCTTAGTAAAGGTAAAGGTTTCTCTTGCTCGAAAGCCAGTTGTATCTGACTCTAGGGTTCAGTGCTCATCTCTGTATCAAAGCCGAAGAGCCATCACTGTCTGCTTCTGCAGACATGTCCGTGGTCATGTGGCAGGCATGACTAGACACTAGAGTGCACGGAACGCTGTTTACCTTCCCACCGAAGTGGTCCCTATTTATCTACTTGCAATTTCTTGCTTTCAAACTGCTAGGTTGGCAGGAGCTGGGACAAAGACGGGAGCTCATTCTGCCCTGCAGTACTCGGGAATTGAACTGCTGATCTTTTGCCTTCCATTCAGTGTTGAAGCCACTTGAGCCACTGCAGATATCTTTACAGGATTCAAATTAGTGAGCTCATGCTGCAGGAGATGGAAGAAAACTGGTTTGGTTGTTTATGAAAAGGATGGATGGATGTCCAGTCCTAAAATGATTATTCAATTATGGTCAATAGACCAATAAACATTTGTTGTCATTCTTGAGTTTGTTGCTGAAAAGGAGTGAATCATCTGCGCAGAATCCAAAGGAAGGCTCCATTCCACTGAGCTACTGCCCCACAATTCCTTGATAATTATTTATTTATTGCATTTTTATATCACCCATTTGGGAAAGTTCCCACTCTGGGAATACATATAACTATCAAAATAACATAATAACATAATAAAACACACAACAAATTAAAAATAAATCAACCAAAAAATAAATCCAAAATAGAATAACTGGCATCTATGGGCACAGAGAATCCTAAAATGTTGATTGGTTATTATTATTATTTTTGCTAAGGGAATAACATTCTGAAAAGCTTCCTTGAATAGGAATGTTTTAAATTGTTTTTTCCAAAAATATCCAGGGATGAGGCATAGCGTATGTGTTCCACAGGATTGGTGCCACCATCGAGAAGGCTCTATTTCTAGTTATAGACTGTCTAGCCATCTTCAGGGTCGGCACCTGGAGCTGCGTAGACTTCATGGATTTGAAGAGAAAAACTAAAGAGGGCTACATTCCTCCTGAGTTGAATGTCGGAAAAACACTCTGGCAAAACTCTTGTGGATATGTCTTCCATGTATAAAAGAACAATCAAACAGTGGTTTCTGTCCTCTGGTAGTTTTCCCACCCCATTTTTATCTTGTGATCAGTGTGAGACTTAGCATAGAAGGGGGAAATGCCAGGAGGACACTCTGCACAGTGAGATAAAAGTGAATTGAGCTGCTGTGGAGTCACATCCAGAAAGTCAAGTTTTCTTGTGTTAACTGAAAAGAGGAGGAAATTGACAAACAGCTTTGTGCGCAGTTCTTTTTTCACACACACACACACACACACACACACACACACACACACACACACACACACACACACACACACACACACACACACACACACACACACACACACACACACACACACACACACACACACACACACACACACACACACACACACACACACAAATCCCCAAAGCTGCTGGACTGTTTTGACAACCACCCGCATCCATGTATACACTTTTCTGCATCAGTTGAAGTATTCATGCCGACTGAACCAATGCAAATAAATCCAATGTAAATGAAAGTAGAAGCCCTAGAAGAAAAAAACACTGTTTGGGAGTCAAATCTAGGCTAAATTTGCATTGGTGTTTACATCATATGGTCAATAAAGTCGGGGGGGGGGGGAGAGATGCAAACAAGACTGTCCAATTCTGACAGCATTTCCCACATTACATGTCAATGCACTCTCATCCTTAATGTGATTGAAATTATGAGGTGAGGCTTGAAATTATGAGGTGAGGCATACCCCTGCTCCAGTTCACAAGCTACTCCTATCGGGAGACGGGGGAACTCACCCAAAGCTGGATATGAATTGTACAATAAATAAACTTATTAAAGAGGTTCACAAAAGCAAAGTTTTCTCTTCCCTGTTCTATCTTATATTTTCTATCCTCTGTTCTATCTTATATTTTTCAGGCCCCTTCCCCCTCAAAATCCTCTAGACAGGATTTTGAAAGCTTGGCTGAAGTGTGGCTGAAAAGAAGAAGAAGCACAGGAAATTGATTTTCCACAAGCTTTCTTACCTTATCCATAAAGTTGAAGAGAATGTTTTGATATGAAGACTCAGTACAGAGTACAGATGTTTAAGAGGCCTTCTCTTTATCCATAGGCTAGGTGGCTAGTGACAAGGTGTGTGGGCAGCTCATTCCAACTCATGAACTATCTCTCACCCTAGACCAGTGATTCCCAACCTTTGGTTTTTGGATTTCAAGTCCCCGAAGACTAATTCAATTCCCTAAAGCACTGATCAGCCAATATACCATACCTGTCAAGTATCCCGAATTGGCCGGGATTTCCCGTATTTCTCCGCTCATTCCTCCCTTTTCCAGCCGCCGTCCTGTATTTGAACATCAGGGAAAGGGGTTACTGCGCACACGCACCCATCACAAATGGGCTCTGCATATGCGCAGAGGGGCTCTGCGCATGCGCAGATGAGTTGTTGTGGCACATGCGCACTCGGGCCAGAGCAGTTCCCATATTTCCAGGAGCCATGCTCGATGGGTATGCATATTCTGACTTAGGTTTCTGGGAATTGAAGTCACCCTGTGAGGTATTTTTTTGGACGTTTTAAAATATTGAAGAATAATTGAAGAATAATTAAGACAGTAAAGAATTTTTGTGACTCAACAATTTTGATTTGTTTTTATTGGAGTGTATAAGGATTTTCCCACCTAGTGAATGGTGTTATTGTGCAATTGATTTATACTGTTCTACCCTTATTGAACAAGAGACCCTTTAAGGGATGGGCACCATGTTGGGAGCCTCTACCCTCGACTGCTTTCTCCTGTTTTTCATTTGGCTGTTTCTCTCTTCCTGCACTATGTGGAATGAAGTAATAATCCAGCACAGTCATGAATTTTGTGCATTTTGTAATAAAGGTTTATGAAGCACATTGTAAAGCCAATTCAACATAAGAAGCCCTGTGTAATAAATACTAATGCAACGAGAGAATGCTTCTCATTAAAATAAGAAAGCTTCTTGAATCTGTGCATATTCAAGGGGAAATACTTTAGGGCCAGTGTCAAACATAGAATGAGAGGGGACTGAAGCACATCGATTTTGCCAGGCTGGTGCATTTTTTGTTCCATGGGTGGAGTTGGCATTTAACTTATATGCAGAGTACATAATGCATAATGCAGGGCTGGATTAATCACAAACTGGAATTAAGATTGTTGGGAGAAACATCAGCAACCTGAGATACACAGGTGATACTACCCTAATGGCAGAAAGCGAGGAAGACCTAAAGAGCCTCTTGATTAGTGTGACAGGGGAGAGTGCAGAAGCTGGCCTGAAACTTTAGTGTATGGGACCAAAGACGACCGGACAGAAACTCAGCATGAAAAACCCCCAAGATCATGGCATCCGACCCTATCACTACCTGGTAAATAGAAGGGGAATAAATGAAAGCAGTGACAGACTTTACCTTCTTGGGATCTAAAATCACTGCAGATGGTGACTGCAGCCATGAAAGACAGTTCTTGGGAGGCAAGCTATGAGAAACCTAGGCAGCATAATAAAAAATAGAGACATCATCCTACCAACAAAAGTCTGTATAGTCAAAACAACGGTATTCCCAGTAGTGATGTATGATTGTGAGAGCTGGACCATAAGGAAGGCTGAGTGCAGAAGAATAGATACCTTTGAACTGTGGTGCTGGAGGAGACTTTTGAGAGTACCCTGGACTGCAAGAAGATCAAATCAGTCAATCCTGAAGGAAATCAACCCCGACTGCTCCTTGGAAGGACACATATTGAAGTTGAAGTTCAAGGACTTTGGCCACCAAACGAGAAGAGAGGACTCACTTGAGAGGGCCTTGATGGTGCGAAAGTTCGAAGGCAAATAGAAAAGAGGGCAACAGAGGATGAGATGGCTAGATAGCATTGTTGATGCAATGGGTGTGGATCTATGCAGGTTGCAGAGGATGGCGGAAGACAGAGGAGCCTGGCGTGCAATGGTCCATGGGGTCAGACTCAATCATGTGACTCAACAACAACAAACAAACAAATAGAAAATTGTGTAAAGATATTAATGAGAAAAATTTAGTTTCAAAATTTGGTTAAAGCTGGATATTAGACTGACATTTTGCTATTGTAAATTCCAGCTGTAGAATCTGAATTCTAATTAGCAGCTTGCCTTTTGAAAATGATAGAGTGAGTGTGAGAGGTAAAGGATTATAGATTATAGATCATAAGGAATATAGAACCCTGTGAGCGTGTTTCTCAGATATCTTTTCCAGGCAATAAGCTAATTTAGAGGGTATGGTGAATTAAAATCCATTTGTCCTTTAGCAAGATTTGGCTGTTGCTGAGAAATGAACACACTGCTCAGAAGTAAGGATAGAAATGTACAGGTGAAGCTGTTTGCAGCCTGTAAAGGGGGAAAGGGCATGAAGTGAATGCTCATGTCATTAGACTAAACAAACATGTCAGAGGAACAAGCTCCACCAAATATCATTAAAAATAACTGTACAATTTATATCAAAACAACATCAAACAGTGGAAGAAATGTGCAACCAAACATCAAAGTAAATAAAAATAAATTTTGTAAATTTTTTGCTTAGCAGCTCCTGTGATGTGTACTTTTAAAAATTTATCCATTCTTCAAACAGAACAAATGGGATAAAACAGAATAGCGGATGCAGAAACAGAGATTGCTTTGTTTACTTTTATAGATACACTACTTGTACTCTGAGAACTTGGCAAGTTTGACAACATTTGCTGCCACTGGTTGTGGTATCCTTTGAAGTTACTAATTTTCAGTACATATAAAGAGCCAGCTTGAAGACTGTGGTATTTGTGAACAACAATCGGGCATACCCTGGTAACGGCACCCTTGTGGTGCCAGCTAATCTTTCTCACACTTGGTCAGGCGAAAGGAACTGCAGAATGAACTCACTCGCCAAAGGGTGCCTTCATTTTGGCAGTTTCACACCTGGCCTGGACACGGAAAAAGAAGACTTATTTGAGTATGATTTGGAGCCTTTGTTTTTGAGTGGCTGTTTTATTTTATTCATCAGTTATTACCTCTGCACAACATGAAAGGTGATAAACTCTGCATCCTCTAGCCCAGAGAAAGGCAACCTAGTGCCTTGCCCCATGTTTGATGATGATGATGATAATAATGATAACAGCAACAACACTTTTCTTGATTATGAAAGATAAAAATAAAAGAGGTGCACCAAGTAATTATAAACCCATAAATTGCTTACTGAAAATGTTCAAACTATTCTCGGGTATAGTAGCAAACTCTGTTTATCAACATCTAGTTATGTAGAATCTTATAACAGAAGAACAAAAAGGAAACTGTCGAAATTCACACAGAACAAAGGACCAATTAATAATAATAATAATAATAATAATAATAATAATAATAATAATAATAATAATAATAATAATAATAATAATAATAATAATAATAATAATAATAATAATAATAATAATAATAATAATAATAATTGCTCATTGGAAGGTTAAATAGTAAAGATGAGGCTAAAGTACTTTGGGCATCAAATGAGAAGGGAGGATTCACTTGAGAAGGCCATGATGTTGGGAAAGGTGGAGGGCAAAAGAAGAAGGGGGAGGCCAAGGATGAGATGGATAAATGGTATTGTAGACACAATGGGCACAGAACTGGGAGGGCTGAGGAGGATGATGGAGGACAGAGGCGCCTGGAGAACGATGGTCCATAGGGTCGCAAAGGGTCGGAATCGACTGTGCGACTGAACAACAACAACAAAATAATTTTAATTTATATCCCGCCTTCTCAACCAAGGCCGACTCTAGGCAGCAAACAATATAATTGATACAATACAATAATCCCAAAATACAATATAGCAATACAAAAAATAAATCAGAACAATAATAAACAGTACAAATCACATGGTAACAAATTCAAAAATATACAACAGCATCAAATATCTTTTAGCATCACACATAATCCTCCTCCCTCCCATCGAAAACCAGCCAAAGGTGGACAAACAAGGAACCAAGGTCCACATAGCGAGGAGGAAAAAGTCTGTGGCCAGCTATACCCAAGAAAGGCACTGAACAAACTCAGTCCACTCCCCCAGTTGTCCCCACTTCCCCCGGCCAGTGGGACCAGGGTAAGGAGCATGTGACAGCACCTGCCTCCCATCCTCAGGGCCGGTGGTGTGAGCCCTGAGGAGAGGCAACGCAGCGGTGGTGGTGGTGGTGGGGCTCCAGGCAGCGTCTCCCTTTTGAAGCCCTCCGGCAAGCAGTCTCGGTGAGGCTAAGGAGACGCACCTGCCTCCCATCCTCAGGGCCGGTCGAGTGAGCCCTGAGGAGAGGCAATGCGGTGGCGTTGAGGAACTGCAAAAGAAGGGAAACCCATCTTCATATTCTTTGGATTGATTACAGAAAGACATTTGATTTCTTACCAGATACTTTGATAAATGAAACATTACAGATTTGTGGAATCAATAGCAACATCAGGAGATGTTTGACAAGAATGACAACAATGGAATACCACCCTAATAGCAAACAGTACCAAGTTAGGAAATATCAAGAGCAGGAGAGGTATATTTCAGGTGATTCATTGGTGCCTTTGCATTTTGTAATAGCCATGATACAATTGATGATACTTTTGAATAACACAGATCATGGATATCAAGCATTGAGAACTTCTGGAAGGATATCACACCTGCTGTATATAGGCGATCTTAGACTTTATGGGAAAACAAGGCAGGGAGTTGAATTACTTGTGTACACAGTCCGAATGTTCAACAGTGGTATTGCAATGGATTTTGGAGTAGAAAAGCATGCAACTTTATCAGTGAGGAAGGAAAATTTATTGAGTCAGAAGAAATACAGCTAGCAGAGGAAAGAACCTACAAAATCATAGATATGGTAGAAACTATAAGTATTTGGAAATTTTACTAGCAAATTACATAAACAATGCAATGATGAAAAGGAAGACTAGCACAGAGTATTTAAGGCGAGTGAGAAAAATTCTGAAATTGAGACTGAGTGGCAGAAACATCAATAAAGCAATAAATACCTGGACAGCAACAGTGATAAGATACAGTGCTGGCAATGTAGACTGGATGGTGAATGAGTTGGATGCTTTGGACTGGAGAATGAGGAATTTGATTACCGCAAATCATGCTCTTCATCCGCTAAGTGATGTGATGGACTATATCTGCCACAGGAAGATGAAGGACAAGTATTTTTGCAAGTCAAACCAAATGGTGGAAGAGAAAAAAAAGGTCTATTGTGAATAAGTTCTTAGCAGTAATGGAAAGATGTTGAATAAAGTTTCTAAAGAAAGTATAATCAAGACTGCTGAGTCAAAAATGCATTGTGGGAAGAGGTGTTAAGGAAGAGAACAAATACATGGAATAATAAACCATTAACTCTCAATATATAAAAACATATTGAATGTAAAGTGGATAGAGCTAATAATTGGATCTGGCTAAACTATGGTATCCTAAAAAAAGGATAACCTGGCCAGGTTATTCTGCTATAATAATAGACCATACTGCCAGCGACTCAATTGGCGATTGTCAGGTGTCATTTAATTAACCTGACAACCATGAGGGCCAATGACCTTTGGCAGTGAAATCCACAGGGAAAGGTAATGGTCCACAAGTTGATTTAATCCCACTTGAATCCATCTTGATAGAGGACAGCAACTTAATCAATACTGACCAGGGGCCGATGAAGACTTTGCGTGCCAAAAGAGTTCAGGACCAGAAAGTGGCTCATGGAACTAGATCATACCTGTCAACTTTTGGCTTTGAAAATAAGGGAAATTTTGTGGCCATGGCCAAATAGGTGGGTGTGGCCAAATAGGTGGATGTGGCCAAATCGGTGAGCGTGGCCAAAACAGTGGGCGTGGTCAAATCGGTGGGCGTGGCCAAATCCCCCCAACCCTTCCAGAGCTAGGGGAGACAGCAAGTGGTTTCTTCTCTTTAAAAACATAGTGTTGGGGGGGATGGAATCGATCCCCTCTCATGGGTCCCCTGGGTTCAGGGGGTTGTGGGGACAAAAGGGGTCTATCCCCCAAACCCTTCCAGAGCTAGGGGAGCTGGCAGAGAGGGAATCCCCCCCATAGGACCCCATTATTAAAGAGAAGAAACCAAGTGGTTTCTTCTCTTTAAAAATGGAGTGTTGGGGGGATGGAATCGATCCCCTCTCCTGGGTCCCCTGGGTTCAGGGGGTTGTGGGGACAAAAGGGGTCTATCCCCCAAACCCTTCCAGAGTTAGGGGAGCTGGCAGAGAGGGAATCCCCCCCATAGGACCCCATTATTAAAGAGAAGAAACCAAGTGGTTTCTTCTCTTTAAAAATGGAGTGTTGGGGGGATGGAATTGATCCCCTCTCCTGGGTCCCCTGGGTTCAGAGGGTTGTGGGGACAAAAGGGGTCTGTCTCCCAAACCCTTCCAGAGCTAGTGGAGCTGGCAGAGAGGGGATTCCCCCCCAGGACACCCCTTTATTAAAGAGAAGAAACCAAGCGGTTTCTTCTCTTTAACAATGGAGTTGGGGTGTGTGGATTTGCTCCCTTCTCCCGGGTCTCCTGTGTCTGGAAGAGTTGGCGGACAAAGGGGGTCTGTCTCCCCAACCCTCCTGAACCTACCACCCTCTCCGCTGGGTTCAGGAGGGTTGGGGAGACAGACCACCTTTGTCCCCCCAAACCTCCCAACCCCAGGGGAGCCAGCGGAGAGGGGGATCGCAACTGCCCACCCACTGATATTAAAAGGTTTTCCCTGTTAATATCAGGGGTGGGGTGGATTCGACCCACTCTCTTGGGTCCCGTGGGTCTGTGAGGGTTGGGGGGACAAAAGGGGTCTGTCCCCCCAACCCCTCTGACCCCAGGGGAGCCAGTGGAGAGGGGGATCGCACCCTCCCACCCACTGATATTAAAGAGGAAACCCCGATCGGGTTTTCCATTTTAAGATCAGGAGGTGGGTGGAAGGGGGTGGGGTGGATTCGATCCCCTCTCCTCGGTCCTGTGGGTCCGGGAGGGTTGGGGGGACAACTCCGGAGCTGGGCGGGGGCCACCTGGACTGGAGACCACCACCCCCAGCCGGGGGTGAAGAGGAGGAGGAGGACCAGCTGAGCAGCCCCGGCTCCGGAGGCCCTGCAGCGCCCGCAGTAGCTGGCCTTCCTGCTGCTCAGCTCCTCCTCCTCCTCCTCCTCCTCACCCCCGGGTGGGGGTGGTGGTCTCCGGTCCGGGCAGCCCCCGCCCTGCTCCGGATGGAGGGAAATAAGGGAAAATACGGGGAAATTAATAAAACAGGAGGGGGCGGGAAGAGGGGTAAAAATAGGGTTTTCCCAGGTAAAACGGGATGGTTGACAGGTATGAACTGGATCGGTGGTATAGGTGTCATGCTGCAATGCAGAAGGCAAATCGAAGGTGATTGCAATATATTGTTTCCAGGACAATCTTCATGGATAATTGCCATGATGATAGCCAATATTCAGAATCAGATATGACACTTGAAGCGGAACAAGAAGAACAGCAACAACAAGAAGAAAGGAAACAGAAAGACTTATATTTGCTGCCTAAGAATAAGGACTATGACTCAACATAATTAAAGCAAAAATTTGAGGGTGTGTGTGTGGAACTGACAGTAAGTAAAGGTTTTATAAAGAAATTCGATGAAACAGTGGACCATATTATCAGTGTGTGCAGTAAGAATGCACAGACTGATTACAAAGGATGCCATAACTGATGTTACATATGTTCAGTCGCACAGTCGACTCCGACCCTTTGTGACCCCATGGACCATTTTCCTCCAGGCGCCTCTGTCCTCCACCATCCCCCTCAGCCCTCCCAGCTCTGTGCCCATTGTGTCTATAATACCATCTAGCCATCTCATCCTTGGCCGCCTCCTTCTTCTTTTGCCCTCCACCTTTCCCAACATCAATGCCTTCTCAAGTGAATCCTCCAAAGTATTTTAGCTTCATCTTTACTATTTGACCTTCCAATGAGCAGTCAGGGTTAATTTCTTCTAAGATTGACCTATTTGTTCTCCTCGCTGTCCAGGGGACTCTCAAAACCCTCCTCCAACACCACATTTCAAAGGCATCTATTCTTCTGCGTTCAGCCTTCCTAATTGTCCAGCTCTCACATCCATACATTACTACTGGGAAAACCATTGCTTTGACTATTCTAATTTTTGTTTGCAATGTGATGTCTCTGCTTTTCACTATGTTCCCCAGGTTTCTCATGGCTTGTCTCCCAAGAATCAGTCGCCTTTTTATTTCATGGCTACAATCCCCATCTGCAGTGATCTTTGATCCTAAGAAAGTAAAATCTGTCACTGCTTCTACTTCTTCCCCGTCTATTTTCCAGGAACTGATTGGGCCTGTTGCCATTATCTTGGTTTTCTTGATATTGAGTCTCAAGCCAGCTTTTGCACTCTCCTCCTTCAGCCCAATCAAGAGATTCTTTAGGTCTTCCTCACTTTCTGCCATTAGGGTGGTATCGTCTGCATATCTCAGATTATTGATGTTTCTCCCAGCGATTTTAATCCCATATTGTGATTCCTCCATCCCTGCACTGCGCATTATGTGCTCTGTGCATAGGTTGAATAAGCATGGTGACAAAATGCAGCCTTGTCTTACTCCTTTTCCTATTCCAAACCACTCTGTCATTCCATGTTCTGTCCGAACTGTTGCTTCTTGGTTCATGTACAGATTTCTCAGGAGGCATATGAGGTGCTCTGGTATTCCCATCTCTTTTTTATTACTTGCCACATCTTGTTGTGGTCCACACAGTCAAATGCCTTAGTGTAGTCAATAAAACAAAAGTAAACTTGTTTCTGGTATTCCTTTGTTTTCTCCATGATCGAGCGTATGTTGGCGATGTGGTCTCTAGTCCCCCTGCCTCTTCTGAAACCAGCCTGCACCTCTGGTAATTCTCTCTCCACATGTTGCTGAAGTCTATCCTGTATTATCTTGAGCATCACTTTAGTGTATGGGACCAAAGACAACCGGACAACCGAAAGGTTGGTTTAACACAGGTTTATTGCATGAGGTTCCAGCGAAGCATGAGGTAATGGCGGTGATACATCTCAATATATACAGTAGCTCTCTACATTTGAATCTTGTAGCACGGTAGCTCATTGGCTGCTACCGGCGTGGCCTCGCCCAGGCACGCCCCTTTCTTCAGCTGCTGAATGCGGGGAAGGTTTTCCCGCGGCTGTCCGTGATTGAGCAATGTGAACCATGTGAGGCTGAACGCTCGCAGCTGCCCTCTATGGGCTGTCTGCTCGCGTTCCTTTACAGCTGGTATCGTTTGTATCTGGAGTGGTTACATTCTTGCCTTTACAGTATAATGAACATGCATACATACATACATAACATCCCTCCCCCCTAGGATGGGACGAAGTCCCGCAACCATTGTGGCTTGCCGCACGTGCGCTTGGGACGCGCTTGCGTCTGACCTAGTACTGGAGAGCCTGTGATCCCTGACTCCGCGGGTGCTTGTCCTGCAACGGGAAACGGGGATTCGTTAGTGGCTCCGTGGGGCGTCCGTGCCTGCCTCGCGCCCGGGGATGGGAATGGAATGAACAGTTGGGAGGTGAACCCCTGCCTGTTGCTCTCTGACCCCGGGGATCCACCTATTGTGAACCGCGGAACCGATGAGGTCGCCCTTGCGGTTCGGCTACCTTCTGATCCCTGCTCGGGGGACCTTGAGACTGTGGTGGTCGGACTCGCTGATGCCTCCCGTCTTGGGGGTGTCGGTCTCCGGGAAAGTGGCGCTATATCGCATTCTAACTCACAGGGGCTACTGGGACTGGAGGTACTGGGACTGGAGGTACCAGGGGCTGAACTGAAACCCCTCTTTTCGCTAGGACGGGTGGGGGACCACTCCGCTAACTCCCCCTGGTACTGCAAATCAACGTCTAAACTTCTATGGGCATCTGTGTTTCGGGGAAACTCCCGCGGGGTATGTGTGTGGTCGGGGCTCTTCCATTTCTTCGGGGACCCCCGCAAAAGATTTCTGTGGATCGATTCCCTTTCCTCCCCCCTTGGTGGGGACCCATGCTCCCCTTTTCCTCCCCCTTGGGTTAAGCGGGTGGGGGAGTACCCTAACGCTGATTCGATGCTATTCTCGTCTCCGTCCTGCTCTCCGGGGACCCTGCGCCTGAGTTGGTCCACGTGTCGCCTCCACAGGAAGCCTGTACTGGTTTCTACGCGGTATGAGACGGGGCCGGTTTGTTCTACTACGGTGCCCGGCACCCAGGCTGGCCCCGCGCTGGCGTAGTTCCTGCAATGCACCGGGGCGCCTACGCTGAAACTCTTTGTGGGTTCCACCCCTATGTTCCGCCCCTTGTCCTCTACTCTCGTGGGGTCTAGCTTGGAGATTCCCGTGGCCAGCTTCCTGCGCATCAACAGCTCTGCGGGGGAGTACCCTGACGCTAGTGGGGTGACCCTGTATCTTAGCAGGAATTGGCACAATTTCAGGTCGAGGTCTCCGGGCCCCATGCGCAGTAGCGCGTCTTTCGTGGTGCGCACGAGGCGCTCTACTTGGCCGTTGGTGGCCGGGTGAAAGGGGGCAGAGGTGACGTGCCGAATGGCGTTGCGCTCCAAGAATGCCCCGAACTCGGCGGACGTGAAACAGCTGGCGTTATCGCTGACGAGGGTGTCGGGTAAACCGAACGTGGAAAAGACCCTCCTTAACTGTTTAATTGTTGTGGCCGAGGAGGTGCTCGAGACTGGGATGACCTCCAACCACTTGGAGAACGCGTCCACCACGAGGAGGAAAAGCGTTCCCCTGAACGGGCCAGCAAAGTCTACATGTATCCGGGACCAGGGCCCCCTAGCCATGTCCCACTCCCTAGGTGGCGAGCGAGCCTCTTCTGGCCTTGAGCTTTGGCACGCTTCGCAAGTGCCGACCATGTGTTCAATGTCGGCGTCTAGCTGGGGCCACCAAAAGTAGCTGCGGGCCAGCGCCTTTGAGCGGACGATCCCCGGGTGGCTGACGTGCAGCAGTTTAAGCACCCTCGGCCGGAGAGGCGTGGGGATCACTACCCGCTGTCCCCACAAAAGGCAACCCCTCTCTAGGGACAACTCTAGTTTCTTTTTGAAAAATGTGTCGAATTCCGCTGCTGGGGAAGACACGGGCCACCCTTTCTGTACCCAGGAGCAAACTGTGGCCAGCGTCTTGTCCTTGCCTGTCGCTTTGGCGATGTCGGCCGGTACTACTGGAGGGGAGTCTAGAACCTCTATCATTAAGACCTGATGGTCCCTCTCTACTCCGCCCACGTGGCAGCAATCCCGGGGAATGGGGGACCTCGACAGGGCGTCGGCATGACTGATCTCCTTCCCGGGCCGGTATACCAACGCGTGCTGATACGCGTTGAGAAAAATGGCCCACCTGAGCATTCTCGGGGACAGGATTTGGGGTGTGGGCTTATCTGCGGTGAAAATGCCCAACAAAGGCTTATGGTCAGTCACTATGGTGAAGGGGCGGCCGTACACAAAATCATGAAATTTCTTGGTCCCCGCAATTATTGCTAGTGCTTCTCTGTCTGTCTGAGCATAGTTCCTCTCTGCTTGGGACAGGGACCTAGAGTAGAACGCTATCGGGGCCTCCCTACCGTTCTCCAGCACGTGGCATAACACCGCCCCCACCCCCACCGGGGATGCATCGCATATCAGGACCACTGGGCGTTTGGGGTTGAAGTGGGTCAGTACGGCATCTGATGCCAGGAGTCGCTTCAGGTCATTGAAAGCCTTTTCCTGGTCGTCGCCCCACTTCCATGCCTCGTCCTTTTTTAACAATTTGTGTAGCGGTTTTGCCACGGCTGCCTTCCGCGGGAGGAAGGAGTGGTAGAAGTTGAGCAGTCCAAGGAACGACTGCAACTCGGGCTTGGATGTGGGGCGAGGGGCCTTCTTGATGGCGGCTACCTTGGATTGGGCTGGTCTTATTCCCTCGGGAGTGACACGGAACCCTAGGAACTCAACCTCTGTAGCGAAGAAGACGCATTTGTCTTTCCGCAACCGCAACCCCGCCTTTTCGAATATTGTCAGGACCTTTCCCAACCTAGTTGCTAATTCGGCCCGGCTCCCCCCTGTAATCAATACGTCATCAAAGTAGGGTAACACCCCCTCTAACCCCTTCAGGAGGCGTTCCACAAGTGACTGGAAGATCCCGGGCGCCGAATTCACGCCGAATTGTAGGCGCGATACCTGGAACGCCCCTTTGTGGGTGACTATGGTCTGCGCAGCAGCTGCGGCGGGGGTCACTGGGAGTTGCTGGTAGGCTTGGGCCAGGTCGAGTTTAGCGAAACACCTCCCCCGTGTAACCTGGCCAACAAGTGGCTGACTACCGGCACCGGATACGCATTAGGGCGGATCGCCTTATTGATGGTGCACTTGTAATCAGCGCATATGCGGACCTCCCCGTTGGCCTTGAGCACTGTTACAATTGGAGTTTCCCACTCCGCAGAATCAACAGGAACAAGAATCCCCTGGCCCACCAATTTGTCCAACTCCGCCTCTATTTTGTCCTTTAGTGCGAAGGGCACTCTGCGCGGTTTAAGTCTGATTGGACGTACTCCAGGGTCCAGGTCGAAAGTCACTGGGGGGCCCTTGAATTTCCCGAGCCCCTTTTTAAAAACCTCGGGGTGCGCGTCGCACACGCTCTGTATTGGATCAGTCCCGGCGGGGTGTGCTTCCACGGCGTGTACCCCCCCAATGAACAACCCCAGGGGCTGGAACCATTGAGTCCCGAGGAGGCTGCATTTACCTCCCTTGAGGACGACTAGGGGAAGCGTTGCGGTGTGCTTTTTAAACTGGACCCGGAACTTCCCAACCCCCAACACTGGGATGCGGTTCCCTTGCACGTCCTTCAGTGTGGCCCTCAACGCCTTGAGCTTGGGCCGCACGCGGGGGGCGATTTTCATGAATTCCCCCTGGGAAATAATGGAGTATGAAGAACCCGAGTCCACCTCCATTCTAACAGGGGCCCCTTGTATTACTACCTCAACGAAGTAACGGGGGTGCTCCGTGGAAACGCTGCAGACCGGCGCGTCGTCCTCGCTGTCGTCGGAGATGCGCCCTACTCCGTCCCGCGTCCTCGTGGTCCGGGTGCCGTCCTTTGGCCTCGTGGTGCGGTCCTGCCTCGTGGTGCGGTCCTGCCTCGCCGAGCGGTCTGGAGAACTCCTGGTGGCCTCGCGCCGTCTCCGGCAGACCTTGGCGATGTGCCCGCGCCGGCCGCAGTTGTGGCACTCGGCCTTGCGGAATGGGCATTTGGCGCGGGCGTGGGCGGCACCGCAGCCGTCGCAGCGCCGGCCCTCTCTCTGGACCCTCCGGACGTCCTCGTCGTCGCCGCTCTCCGCAGACGAGTCCGAAACTCGCCGGGCCGCTCGCACCGAGCTCTCTGCCTTTGCGGGCTTCGGGCGCCAGTCCTGAAGCTCGTGCACCCCGGCAGTAGTGGCCTCCGCGGCCTGTGCTGTGTCGAGGACTTGTTGCCACGTGGGAGGCGGCTCCCTTTTCATCAGCGCACGCTGAGTCTCTGTGTCCCTCAGACCGCAGAGCAGGCAGTCCCGGAGGGTGATGTCGGGGAGCTCCCACTTGCAAGGGCCGGCGGCCAACCGCAGGGCCGCGGCGAACTCCTCGACCGATTCCCCGGGTGCCTGGACTCGCCTCCAGAACGCGCTCCGAGCGGGGAACATTGCTATCGCTGGCCGGAGATGGGCGCGCAACGCCGCCAGGAGCTCTGTAGCTTTGAAGTCGCCCACCTTCCTCGGCGCAATCAGGTCCACCAAGGTCCTCTTGGTCTCGTGTCCGAGCATGCGGACGAAAATGGCCCTCTTTTTGGCCTCATCGGAGACTTCGAGCTCCACCAGCGCTGCGTTGAAGTCTATCTCAAACAGCTCCAAGTCTCCCGGCTTCTTGATCTCGTAGCCGGCGCATGTCTTGGTCCCGTGGGCAGCCATATCCCACCTTCGTCGCCAATTTAGTGTATGGGACCAAAGACAACCGGACAACCGAAAGGTTGGTTTAACACAGGTTTATTGCATGAGGTTCCAGCGAAGCATGAGGTAATGGCGGTGATACATCTCAATATATACAGTAGCTCTCTACATTTGAATCTTGTAGCACGGTAGCTCATTGGCTGCTACCGGCGTGGCCTCGCCCAGGCACGCCCCTTTCTTCAGCTGCTGAATGCGGGGAAGGTTTTCCCGCGGCTGTCCGTGATTGAGCAATGTGAACCATGTGAGGCTGAACGCTCGCAGCTGCCCTCTATGGGCTGTCTGCTCGCGTTCCTTTACAGCTGGTATCGTTTGTATCTGGAGTGGTTACATTCTTGCCTTTACAGTATAATGAACATGCATACATACATACATAACATCCACCTTGCTGGCATGTGGGATGAGCGTGATTGTTCGATAATTTGAACATTCTTTGGCATTGCCCTTTTTTGGGATTAGGACGTATACTGATCTTTTCCAATCCTGTGGCCACTGTTTTGTTTTCCAAATCTGCCGGCATATTGAATGCAGTAATTTGACGCCATCATCTTTTAGCGCTTTGAAAAATTCAACTGGGATACCATCATCTCCACTAGCTTTGTTGTTTGCAGTGCTCTTTAGGGCCTTTATGACTTCGCTCTCCAGGATGTCTGGCTCAAGTTCAATTTCTTCATCATTGTGATTATCAGGAGTGTTGAGGTCCTTTTTGTAAAGTTCCTCTGTGTACTCTTTCCATCTTTTCTTAATTTCTTCTGCATCAGCTAGCTCCTTTCCGTCTTTGTCCCTTATCATGGTCATTTTTGCTTTAAATGTTCCCTTGATTTCCCCGATTTTTTTTTGAGAAGATCTCTGGTTCTGCCTCTTTTGTTGTTTTCCTCCATTTCTCTGCATTGTTCTTTTAGGTAGTTTTCCTTATCTCTCCTTGCTTTTCTTTGAAATTCTGTGTTCAAATGATTGTAGTGTTTCCTTTCTCCTTTGACTTTTGCGTTCCTTCTTTCCTCTGCTATTTTAAGAGCCTCATCAGACAACCACTTTGCTTTCTTACTCTTCTTTTCTTTTGGTATGGTTTTCTTTGCTGCTTCCTGCATGATGTCCCTCATCTCCGTCCATAATTCTTCTGATACTCTGTCTACCGAGTCTAAGCCATTAAATCTGTTCATCACCTCCACCGTGTATTCTTTAGGGATGCTGTCTAGGTGATATCTTTCTGGTCTCCGTGTTTTCCCTATTTTCTTTAGTCTAAGCCTGAATTTTGCGATCAGTAGGTTGTAATCTGAGCCACAGTTTGCTCCAGGTCTTGTTTTTGCTGACTGTATGGAGGTTCTCCATCTTTGGCTGCAGAGTATGTAGTCAATCTGGTTTCGGTGTTGGCCATCTGGTGATGTCCATGTGTAAAGTCGCCTCTTGTGTTGCTGGAAGAGAGTGTTTGCTATGACCAGTGTGTTCTCTTGGCAGAACTCTATCAATCTTTGCCCTGCTTCATTCTGTGTTCCAAGACCAAATTTGCCTGTTATTCCCTCCACTTTTTGATTTCCTACTTTGGCATTCCAGTCTCCTAATATAATTTGGACATCATTTCTTGGTGTCTGTTCTATGAGGTGTTGTAAGTCCTCATAGAACTGGTCCATTGTGGCTTCATCTGCACCAGTGGTTGGTGCGTATATGTATATGTAGCAATTACATTGGAAATTTTGGAATCTATGCAAAAAAATATGGAATACCATCTTCGAAGTACTGGTGGGAACACAAACTGGAAAATGTGGTTGAGAATGAGAATAAGATGGCTAAGATCTTCTGGGACTTTAAGATCCAAAAAACTATTAAGAAGCTTGAACTATGCAATAATGAAATGGAAGACTAATGCAGGGTATTTCAGTAGAGTAAGAAAAATCCCAAATCGAGACTCAATGGCAGAAATATATAAAAAGCAATAAATACCTGGACTGTACCATTGATAAGATATAGTGCTGGTATTGTAGATTGGATGGTGAGTGAATTGGATGCTGTGAAGTGGAGAACAAGGAAGACATTACTGTGGTGTTTTTTTGTTTTTTTGGTTAAGCTGATTAATGTGGTGATCGCAGTTGGCATTTGGGTGGAAGAAAAAGAGATTGAAAATATATCAGGTTTTGAGAACTGAAGTACAGCATCTCTGGGAGAGAAGAGCAACAGTGACATGAGTAGTGATAGGAGTGCTGGGGAGCCATTCCAAAATAGTTGGAGAAAAACAACATCTGAGTGAAATTGGCATTGATAAGATCACAACAGAGCAGTTGCAGAAAGCAATACTACTAGGTACCAGCTACATTATCAGGCAATACATCACTGACTCTTAGGTCCAGGGCTAGCACCCAAACAGTGGGGTTCCAAAACTCTGGTCCTAACACCACCACCACCACCACCACCACCACCACCACCACTATCTCTTTAACTCACATAAACTCTAGTGACTCTCACTAATCAAAAGGAATGGTGGAGATGGGAGTCAAAGCATCAACAGGGCACAAGCTTGCCTACTTTCACTCTCAGATATATCACAACTCTTACTTCACCATTTGATATTACACATTTTTTATTTAAAAAAACCTACACAAAATAGCCTGTACTGCCTTTTTTTTAAAAAAAGTTACAATTTAGAAACAGTTTTGAATGAAGTAACAGTGTTAGTCTGTGCAATCGTAGCAGACAAAAACACAATAAAAGTAAAATAAAATAAAAACATTGGGGCAACTTAAAGACTAGGTGCTATATTTTAATGTGAGATTTCATAGATCAAGTCCACTTCCTCAGACATAAGAGCAAGACTACATGACTCATTTTGGCTTCTTTCTTCTTATTTTTTGCTTTTGGGTTTAGAAACAATGCTTTTGGAAATTAATGCAAATTATGCTAAAATGTTTTACAGCCTAGGGACTGTGTGGTGGCTTAGTGGTTAAGATGCTGAGCTTGACGACTGGAAGGTCGGTAGGTCAGCAGTACGAGACCTGAGTGTTGCATGACGGAGTGAACTCCTGCCTCTGTCCCAGCTCCTGCCAACCTAGCAGTTCGAAAGCAAGAAATTGAGAGAAGATAAATAGGTACCACTTCTGTGGGAAGGTTACAGCATTCTGTGTGCTCAGGCATCTAGTCATTCCTCCCCATGATCACACAAACAGCTGCAGTGCTGGCTCTTTAGCTGTAAATGGAGACATGCATCACACCTTTGAGTTGGATATGACTGGCTTTCAAGCAAAGGAGATATTTACCCTATTCCCCATCTTCCAGCCATTCCTTTTACTAGAGTCGGCCTCGGTTGAGACGGCGGGATATAAATTAAAATTTATTATTATTATTATTATTATTATTATTATTATTATTATTATTATTATTATTATTATTATTATTATTATTATTATTATTATTATTATTATTATTATTATTATTATTATTATTATTATTATTATTATTATTATTATTATTATTATTATTATTATTATTATTATTACTCAGCTGCAATCTTTGCCCCCTCCTAGATTTCTGGCCTCTGGAGCGTCTGTTTCTACTTATTGCATCTGCATCCCAAGCGGCTATTATTGTGAACACCAAAACAGATCTACATACAGTATTGGCATTTACATCCACAGGGAGTTTTGTTAAAAGCACAGGCATTTTCTAGCACTGCTAGATTTAAGGCTGTGGAGGCTGGGGTCTTATGAAGCAATGCCATCAGTATGCAGACTGATACCGAGTCATCTCTTTTTTTTCATTTGAGTCTGATCTGGTATTAGTTCTGAATCAGCCTTTGGCTGGTATTGTGGCCTAGAGTGAGGTTTAAGCTGACTGTAGAGTAAGAGTGTGATTAAAGGAAATAAAGAGCAAAAGAAGAAGCGACTTGGTTTGCTAGACAGAAACCTGGATGGCCAAGCCTGAAACGTCTTCCTGCAGGAATGCTTTTGCGGATTTTCAACTAAGACAAGAAGCTTATTGTGCCCTCGTGTGGCCAATGGGAGCATCCCACGTATACTGTGGTCCACCGCTCTGCAGGCAAAACATTGCACCACGGTTGCTCTTCTTCGGAAGTATTACTTCTCACTCAAATTATTATGAGCGCATGTTGCAATGGCTTGAATATCAATAAGCACCAATATTTAAAGCAGCACAACTAAAGTTAAGATACAAATCCAGACTGGCTCTGGATCTTTTCCACCCACAGTCCATGCCCATATTCTTGGGGGCAGAAGGGGCATGTTTCTTGGATGTCTTAAATGGGTTCCTCCTTAGTCAAACTGGTCATTACAGAACATGTGTATTTCTTCATCCATTTCTCCTGCCTCATCAGGACAGAGGAATATACCTGGAAATCAGGCGTTTCACAACATCTGGGCTTAGCCAGAGAGTGGAGTTTGTAGATTACATGTAGGCCCAATGCTTCTTCTATCCAAATGTTAGCACTAGGGATGGATTAATCTATCTTCTGCTTTTCATCAGTTCCTTGTGGTTTCAGACATGGGTTTTTTTTGTCCAATTTTTGCATTAATCTGCTACTTTCATGCTGGAGGGGCTTCTCCATTGCCTGGGACTCTGGAGGCCAGCTGGAACAACTGCAGACATCAGGGCAGCCTCCAACACCAGCGTCCTGAGCCCTCCCTCCCTCCTCCTCCCTGTGCCTTGGCCTTGAGCAGGGGTTTAAAGAGAGGCTATGCTGGAGGGGCTTCTCCATTGCCTGGGACTCTGGAGGCCAGCTGGAACAACTGCAGACATCAGGGCAGCCTCCAACACCGGTGTCCTGAGCCCTCCCTCCCTCCTCCTCCCTGTGCCTTGGCCTTGAGCAGGGGTTTAAAGAGAGGCTATGCTGGAGGGGCTTCTCCATTGCCTGGGACTCTGGAGGCCAGCTGGAACAACTGCAGACATCAGGGCAGCCTCCAACACCGGCGTCCTGAGCCCTCCCTCCCTCCTCCTCCCTGTGCCTTGGCCTTGAGCAGGGGTTTAAAGAGAGGCTATGCTGGAGGGGCTTCTCCATTGCCTGGGACTCTGGAGGCCAGCTGGAACAACTGCAGACATCAGGGCAGCCTCCAACACCGGCGTCCTGAGCCCTCCCTCCCTCCTCCTCCCTGTGCCTTGGCCTTGAGCAGGGGTTTAAAGAGAGGCTATGCTGGAGGGGCTTCTCCATTGCCTGGGACTCTGGAGGCCAGCTGGAACAACTGCAGACATCAGGGCAGCCTCCAACACCGGCGTCCTGAGCCCTCCCTCCCTCCTCCTCCCTGTGCCTTGGCCTTGAGCAGGGGTTTAAAGAGAGGCTATGCTGGAGGGGCTTCTCCATTGCCTGGGACTCTGGAGGCCAGCTGGAACAACAACTGCAGACATCAGGGCAGCCTCCAACACCGGCGTCCTGAGCCCTCCCTCCCTCCTCCTCCCTATGCCTTGAGTGGAGGAGGTGGGGAGTTGAAAGTTCTACGGCCCACTGGGGGCGATGGGGGGAGATATGGGCCAAAAGGGGGGAGGAGATGGTGGAGGGAGGGAGGGAGAGTTAGAAGGATTGAGGGACTAACTTGCCTGCCAGGGAATAGCAGCAGCAGTCTGTCTGGGGCTGGCTTGGAGGTCCATGGGGATAAAATTAAGGTGACGATTCGAGATGGCCTTGAAAAGCCGGCCCACTGCCGTCGCTACTGTGGGTGGAATGTCTCACCCCAGTTGAGGGCTCAAGGTAGATTTGGAAGAATGCCCCACCACTTCCATCACCGCTGGAGCCTTGCGGAGGGTGGTGGGGGGAGTGGGTGGGGCGGTTTTATATGGGGGTGGGAGGGAGGGAGGGAGAGACTGCCCGGCCAGCCGGGAAGGAGAGGCAGCATTCTGTCCAGGGCAAGCAGGGAGGCTCCCGAGGCCAATATAGAGGTTGTGATGGGCATGGGGCGATATAGCGGGTACCGAGGGGCGGGCCGCACTCGGGGAATGCGGGGCAGATGCTTAGTATCTGTCCCTCGTTCCAGCCCCCCGGTTACACCTCTAGGTCCTGAGCAGCTGACCCAGGGTGACCCTGCCCTTAGGCTGCTGTTGATGAATGCCAGGTCGGTATGTAATAAGGCCCCCCTGATACAAGATTCCATTATGGGGGAGCGGGCCGACCTGGCATGTATCACTGAGACCTGGCTGAGACCAGAGGATGGGGTTCCTCTGCCAGAAATGTGTCCAGCTGGGTTCAGTATTTGGCACCAGCCTAGGGATGAGGGTAAGGGCGGTGGCGTGGCCATCATAGCCAGGGAGTCACTGGGAGTCACCAGGGCTACCGCTCCACAAATTCTGGGTTGTGAGGCCCTGCTTCTGCGTCTGGGCTCTAAGGGTCAGTTGGGAGTCTTACTCCTGTACCTGCCCCCTTGCAGGGTAAGGGACTCCCTGCCTGAGCTCCTCGAGGCCATCTCAGCGTTGGCGTTGGAGTTCCCTAGACTGATGGTTCTGGGGGACTTCAATTTGCCTTCGCTGGGGACTGGCTCCGAGGTGGCTCAGGAGTTCATGGCTTCCATGGCAGCTATGGACCTGATTCAGGTAATTCAGGGCCCGACCAGGGGCAGTGGCCACACACCAGATTTAATCTTTTTGTCGGAGCAGTGGCAGAGTGATCTGAGACTACGGAAACTAGACATAACACCTGTGCCATGGTCAGATCATTATTTGGTGGCTCTAGACTTCCTGGGTGCGACGCTTCATCGTAGGGAGGCAGGGCCTATTAGAATGGCCCGCCCCCGGCAACTGATGGATCCTGATGGATTCCAGAGGGAACTGGGGGATTTCCCTCTGGATCGGCAACACGATTCGCCCGAGGCGCTGGTTGACCTGTGGAACAGGATGACAACAGCGGCCTTGGATGAAATCGCACCACTACGGCCTCTCAGAGCTCATGGAGCTAGGTCATCTCCGTGGTTCACAGATGAACTGCGGGAGCTCAAACGGGCAAAGAGACGCCTAGAGCGCCGCTGGGTGAAGACCCAGAGAGACTCCGATTGGACACTAGCTAGAGCCGCTATTAGGGCCTATCTAGTGGCGATGGAGGTGGTGAGGCGGCAATACTTCACCACCCTTATTGCCTCTGCTGATAATCGCCCAGCCACCCTCTTCCGGGTTACCAGGTCTCTCCTTGGTAGGGGGACCCCGGTGCCTGGTTGGCAGGGGTCGGCTGAGGACTTTGCTGACCATCTAGTGGAGAAAATCGATCGGATTCGCTCGGGGTTTAATCCTGGCGTGGATGGGGAGAGTCCGGAGGGAGCTGGAGCACAGTCTTGCCATACCATCTGGGACCGGTTTGATCCAGTTGCCCCTGATGAAGTGGACAGGCTCCTTGCAGCTGTGCGCGCCACTACCTGCCCATTGGACCCCTGTCCCACCTGGTTGGTGAAAGCCTCCAAGGCGGTGACAGGTGGCTGGGTTGGGGCTATGATCAATGCATCATTGCGGGAGGGGGTGTTTCCTGCACCTTTAAAACATGCCTTGGTGCACCCCCTCCTGAAGAAACCTTCCCTCGACCCAGCTGTCCTAACCAACTATAGGCCTGTCTCCAACCTCCCCTTTTTAGGGAAGGTGTTGGAGAAGGCAGTGGCGCGTCGGCTGCAGGGGGTACTGGATGAAGCGGATTATCTGGACCCCTTTCAGTCAGGATTCAGGCCTGGATATGGTACCGAGACGGCATTGGTCGCACTGATGGATGATCTCTGGCGGGAGCGGGACGGTGGTCACCCATCCGTCCTTGCTCTTCTTGACCTCTCAGCGGCTTTCGATACCGTTGACCATGGTATCCTTCTGGAACGGCTCCAAGGATTGGGAATCCAGGGCACTGTGTGGTCCTGGTTTTCCTCATTTCTGAGGGGTCGGACCCAGTCGGTGTGGTTGGAGAGTGAGAGGTCGAGTCCTAGGCCCCTCAAATGGGGGGTGCCTCAGGGCTCGGTGCTCTCTCCTCTCCTATTTAACATCTACATGAAGCCGCTGGGTGAGATCATTCGTTCCCATGGGGTGCGGTACCATCAGTACGCGGATGACACTCAGTTGTACATCTCGGCCCATGGGGACCCCAGTGATGCCGTCAAAGTCCTTTCCAGGTGCCTGGAAGCTGTTGGGGTCTGGATGGGGGCTAACGGGCTACAACTGAATCCCAGCAAGACTGAGTGGCTATGGATAAGGGGTCCTGCGTTAACCCGGGAGCTACCATCTTTGGTTCTGGATGGGGCTATTTTGCCCCAGACAGACCCGGTGCGCAACTTGGGGGTCCTCCTGGATTCGCGGCTACTGCTAGAAGAACAGGTGGCGGCTGTGACCAGGAGGGCTTTCGCCCAACTTCGGGTGATTCGCCAGTTGCGCCCACTCCTGGACCGGGACTCCTTGCTCATGGTCACTCACGCTCTGGTCACCTCCAGACTAGATTATTGCAATGCGCTCTACATGGGGCTGCCCTTGACGACCATTCGGAGGCTACAGCTGGTCCAGAATGCAGCAGCCAGGGTGGTGATGGGGTGTGGGCGTTATGCCCATGCTTTGCCACTGCTCCGGGAGCTGCACTGGTTGCCAGTTTGTCTCCGGGTGCAATTCAAGGTGCTGGTTTTGACCTTTAAAGCCCTATATGGTAGTGGGCCGGGTTACCTAAGAGACCGCATCGCCCTGAGGACGTCTGTCCGTCCAACCAGAGCGGACCGGAGGGGCTCTCTAATTGTTCCATCAGCCAGAGGGGCTCGCCTCTCTGGCACAAGGAGGAGAGCCTTCTCCGTGTCTGCGCCGGCCCTCTGGAACCTCCTGCCAACAGAGCTACGTCTCCGGACGGAATTGCTGCCTTTCAGAAAAGAACTTAAAACCTGGCTGGCGGGTCAAGTGTGGGGTGCAGGTGGAAGGGTAACCTCCATTGGGTGGTTGGTGTAGAAGAACTCTTCCCCATGGTGCCTTTGGATCCTGCAGCCCTTGTTTTTAGGGGGTGGGTAGTTTTAACTGTTTTTAACATGTGTTTTTTAATTTTTATTGTGAACCGCCCTGAGTTGGCTTTGGCCGAGTGAGCGGTATATAAATGTGACAATTAAATTAAATTAAATTAAATTTTTGCAGCAAAAAATCATGAAAATCAGTTGAAAAACAATGGAAGTAATAGAGGAGTTGCCTCATCAAACCCCCCGCTAATTCAATGGGCCTACTCTAGTGTGTTTTACTACACAAAGCAACAAGATTTTAGTGTCCTCTTTATCTGTCATTCTGATCACAGTACTGGAAGTACAGTACTAACAAGAAGATAATTGGGAAACAGGAGTACAGTATAAGGGAGGAGTCTTTACAGTATGAGGTTGTACATGCAAGAAAGATGGGTATAAATCAAGGAACATCTGGTATCTAGGCCTAGCCTTAAATCATAAAAAAACTGTGAGTCCGAAGTATGCAGTATTGTAAGGAGGGAGGGAAATGATTTGTAACAGAAGCTTTCCTTCTCCTTTCCCCAAGATGTGATTTCTCGCTCTGTAAGGCCAGTTCAAATAGTAAAGATGAAGCTAAAGTACTTTGGACATCAAATGAGAAGAGAGGATTCATTTGAGAAAGCCTTGATGCTGGGAAATGTGGAGGGCAAAAGAACAAAGGGGCGACCAAAAATGAGATGGCTAGATGGTATTGTAGATGGAATGGGCACAGAGCTGGGCAGGTTAAGGAAGATGGTGGAGGACAGAGGTGCCTGGCGTGCAATGGTCTACGGGGTCACAAAGGGTCAGAATCGACTGTGTGACTGCACAACAACAACAAAAGGCCAGTTCAGAAGGGGGTCAGACACACTAGAAGAAAATGGAGAACACATGCAATCAACTCCTGGCCAATGATAGTACCCCACTGGGAAATATCTCTGCACCAAAAGCACTATTGGATTGCTTCTGACATTAACAACAAAGAAAAAGTGGGGATCCACCTTTATCCCAAATGTATATTTAGTTTTTGGAAATGTTAGAACCAGTGATGATAAGGTAACATGAATTTACTAATGAAAATTAATTCATGGACAAAACCATGAGCCAAATTTATATTAGATTGTGTATCAATTATTAAATCATTAAATTAAATCATTTAAAATAGTTCAAAATGGCCACCCACTGGAAATTAGAATTTTAAATATATATGTGAATTATTAATATATTTATTTGATTTATATCCTACTTACACAAAACAAAAACAAAAAATTAGGACACAAAGAAGTTTACAGTATAATTTTAGAAGACATTAAATATATATTTTTAAAACCTTATGAATTTTAAATTACCAGTAGAATGATGAGAAGTGCTAACTTCTAACAATTAAAACAACAGATTCTTAAATAATTGGATTTTAACAGTAATAGCTACTGAAATCTTATGTGTTAACACTGGCATACATGAAATAGTGTATACTATAGCAGCTGACTGCCACTAGTTAACAAGTTGACTATTGATGGGGGCTAATCAATCAATTAATCAATCAATCAAAATGTATGTAATGTTGTCATTGCTTGTAACCACCTGAATGTTTTCCTTAGAAATATATAGATTAATCATATGGGGTCATACGACCTCTTTTGCTCGTAGAGTATAAGAGGTCTTTGTTCCAAGTACGGTAACTTTTTGCTTGTGTTGAGGCCTCTGGAATGTGATGGGAGGTTGCTAACGTCTACGGTAATTACCGTACCGTATGGTAATGTGGCCCTCCGTACAGTGTACAGTTACCGTACGGAGAAGTATGGTCATTTTTTACGGTAATTTTGGAAAATAAAAAAAAAGTTATTTCCGGTTGTTTCCTGGAAAATGTTTTTTTAAAAAACAAAACATCACGTCCGGTTGTTTCCTGAAATATATTTTTAAAAATGTCTGCCCAGACTCCACCCAGACTCCACCCAGACTCCGCCCATAACTCTGCCCCATAATCCCACCCCATAATTCCACCCACTGCCCATACAGTATAAGTACGGTAATTTTGCTCAGCCCATACGGTAATTTCCGGTTCTCGGGTTGGCATCAAGCAGAAGGAGAATGGAACATTTGAACATGTGAAGATCATGTAGAAGAATGATTGGAGGATGGAAAATCTGGGGAGGGGGAAATGGAAAGGAGGTATAAAGAGTTTGGAAGAGAAGAGGGTGGGGTATGCATTCAGTCTTCTTTGTTCTGGAATAAACATGATGTTCTGGATCTCTTCTTGCTTGATCGTGAATTGATTTAACATCAAGCAGGCATGGTCTGAAGGAATAGCTTTCAGACCCCAACATTTCCCTATCCCTCATTGCATGCCAACTGACATGACTGGTGTGCAATGGGACATATAAGCAGCAACCAGTTAAGAAGCATCAGCTCATCATTGCAAACTTATGTTATTACATTAAGCTAACTAACTGATAGGATTCTGGCCTGAGAATTAGTGTCAATCTAATAATTTTCAAGTTGTGTCTGTATCCTCCTCCAGTCAGGGTACACTACTATTCTGAACTCTAAAGCATGTGTGGTTTTAGATACAACCATAATCTGTTCTCAGAAAATGCCACTTCTTTCAACATAAGATTCAGTATTTAAGTGTTGCCATTTAATGAACAACTTTAATAATGGTTAGATCAGGGGTCCTCAACCTTTTAAAGCTTGGAGCTGGAAAATGCCCCCTCAGACTATTTGTGGGCCAGACTGGTGGTCCTGGTGGCAGTGGTGGTGCAGATAGTGGCGGAGGCTAAGAGTGGTTCCAGCACCGGTGGTGGAACCACCCCCAGGTTCTGACATTCACCCCCACTGCCGCTGCCGCTGCCGCTGCCGCTGCCGCTGCCGCTGCCGCTGCCGCTGCCGCTGCCGCTGCCGCTGCCGCTGCCGCTAGTGGGACCACCCTGATCCTCCACAGCCCCCCATCATCGCTGCCAGGACCACCCCAAGCCCCTGACACTCACCACCATTGACGGGACCACTCTGAGCCCAAAATATTTCCCTCACACACCACTTCCTTGCTTATCGGCTGGAGAAGCTGCATGGTGTGGGTGAAGAAAGGGTCCCTGCTGTCCTTCTTGCCCATTTTCGGCCAGAGCGGCCTCCGGGAAAGACACAGGCAGCCATGGGCATCTGCCAGAAAAGCCACTCCTGGGTAGAGCGGCCCCTGGGAAAGACACTGGCAGCCGTGTGCATCCACTGCTTCCGCTTCCCCCACCACCACCTCAATCCTTGTCCCCTCTGCTTGGCTCGGCATGTCCCTAATGGTGCTCCATAGCAGGGATGATGTTGTAAGCTTTCTTATAACATCCGCCTTGCTATGGAGCAAATATAGGGACACGACAAGTCAAGTGGAGGGGACAAGGAATGAGGTGGTAGCAGTGGAAGCGGCGGCTGGAGCAAGAGCGCAGGCCAGATGGAATGGCCGTAGGATGAGGTTTCCTGGGTTAGATAGTTGATTCAGAGGCAAATCTTTGTTTGGTGTTCTCAGATGGTTTATTTTACACAACTAGGGTTTGATTGGAAGCTGTTCTGCATTTCATTTTTCAAAAAGAAAAAAACCCACACAGATGTTTGCTAAAATGACAGCCTGTGGTTTATAGTTGAATAGGCAGGTGACAAAAGAAGCCTGATTTAGTGAAACACACCTCCACCCAGGATCATGTAAATAGGATTCCAGAATGAACCGTTTGCATAGAGTCATCACTGAAGATGGAGATGAAAATACATTGCTGATAGAAGAGATTAGGAGGGAAACATGGCAAGGGACATCAGTTACCTGTGGCATATAAAGAGCCCTTTGGAGCCTCCTCTTCAGTGGCTGACATTTCCTGCTCAGCCCTCCCTTTTACAAATGATTGTTTTCCAATATTTAACAAGGGCCAATGGAACAATCCTATTAAACTCAGCCAATCTACCAATATCAGCCTTCCTTACCTGGTACCCTCTGGATTTGCTGGATTTAGGAATCAGTCAAACATTCACTTACCATATTTGCTGGCATATAAGATGCATTGGGGTATAAGACGCAGCCCGTTTTTATACACATATTAAAGGAAAAATTTTCTACATTTCCCCATTAATTTTCAAAATTAACTCCAGGAGCCAGAGATGACAGCCACTGGCTGTGGGATGGGGGATAGGCTTTAAAGGAACCCTCATTCCACCCCATTCCCCCTGCCCCAGCTGCTGGTGGCCAGTGGCTGTGGGATGGGTAAAAGCCCATTTGTTGGGGGTGGAATGGGGTGGAAAGAGGGCTCCTTTGAAGTCAATTTCCTCCGATCCCACAGCTTTTGGCTGCCAGCAGCTGGGGAAAAATAGGCTTTAAAGGAGCCCTCTTTACACCCCATTCCCCCTGCCCCAGCTGTTGGTAGCAAGTGGCTGTGGGATGGGAGGAAGCCTGTTCATTGGGAGTGGAATGGGGTGGAAAGAGGGCTCCTTTGAAGTCTGTTTCCCCCCGATCCCACAGCCATTGGCAGCTAGCAGCCGGGGCATGGGAAATGGGGTGGAAACAGGGCTCCTTTAAAGCCCATCCCCCCTGGATCCTAGAGCTACTAGCTGCCAGCAGCTGGGGGGTGGGGGTGGAGAGGGCTCCTTTGAAGTCTGTTTTCCCCTGATCCCACAGCCATTGGCAGCTAGCAGCCGGGGCATGGGAAATGGGGTGGAAACAGGGCTCCTTTAAAGCCCCCCCCTGGATCCTAGAGCTACTAGCTTCCAGCAGCTGGGGTGGTGGAGAGGGCTCCTTTGAAGCCGCCCATCTGGCTCCAATCATTGCTAATTTTGATTACTGGCATATAAGATGCACCCCATTTTTCAAGAAAACTTTAAGGGGGAAAAGTGCATCTTATAAACCAGCATATGCGGTATTTTGGTTTCAAGGTAATATAACCAGATTCACATTTCCTGAGCCTAAATGTAAACTCCAGTTTGGCCATGTTACCCTGTTATGGTATTAGAGTAGACATTGTCAGGCAGCGGTTAACTAACTTGACAACCCTGAGGACTAACGGTCTTGGGTGGCAAAGTTCATAGGGAAGAGGGATGGTTCCCAAGTGGATTAAATCCCACTTGAATTCATCTTGATGGAGGGCAGCAGCTTCATCAATACTGACCTGGGCTGAGGTGGACTTTGTGTGCCAAAAAGGCTCAGGACCAGAAAGTAACTCGGGAAACTGGATCAGTGGTACGGGTGTCACACTGTGATGCAGAAGACAAATGGAAGGCCACTGCATTATATTCGCAGGGCAATCTTTATGGCTGATCGCCACAAGGATCGCCAATATTTGGAATCAGATATGGCACAGCAAGAAAAAGAAAATGTAAATTGAAAGCTTGCTTCCAGCAAAGTTTGTAATGGGTCTACTGAAGTGCCCAAAGAGAAAAAAAATATTCACAAGAATACTTACATTGGAAAATTGCAAAGTAGTCTGCATTTGAGGCGATGTGTACAAAAATGGGCATTTTTAGAAAATGCAGCAAGACATACTTTATTTGGTGGAAGATTTATTGAAAGTTGAGTATAGAAAAATGATGCAGATATTTCATACATTTCGACCTTATACAGGACAATGCATTTTTTTTTCTAGGCCGAGGTCCACACAAAAGCTGAACAAACTTTTAATGTGGAACAGGAAATACTTCACTTCATTGTAGAAATATGTTAGAGTTTAATTATGACTGGAGAAATGAAAATGTAAGCAAAATCAATCTTAATAGGGTGTCACCTCCCTAATTGGGCCACAGTCTTCATCATTCCCAGCTATTTAGATTAATTTAATTATTCAAAAAAGAAAAATCCTCTGGCGTATGAATGTGGGATATTGTGCTTCTCTAACCATAATTCAAAACACCAGGGAATGGCCCAATATTGCTGCACAGTGTTATGCTCATGTTGCCAGCCAGAAAAAGGATGGCAAGGATACCTTCTTGTGCTCACTACCTGTTGTGTCCAAGCATTATTTATTAAAGCCGCTATTGGCACTATAAAGTCTACGGTGGAATGGCGCGCCTTTTGCAAAGGCGCCATTTTCAAACTACTGTCAAAATAGCTGTTTCGTCAGTACAAACTTCCCGCTTCTCTGGAAGCCCGCTGAAATGTATCAACCTGCGTAACTGCCATTCTCACTGTATATAAGCTGGCCACCTTGTACATGTTCCCCAGTCCGGTATCTCTGAGCTGAATAATAAATCCCTTGTGTTTGACCCAACCCTTCTGGTCAGAATACTTCTTAAGCGCTGGACTCAACACTACCATCCATTGGGGGAAATGAAAGGAGCCTTATTTGGGCATCCCCTAAAAATTATTTCAACCCAGAGTAATCTTTGACACGAAATTATTATAGTGATGAAAAAGGAGTCAGCTTCTGTGATTTCCCTTGCTTGTATGAGGGAATGGCATCCTCTATGAGGCCCTGAGTCGGCCTTGTGCTGAGTAGGGCGGGTATAAATCGAATAAACGATAACGATAACGATAACGATAACGATAACGATAACGATAACGATAACGATAACGATAACGATAACGATAACGATAACGATAACTAACAATATTAACAACAATATTAACAACAATAACAATAACAATAACAATAACAATAACAATAACAATAACAACAACAACAACAACAACAACAACAACAACAACAACAACAACAACAACAACAACAACAACAACAACAACAACAACAACAATAATAATAATAATAATAATAATAATAATAATAATAATAATAATAATAATAATAATAATAATAATAATAATAATAATAATAATAATAATAATAATAATAATAGACCATCATGACTGTTGCTATTAGCATCAAAATTCTTGCTGGCCTATGCAAAGCTTGACATCTTTTTTTCTTGTGTGCTAATTACTGAAGCAGTGACAGACTTTATATTCTTAGGATCTAAGATCCTTGCAGATGGAGATTGCAGCCATGAAATAAAAAGGTGACTGGTTCTTGGGGGAGAAGCTACGAGAAACCTGGGAAATATAGTTAAAAGTAGAGACATCACCTTGCAAACAAAAATCCGTATAATCAAAGCAATGGTATTCCTGGTAGTAATGTATGGTTGTGAGAGCTGGACCATAAAGAAAGCTGAGCACAGAAGAATCGGCACATTTGAAATGTGGTGTTGGAGGAGAATTTTGAGAGTACCCTGGTCAGCAAGGAGAATGAATAGGTCAATCTTAAAAGAAATTA
The DNA here is from genome assembly GCA_035047305.1 of Bradypodion pumilum. Lineage (NCBI taxonomy): Eukaryota > Metazoa > Chordata > Lepidosauria > Squamata > Chamaeleonidae > Bradypodion > Bradypodion pumilum. The sequence continues at coordinate 225,552,337 of JAWDJD010000003.1, read as the reverse complement.
ACCCCAACTGCTCTTTGGAAGGCCAAATATTGAAGATGAAGCTAAAGTACTTTGGACATCAAATGAGAAGAGAGGATTCACTTGACAAAGCCTTGATGCTGGGAAAGGTTGAGGGCAAAAGAAGAAGGGGGTGGCAGAGAATGAGATGGCTAGATGGTATAGTTGACACAGTGGGCAGAGAACTGGGCAGGTTGAGGAGGATGGTGGAGGATAGGGTTGCCTGGCGCGCAATGGTCCATGGGGTTGCAAAGGGTCAGACTAGACTATGCGACTGAACAACAAAAATTACTTAGTGCAAGAGGATCCCAGAAGATTGAGCACATGATCTGTATTATGGTTGCTGGCAGAGGATAAGAAAAGGACACCTGGGATGTGGCTAGAATTCCTGTGTGCCAAATTATTTTGAAAGGCTGGTTTGGACTTAATAAAATGGGGAAGCAAAGATGTAAGTACAACACATACAGAAAAACAGACACTGTTTAACCTCTCAAATAAACTAATGATGCAGAATGCAGACTAGAAAGCTATGTTCCAATTTCCAAACCCTTTCCTTGCTTTAGCAACCTGAGGGAGACAAAGCTATATTGTATGTATACTAGACGCTTTACAAACATCTTATGGGCATGTATTCCTAAAGATGTCCCTTTATCTTTGGAAATTAAAACACAGGGAAAAGTAGGAGTTAGCAAAGATTATCACTAGATATCAAGATGCCAAAAGAGACAATACTGTTTAAGGAAAAACGAGGAAGGGACAGTAGAAGAAGAAGACCTAAGAATGGGATGGGTTGACTCACTAAAGGAAGCCACAATTGTCAGTTTGCAAGACCTATGCAGAATTTACTGGGGGAAAAGAGAACCTCTCTAGGAAGGGAGGGCTAGTAGACATTAACCCAACATAAGGTGCTTTTGGTTTGCAAGATCTGAGCAGAGCTGTTAATGATAGGACATTTTGGAAGTCATAAACCCATATACTGTAGTAATCCCACATTAGAAGTGACTTCATGGTATATAGTATCTTTTTATCCCCCCCCCTTAATTTTCAATCAAATGTATAGTGAGGAAACAAGTAGAATATGCACCATAGCTGTGCTAACATTGTGTAAGACTATCCTTAGCTACAAAGCAAAGAAAGAAAGAAAGAAAAGAAACAAAAAAGGAAGCATTTTCACAGCTTAAAGTTAGTGAGCTTCTGAATATTTGTTCTCTGTACTTTTAAAAAATATCTTTTAAAATAAAATATGTTTGCAACCCAAATCATAAGTCTTTTAATATGTCTATTTGGTTAGGGAGGAGTTAAATTTTTCTCTCCTTAGTGTCAGCTTAGCCAATTAGATACTGACTGACACAATCAGTGGTTCAAATTACCGTAGAGCTCCCCAAATCTTCAACAATGTATCCGTACTTGGACGTTTCTGTTGGATAAACCTGTTCCATGCAGTTTATAATAGTCACTGATTTTACCTTTTTGAGAAGCCTTTTTAAAGGATCAATACTTCAGCCTGTGCAGCTGGGATTGCTTCTACATTAAAAAAAAGCAGGTAGGATCAGCCATTTTTATTTAAGATTTATCTTTTCAGTTTATATGAGCTATTTTAAATCCAGGGACATAAAATGTTTGTTTCTGTACAAGGGATAAAACAGTTTTACTTTTAAAAAAAACACCCCAAAACTATTTGCCTAAACTTCCCTACACTAAATTTGACACAGAGTAAGAGTAGACTGTTTGCTATAAGTGTACCATGTTTGGTACTGATCCAAGGGCCAGTTTCAAAGATACAATTATTTGTATGGGGGTGTCCCATTTTGAGAACTGTTTTGTAGAACATTTTTGTGACCAGTAGGTTGAGAGGAAAGGATTAGACTGTTCTTTGCTAGAGGACTGAATTTATTATTTGCCAGTGCCTCATGAAACTAGACCAAGGACTACATACAGCATAGATTCTTGGCTTAAAAAGTCACAGAGAAAATAGTAGCTAGGGCTCACTATTTGCAGTGGTGGGTTCCAAAAAGTTTTACTACACACTGTTGGCGTCGTATGGTGGGCGTGGCCAGGGGGAAAGCCCTGCATTGCACCAGAATTAGGACTACTTTATTTCCAAACTTGGATGGATGGGGTCAGCCGGAAGTTCTGCTACCGGTTCTGGCGAACTGGTGCGAACCTGCTGATGCCCACCACTGCCTATTTGCCTCAAACACACACACACCCAGCCCCAATTAGGTGGCCATTTTGCTTTCTTTCAGCCTACTTCCTATCCAGAATGCTCTGGACCTTAACAAGCAATCTGCTCCCATTCTTCTTTGGAGCTACTCTTTTAACAAACAGACTCTCTGCATACTTCAAGTGTCACACAGATAGACAGACTAAACCCATTCGCTGCAGTACTGGTTCATGCCCAGCCAGCTGGTTCATGGTTAGCAGGAATAATAAAAAATTAAAAATTAATTGCTCCTAATCCTTCTAATATATGCTGCTGCTTAACTTTAATGAGGTAGATGGGGAGGGCACAAGCAAATCAGTTCGAGTGCCAAAATGAGATACTTATGCTTGGTTGATTTACTCAAGAATAGAGGCACCACTATGTTTCAGGCAATTACACCATCCCCCTGAGTAAATTAGTTGAAGTTACTACTGCATTTTTTCAAGTACCCACCTCTGTTTCTGAGTGTGTTGTGTTCATTGACAGTAATGCGTTCTTAGCAGTAGACTTTTTACCTTGTTCAGTGCATGAAATATCATAGTTGCCCCTCTTCTGGCCTTCCTCTGTTATGTATTGATAAGCATTTTGCGGGTCTTCTGGGCCTTTAAACCTAGGACAGGGTATCTGCAGTTGAGATACTTTAATGAGTTAAATGTCACTGGTTAGAAATTCAAGGGCTCTGTGGTAAACGTACAAGAGCTCAGTTGACATGGCTGGCTCTACCATAAAGCAAAGGAAGGTGGTCAGTTCTGCTAGCAGACCATCTCAACTGCACTGGAGTAACCACCTTGCATCAATGGGACTTATATGAGTGTTGCCTTAATTAGTCCTATTCCTTTATTGGGAACCATATGCTAATCGGGACTAGAGATTGGATTCAGTTCATTGTATTTAAATTATGACACTGGTGTACATGTTTGGTGTATGCAAACCAAGACACAGGACACAGCCTCGGGCTGGGTTAACTCAGGTTTATTGCATCGTGGACAGAGGGAACATGAGGTAATGGCGGATCGATAGCTCTTTATATACAGAGGTAATACATTTGAACGTGGTGCCATGGTAGCCCATTGGCTACTGTCTGCGTGACGTCATTGCGGGTCACGCCCTTCTTGTCCAGGTGTAGATGGTGGCGGGAAAACTTCCCGCGCTGTTGCCTTTGATGAGTTCGGACCAAGAGAGCTTGGACGCTCGCTGCTGCCAGCTGGTGGTCATTAGCTCGCGTCCTATTACAGGGTTTATATGATACAGCTGAAGGTTACATTGTTGCTATAGGCAAGGTTACATTGGCTCAGATACATTGTAATCCATGTGTAAGATAAAACCATCAGAACACAACACCCCTCCCCCCTAGGACGAGACAAAGTCTCGAGCCCACACTTAAACACACTCCCCCCCCCTTAGGAGACAAAGTCTCTCAGCCAAGATGGCTTATTTCGAACACGCTGGGGTCTCGATGCGGGCTGCCTCTCCCCGGGTTTGCTACCTTCTCTTTGTCCCCTGGTTTCCTGTCCTGTAATTGGAGAGGGAGACTCGTTAGTGACTTGCCGCGGCTCCGCGGCGTTGTTGGGAGGTGTGCTCTTTCTTAGGGAGGAACCGGGGGCACTGGGGGCTAACGAAAAACCCCTCTTCTCGCTTGGATGGGTGGGGGAACACTCCTGAAAACCCCCCCGGCTCGCAAAATCTAAATCAAAACTACAATCGGGGGCAGCGGTCGCGAACTCCTCTCCCCCTTCCCCGGTCCCTGATAGGACTGGCGTATCAAAAGGATATGAGTCGGGGCCGCTGCTTCTGCCTTCCCCCCTTGCTTGGGACTGTTGTCCACTGTTGTCTCCCCCTTGGGTTAAGCGGGTGGGGGAGAACCCTAACGCTGAATCCTGTTGCTGAGCCCCACTGACTGGCCCACTGACTCGGTGCCTCAGTTGGTCCGCGTGCCTCCTCCAGAGGAGGCCGGTGTTAGTCTCGACCCGGTACGACACTGGCCCCGTCTGTTCTACAACCGTCCCTGGCACCCAGGCTGGCCCTGCGCTGGAATAGTTCCTGCAGTGAACGGGGTCACCGGCGGCGAAACCTTTCGAGACTGCCAACCCTATGTTTTTTCCTTTATCCTCGACTCTCGTCGGGTCTAGCCTGGACAGGATCGTGGTCAGTTTTCGCCGCATCAAGAGCTCTGCCGGCGAGTAGCCCGACGCTAAGGGGGTTACCCTATACGCTAAGAGGAACTGGCATACTTGGTGATTCAGGTCCCCCGGGCCCATGCGCCGCAGCGCCTCCTTTGTTGTACGCACCAGCCGTTCCACTTGGCCATTCGTGGCCGGGTGAAACGGTGCGGATGTGACATGCTGAATGGCATTCGCCTCCATGAATGCTCCGAACTCCGCGGAGGTGAAACAACTAGCGTTATCGCTGACTAAAGTGTCGGGTAAGCCGAACGTGGAAAAGACTCTCCTTAGCCGGCTAATTGTCGTGGCGGAGGACGTGCTCTTTACCGGGATAACCTCCAGCCACTTGGAGAACGCATCCACCACCAGGAGAAACATGGTTCCTCGGAATGGGCCAGCGAAATCTACATGCACCCTGGACCATGGCCCCCTAGCTGTGTCCCATTCCCTATGCGGAAGACGGGCCGCCTCAGGCCGGGATCCCTGGCATGCCTCGCAAGTGCCGACCATGTGCTCAATGTCCGCGTCCAGCTGTGGCCACCAGAAGTAACTCCGGGCCAGCGCCTTCGAGCGAACTATGCCCGGGTGGCTGACGTGCAGCAGTTCGAGCACCCTCGTCCGCAGGGGCGTAGGGACCACCACCCGCTGGCCCCACAAAAGGCACCCCCTTTCTAGGGACAACTCTAGCTTTTTCCGAAAGAAAGGGTCGAACTCCGTACTCGGGGACGATGCCGGCCACCCCTTCTGTACCCATGAACTAACTTTCTCCAGCGTTCTGTCCTTGCCCGTCGCCCTGGCAATGTCGGCTGGCACTATTGGGGGTGCGTCTAAAACCTCAATTAGCAATACCTGGCGGTCTCTTTCTACTCTCGCCTTTTGGTCGTCCGACAAGGGCAAAGGGGATCTCGAAAGTGCATCAGCATGGCTGATCTCCTTTCCGGGCCGGTACTCCAACTCATGTTGGTATGCGTTGAGGAAAATAGCCCAGCGCAGCATTCTCGGGGACAGGATCTGCGGCGTGGGCTTGCTTGCCGTGAAAATCCCTAACAGTGGCTTGTGATCGGTCACGATTTTGAACGGGCGGCCATACAAAAAATCGTGAAATTTTTTGGTTCCCGCTACTATTGCTAACGCCTCCCTGTCGGTTTGTGCGTAATTTCGCTCCGCTTGGGACAGGGACCTTGAGTAAAACGCTACCGGGGCCTCCCTTCCGTCCTCCAACACGTGGCAAAGCACCGCCCCCACCCCCACCGGGGATGCATCACAGACTAGGACCACTGGCCGTTTGGGGTCGAAGTGCGTCAGGATTGCCTCAGATGTTAGGAGTTGCTTTAGCTCCTTGAACGCCCTCTCGTGCTCATCACCCCACATCCATGGCTCCTCCTTTTTAAGTAACCGATGGAGCGGCTCGGCCACGGACGCCTTCCGCGGGAGGAATGTATGGTAAAAATTGAGGAGCCCCAGGAAGGACTGTAGCTCGGTTTTGGATGTGGGGCGAGGGGCCTTTTTAATGGCTGTTACTTTGGATTTAGACGGCTTAATCCCCTCGGGTGTGATCCGGAACCCTAAAAACTCGACCTCAGTTTCGAAAAAAACACATTTGTCCTTCCTCAATCTCAGCCCCGCTTTCTCGAACACGGTCAGTACTTTGTCCAACCTCTTTGCCAGTTCAGCCTCACTCCCCCCTGTTATCAACACGTCATCAAAATAAGGCAACACCCCCTCCAGTCCCTTCAGGAGGCGTTCCACAAGCGACTGAAACAGGCCGGGTGCCGAGTTCACGCCAAACTGTAACCGCGACACCTGGAACGCTCCTTTATGTGTAACTATCGTTTGTGCCGCGGCCGTGGCGGGGGTCACAGGAAGTTGCTGATAGGCTTGTGCCAAATCGAGTTTAGCGAAACACTTTCCCCCATTTAGCCTGGCCAAAAGGTGACTGATCACCGGCACCGGGTATGCATTAGGGCGGATCGCCTTGTTAATTGTACACTTATAATCAGCGCAAATGCGCACCTCCCCGTTAGCCTTTAGAGCCGTTACAATTGGAGTTTCCCACTCCGCGGAATCAACAGGAATAAGGATCCCCTGGCCCACCAGTTTGTCCAGTTCCGCCTCTATCTTGTCCTTGAGTGCGAACGGCACCCTGCGCGGTTTGAGTCTAATCGGGCGGACCTCCGGGTCTATGTCGAAAGCTACAGGGGGTCCCTTGAACTTTCCGAGTCCTTTCTTAAAAACGGCGGGATGCGCATCGCAAACCGCTTGTATTGGGTCCCCCCCCACGGTATGCACCCCCCCTATGAACAATCCTAAAGGCTGAAACCACTGTGTCCCTAGGAGGCTACAGCTTCCCCCCTTGAGGACAACTAGGGGCAGTTCCGCAGAATGTCTCTTAAAATTGACCCGAAATTTCCCGACCCCCAACACCAGAATGCTGTTTCCCTGTACGTCTCGTAGCGTGGACCTCAACGCTTTAAGTTTGGGCCGCACGTGGGGGTCGATTTTCAGGAACTCTTTCTGGGGAATTATGGAATAGGAGGACCCCGAGTCAATTTCCATCTTAATAGGGGCCCCTTGTACTAATACCTCAACGAAGTAATGGGACTGTCCCGCGGACACGCTGAACACTGGGGCGTCGTCCTCGCTGTCGTCCGAGACGCGGCCCACGCCGTCCTGCTTCCTCGTGGTCTGGGCGCCATCTTTGGGCCTCGCTGGACGGTCCGGTCTGGCCGCACGGTCTTGTGACTGCCTCCGGCCCTCTTTCCGTTTTCTGCATGCCTTGGCGATGTGCCCCCGACGGCCGCAGGTGTAACACTCGGCCTTCCTGAACGGGCATCTCGCGCGCTCGTGGGCCGCTCCGCAACCCTCGCAGCGTCGACCACCCTTTCGGACCTTCTGGACCTCCTCGCCGTCGCTGCCTTCCGTAGACGACTTTGAGGCCCGTCGAGTCGCGTGCACCGACTGTCCGGTCTTCCCGTGCACCGAATTTTCCGCCTTGCCGGCTCTAGGACGCCACTCACGCCACTGGTGCATCTCGTCCACTCCAGCATTCGTGGACTCTGCGGCTTCCGCGGCCTCTACGACCTCTGCCAGCGTGGGTGGCGGCTCCTTATTCATCAAGCTGCGCTGTACCTCCTTGTCTTTCAGGCCACACAACATTTACAGGGGGCGGCGGCTATCCTCATGGCGGCCACGAATGCCTCAACCGACTCATCCGGCGCTTGGACTCGCCTCCAAAACGCGCTCCGAGCGGGAAACATTGCCCTCGAGGGGCAGAACCGCTCTCGCAGCAGCTTCATGATGTCGCTCGCCTTAAATTCGCTCACCTTCTTCGGAGCGATTATGCCCACCAGCGTCCGCTTGGTTTCCATCCCGAGCATTCTGGTGAGGATGGCCCTCTTCCTCTCCTCGTCGTCTCCTTTGACTCTGAGTTCCACCAGGGCCGCCTGGAAGTCCATCTCAAGCAGCTCCCAGTCTTGCGGTTTGGTGATGTTGAACCCGCTCTGTGCCCTGGCTGTTCCGTGGGGATCCATTATCCCACCTTCGTCGCCAATTTGGTGTATGCAAACCAAGACACAGGACACAGCCTCGGGCTGGGTTAACTCAGGTTTATTGCATCGTGGACAGAGGGAACATGAGGTAATGGCGGATCGATAGCTCTTTATATACAGAGGTAATACATTTGAACGTGGTGCCATGGTAGCCCATTGGCTACTGTCTGCGTGACGTCATTGCGGGTCACGCCCTTCTTGTCCAGGTGTAGATGGTGGCGGGAAAACTTCCCGCGCTGTTGCCTTTGATGACTTCGGACCAAGAGAGCTTGGACGCTCGCTGCTGCCAGCTGGTGGTCATTAGCTCGCGTCCTATTACAGGGTTTATATGATACAGCTGAAGGTTACATTGTTGCTATAGGCAAGGTTACATTGGCTCAGATACATTGTAATCCATGTGTAAGATAAAACCATCAGAACACAACACCATGCTTCCCATCCATTTTTAGTTTAAAGTATTGGTGTTCGGCCACATAAGCAAATGAAAAAATTTCCATGGGTGCCTTATGAATTTATTAGACAGATGTTAACCAATGATTTGATATCTTTAAACAAAGAAGTGCAGTCAGAGAAACTACTTGTAAGAGAACTACAGATTTAAGATTATAGCCAGTGAGATCTACACACCACAGCAAGAATCTCCCAAGGTCCATTTCCCAAGTGGATGCTAATACAGTAGAAACTCAGGTTACGGAATTAATCCATTCTGGGACGTTTTCTGTAAAGCGATTTTTCTGTAAAGCGAAACACAATTTCTCATAGGAATGCATTGAAAACTAAAAAAACTGTTCTGGAGGTTAGAAAAGAGCAAAAAAAAAACCCATCATTTTTCAGTTCAAAACTCTAAAGTGGTGAAAACAGTGAAAAATTCCAAAGTGCATGTTAGAAAGAGTTTGGAGCAGAACAAACAATTTTTTTGTTTTTGCTTTTTAGTGAGCTTCGGAGCTGATTGTTTTTATTTTCAAGGCATATTTGTCACATTTCTGTCAGCACCATCTAGTGGCCAGCCCTGGTAATTGCAGGAAAAGTCCCCACCTAACAGCTGATCAGGGGTGGGGGAGATTTCCAGCACTTCCTGGTCATGGGGAGAGCTTCTGCCGGAGCCTAAAAGCAACGAAAATTTTCAAAAATGGAGGGGAAATGCCCCAAACACCTTCCCACCACCCTGGGAAGTGTTGGAACACCCAAAAAACCTTTCCGAATCACAAGTAAATCGGGACACCATTTCCTCAGAATTTCCTTCTGTAAGTCGAGTTTTTTGTTACCTGAGGCATCCATAACCCGGGGTTTTACTTTGGGACTACAATGGTGAGAGTTGTGTGCACAGGACATTTTATTCTGTGAGCTGCATGACCTACAAAGAAGGATACCCCTTAATACTCTTGCATCAGTGCCATCAGTCTCTGCCCAGGTTGGGAGCAGTGGGGAGATCCTTCCCCTTGGTCATGGCTTTCATAAAATTCAGATTCTTGAAGCTACTAGAACTGTATTTTTTAAGGGTTGGTACAAGAAAGAGATGGGCACCAGAAAACGTAGTTTGTCCACACAATGATATTTACGTGGAATGAAAGTTTCAAGCATAACCACTCTCATATCCGTAAAGGAGTGTTTCTTATCATTAAAGTGGGCAACAAGGGGGGCCGTGTCCACATGATGCCTAATGCGTGATTGATGTTCACTTAGGCGGGTTTTCAATGATCTAGAAGATTGACCGATGTAGGCAAGTTGACAAGGACAGAGGATCATGTATACGGAATCGGTGGTGTTACAATTAGAAAAGGAGGACAGTGGAAGTTTCACTCCATGTAAATATCATTGTGTGGATAAACTACGTTTTCTACTACAACGGGAAGCTTCTTACATCCACCGATTTTCCACTCTGGCTCCTAAGGGTCTTAATAATGAGCATGATCTTTCAGCCTTTTTGTAATGACTCCCCCTTTCTTCTATTTTTATAGTGTACCTGTTCTTTCTCGATGTAGATGCACCTTTAACTGTAATGAGTTCATTAGCTCTTATTTGATCCACAGGTGTGGACTGTATATGGGAGTTCATTACCTATATATTGAGCTTTGTAAGGTTACTGGGTAACGCTCTAACCTCATAAGAATTTACTCTGAAGGTTGCTTCGAGCGCGTTTATTGATGATCCAGGTACCCCCCTTCCCCTTTCCTTTCTATTTTCTGTATGTCGTGTACCTTTGCTGTTTGAGAATTACTACTGTTATATAGATGCATGTGTAGAACATCAGTTTGTATATGTTGCTTGACTGTTGCAGAGTCTTGATAAAGGACTACGAAATATCCATTTTACCGGAAGGATATGGACGCTGATTATCCACCTCCTGCAATGACTTACCTCTGTATCACTTGTTGAAGTTGCTTCCTCGCTGCGGCACCCGGACTTTTTGACGAGTTTCGACGATCTTTACCTCTTATCACCTCTTGGCTTGGAACCTACGATTCCGCTTTTGCGGCTCGGACTTTGCATTTGTACTGATTACCTTGCCACTCTTCGTTACTGTGATATACATAGAGTGGATTTATTTGTTGCTCATTTGTGGTTCCATTCGCCAGAAAGGTTTTACTACTGATGGGATTTATACTAGGGATATTCTTTGATACTTGGATGAATGCAGTTTTGTCTGTGTTCCATTTTTTTGTATTTCTTATAGCACGAAAGTTGAGCCTAAACCCTATTTCTCATATTTTTCTGTACAGCTTGACCGGGTTGCCTCACTGCATTTATTAAATATTTAATATTTTTTATTTTACTTCTTAGACTCCTGTTCCTTAGGGTGATTTCTCCCTTCCCTGCCTTGTGATTACACCCTCACCGTCTTCCCTCCCTTAGCACAGTTACCTACATTTGAAAGTCATTTTCCAAATTCCAATTTAAACTTGATAGGACTTCTAGGCCCACAGCCCATACCAGAAGCTGTCCCTTTAAACACTTGTTGACCCCAAGAAACTTACAATTAATTGGAAATTGTCTGGAGTTAGAGGCAGGCTGCTGTCTTGTGCTTGTGGAAAATCCCCTGTCTTTGTGCCCGCCCAGGGTATGCATGTCCTTGGATTTGAACTGACAGCTACCTGTTTCACACTTTGTTTATGGAGTCACGCTGGCAGCTGTTCCTTTGGTTTTGTTTATGTAAATCTGTCACCAACTAGTTCTGGTGGAGGGGTTAAAGCCCAGCATGGTGGTTTTGACTTTAGAGATTTTTGGCTGTGCCAGTGAATTTGTGTGGTGCATTAGCCAGATATTTGCATGGAATTAATTCTTTTGTGTTACTTGTTGACACTATCCCTTTGCAAATATTATGTTTTGAAAACGTTCTGCCATATTTATTTGTGGTTCTGATTGATTGGGGCAGTAGACAGACAGCTTGCATTCCTTGGGAAGTTTTCCTCACCCGACTGAAAACATCTGTACTTTCTGTACAATTGACTTGCAAATGACATGTAACAAACAAAGCATCTTTTGTGGATCTGTGTACTCCCTTGAGGGTTCCTGCTTTCTTAACCCCATTCATAGTCATTTGGGGCTCATCAGATTACTGTATGCAACTAATGTCCTTGGAACAGGGAGAGGCTCCATTTCTCTTTGCATGAAGATGATGGAAGACTTGCTGGTGTTTTATTAACACTGTTTGCAAATAAATAAATTGAGTATTGGTATGGCAGAATTTAGGACTATGGTGGCTCAAGTGGTTAAGATGCTGAACTCAATGCCTGGAAGGTCAGAGTTCAATCTCCAAGTACTGCACAACAGAGTGAGCTCCCATCTTTGTCCCATCTCCTAACAACCTAGCTGTTCGAAGGCAAGAAATTGCAAGTAGATTAACAGGGACCACTTTGGTGGGAAGGAAAACAGTGTTCTGTGCACTCCGGTGTCTAGGCATTCCTGCCACCACATGTCCACGGAAAAGTCTGCAGATGCAGACAGCCCGGCTCTCTGGCTATAAACAGAAATTAGCACTGAATCCTAGATTCGGATATGACTGGCTTTTGAGCAAGGGTGACCTTTACCTTACAGCAGAACTTGGGAAAAATACTTTTGGGGAATTCCTCCACCAAAACTCCCTGGGTAGCCTGGCTGGTGGGCATCTGGGAGCTGTAGTCCCCAAAAGTAATCCCCCAGCCAAAAAAAAAAATGTTGAGGGAGAAGCACAGTTTAAATATTCCAACACCCATATCATATTGCTAGAGGGACAGCAAAACATGTTTCCACTTATATACAGTAACTCTGAGTTTCAGAAGAGTCAGGCCAGGAGTCTAGCCAACTGAAGAGAACTGGAGAGACAGGTGGGGAGGATGGAGATAGAGCAGAAGAACAAAGAAGCCAAAAAAATCCAGCCCCAGCCCAGAAGGATTTGCAAGCCTCACTGGAGAAGCCACTGGGCAAACTAGAAGATGATGGAGGCAACCTGGCACCATAAAAGACAATGTTATAAGAAACCTATTCAGCTGAATGTGCCTTTGCCGACCTCCCTGGTGAATTGATCAAAGTCTATCCAACTTCCAGAGAGAGTGAGGATTTTTTTTTGGGGTGTGTGTGTGAGTAAGCCTTAACTTGATCTCCATGTCATCACTACAAATTTAGCCCTACCCACTTTTAACCTTAACACCCAAATAGGAGTATGCTGTCCTCTTATCAGTTATTCTTTGGCCTCAGTGGGGACAATGTTGCAGACCTAAATGGTTCTCATTCTTATTTCAGGCCAGAAACAAATGTTAGAGATTGTCCATAATTAGGACTAAAAGCAGGTTAATCTTACACAGAGATGGAAGAGGCAATATTTCCATTATTGTGAAATTAGCCTTGGTTCTGTTTGGGCCCTAAAGATCAATCAACCAAATCAAACCAAATCTAACTAGTTTGCATAATTCCAGAGGCGAGGAAAGCTCCGGCTGCGATACTGAAATACTCGCCTTGGTTAAGAATTCCACACTTGCAGTCCCAGGGTGTCCCTGACTTCAGTGTGTGGCCTTAGTCAGATACATCAATTTATGTTAGGTGGAACAGAATTAATATGTAGTCAGAAAACACAGGTGAGAAGACTGTGAATATGAAAAAAGAAGCTACTTAGATATATTGTAGTTTGTGCCTATGAAAATCTATCTGTAGGTTTCATTTGTTGGGGAGGTTTTCTTGGTGGCAAAAACAGCACCTCTTTGATTCCATTTGGTTTAATATAGCGTGGGTGGCTTGTGTCCCATCAACCCTTGACAGCAGAGTCAATGGTGTGGAAGGATAAGAGCTAAATAAAAGCAGGCGAGAATGCTAAGAAACCAGAAAAAAAGTAGATTTAACTTTTTATTTCCAGAAAGATCCGGATTCTAAAGACACATACATGTGAAGAAGTCGTATTCCTCGGTTGAAATCACACATGTCTAGATCAATAGGAAACATAGACTGTCTTTTGACAAGCAGCATGACTTTTAATCCTTCCCTATTTCTTATGCATTTTTGCAATCAATTTGCAGATAGAAACAACAGCCTGCTGGAAGTTATCTGCAACCACAACATATAGGATTAAATTGCCAAGGGTATTTAGTGAAGCTAAGGATCTAGTGATAGTGAAAATGTCCCGGACCTGCTTCATTAAGGTGCAGCTCACAGGGTGTAGCTTTAACTCAATACGAACCCCTCGAAATACATGAAATGGCAAAAAACATACATAAAAGACAGCCAAGAGAACAATGGCGAGGATACGAGCCTTGTGTTTGTAAGCAGTATGGGTGTGGGGCCCTCTAGCCAGTACACAGATAATCACAATGTAACAAAGAGTCACAGCTACCAAAGGCACAAAGAATGCAAATATGGTTAAGAACCAATTAAACCACCTTGCAGAGTTCAAGTCTTCGGCATTGGTAAGGTCCATGCAAATTAACCTGTTTGAGCTTTGTTTTGTACTGATCAGGAAGATTAGAGGGCTGACCACCAATAGAGAAAGCACCCAGATGCTGATGCAGGCCATAATGGCCCACCTTCGCCTCTGAATGGAAAAGCAGCTCATTGGATAGACTACTACAACAAAGCGGAAGAAGCTGAAGCAGGTAAGGAAGAAGATGCTGCTGTAGGTGTTGAAGTAGAAGTTGAATCGGATGAACTTGCACATGAAGTTTCCAAAGACCCAATCCTCTCCGTTGACTGCATAGTGGACCAAGAATGGAAGGCAAGAGACATACAGCAGGTCCGTGATGGCCAAGTTTAACATGATGATGGTGCTGCTCTTCCAGGGCTTCATTTTGAAAATATATACAGAAATAACAAGAATGTTCCCAGAGAAGCACACCAGAAACAGCAGACTATAAATCAGGGACAGGTAGACATTCTGAAACAAGCCACCTTCATTAGTGCAGTTTCCAAAAGCAGCCGTAGAGTTTTGCAAAGATGTTAAATTGGTCATATCTTCAGATTCGCTATGCACAAATGGCATATTTAAATCTTTAAAAAGAAATGAAAGTGGATAAGTTTTAGATTTTAAGATGACAATGTACAGTACTCAAATCCTCTCTACAGAGCTACAGGAAGAAATACCAAGTGTTCTCAACTAGTAGATTGTGGTCCAACATATAAACTAGTTAAATATGACCAAGAAAAAAAGAAGAATATGCTCTAGAGCAATGATAGTGAACCTTGGCACTCCAGCTGTTCTTGAATTTCAATTCCCAGAAGTCCTGATCATCAGGAGTGCTATTTGGGCTTCTGGTAATTGAAGTCCAAAAACATATGGAGTGCCAAGCTTCACCATCATGGCTCTAGAGCAGTGATGGGCAGTCTTGGCCCTCCAGCTGTTCATGAACTTTAATTCCCAGAAACCCTGACCAGCAGGAGTGCTGACCTGGGCTTCTGGGAATTGAAGTTCAAGAACAGCTGGAGGGCCAAGACTGCCCGTCACTGCTCTAGAGTATTGAATCAGCCTTCCATCCTTCTGAGGTAGGTAAAGTGAGTACCCAATGTGTTGGAGGCAAAATGCTAATTACTGTGTGGACCACCCAAAGAGTGTTCTAAGCACTATGGAGTGGTATGGAAGGTTGTGAACACCTTGTTAAAAGGCAATGGTGTTCTACCAGATTTAGGATAAATGCAGTACAGCTACTGTTTTGAGACCCCTTTCTTGACAAACCCAGCAGTACTCTGTTAAAATAGGCTTGTATGAAAAGTTGTTGGAGGATCTAGCTCAGTGGCCAATTCCCAAGGTTGCTAGGGTAAGCAAAGAGACCCCAAAAGGAAAGGGATACAAAAGACCCCATAGAATTTCACAGTCTTATTGGGTTTTCTTCACATAGATATTACTGTATTCAGTAAACCCATTGAAATCAATGGGGGTTTAATGAGTCTTGATCAACAGAAATCCCATTTATTTCTCTAAGTATGACTGGATTGAACCCAATGATAACAAATTAAAACAACATTTCATATAGAGAAGATATTGACGGTAGCAAAATCTGTAGTAGGGCAGCATAAATTTTTAGTAGACAGGTACTTGGTACCAAAATGACACTAAAACAGAAGCGTACCTGGAGAGAATAGACACTGCACAGTTGACAAAGCCAGTAGAAAAACTTTTCATGTTTGAGTCACCATCACAACCCAGACCACATAACATCTGGAAAAGACCTTCCAGTAGATGGAGCGCCACATAAGAAACCACAGTGGTTTCAACCACAAGTGCTTTCAATAATCAAAAATTTAAATTGGGTTATCATGATGATTACACCAGGCCTAGTTAACATTCTAGCAGCTGTATGCCACACTAACTATAATTTAACATCTCTGAAGGCAGTCCTACATCTAATGCATAATAACTGGATGCTCGTAATTATACAAGTCTAAGTCCCCTGAAACACAAAGCAATCTTGCTGTAGGTTCCATTTGCTGTACAGTACTTGTTTTTCTTTAGTAATACCGTAGGTTGAAAAATCCAAGAGGACACTGATTCTACAAAATGTTAATCAAGATATATCTTAGCAACTGAGTGTATGTGAAATGTCTGGCTGTACACTTTAGTGTAAGGGACCAAAGACAACGAAACAGCCGAAGAGTTGGCTTAACACAGGTTTATTGCATGATGATCCGGAGGAACATGTGGTAATGGCGGATGGGGAGCTCAATATATACAGCTGGCTATACATTTGAAAGTGGCTCGTCGACAGACTATTGGTTGCTGCCCGCGTGACGTCGTGGAGGTCACGCCCCTCTTGACCAGGTGAAGAGGTGGCGGGGAATCTTCCCGCGCTGCTGAACCAGGTGAATCTGAGCCATGAGAGCTGGACGCTCGCTACTGCCATCTAGTGGTCACTAGCTCGCGTCCCCTTATCAGGTTTACATTGATACAGCTGAAGGTTATAATGTTGCACACAGAAAGGTTACATTGTTAACACATGGCAATGGTACATTGTTAAAGGCACAGCTTTACAGAACACAACATCCCTCCCCCCTAGGATGAGACGAAGTCTCTCAGCCAAGATGGCTTGTTGCATGTGCGTTTGGGCCGTGACCAGGGCTGCCCCCCCGGGGGCGTTATTGCTTCTTTGTTCCCTGGTCCCTTGTCTTGAAATGGGAGAGGGAGACTTGTTAGTGGCTTGCCACTGTCTGGCGGCCTTAGGGGAAGGGAAAAACTCCATTGTGGGCAGACCGGGGGCAGTCGGGGCTAACGAAAAACCCCTCTTCTCGCTTGGACGGGTGGGGGACCACTCCGAAAACCCCCCCCGGTTCTGAAAATCAAAATCTAACTTAGTAGGGGTATCCGCATTTGTGGGGACCTTCCGCGAGATATGTATGGGGTCGGGTCCCTCCTCCTCGGAAAGATCCCCCAGGGTATCTACGAGGATATCCTCCTCCCCCCTTGGTGGGGGCCCGCGGTCCCCCTTCCCTCCCCCTTGGGCTGAACGGGTGGGGGAGAACCCTAATGCTGACTTATTCTCTGCTTGGTCTGTGCCCTGCTCATCGGAGACCCTGCGTCGGAGCTGGTCCGCGTGCCGCCTCCACAGGAGCCCTGTGCTGGTTTCCACGCGGTACGACACGGGGCCAGTTTGTTCCACAACTACGCCCGGTACCCAGGCTGGGCCCGTGCTGGCGTAATTCCTGCAATGCACGGGGGCGCCTACACTGAAACTCTTCGTGGCCTCTAGCCCGATGTTCCTTCCTTTGTCCTCTACCCTCGTGGGGTCTAGCCTAGTAAGGATGGTGGTCAGTTTCCTGCGCATTAAGAGCTCTGCGGGGGAGTATCCTGACGCCAACGGGGTCACCCTGTACCCTAGCAGAAACTGACACACTTGTAGGTTCAGATCCCCTGGGCCCATGCGCCGCAACGCGTCCTTCGTGGTGCGGACGAGGCGCTCTACTTGGCCATTGGTGGCCGGGTGAAACGGGGCGGAGGTGATGTGCCGAACGGCGTTAATCTCCATGAATGCCCTAAACTCGGAGGACGTAAAACAACTAGCGTTGTCGCTAATTAATGTGTCGGGTATGCCGAACGTGGAAAAGAGCCTCCGCAAATGCCTAATGGTCTGGGCCGAGGAGGTGCTCGTGACCGGGATAACCTCCAACCATTTGGAGAAGGCGTCCACTACAAGAAGGAACAGGGTGCCCCTGAACGGGCCCGCGAAATCAACGTGCACCCGGGACCACGGCCCCTTAGCCGCGTCCCATTCCCTGTGGGGAAGGCGGGCCTCCTCTGGTCTGGAGCATTGGCAACTTTCACAAGTGCCGACCATGTGCTCGATGTCGGCGTCTAGCTGGGGCCACCAGAAGTAACTCCGGGCCAGCGCCTTGGATCGCACGATGCCGGGGTGGCTGACGTGCAGCAGTTTGAGCACCCGCGGCCGAAGGGAAGTGGGAATCACCACCCGCTGCCCCCACAAGAGGCACCCCCTCTCTAGGGACAGTTCTAGCTTTTTTCTGAAAAATGGAGCGAACTCCTCCGCTGGGGAGGACGCGGGCCACCCTTTCTGCACGCAGGAGCTTACTGCCGCTAACGTCTTGTCCTTCTCTGTCGCTTTGGCAATGTCGGCGGGCATTACGGGGGGCGAATCCAGCACCTCTATCATGAGGACCTGATGGTCCCGCTCCCCCTTGCTCACCTGGCTGGGCGTTAGGGGGAGGGGAGACCTTGATAGAGCGTCCGCATGGCTGATCTCTTTCCCGGGCCGGTAGACCAACGCGTGCTGATACGCGTTGAGAAAAATGGCCCACCTGAGCATCCTCGGGGACAGGATCTGTGGGGTGGGCTTATCTGCGGTAAAGATGCCTAGCAGGGGCTTGTGGTCCGTCACAATGGTGAAGGGGCGGCCATACAGAAAATCGTGAAATTGTTTCGTCCCCGCGACTATTGCTAGTGCCTCCCTGTCTGTCTGTGCGTAGTTTCTCTCCGCTTGGGACAGGGACCTGGAGTAAAATGCTATCGGGGCCTCCCTTCCGTTTTCCAACACGTGGCACAGCACCGCCCCCACCCCCACTGGAGATGCATCACAGGTCAGAACTACTGGGCGTTTGGGGTTGAAGTGGGTCAGTATGGCATCGGACGCTAGGAGGCTTTTTAGCTCGCTAAATGCCCTTTCTTGGTCATCGCCCCACTTCCATGCCTGGTCTTTCTTTAGCAGTTTGTGTAGCGGTTCAGCCACCGCTGCCTTTCGGGGGAGGAAGGAGTGGTAAAAGTTGAGCAGCCCTAGGAACGACTGCAACTCGGGCTTGGAGGTGGGGCGGGGGGCTTTCTTAATGGCTGCCACCTTGGACTTGGATGGTTTTATTCCCTCAGGAGTCACACAAAACCCTAGGAACTCAACCTCGGTTGCGAAGAAGACGCATTTGTCCTTTCGCAGCCTCAGCCCCGCCTTTTCGAATATTGTCAGGACCTTCCCCAACCTCTTGGCCAATTCAGCCCGACTCCCCCCCCCCCCGTTATTAACACGTCATCAAAATAAGGCAACACCCCCTCCAGTCCCTTCAGGAGGCGTTCCACGAGTGACTGGAAAATTCCTGGCGCCGAATTCACGCCGAATTGGAGGCGCGTCACCTGGAACGCCCCCTTATGGGTAACTATGGTCTGCGCAGCAGCTGCGGCAGGGGACACCGTAAGCTGCTGGTAGGCCTGTGCTAAGTCGAGCTTAGCGAAACACTTCCCCCCGTGTAACCTGGCCAGCAGATGGCTGACTACCGGCACCGGATATGCATTCGGGCGGATCGCCTTGTTGATGGTGCACTTGTAGTCGGCGCATATGCGGACCTCCCCATTGGCTTTTAGTGCGGTTACAATTGGAGTTTCCCACTCCGCAGAATCAACAGGCACAAGGATTCCCTGGCCCACCAATTTGTCCAGTTCCGCCTCTATCTTGTCCTTGAGTGCGAACGGCACCCGGCGTGGTTTGAGGCGAATTGGGCGGACCTCCGGGTCCAGGTCGAAAGTCACTGGGGGCCCCTTGAATTTCCCCAGTCCCTTTTTGAAGACTTCGGGGTGCGCCTCGCACACCTCCTGGATCGGGTCAGACCCAACGGCGTGCATCCCAACGGCGTGCACCCCCCCAATAAACAAACCCAGGGGCTGGAACCATTGAGTCCTGAGGAGGCTGCAATCTCCCCCTTTGAGCACGACTAGGGGAAGGGACGCGGCGTGTTTCTTGAATTGGACCTGAAATTCTCCAACCCCCAACACTGGAATGCTGTTCCCTTGTACGTCCCATAGTGTGGACCTCAACGCTTTGAGCTTGGGTCGCTTGTGGGGGGCAATTCCCCAAAACTCCCTCTGGGAAATGATAGAATATGAGGACCCCGAGTCAATTTCCATCCTAATGGGAACCCCTTGGACTAGTACCTCAACAAAGTAGCGGGGGTGTCCTGTAGACACGCTGAACACTGGGGCGTCGTCCTCGCTGCTGTCGGAGATGCGGCCCACGCCGTCCAGTTTCCGCGTGGCCTGGGCGCTGTCCTTGGGTCTCGTTGAGCGGTCTTGTCCCGCGGAGCGGTCTGCGGAGCTCCTCCGGGTCTCGCGCTTCTTCCTGCACACCTTGGCGATGTGCCCGCGGCGGCCGCAGTTGTGGCACTCGGCCTTCCGGAACGGGCACTTTACGCGGTCGTGGGCCGCTCCACAGCCGTCGCAACGCCGGCTCTCCTTCCGGACCCTCCGGACGTCCTCGTCGTCGCTGCTCTCTGTGGACGACCTCGAAGTTCGCCGGGCCGCCTGTACCGGAGCCTCTGCCTTGCTTGACTTTGGCCGCCAGTCCTGGAGTTCTTGGACCCCGGCCTTCGTAGCTTCTGCGGCCTGGGCCGCTCTGACGACCTCCTGCAACGTGGGAGGCGGCTCTTGGTTCATTAATGTGCGCTGGGTTTCGGCGTCGTTCAGGCCGCACAGCACACAGTCCCGGAGGGTGATTTCGGCATTCTCCCATTTGCACGGGCTGGCCGCCAGCCGCAGGGCCGCCACGAATGCGGCGACCGTCTCCCCGGGCACTTGGACTCGCCTCCAGAACGCACTCCGAGCGGGAAACATCGCCGTGGCGGGCCGGACGTGCTCACGCAGCATCTGCATGAGTTCTTTGGCCTTGAATTCGCTCACCCTCCTCGGTGCAATCAGGTCCACCAAGGTCCTTTTGGTTTCTTGTCCGAGCATCCTGGTGAAGATGGCCCTTTTCTTCGCCTCTTCCGTGACTTCGGACTCGATCAGCGCGGCCTGGAAGTCCATCTCGAAGATCTCCCAGTCGCCCGGTTTCCTGATTTCGAAACCGGCGCATGTCTTGGTCCCGTGGGCTGCCATATCCCACCTTCGTCGCCAATTTAGTGTAAGGGACCAAAGACAACGAAACAGCCGAAGAGTTGGCTTAACACAGGTTTATTGCATGATGATCCGGAGGAACATGTGGTAATGGCGGATGGGGAGCTCAATATATACAGCTGGCTATACATTTGAAAGTGGCTCATCGACAGACTATTGGTTGCTGCCCGCGTGATGTCGTGGAGGTCACGCCCCTCTTGACCAGGTGAAGAGGTGGCGGGGAATCTTCCCGCGCTGCTGAACCAGGTGAATCTGAGCCATGAGAGCTGGACGGTCGCTACTGCCATCTAGTGGTCACTAGCTCGCGTCCCCTTATCAGGTTTACATTGATACAGCTGAAGGTTATAATGTTGCACACAGAAAGGTTACATTGTTAACACATGGCAATGGTACATTGTTAAAGGCACAGCTTTACAGAACACAACATACACTGAATTGTGTTGTTAGGTTTTTTGTGTCTGTGTTTACGTGCATTTATATTAGACCCATTCCCTCCTCAGATTTCAGAGACTCTGGGGAGGAGGAGGCTAAATTGTGTAAACTGACAAGCAAATCTAGTGATTCGCCATGTGGGCCATGTTAGACTCGATGATTGTCACATAGTTTGGCATGCTATTTTGTTTATTGTTAAACAAATTAGCTGGCGTGGGTTCCTCTTTTGTGGCCAAACAAATGACAACTATGGGTTTCCAAAGCTGGATTGGGACCCCAGCATGTGGGAAGAAAATTTGAACCATTTACCTTCCCCCACCACCCGCCCCATTATCCTGATTGAATCTGCTTCCTCTTCTCTAGCATGCCTACTAAATTTCTAAATGAAGGGAGACTTCCATTGGCTCTGGAGAGAGGTCTCCCCCTATTGCAAACATCAGGCTTGGAAAAAGAGTGCCAGTGTGCCTGTCCTAATGGCACAAAGGATTAAAGTCCCAAATACTTCTATACCATAGTCCCAATCTGGTTCTCCCTCCCCATATACCAGCTTTTTCCTTCTTTTAAGTCATCTATGTCAGGAGTTGTCAACCTTTCTAAGCTGGGGGCTGGGTCACGCTCCCTCAGACAGCTTCAGGCGCTGGATGGCCATTTTGCCCTTCCTCCACCACATGGCACTCCTGGTGTGGTGGAGGAAGTGGGAGGCCACATAAAATGGTGTCGTGGAGCGTCATGGAGCATCATGGAGCATCCGGCCCACAGGTCGCAGGTTG
The DNA here is from genome assembly GCA_035047305.1 of Bradypodion pumilum. NCBI lineage: Eukaryota > Metazoa > Chordata > Lepidosauria > Squamata > Chamaeleonidae > Bradypodion > Bradypodion pumilum. The sequence goes on along the minus strand of JAWDJD010000003.1, from coordinate 225,530,450 downwards.
AGAATCCCTGATCTATGTAAAGGTCTTCAGACTTGAGTGAGACAGAGTGGGAAGAGTTGCAGAATCCTGAAGGATGACAGCACATCTAAGAAAAGCATGGGACCTTCACAGGGGAAAAATGGGGAGAGGTGGCAATGGGATTTAAGCCACAGAAAATAGGGGTTGTTCTCAGTAAATAGGATAGAGATGGGCAAAAGTTCATTTTAGTTAGTTTCTGACTAGAAATTACTGAAAATCACAAACTTCCCATTTGGGAGAAAGTGAAACTGCAAGATTTGGATCTTCCTAAAATAGGGACAGTTCCGAAACATAGGGAAACCATTCTGTTTCTTGCAAAGTTTATCATCTATTAATCAGGAATTGGTGCCTACAGGACTCTTGAGATGATCAAGACAACAAAAGGTTACAGCAACTATGCTACCCAACTCTTTAAACTAGTGTGGTTAAATGCAGTGGTGGGATTCAGCAGGTTCACCCCAGTTCGCCAGAACCGTTAGCAGAAATTCTGGCTGGCTCCGCCCATCCAAGTTTTGAAATAAAGTAGTCCTAATTTGGGTGCAATGCAGGGCTGTCCCCCTGGCCACGCCCACCATACCATGCCCACAGAGTAGGTAGCAAAAATTTTTTGGAGTCCACCACTGGTTAGATTGTTAAGGAACGTGTCATGCTGAAATTAATGGGAGCTCCCTCAGAGTAGGTTCTGAATGTACTGCAGAAATTGTGAATTAATTACACTTAATATTCACTTCTTTCCTCTACTCTAAATATCCAACACCTATTTAAGGTTGTATTATACTACAATATGCTTCTAAAACTCTACAGATATCAAGAGATTAGAATAATGTTGTGGTTAATTTGTTTTTAAATTTCAAATGTTTGCTTTAAGCAAATTTGATTAAGCTTGAGTTGCTTAATCAGAGTACATCTGTCATAACTATTTTACACGCCTTTATCCAAGTCCTTCCAATAAACTATTATAGACTGGCTCATTTAACTGTGGGGAGAAAATATTTCAGAATTGGTTCAAGAACTAATTCGAAGGATAACAGTTGGTAACTTTAGCAGGACATTAGAGCAACCATAAAACTGATGTCAAAACACCAGCCACATAGGACTAACCAGGAAAATCCTATTTAATTGGTACAGATTTATGCTGTAATATCGACACAGAATTCCCCCAAATTTCTTCCATTTACTATACTGTAGTTTACAAGTTACTGCATAAACAGAGATGACATTTTAAAGTAATTTTAAGCCCAGTTAGGATTTGTGTGAAAAACAGAAGTGTATTTTCCCCTCTGTCTTTTTACTGTTGCTGTGTAGAATATTAGTTGTGAAACCTATGGAAACACGCCTTCCCAGAGCCCAGAATTATCCCCGATCTGCAGTATAGCTATCTTATTTAATGCTATAAACCAGATTGGTCTTATACACAATATAAATACCTGGAGGCAGAAGAATACTAATATATAATATAATTATGTAGAATATAAAAGAACACAATATATAAATATTAATTACCTGGGAATTAGTTACAAGGTTCCTTTGTCCTTCCATTGTTTTGAGCAGGATACCATAAACCATTAAGAGCAAGGAATCCATCCAGTCTTGTAATCGCTGCTGAGGAAGTTTGAAATTCAGTGCCTTTGTAGCTTGGCTGGTACCCCAGTGATAATCTACTAACTGAGCTACCTATAAACTGTAAACCCAGGAGAGGGCTCTGCCTTTGTGTAGCCAAGGCTTATATAGCAGTTCCTCACCCTGCCCCACCTTTGCATTTTTCCCTTCCTCCTCACTCTTTGCAGCCTTCAAGTTCAGAGGCATGACTGCCAATTGCTGAGAAAGGGATACAACCTTCACATCATATTTCGGTGGCTCAGTGGTTAAGAAGCTCACCTTGTAAGCTGGAAGGCTGACATGTTGGCCGTTTGAGACCCGGATACTGCATGACAGATTGAGTGCACGTCTCTGTCCCAGCTCTTGGGGACATGAAGGAGCCTCGTCTGGGTGTTCCCTGAGCAGAGTTTCTTCCGCAAAAATCCTTTCAACCCAGACTAATTTCTGACACGAAATTATCATCGTCATATTTCTGGGGTTCCCAGATTAATATAGCTGTCCACTGTGATAAACCAGACACTATCAATGGCTATAATTATGGATACCTAATAACAACCTCCAGGTTGGAGAGATAGGCAGGATATCTCTCAATGCCATTTCCAGGGAATCCTAAACAGGTGAAGGCATCTACTTGGGAATACCCTGAAGCAAATGGTGAACCACAGTGTGAGACAGAATGCTAGACTGGATTGGCTGTGGCCTGTTCCAGCAAGGCTGTTCTTATGTTCTTATGGATCCTTGTTGACTGTTGATATCACAAACAGAAAACATTTCTCCTGTAGGCAGCAAAAAGTGACTGAATAATTCTTCTTAATTAGTATTGATATTTACATGGAAATGGAATGTATGGTGCTCCAGCTTTAGATCTCTCATAATCCCTCATCACTGACCATGCGCAGGGAGATAATCTCATTTAGGCCATTTCAGGGTGAGGCATTAAAGGCAGCATGCCGGCTAAGCATGAAAGTGGCCATACTTTGAAATGAGTGTGTGGTAATTTCCTCAGGGTCTCAGGTTACATTTGCAGAATAACATAAGAGCCTTCCTTGACACAATCTGAAGTGAAATATGGCTTGAGGATACAAAAGGTAGCAAAACAACTGGCAGATAGGATAAAACAAGTAAGTAAAGGAATGAGTGACAGGTGAGCAAATGCAGTCAATTAATTATATGGGTGTTCGGTCTGAGTCTGGATCCCTCTATCTTGCCCAGTAACTTTATCTACCACACTTACTAGAGGATCATTTTGATTCATTCATTGAAAAGCTTCACCTGCTGATTTTTTGGCAAGCTGAGCATCCATGAATGGAAACAAGAGGTCAGGTGGAGATTTCACAGGAAAGGGAGATTTTAAGGAAGCATGGGACTAAACCATCAAAGTTTCTTAAATAGGAGTTTAAGGATGAAGAAAGCAAGAATGGTGTAGTGCAGTCATCCGCAACCTATGATCCATGGGCCGGACATGGCCTGTGGCACCGTTTCATGTGGCCTGTGCCACTGCCGCATCCGGAAGTGGAAGCAGACGAGTTTATGCATGCACGGCCACATGTTATGTCAGCCGTAAAATGCACCCACGACTCTCATAAATGCAGAAATTGCCCCATTTATGATAGCCGTAAATGCGCCTGCTTCCACTTCTGGGGGGCATGATCCGGCCTGCTCAGCTTTCCAGGTGGCATGGTCAGGTTCATGGAGGAATAAGGTTGTGAACCCCTAGTGTAATGGTTACAATACTGGACTCAAACTAGGGAAGCCTAGGGTTGTCTTTAGCCACATAGAAACTGGTTTACTTGGGCTTATTTCCAGAGCTTTAGCTAGGCATTAATTCTGTTTCCAATCAACACAAGTGTAGGCAATGCAAGCGCGGCGCCAAAATGGCCGCCGCGCACTTTGCGGGCCCCCCCCCACAGGACAGAGAATCCGGGTAGTTAGGGGCGTGGCCAGCTCCCTTATAAAAGGGGTGGCCACGAGGCAGCCGCGCTGCCATTTTGCCTCAGCGACGGAGCGGAGAAGTTTTTTCCCTGCGCCTCCGTCGCTCGTTGGTATTGCCGGGAAGCCTTTTGGGTCGATTTTGCCTAGCTAGCTTCCCTTTTTTGCTCGAGATGCCTTCCAAAAAGAAGGCTGCTGCGAATTCAGCTCGGGCTGTTAGGAGACGCAACCCAGGTCGGAGGACCGTGGTGCCGCCTCCTCAACAGCCTCCTTTGCCATCCCCGGCCGGGGCTAGTGGCTTGGGGTCTATGGCTCCTTGGCCCGTTCAGAGTGCGGGCGCGGAGGGCGCTCCGGCCCGCGGCCCGCGAGCGGTGGACACCGCTCCTCCTTCCGCCCAACCTGTTGGGCCGACTACTTCTGGACCCCAGCCTCTCCCGGGGCCCTCTAGCCTCGGGGGGTGGCCTGGTGCCCCGCCTTGGCAGGTCTCCTCACCAGCCCTACCGGGCTTCGGCCCTGGCCAATGGCCATATCTGGGCCATGGGGTGCAGGGACCTGTACCCATGCAAGGGTCAAGTGGGCCGGCCGGCTCTTTGCCCATGGTTACTGTAGACACCTTGCTGGCCCGTATTTCGGCCTTGGAGGAGTCTTTGGCTCGTGCCAGTCAGGCAGGTGCCCCTTTCGGGGTACCTTTCGAGGCGCTATCGGCAGCAGGACAACGGCCGGCGGGGAGGGTCGAGCTGCTGCAGGCGGGTGGCGCGCCTCCGGCCACTGCCTCGCAGCTCCCCAGCCAGCAACCTGGCGCGGGTCAAGCCCCGGTGATGAGCTCTACATCGGTCGTGAGCTCCGACGCCCCCAGTGGGCCGGAACCCCCGTTGGGGGCGGCCCGCGGGGGTGCAGCGTGTGAGTATATGGTGCAAACGAGTACATCCACACACATTCCCAATATGGGGGGGACCTTTCAGTGGCCTTGGCCTCGCGCGGGTGGTACAGGGGCTACGCCGCTGGCGACCCACCCGGCGACAACTACTGCCACCATGCCCGCTGGGGTGGGCATTGGTTCTTACACTGCTGGGAACGTACTTGGGGTGGCAGGGTTAACTCATGCCCCTTTGGGTAGGCCAGCTATCCCCTTTTCGGCCTTGCCGACGGCAGGGTATTCCCTGCCATTGGGTGATCACTTGGCGCAGGCTACCAGGGAAAAGATATGGCGAGGGGAGTACGTGGATATCTTCTCACTCCTGAACAGAGAGCCCACTAAGGAAGAGAGGGAGGGTCAGGATGAGAAGGACAAGGAGCAGGCACGCCGCCGTAAGCCGCCGCGTACCTGGGCTAACTGGCTCCCCGCTTATTTGATATACATGGCGGTGTATTTGAGGGCGCGGCCGGACCTAGCTATTCCCATGGTCCAATATTTGGACAACATATACAGGGCAATGGTAGATTTCCCGGGCCCCTCATGGCTAGCGTATGATGAGGAATTCCGTATGAGGATTCCCCTGCACCCCGAGATGAGATGGGATGAGCCGTGTCAGAGACTGTGGCTCTTGTATATGACACCCACACGTCCTGCCCCGGGGGATAGGTATCATTGTGGACATGCGGTCCAGCGAGCAGCGCCAGCGCAGGTTACCCGCCAAATGGCGGGGCAGGGGGTTCCAGCCCGCCTGCTGTGCTGGACTTTCTCGTCCAATGGTTCCTGCAGTCGGAAGAACTGCAGATATAAGCACGAGTGTCCCACATGTTCTGGTCCCCATGCAGCCTCTGCTTGTCCCAAGCCTGGGGGGGTGCGAGGCAGAGGGAGGGGTGGACAGTGGGCTGGCAAGCCTGCCACGGATGGAACTAGTTCTCCGAAAGGCCCCCTCCCCAATTAAGGTGGACATGCTGGAGCGCTGGCTCGCATCGTACCCAAGGGGGGAGGACAGGGAGTACCTTATCCAAGGTTTTAAGCAGGGATTTCGTATCCCTTTTATGGGTGATAGATCTCCTCAGGATGCTCCCAACCTTTTATCCCTTAGAGGAAGGGAGGAGGTAGCCGAGGCCAGCATTAGAAAGGAGTTAGACGCGGGCAGGGTCGCCGGACCTTTTCCCGTACCCCCCTTTCCCAACCTGAAGGTTTCACCATTGGGTTTGGTTCCTAAAAAGTCCCTAGGCGAGTTTCGCCTTATTCATCATTTGTCCTACCCAGCCGGCCGATCGGTCAATGATGCGATACCTGATGACCTTTGTTCGGTCAGGTACACATCGTTCGACCATGCGCTGCGCATGGTGCGCGCGTGTGGCCCGGGTGCCTTGCTGGCCAAGTGCGACATTAAGTCAGCTTTTCGCCTCTTGCCGGTGCACCCGGGCGACTTTGAATTGCTGGGTTTTAAATTTAAAGGGGAGTATTATTTTGATAAGGCCATGCCTTTTGGCTGCTCCATATCATGCTCGGCTTTCGAGCGTTTTAGTACCTTCCTAGAGTGGGCTTTCGTCCGCAGGTCAGGGTCCCGGTCTGTAGCCCATTACCTGGATGACTTTTTATTCGGGGGTGAACGGGGCTGGGACACGTGTGCACGTCTCCTCAATACATTTCAGACGCTAATGCAGGAACTGGGTGTCCCTTTAGCGCCCGAAAAGACCGAGGGCCCGTCGACCAAACTAGTATTCCTGGGGGTTGAGATTGATACAGTAGTACAGGCTTCTAGGTTACCGGGTGATAAGGTGTCTAGGATAGTGACCCTTATCTCGGAATTGCTGGCCAAGCGTAAGGCATCCCTGAGGGAACTGCAGGTGCTACACGGGCACCTCAATTTTGCCTGCAGGGTGGTCGCACCGGGCAGGGCTTTTGCCCGGCGCTTATGCGACGCCATGGCAGGGTTATCCAGGCCCCACCACAGAGTCAGGCTTACCCGGGGTATCAGGGCAGACATGTTTGTCTGGTTGCAATTCCTGAGGGAGTTTAATGGGGTCTCATTTTGGAGGTCTGACCTCCTGGCATCCCCCAATTTCCAGATCCAGTCTGATGCCTCAGGATCCCTGGGTTATGGGATGTACTTCAATGGGAAGTGGGCCTATGGTGGGTGGCCACCGGCATGGGCAGGCACAGGTCGCCTGCGGGATCTCACATACCTGGAATTTTTTCCCATTCTGGGTGCTTTGATGCTATGGGGCGAACAGTGGGCTAATTCGGTGGTGCATTTCTGGTGCGACAATGCTGCCGTGGTGCACATTGTCAATGCACAGACTTCTAAATCGCCCAGGGTCATGGACCTAGTGCGCCATTTTGTGCTGCGCTGCCTGCGCCTCAACGTCATGTTCAGGGCCAGGCATGTCCCAGGGGTTAATAACGATATTGCTGACGCTTTGTCCCGCCTGCAGATCTCCCGGTTCCGCGCCTTGGCCACTCCCGGACGAGATGTGGACTATTGGCAAGGAGAGGTGAACCGGGCGATTGGCCTGTCACTAGCGCCACGCACGCGTAAGGCGTATCAACAAGCTTTCAATTTGTATAAGGCTTTTGCTACTCGATTTCAATGGCCAGAGACCTGGCCCATCCCGGTGGACCATGTTCTGCGGTTCATGGTTCACCTGCATGCACAGGGCCTTGCACCTCGCACCATAGCATCCAAGCTCTCGGCGTTGGCTTTTATGGCCAAAGTAGGGGGTCATGTGGATACCACCTCTGACTTCCGTGTGAGACACGTTTTGGAGGGGTGGGTGCGCGAGCGCGGGCGTTGCCCGGACGACCGGCACCCTATTTCCCCAGGGGTTCTTACCCAGTTGGCCCGGGGCTGGCCAGGCCTCTGTTTTGATCATTATGAGGCAGCCCTTTTTCATGCAGCCACAACGGTGGCATTTTTTGGAGCGCTCCGCATCAGCGAACTCGTGATGCTGTCTAAGGCGGATGCAAGTGGTAGGGCACTGGAACTCGGAGATGTATATGTTGCCAAAGACTGGGCCCAGTTGAGGATTCGCTCCTCCAAAACAGATCAGCATGGCGTAGGCAGTGGAGTAAGACTGCTACGGTGTTCTTTGGCAGACATCTGTCCGGTTGGTGCCCTACAGGAATACCTGGCACTGCGTGGCTGGCACCATGGCCCGTTTTTCTGTCACCAGGATGGGTCTCCCCTTACTAAATTTCAGTTTTGGAAGGTGACAGCTAGAGCCCTCACCAGGGTGGGACTACCAGGTGCCCGTTATGGCACACATTCGTTCCGTATTGGCGCAGCCTCTACTGCAGCTGCTTTTGGGTACTCTGGGGCTGACATACGCAGCATGGGGAGGTGGGGCTCACAATGTTTTCAGTTTTATGTGCGCCCACTCCCGCCATGAGTACCAATCCATTCACCTTACCTTCCTTTTTCTCAATTTTCTTACAGACCCTGGGTGTCGTATTACACCGGTGACAGTATGGCTGGTGGGCCACAGCTATGTGCTCAGGGCAGCGCGTTACGCTGCGGCGACAGAGTGGGGACCCCGACTGGGACTGGGTGACCACGCCAGTCTCTCATGGCACGGTAAGCCTGGGATGTTATGGCGGGAGCTGCGGCCTTTCCTTTTTTCTGGCCTGGGGGCTGACCCGCCTGACATTCTAATCATCCACTTGGGGGGCAATGATTTGGGCCAGGTCACCGGCTTATCGCTCAAGCATGCGATTTGCGAGGACCTCGCCTACTTGCATTATGTCTGGCCTGCCACGGCCCTGGTTTGGTCGGACATTGTTCCGCGCCACTCTTATAGAGGGGGCGTTAACCTCCTGGCCCTTGACCGAGCTAGGCGCGCGGTCAATAAGGCAGTGGCGCGGTTTCTCACCACCAGGGCTTGGGGACGGGTTAGTCATCACCCCGATATTAGTCTGCAAAATTGTGACTTGTATGCAGGGGATGGGGTCCATCTGTCGCGAGGAGGTATGGACCTCCTGTTGGGTGACTGGCGAGCAGGCCTGTTGACCGAGCTGACGGTCTGGGGGGGGGGCGTCAGGTCTTCTGTGAAGCCCCTCCGTGTGGCGGGTAGCACTGGTAAGGTAAACAGTATGACCCACAAGTATCCGGCAGGTTCGCAATTGACTGGACAACACTAGACAGGAATAAAGTAGTTAAACGTTGTCCGGTCAACGACGAATCAGGCGATGGGGTGATGATGATTGCTAACCAGCATGCATCACCCCTGTTATTTCACGGATACGCGTCAGAGGGTGGGGTCATGAGTTAGTTATTGACTACGGTCAACAATTTGTTTGTTGTTAACAAACAAATTGATACAATTTGATACATTGTAACCAATTGCCGTTGGCAATTTTGGGGTGGTACCTTACCAGTGTTACTTCGGCCTGCTTGCCTTAGGAATTATGATTGGTCGTTTTACCAATACAAATTTATAATTCGGACTAGGGCATTGAATCAATAAATGTGGCCCTTTGCTGTTATCCACTTTCAATGTTGTCTGTGTCCGTTATTGGGGGGGGTGCGCCTGCAATGCAAGCGCGGCGCCAAAATGGCCGCCGCGCACTTTGCGGCCCCCCCCCACAGGACAGAGAATCCGGGTAGTTAGGGGCGTGGCCAGCTCCCTTATAAAAGGGGTGGCCACGAGGCAGCCGCGCTGCCATTTTGCCTCAGCGACGGAGCGGAGAAGTTTTTCCCTCCACCCCCTCCCTAGCTAACAGTGTGATCATGGTCGCTTCGGGGCCAGGTGGGAATTTTTGGTTGGGACCCACATTGGCTTCGGGTCCTGGCTTTTTTGCCCATCCCACACTGTTGCTATGGTTTGATATAGGGGTCTTTCTTCGTTCCTACTGTTGACTTTGGTCACATGGGCGGGTAGCACTGGTAAGGTAAACAGTATGACCCACAAGTATCCGGCAGGTTCGCAATTGACTGGACAACACTAGACAGGAATAAAGTAGTTAAACGTTGTCCGGTCAACGACGAATCAGGCGATGGGGTGATGATGATTGCTAACCAGCATGCATCACCCCTGTTATTTCACGGATACGCGTCAGAGGGTGGGGTCATGAGTTAGTTATTGACTACGGTCAACAATTTGTTTGTTGTTAACAAACAAATTGATACAATTTGATACATTGTAACCAATTGCCGTTGGCAATTTTGGGGTGGTACCTTACCAGTGTTACTTCGGCCTGCTTGCCTTAGGAATTATGATTGGTCGTTTTACCAATACAAATTTATAATTCGGACTAGGGCATTGAATCAATAAATGTGGCCCTTTGCTGTTATCCACTTTCAATGTTGTCTGTGTCCGTTATTGGGGGGGTGCGCCTGCAAACAGTGACTGTAGCAACAGAAGATGGAACTTGTACATTTCATTCTGTTCACTCTCTTTTCATGTTGATTAAGCATATAGTAGGCAAAGCATTTGAACAGGATTTTTGTCTCACCCTGACTAATCCTGTATAGATATTGTGAATAAAATATTTGGAAGAGATTTGTGTACATTGCTTTTAAGTCCTTGGGGTAAAGTAGGGATATCAATGAAACTTATACACAAATTGGGAAGGATCAGGTTCAGGCGTGGAAGAAAGCAGGGCAAGGGATCTGTATGTTACTCAGCATTGTAGAGTTTATTTATTTATTACACTTATATCCCGCACCTCTAGAAAAGAAATCATTCCTACTCAGGACGGCTAACATCATAAAATCAACAATAAAACACTCAAGAATTATTATAAGTTACTCACAATAAAACTCACAGTCACAAAACATTAAAATTTGCAGAAAATACATCAAAGTTGGCGTGAAGGTCATCAGCAGGTAAATATTGGAGGTCTGTGGAAAAAGAGATGGGAGAAAAGCAGAAAAGGACTTAGACTGCTTGGAAACCCAGTGGGCATTTCAACCATACTTTCTGTAAGAGGATGGCAGTCATGCATTTTCTTTTGTCATCTTAATAAAGGGGCAAAAAGTTAAATATCATTCCTCACAGGAGAAAAAAATGACAATTATAATTCAAAATATTCTGATTATATAAAAGGTCAAATTCTTTCAGAAATGTAGATTTTAAAAAATCTTATTTGCTCTGGAGCACATGTCACACTCATTAACTTATGTATTTATTCTTAGTACATTCAAACCCCCAGAAAGCCAATGTTGCTCTCATTAGCCTCCAATTAATGTTTGGTCTTGCCTAAGAACTTTCTGCATTGCAAAAACTGACTGCTGAATTAAGCATCTAAACAACTGCCAATTATATTGTTATGATAGATGGTTCCCTGATTGCTGGTACCATAATTGCCGAAACTGGTGTCTTTTGTAGAGATGCTGTACTTGGGAATGACTTGTTAAATCCTGTCATGTTTTAACAAGAGTGTAATGTCCCAAGGTGCAAACTTCAAAGTAAGGAAAAACTTCAATGAAGTTACATGGTAAACAACAGGAGTTATCATACTATAGCTTACAGAAAGCTGCCTGTTGCCACAAAAACATCAGAGTTCAGCAGCAAAGATTTAAGACTTATGATTCCATGGACTTCAGTCCACTTCATTAGATACATAAAGCACAAAACTAGTGATTTATTTTATTGGTTGGTTTGCTGTTTGGCTGTTTGGTTGACTGATTGTTTGGTTGGTCTTATCACATTTCTACTCAACCTTTCCAGTACAGAGTAGTACCCAAGGCTACATCACAAAATCATAAAACAGAATAAAAACAATAGGCATATGTCTCAACCATAAAAACATTAAAATCAGATTAGTCTGTTAAAAGTTTTAATTAAAATCTTTAAAATAAATTAAACGGTACCACAACTCAGGTTGAAAGGATGTGCTCTCAAACCCCTTCTAAAAGAAGCAAGAGTCAGAAAGTTCGGTTTCACTTACCAGTGATAACTTTCGTTCTTCGAGTATATAGTTTGTGAATACACACTATTGGGTTATGCGCCTGCGCAGAACGCTGATCGGAGGCTTAAAAAGCTATTGGTCAAAAGTTTTGGCGGTAAGACCGCCCACCGTACCGCCCACCCTGAGGCACCAGTCTGCCATTTTACCTCAGTTCCATACTTAAGCCAAGCACAGGATAAACCAATTGATCTCATCTGTGCAGCTCAAGAGGGGAGGCAGGGTGGGTAGTGTGTATTCACAAACTATATACTCGAAGAACGAAAGTTATCACTGGTAAGTGAAACCGAACTTTCTCCTTTGTATAGTTTGTGAATCCCCACTATTGGGAGATTGGCAAGCTCACACTCACTTGGTCGGTGGGCAGTCGGATGAGATGATCCCACGATGAGTATGATGGTCAGGTAGAGTGAACCGTCAAGGGCGATGAGCCCAGAGCCCCCTGGCGAGGACGACACGACCAAGTCTGGCGTCGGCAGTGGCTCTGGTGTCCACCCTGTAATGTTGGACAAATGTAGAAGGCCTGGACCAGGTGGCAGCCTTACATATGTCCTCAAGCGGTGTGCCCTCCAAAAAGGCAGTGGATGTGGCAACCGCTCTCGTAGAATGCGCCCTGACATGCAGCGGAGGTGGCAGTGAGGCCAACTCGTAGGCCAGGTAGATGGTAGACGTGATCCATTTGGAGAACCTCTGGGCAGAGATGGGTTCACCCTTGGACTTTCCTCCATAAGCCACAAATAGACGCTGTGACTTCCTGAACTCCCTCATTCTGCTGGTGTAAAACAATAAAGCTCGTTTCACATCCAGCGTGTGCCAAGTCTTTTCTTGGGCGTTGGTGGGGTTCTGGAAGAAGGTTGGTAGCGAGATAGTCTGTGCCATATGAAACTGGGAGACTACCTTAGGGAGGAAGGTGATATCCGTGTGGAGCACCACGCGGTCATTGAAAAACTGAAGAAACAGTGTGTCTGCCCGTAGAGCAACCAGTTCACCAGCTCGTCGAGCAGACGTGATAGCCACCAGAAATGCCGTCTTCCACGTGAGGAGACGAACGTCGCGGTAGCCATAGGCTCGAAAGGAGTCCTGGTGAGCACGTTGAGAACGGCAGACAAGGACCATTGTGCTGTTGGAGTCCTGACCGGCGGGAAGGCGTTCCGCAATCCCTTGAGGAAACGCTTTACCGTATGGTCGCGAAAGGCACCAGAAGCAGGCGAACCAGCTGGAGAGTGAGCCACCACCGCTGCGAGATGGACCCGGATGGAGGTAATGCTGAGGCCAGACTCCGCCAAATGGAGGAGGTAGGCCATGATGTCCTGTAGTCCCACCTGTGGAGGGGACGTCTGCTGGGATGCCAGGAAAGCACAAAAGCGTCCGTATTTGGAAGCATAAGACTTCCTTGTGGAAGGGAGCCGTGCTAGCTCCAAGATCCTGGACAGTCTGGGGTTATCCTCCATGCAGTGAGGTGGAGGCTGGGTAGGTCCGAATGGTGGAGCTGGCCGTGCTCCATTTGGAGAAGCGTTGGTGATTCCGGCAGCGTGCGATACTGCGACGACATGTGTAACAGTAGCGGAAACCAGGGCTGGCGAGGCCATGCCAGAGCCACGAGAATTGCGTTGGTCCGGTGTTGGTACATTCTGGTGAGGACCTTCTGAACCAGAAGAAATGGGGGAAAGGCGTAGGGGTAGTCCTGATCCCACCGTTTCATGAAGGCATCACCCTTGGAGTTCAGTCCGATGCCTGCCCTGGAACAGTACCTGTGGCATTTCCTGTTGGACTCCGACGCAAAGAGGTCGATGCTCGGAGTCCCCCAGGCCCCGCAAAGGGACCGAAATACCTCGTCGTCCAGCTCCCATTTGTGGGTCGTCGAGGTGAGATGGCTGAGGTGGTCGGCCAAAACATTCAGCTTGCCCTGAATGTGCACTCCAATCGGAAAGATGTGTCTTTCCAGGCACCACTCCCAGAGCTGCACCGCAAGGTAAAGTAGGATGGTGGACCTTGTCCCTCCCTGTTTGTTCAGGTATGCCACCGCTGTGGTATTGTCCGAGGCCACTTGAACCACATTGCCGGTGAGTAGGGCCTCGAAGGAACGTAGGGCCTTCCAAACGGCCAGCAGCTCCAAATAGTTGATATGGTGCACCATCTCGTGAGGCGACCAAATGTTGTTGACCGTTAGAGTCCCGCAGGCAGCCCCCCAGCCGAGGTTGCTTGCGTCGGTCAAAACCTGCAACGAAGGTTGTGGGGGGTAAAAACTCTTCCCCGTGGCCACATTGAGCGGCATCGTCCATCACAGTAGCTGGTCCATCAGTTCTGGAGACGGAGTCAGCCGTTTGGACTGGCTCTCCCTGAGCGAGCCGAATTCGTGGAGTAGCCATGACTGCAGGGACCGGAACTTTAACTTGGCGTGAGGAATTACCACCGTCGTTGAGGCCATGAGGCCTAGAAGTCTCTGTGCCTTTTTCGCCCTGATAAATGGTTTGTTCCTGAATTCGCTTACCCCTTGTGCAATGTCCAGTAAGCGTTTCTGGGGGGCGAAGGCTCTGGTAACTAGCGAGTTGAGTACCACTCCAATGTACTCGACGTGCTGAGAAGGAATCAACTTTGATTTGACGAAGTTGATTTTGAGGCCAAGACTCTCCATGAGGTGAACCGTGAACTGCGTGTCCCGAATGGACGATGAGCTGGTGGGGGAGACAATCAGCCAGTCGTCGATGTACGGGAAGACCCTGATCCCCCTCTGATGGAGGAAGGCAGCCACCAGAGCCATGCACTTGGTGAAGACCCTCGGTGCCGTAGCCAGACCGAACGGTAGGCACCGGCACTGGTACACAGAGTTCCCGATTCAGAAGCGGAGGAACCGTCTGTGCTCCTCGAGGATGCTGACATGGAAGTAAGCATCCTTGAGGTCTATCACTGTGAACCAGTCCCCTTTGTTGATGAGGGGGAGGACGGTCTGTAGGGTCACCATCCGGAACTTCCTGGTGCGGATGCACTTGTTCAGGCGGCGCAGGTCCAGAATTGGGCGAAGTCCTCCGTCCTTCTTCTGAACCACGAAGTAACTCGAGTAGAAACCATTGTCCCAATCAGTCGGTGTTACCCGCTCGATGGCTCCCTTGGACAGAAGAGTTGACATTTCTTCCTCCAAATGGGGGGACGAGGTGGTGAAACGGTGTCTTTCTACCCGAGGCACTCGTACGAACTCGATGGCATAACCAGCGAACAAGATCTTCAAGACCCACCGGTCGTCCGTGATGCCTGACCGCACCTGGAGGAAGTTCCGGAGGGGGAGGTATGGGAGGTGGAGCGAGAGAGACTTGGCCTTTGTAGTTTCAAACCCGGGACTTGGATTTCACGTCGGACCGCTTGCCCTGTCCGTAAGGTTGGTAGCGAAGCTTGTGTTGGCGCCTCTGCTTGTAGAAACTGGGCCTGGGCTGGTCAGTCGAGCCGTCCTGTTGCTGTGGGTTCCCCCGATACCGATGCATAAAGGGTTGGAATCACGGTTTGGCAGGCTGAGCCGGCGTGGTGAGCCCCAGGAACTTAGCCGTCGAATTCGTCTGCCTCAGTTCGTTAAGCACCTTATCGGTGTCTTGTCCGAACAGGCCTTGCCCATCAAACGGAAACTCTTCGATGAGCTTCTTCATGGCGTCATCGAGAGAGGTGCCCCTGAGCCAAGCATGGCGACGGAGCAGAATGGCAGAAGACATGTCCTTGGCCACGTAATCGTTAATGTGCCTGGCCATCTGCATCTGCTGCTCTGCCAGAAAGTCCCCTTCTGCAGCCAGCGCATCGAATCCTTTCTGGGCATCGGCAGGCAGTTTAGCAGCAAGGATCTTTACTTGCTCCCAGAGGTGGGACTGATAGAGACGAAACGGAGTGCGACGACACCGGCTTCTTCCATGTTGCCTTCGCTGACGTCAACATGGAAGGAAGCATGGTGATGTGGACCGGTTTGTCCAGTTTGGCGGTCATTTGGTCCTCGCCCTCCAGTGGCGGTTGGTCTATGTTCAGATTAAGAGCGGTCCCCAAACGAGTGAGCATCGCCGTAAGGGAGCGTTGATCCTCACCACGCGGTGGGTCAATCGCGCCGATAGCCTGGTCCGGCGTCTTGTCGGCATCGACGTCTCCCTCGTTCTCCTCCGAAGACGCGCTGGAATCATCGGAGGACGAGGGAGGAATCCTGGTATCCACGTCGGGACCGCGCCAGTACGGCCTGGGCGGGTCGACGGGCTGGGAGCTCACCGCATCGACGTCTGGACCACACCAAGACGATATGGGTGGGCCAGCGGAGTGAACGCTCGACCCTTGAGAGGTCGGCGGAGCGACAGCAGGACCAACATCCCTGTGGCTTGCGGTGGTCGGCACCGGAGCCGCAGAGGCTGCAGGCATGGAGGCCTTGAACTGTCGGGCGAACGATTTCGCCATTGCCTCAAACATCCCTTTGAAGAATTCCTCCTGGGACGCATCCACCGCCGATGGTTGGGACGAAACGGTGGCCGGCGAAACGGTGGTCAGAATGATCGGGGACGAAACGGTGGCCGGAATGGTGGTTGCCGGTTCGTCTATTGTCGGAGTCTTAGGCCTCGGGGAGACAGAAGCCTGCCTCGTGGGTGGACGGCCCCTCTCACGAGGCGGAGAAGAGAGTACCTGCAGTGGGCAAGCTGGAGCCCCAGCCCTGCCACATTTTGCAGGAGATCCCGAAGAGGACCGTCCGCCCCACATCGAGGATCCGGGTGAAGGACATCGCACGACCGAAAAGGGAGGCGAGGGCCCCGGAGAGATAGGAGGGCGAGGCGTAGGTGGGAGTGATCGCCTTTCCTCTGACCTATGTTTCTTCTTTTTCTCCCCATTTTTCTCCTTCTTTTTCTTCTTTCTGATGGAGAGAGTGGAAGAAGAAGGAGGTAGCGGCAGAGGCTGACAGGGCTGAGAGGCACCAGCGGAAGTGGAAGCAGCCACGGTGGGAGCCAAAGTGAGCTCCATAAGGTGCGCTTTCAACCGGTTGCTCCGGTTCTGAACTGCGAGTCGTGTAAAGTTCTTACAGTGAGCGCAGGATTGGCTCTGGTGCGATTCTCCCAGGCAAAAAAGACAGAGGCTATGCCCGTCAGAGGCAGGGAACTTCTTGAGCCAAGCAGAACACTGCTTGAAGGCTGCAGCCATCAAAAAATTCTTCCGACGGAAGGTTCGAGAAGGCGAGCACCCCGAAGGGCAGGCCAGCCGCCACCCCCTTGAGGGGGGAAACGGTGACCGGAGCGAGTAGGTAACTGAGTCCACCAGAAGGAAGAAACAGCACCGGGGTGGCAATCCTGCCCAAAGAACAAGATTGCCGAATTTTTTTTAAAAGTTCGTCAAAGACTTTCCCTCAGAAAAGATGAAAAAATTGAGGAAGCTCTCAACGATCGTCCTGCTGCTAAGGCGGAAAGAAGAGAACTGAGGTAAAATGGCAGACTGGCGCCTCAGGGTGGGCGGTATGGTGGGCGGTATGGTGGGCGGTCTTACCACCAAAACTTTTGACCAATAGCTTTTTAAGCCTCCGATCAGCGTTCTGCGCAGGCGCATAACCCAATAGTGGGGATTCACAAACTATACGAAGGAGAACTATGGTAATTACAGCTTGCAAGAAATGCATCCCTCCATCTGGAGGGGGGCTACATGCAAAAGAAAAATGTCTGCCATGTGCCATATAAGCAGTGCTCTGCATGTGGTGTGTTCTCAAGATGCCTCCCCTGAAAATATTAACATCTGGATAGGTTCACAGCAAAACAGGCAAACTTAAAGTGGAGAATTTAGTCTGGATGAGGAAAGGAATTCCCTCCTTGTTATAAGCCTTTAGAAAGAACAGAAGATGCACAGTAATAAATGTTGTTAATAAAATATTTTTAAGATATATTTTTGGTGAAGAACTTGCTTGCTTTTAAGCTACAGCAACAAATCTAATCCATGCTTGCTTAGAAATAGATCTTATTTATTTCAATAGAAATGATGTTCACATACAAACAGACAAGCCATGCCTTAATGATTGCCGAATTCAGATTATAGAAAATTGTTTGATTTAAGACAGGGGTCCCCAACCTCCTGCCTGGGGGTGGTGGTGGTGTCACATGCAGCACCTGAGCTTTTTCTGGGTGCCCTTCCAACCTTCTTGTTTTCTGCTCTCACCCTCAATGCCAGGAGTGCATTGCCAACCTGGAAACCGTAATTACTGTACGGTGCTGCGCAATAATGACTGTACATTACCATACGGGGTTCGCGCATGTGCAGATCTATTTCTGCGTGCGCATACTGGGTGGAGCCTGGGCAGAGCTATGGGCGGAGCCTGGGTGGGAATTTTCTTTGAATATTTATGAGGGAAGAAAACGGAAATAATCTTCTTCTTTTTTCCCCCATTTTTACCCAGGACGGAACTGGAAATAATCTTTTATTTTTATTTTTACCCAGGACAGAACTGGAAATAATCTTTTTTTTTCTTTCATTTTTACCCAGGAGGAACTGGAAATAATATTTTTTTATTTTATTTTTCAAAAATTACTGAAAATTACCGTACATCTCTGTACGGTAGTCATACATCGTACGGAGGGCCAAATTACCATACTGTATGGTAATTACCGTACAGGTTGGCATCAGCGCCTGTGGGCCAGCCCCAGCTCATGGCACCATTTCATGTGGCCCGTGATGCCAACACCGATGCACCAGAAGCAGACATGTTTACAACAGCCGCAAACATATCCGTGCCTGCACAAATGCGCCCGTGGCTGTCATAAATGCATTTATGATGACTGCGGACACATTTTATGACATCATTTGTGGTGGGGGGGAACCACATGATCAGCCTGCTCAGCTGTCTGGAGGTGTGGTCAGGCCCGTGGCATAAAAAGGTTGGGAATCCCTGCTCCTGGCATTTTCCTCCAGACTCACGCTGTTCTTCCTACCTCAAGTTGCACCATCTACTGCTGTTCTTCCTGTCCCTTTCCTACAAACAAAACAAAACAAAACAAAACAAAACAAAACAAAACAAAACAAAACAAAACAAAACAAAACAAAACAAAACAAAACAAAACAAAACAAAACAAAACAAAACAAAACAAAACAAAACAAAACAAAACAAAACAAAACAAAACAAAACAAAACAAAACAAAACAAAACAAAACAAAACAAAACAAAACAAAACAAAACAAAACACAAGAGCAACCTTTTTCTTCTTCTGGTCTACATGGTTCCTTCGGTCAGCCCCCCTCTTGGTCTTCTCCTCTATATTAGCATTTGGGCCATTCTGGGAGTTTTTCTGGCCAGCAGAGCTTAGAGCAGTGGTGGCGAACCTATGGCATGCGTTCCAGAGTTGGCACTCAGAGCCTTCTCTGTGGGCACCAGTGCAGTCACCCCAGCACAAAGTTTGCCCCGCCCCTCTGCCTAGCAGCTCAATGGGAGTGCTTCCTCCTCCCCAGCATAGAGTTTGCCCCGCTTCTCAGGGTAACAGCCCAGCGGGAGCGTTTCTTTCCTCCCCTGTTGCTGTGTTGGCACTTTGAGATAAATAAGTGGGTTTGGGGTTGCAATTTGGGCACTCGGTCTCTAAAAGGTTCGCCATCACTGGCTTAGAGGTACCAGCAACTTTAACATTTCCTCACTGACACTGAATTCTTACTTTTGATCTAAATTGGTAGGTTAATAATTTTGTTAATATTTTGATTTAAGCTGTGACCCCCATGCCCCAGAAGATTAGGGACTACTGCCTTAGACTAATAATTTATGTCATATAGAATTTACTATTATAGCTTAATCGTTACCTATAAAGAGGGGTGTTAACTGTTGGACTCCGGTATACACGCCTGCACCCGACTATCATATCCCGTACCACCTGCACTTGCCCGAACCCAGACCACAGAGCACTACAAGGTTGCCGAAGCCGGCAGTGGGGCAACAGCTCCACGAACGGGAACAAAGGGAAACTACTTCAATTCCCAACATCCTCTGCGCTGCGCCACGCCTCAGCCAATCAGGCTGAGAGGCGCAAGCAAAAAGAACATTGGGAAACGCGGCGCGCCCAATTGAAATCTAGCTGCAGAAAAAAAGCCACCGCAGGAATGCAAACAAAACAAACAAAACTCCAAGTCCCAGAGTCCTATGCACTGTGAGCACTTCAGCCAATCAGGCTGAAGGGCGCAAGCGCGCAGAACGCTAAAAAAACGGTGCATGAAAAATAAAATATAAACACTCCGGCCTCCCGTAACGGGAGCGCAAGTCCGCCGCAGGCAGACGCAGCGCCTCACGGCCTTGCAAACAAACACACACAAACAACCATGGCGGGACCACCGCCGGCCTTCTTTCCCAGAGCAATGGGGAGAAGAGGGACTCCCTCTCCTTTACACTACTCCGCCAAAAACACGGCGAGACCACCACCGGCCTCAAGGTAAGTTGAGCTGGGGTGGGAAAAAAAACACAGCAGCAGACAGCCGTTCGTCAGGGGAAGCACACTCCCTGGCGAACGACTGGATGCTGCGTTTGTACTACTGACAAAGGTAATATAAAAGCAGCAGCCAGCAATCTGCAAGGAAGAGCACCACCCCTTACGGATCGCTGGCTGCCGATCTCCAGTTACGTAAGCCAGGAGAAAAAAGAGACAGAGAGGAGAGAACCATCGTCAGGCAGATAGCTCTTCTCTGCCTCCTTTTCACCCGACCTACCTAACGAACCTTACCAGGGGAAGAGCAAGCGGACTGCTGGCTCCTCCTTTTCCCCATTGCTGCATCGAAACCAAAATTTGAAGCAGCAATGGGGAAAAGAGGAACTGACAGGCAGCCCGTTCTTCACGCAAAAATACACAACAACAACAAAACCAATCATTTACCAAAAATGCCAAACACCAAAATTAATAAAACACAAATAAATAAATAAATAAACACATTAACCAACAAGACAATAAACAACAAAATCCACAAAGAAAAACACCTAAAATACCATGAAAGCATGGAAAAAACACCTAACTCAAACAACAAAAATACCACAAATTAAACAAATAATCACAAAAGAAATCAGAAACATAAAAAACAACCAGAAATAAACAAAACAATTAAACACATCTAAAACCCAAAAAAAAAACACAAAAGAAGAAACAGAAACACCTACCAGTCCAACACCAAAAAACCCAAACAAAACAAAAAGCAAAACCCAGATTTTAAAAAACCCAGAGAACTCACCAGCATGTCCTTCCTCCACGACTCCAGAACAGAAATGAAGAAACAAAGACTACTTACTGGAAGAAGCTCCACCTAGAGGCCAGGAGAGAAAAAACAAGTCAAACAAAACAAAAATCCAACACTATTACTAACAGCTCCACCTGCAGGCTGGAAGATTAAAAACAAGTCAAAAAAAGGCAAAGCAGCCCTCTTGCTGACAGCCCCACCTAGAGGTCACAAGAGTAAAAACAAGTCAGAAAAATAAGAAATAAATCAAAATCACAAATAAATCTAATAAAATAGATCAAAAAAGTCACAAACTACAAATGCAAAACACTCCCACCCAAACCACCCTTAACAAAAAAAATCAGAAACAAAAAAACCCCACAAATAAAAACTGCCCAGTTGGCCAGGCACAAACATGCTAGTAGTTAATACATGGCAGTTTTGATGAGGGTTGGTGCAGTGTAAATAAGGTTGGCTGAGTTCAGAGGGAAAGAAGCGATGTGGCATTTGGTGTGATCATCATGTCCCAGTGTCATATCAACCTCAAGCCCGTGGAAGCAAGAAGGACTGACAGGAACTGATGGGGGCACGGGTGGAGAGGGACAACCAAAAAAACAAAACAAAAACAAAACCCCACAGTATTGGAAACAAGGTGGGTCCAGGAGAGATCAGGGTTAAATCCTAGAAGCAGAGGAAGACCTCAGGTGGGAGGTTGCAACAATCACAGATGCAAGACCTGCTGGCAGCAAGCTGAGGGCAAAAAACAACAGTAGTTCTGTATTCTCTTGCTCTCTTCCTCAGTACAGGAAACAGCAGGGAAAAATACTCATCTGGATAGGCTCACAGTATCTCTTTGGTGCACGAATAGATCATGTTGCCAAGCATCTTGTTGTGGTTTAAATGCCTTGATTGGGGGATAGGGCTATGTATGTGCATGAAAAAAATAATAATCTCCTAATTCCTCTGTTTGAGTTGGCTTTTAAAATCAGAAGTACAAGAACTTGTTGGGAAAGTCTGCAGTCTTCATTGTTCTGAAGGTGGGTTCTTGTATCACATGTAGCTCTAGATCAGGGATCTTCAACTTGTGGCCCATGGGCCGACTGCGGCCCATGGTGCCATTTCAGGTGGCCCCACCACCACCTCCACCACACCAGGAAGTGTCATGTGGTGGAGGAAGGGGAAATGGCTGTCTGGCCCCCAAAGCTGTCTGAGGGAGTGTGACCCAGCCCTCGGCTTTAAAAGGTTGAGAACTCCTGCTCTAGATTTTGTGCACTAATTCGGAATTCACTCCCAGTGAGTTCAAAGAGCTTATGTCCAGGTGCAGCAGTTGCTTTCCAAGTTATTCATCTACATTTCACTTCAATCATCCTAGAAGAAAGTAATAAAAACTAGAGCCATGTACAGTATATACATAAGTGGTGTGTGCCCATGGTGTATCTGTGTGTAAAATCTCACCCAGAAATTTTGGGATGAGGCCTTCCTTGTTTGAGCACAAATCCTCCCTGCTGGTGAGGACTTGTATATCATACCAGGCATCTTTAATTGGGTACATATGGAGAAAGCCTGTAGTATCTTAGGGGCAGTTCACATAGGAGACCCCTCTGAAGATTAGGGTTTAGCATCTTGAAGCACGTCTGGGAGTCATGATATGGAAGTAAATGGAACAATGACCTGGTGCAATATAAGGTAAGCCTTCCCTACTAGAGCTGTTACGCTAGAAGAACAGAATTCTTTCAGTAATATACCTTGCAATCTTGAATTTACTTATCCCCACACAGGTCCCTTACTCTAAATCATGGATGGGGAACCTGTGGCCATCTTGATGTTGCAGAACAATGTGCCGTGCCTGGCTGATGCAATTTGTAGTGCAGAAACTTCTAGAGAACAAAAGGTATCCTGCCTCTTTAGTCTAAATAACCATTAAAAGCACAAAGCCTTTTCATCTGCTCATCCTGGGTCCAGAAATTGTCATTTTTGGCTCAGAAAGTGCCCTTGTGCCTTCTGGGAGCATGGAAAGTAACATTGCAATGTGGGGGAGAGTACACCACCACAAAATTGCAATTTTTAAAAATTGTCTTTGCCAGTAAGAGACCATGAGGGGGCTATTTTAGCTTGCTTAAAATGCCTTTTCAAATAAAAAATGTTACAGATGGCCGGTGTGTGGGAATAGGTACTGCCCCCTAAGGTGTAGAGGGGAATGGGGGAGGGGCTTCAGACTTCTGAAGGTTGCCCACCCTGGAGTATAACATTTGAAAATATCCATAAATCACACTGGAGACTGTAGTACAAGTTTTGACTTTATGAAACCTTCTTTTCAGATATGTCCTGCCATTAAAGTCCATTTACTTTTCTAGGCATTAAAACAAAATTTTCTCACAAAATTGTTCCTTGTGTATTTTGGTTACACTGTTATGTTGATCACACCTTTAATTTGACTGGTGGATTTGGATGTCCATGCCCAAATGTCCAGTATGCTGTGGTGGATAGAGGGACCGATTAGGACTCAAGAGTCCTGGGTTCAAACTCTAAATCAGCCATGGAAACTCACCAGGGGTGTGAAACTGGCAAGGCTACCCTTTAAGTGTTTCACTGGCCTTGAAAGCCTTAAGAGGGTTGCTATACATTTGTTCCAACTTGACAGCATGTAACAACAACAACAATCAAACCTGTCAAGTATCCTGGGTTGGCCGGGATTTCCCATATTTCAGCGCTCGTTGCTCCAATTTCCTGCTGCCATCCGCCACCATCCTGTAATTTGACTGGTGAGGGGAAGTAGTTACTGCGCATGGGTTCTGCGCAGAAGGGTCCTGCACATGCACAGAAGGGTCCTTCGCATGCGCAGAAGGAGTTGTTGCTGCGCATGAATGGCCGAGCTGGAGCAGTTCCCAGATTTTCTGGAGCCGCGCTTGACAGGTATGACAACAACTCATTGATGGTAAGGAAAGAGAAGAGCAGCAAGTTGAATGAATCCTCAGTGTTCATTTTTAGAAACACTCAGCCAGAAGGGAAGGGCTGGGTGGGAACAATTCCCCACAGCAACATTTGAACTAAACACACAACTGTTGATTTTAGCAGATTAGATCTGGGCTAGGAAGATGGAGAGCAGTTTGGTTCATTTCAGACACCTAGGGACATATTGTATGTAGCTATTTGTTTACTGTGAATCTCATTCTGAACATAGTATGTGAGTGAAACAAGGGCACAACAAGGGTTGGAGGTTTAGGAAGCAGGTGGCACCCTGAATTGGCACATACTTTTGTGCCTATGTGTCTGGAAAGTTAAATATAGCAAAAATAATTAAGCTAGAGCATTTTGTAGTTATAATAACACATCCAATCTACATCTCTGAAGGAAATGATAGCTTGTCCATGATTTTTGAAGCTTGCCTCACTTTCTCCTGCATACCCCTCTCCCAGTCCCTGAAAATCAGATGACAATGTTTCTCTCCTGGTGGAATCCTGTGCTATTCTCATAGATCCATAGGTGGCTTTGTTTGTTTGTTTTTGCCATCAGTAAAGACTGAGAAAATCTCATGAGATCATCACCAAAAGCCCAATGTGCATGGCTAAATGTCCTTATTTATTTATACACACCAGCAATGTCCATCGCTGCTTGACGTGATGTGAATTGGCATGGCCCCATTCCAAGCCTAAACTCAAATCATGGCACATTACATGGTTCCCTCGGATCAGTGGCCACCATACAACATTTTCCAAAGCTAAAATCTATTAGCCAATTTCAGGGTGGATGGCAGCAGCAGATAGTTGATAATTAAAAGTATCTGCTTTAATTCTAGGGAGCGTTTGACTTCAATTGTAGCAGGGACCCTTTGGCAGCAATCTGATGCTATCAGTGGCATCATTCCCAGAGTATTGGCCAATGACTGAAAAAATAATGCAACAATTGTCATACATAACTTGCGCTATATGAAAAATATGCATTAATTGTATAGTATACAGATTGAATAGTATGCAAATTGGGCTGCCTAACTTGCAGAATGTGAAAATTAAAACGTCCAGATTTGTAGAACTAGAATATGGCAACCCTACTAACTGAGCTTTAGCAAATGGCTTCAAACATTTGTACCAGCCTTATGAGCTGACATTTGATGGAGGGGCAGCTAGTCAACTAAGCGGTAGAAAAATCATTCCAAATTATACAGTGCATATGATGTTATATGGAGCTCTGATTTATATGCAGTTATTTAAGAAGTGTCAGGTCAAAGAAAATCTGAAGCCGGTGTTCATCACAGCATAACCAGAAAACTGCAGCATATTTGATGATTTTTGGAAATTGAGCCAACATCCTGTGGCAATGTTTTGCTGCCACCTCCTGGTCATTACTAATATGGCATGTTGTGTAAAATGCATATCCAAATGGTGACCCATGCCCAGACCCGGGGGACATGGGCCACTCTAAAAAGGTTTTGTAAGCTTTACTGCAATCAATTTTATCTCTCATTGAGTATCACTTCAGCATCCCTACTGTTTACACTTCAAGATGTCTATTTTCCTGTGCCAAATGTCCAGACATGTCTTCAGATTGCTCTGCCTTGTGTCTTTGTTTGCTTATTGACACTCCCTTTCTTGCCCTTTTCCCTGTCTTTTATGGTCATCATTCATGGGCTTGCATCCTTTCCTTTTGTTTTGTTAGGGTAAGTAAGACAGCGATGCATCCTACTAGCATGTAACACCTAAACGTCCATTCCATCACCTTTGTTTCAAGAATTGTGTTGCATTGGTCAAGGAAACATTAAAAAACAGACGACATGAAAGTAGAGGAAAGGGTTTCTATATCATCAATTTTAATGTTACAACCCACTACATACATTATAGGAGTTTCAAAACTAACTAACTAAATAAACATGTCTTTTTCCAAGAGGAAGAATGGGAGCTAAAGCTTTTCTTAAAGTTGTGTTCATGTCTTCTTCTTTTGGAGCATACCTGTCAAACTGCGGTTTTCAAAATCCGGGAGCTGGGCAGGCACGCATGTGCAGTAAGTTTTCAGGTGCCAGGCAGGAAAGGGGTTACTGTGCATGCATGGCCGTCAGAGGCAGCAGATATCATGAAGAGGCCAAACGGTACTGAATTATGTGATTACAGCACTGCATGAGAAGTGATTGTATTTAAGTGGATTACTGCACCGCTTTAAGACCAACTTGGTCTTCATTCTTGTGGATATTGTTAACTGGGGGAAAAATACAGCCGCTATACATTTGTGTTGATTTGGACTTGAATTGTTGTTGTTGTTGTTCAGTCGCACAGTCGGTTCCGACCCTTTGCGACCCTATGGACCATTGTTCTCCAGGCGCCTCTGTCCTCCACCATCCCCCTCAGCCCTCCCAGCTCTGTGCCCATTGTGTCTACAATGCCATCTAGCCATCTCATCCTTGGCCTCCCCCTTCTTCTTTTGCCCTCCACCTTTCCCAACATCAATGCCTTCTCAAGTGAATCCTCCCTTCTCATTTGATGTCCAAAGTATTTTAGCTTCATCTTTACTATTTGACCTTCCAGTGAGCATTCAGGGTTAATTTCTTCTAAGATTGACCTATTTGTTCTCCTCGCTGTCCAGGGGACTCTCAAAACCCTCCTCCAACACCACATTTCAAAGGCATCTATTCTTCTGCGTTCAGCCTTCCTAATTGTCCAGCTCTCACATCCGTACATTACTACTGGGAAAACCATTGCTTTGACTATTCTAATTTTTGTTTTCAATGTGATGTCTCTGCTTTTCACTATGTTCCCCAGGTTTCTCATTGCTTGTCTCCCAAGAATCAGTCGCCTTTTTATTTCATGGCTACAATCCCCATCTGCAGTGATCTTTGATCCCAAGAAAGTAAAATCTGTCACTGCTTCTACTTCTTCCCCATCTATTTCCCAAGAACTGATTGGGCCTGTTGCCATTATCTTGGTTTTCTTGATATTGAGTCTCAAGCCAGCTTTTGCACTCTCCTCCTTCAGCCCAATCAAGAGATTCTTTAGGTCTTCCTCGCTTTCTGCCATTAGGGTGGTATCGTCTGCATATCTCAGATTGTTGATGTTTCTCCCAGCGATTTTAATCCCATATTGTGATTCCTCCATCCCTGCACTGCGCATTATGTGCTCTGTGTATAGGTTGAATAGGCATGGTGATAAAATGCAGCCTTGTCTTACTCCTTTTCCTATTCCAAACCACTCTGTCATTCCATGTTCTGTCCTAACTGTTCTTTCTTGGTTCATGTACAGATTTCTCAGGAGGCATATGAGGTGCTCTGGTATTCCCATCTCTTTAATTATTTGCCACATCTTGTTGTGGTCCACACAGTCAAATGCCTTAGTGTAGTCAATGAAACAAAAGTAAACTTGTTTCTGGTATTCCTTTGTTTTCTCCATGATCCAGCGTATGTTGGCAATGTGGTCTCTAGTCCCCCTGCCTCTTCTGAAACCTGCCTGCACCTCTGGTAATTCTCTCTCCACATGCTGCTGAAGTCTATCCTGTATTATCTTGAATACATTGTACAATATTGAGAAACTCTGGGTTTTGACAATAGAGACAGTTTATGGATTAAGAGAAGATATCTGATTTATGTTGTAGTTTTGATAAAAATACAATACATTTGAAAGATTAAAGAGACAATATTGATCAAGAGACTTTATTCTTGTGCGATTGCTGAATATTTATGAAACGTTGGCTTTCACGCCTTCTGCCTCAAATGGTTATTCTTCCCGTTGTGTGTCAGAGGCAGCGGCACACATGCACAGTAACCCCTGCGCACATGCACAGTAACCCCTTCGGCCAGGAAAGGGGCTACTACGCATGCACGCAGGGGTTACTGCGTTACTGCACATGCACAGTACTCCAGTAACCCCTGTGCACATGCACAGTAACCCCTTTCCTGGCCGGTCAAATTATGGGATGATGGCGGGAAGGAGCGCTAGATTGTGGGATTTCCCGGCCAATCTGGGATATTTGACAGGTATGTCTTGGAGTCATCTCTAGCTGGTGTGTGTGTGTGTGTGTGAGAGAAGGGGAGATGTGCCTGCATATAACGGGGGTCAAGAGGCTGTTCCTGACAGTTTTCAGCTCAACATTTCCCCCATGAGTAAAGTTTACCCAGTTTACTCATTTATTTATATACAGTATTTGTTTGTTTATATCCCACCCATCGAGCATAAACCATCTGGGTGGCTGAAGAGTAAGTTTCCTCAGTTTACTTGTGGGTAAGGAGGCAGCAGCAACACCAGTGGAGGCCAGTACAATTCGCCCTAACCATTTTTTAAAAAATTAAATGAACCTATGTAGTGACATTAAAATACATCTACCTAGCAAGACATGTTATTTTATATCTAGAATTGCACTGCATCGATTAGATAAATATTATATTTTAAAATGATGATAGTAGAAGGGTATTCCCTGTTGTCCATTTTAATGTCACAACCCACTACATACATCACAGGGGTGTCATCTCAGATACCACAATTGACAAATCCACTAGGGCATGTTCTAACCAAATGTATGGGCTACACAGAGTGATTTTTATGAGCTTTTCCAAATAATCTTTCTGGGCTCACGTGATACTCTCTCTAGCAGAAAGAGGGTGTATGTGTTTATTTTTGCATTTTCTCCCCCTGTTCCTGGTTTTGCCTCCCTTTATTCCATTTCCCAAAATCTAAGCAAGTCAGCTTTTAAAAAAGATATTCCAAAAATTATTTGTAACCTGAGATTTTGTACCTCATATTACTTGTCTTGTTCTGCTGAGACCTCCTTTTCTATCTCCCAGTAAGTAACAAAAGTAGCAGAGTAACCCATTTTCATTCCACTAAAAAAGGAATGAATTACAGTAAAAGAGTAAATTCTGTTCCACGTTGTTACTGCAAAGTGTAACTGGTTGCTCCTTCTTAGAGCTATTTCTTTGAGTACTGTAGTTATTGGACAAACAAAGGCTTATTTTGAAAAACTGTTGTCTAAGATATTATAGGTCTCAGAAAATCCCACTTTTAAGAGGGAAAACAGATTAGTCTGAGAAAATACATATCCCCCTGAATATCTGCATGGACTCCTACTTGGTGAACTGTAAGCAAAGAGCAATCTTCAGCCAATGGGCAAAACCCTGCTACCTTGCCTTTTTTGTACATTTAAATACTCTGCTTAGAAAGACTGAAACTTCAACTTCTGCTTGCTTTTTGTTGCTCCCAATTGCAGAATTAAGAACTTCAGACTTTGGGTAATTATTTCATGTTGCAAATTTTGCATTTGTAAACACATAAGCCTTTCCTTCTTGGCTTTCCAAGATATTAACAAAAAATCCCACCTACCCCTTGTCTGTAGCATCTATGAATATGGATATTATTCATGTTGCATAGATTCCATTCCCCGGATACTGTTTTTGGTATTAGACATAGGAGTTGTTGTGGAAACAAAGAATCTCGAGATGTTATCAGAAGAGATAGGTGCCTTTCAACTCACCTTTAATAGTTCCAGAGATCCAGAATACAAATTAGTATGTGATGTGCTCATACTTGGCATTTTCACATTGCCATTTTCAGAGAATCAAGATCAATTAAGATGTTGTAGGAAAAACATCCTCAAACTGGCATCAGATGTTGTTGTAGTACTGTTTTCAAGTTTATCACGTATAAGTTTCATTTGAAGTTTGTGCTTTAATTTTTATTTGCTTGCTTTTTTCTCATGTAATACTATTGTGTTATTGTTCCAATGCTTGTTGGAGATCAAAAGGCTCACTGCAAGTAACTTAATAAATTACAGATAATGGCAAGAATGCATAAATATAAGATTTATTTAACTTGCTGCAGCTACTTGCAGCTAACTGATGGAGTGAAGGGTGTATCTCAGTTGTGCAGTATAATGTGTGACCAGGCACGAGACTGAGAAGCACCTGGCAGCTCATCAATTAGCATCAGCAAGTTACATAAACCATATATGAACACCAATAGGATTCTAGCCAATATGTCTCTGGTATCAGCACAGATCAAACATTACAATCCTCAGACAATAAGCCATGCCCCATCAACCCCTATGTTAGCCATGTTTCATGCACTTCCTCTTTGCCCATCTCCTCCCTCCCTCCTTTCCCCACATTTCAGCATTTCTACCTGTGCTTGTTAACCCAGGGATGCCCAGGCAGAAGGCTGTCCCGGATTTCTGCTTGAAGAAGTAGATTGTAATCTATGAATGGTCACATTGAAATAAATCTGTTAAAGATAACAAGGTGTTGGTTTTGTTTTCGTTGCACATACAAGGTTTACTCATAAATCCCTGAACGATTTACAATAGGAAAAGCTTCTAAAATATACAACAGCTGAAATGTAACGAATTTCCATCAAAATAGCTTTTCCCCCCTCAGTTGTTTTTAAATTAGATTCTCTTCTTTGCAACCATTTCTCCCAAAAGAAACTTGCCAGCATCAAGTAGATTTGAACCTCCTGGTGAATTTACATCACCAGATCTAGCAGCCTAATATTGGTTTAACTCCCCTGAATCCATTTATGAAATCCTGAGATTTGTGGCTTGATAATTTAGATTTCTTTCTGATAGGTAATTATGTCTGTTTCTCTGAACTACAGCACCCATACAATCTAGCAGAAAATAATAAGGGTATCACCAGTCTATAAAGCCTAGGATACCATAAGATGAAGTCATGACTAGTTTGTGGTTTGCTTCATTAAGAGGCTAGCGCTGGCATGTATAGAATCTCTGTGTTCAGCCTGTGATAATATTTAGTTATATTGCCCTTAATGAATTCTGTGAATTGAAAGGAAATGTTTTGGCATAGTAGAAATGATTTCAGAAGATCTGATTTAATATTTTCCATTTGGGTATTTAAATAGCTGCTAATGGTCATTCTATCTTTCTTTCTTGTTTGCTTTCTCACATTTCAAAATAGACATACAAAATCAATTTCATAACATGATGAAGAACGTTCATAACATTTGTACTGCTGCTAAAGGTTTTAATGTTTTAACATCTTAATGTTTTTATGTTTTCAAGTTGTTTTATTTGATTTGCTATACACCACTTTATTGATTTTTAGGGAAAGGAGATAACCAAGTGTTACTCATCAGTCACTAGTCCTGTTCAGACAATATATTTATGTTGACTGATTCAGGGAACATAGGATTGTGCTTATTCCTCACATGTTCATTCTGACTTTGGAAATGTGTCCACAAAAGTGGATGCCTCAATAATTCTTTCAAGATGCTTTCAAATGTGGATTTTATTGTGCAACCGTACAGAGTGTGTTTGTGTTTATATCTGTATGTGCATGTTTCCATTGAATGGACTTGCTTTATTTTTGTTTGCTAAATGTGTATCCTTTCTCTGCAAAATGTCTTATGCAATACATATTGGTTGATGATCTTCACTTTAATGTCACTTTTAGCCCTTGTAGTTTTCCATCTAAGTGAGAACTGACCCAAACATAGATGCAAACCTGAGAGGCCAAAATTTGGGTGTCATCAGTCCTAGCTAGGTAAATGTCTTTCTAAAAATGCCTGCAAATCTTTAAAAAAAAAAAGATAAATCCCATGGCAGGTGATATTTCTACTATCTATTGGCTGCTGCCCAGATTCTTTTTATGAAAATAAATGTAAAAAAGACATTAGGAATATAAATAATAACACCATTAGCTCTCAATCATTTAATATGCAATTGTAATGCTGCTCAATGTGCAATGAGACATAAAGCAAGCACCACAATATATTAATTTACCTGCTTGAGATAACAAAAATAAAACAAAGAACTTTAACACGAAGCAATGATTTTGTGCACATGTATTGAAAGTTCTGTGATCTTCATGCCTTTCCAGAAACACATGAAAAGTTTGGTTTCTCATAAAATTGCTCTGCATATTAGTAAAGTTAACGGTCACCGTTGCTCGAAAGCCAGTCATGTCCAACACTATGGATCAGTGTTCATCTCTGTTTGTAGCCAAAGAGCAAGCACTGTCTGCATCTGCAGATGTTTCTGTGGACATGTGGCAGGCATGCCTAGACACTGGCATGCATGGAATGGTGTTTACCTTCCCACCAAAGTGGTACCTATTTATCTACAGTGGTAACTCGCTTAAAGAGCATAATGCGTTTCACGGGATTGCTTTTTAAGTGAGTTTGCTCTTTAAGCGAAACACCATCGTAAGTGACCAATTGTGACTTCTGGTGGAAGGGACTGTGAACCCCAATTTAGTTGTTAAGCAAGCTTTGTGTTGGCTTTAGTTGTTAAGCGAGACGACCATTCAGAGAAAATTCTTCTCTTTAAGTGAGTTAGTCTCTAAGTGAGGTGCTCTTTATGCAAGGTTTTACTGTACTTGCAATTTCCTGCTTTTGAACTGCTAGGGTGGCAGGAACTGGGACAGAGACGGAAGTTCACTTCATCGTGCAGTACTCAGGTATCGAACTCCAACCTTCCAGTCTTCAAATTCAGTGTCTTAACCATTTGAGCCAAACTATTATAAAATATGGTAAATCTGTGCATGATCTGTCCATGCAATGATGACATCCTTATATAGGAGACAGTTAACTGCAGAGGTCATAAATGGAAATACAGTACATCAAATCAAAAATTTGACTTTCCAGACCTGTTGAAGTCAATGTTATTTCCAGGACCTGCCTGTGGCATCAGGTTGTTCAACCTGCATCTCAAAAATGATGCAATAGCTTGCCGAAAATTATCATTGATCACAGCATAAAGTAACAAGTTGCAACATGTGTTCATTGCAACGAGTGGTCTGGAGATAATGTAGGCAGTATGTACATGGGTTTCAACCTCACAGCTGACTGGGCGCTGCCTTAATTCAATCCGAAGAATCCGTAGGACATGGAAGGGTAAGAAGCACACATTAAAGACAACCAAGAGGAGATAGACTATTTTCCGAGCCTTCTGTTTACTACGGCTTTGAGTGTGCAGCCCTGTAGCCAAGGTACAGATGATTGCAGCATAGCAAAGAGTCACAATTATTAATGGCAAGAAGAAAGCAAAGCTACTTAAAAGCCAGGTATACCACCGAATAGCTTCCACTTCTTCAGAACTAGTAAGGTCATAGCAAAGAGATTTGTTCCCGGTGGATTTTGAGGTAATCAGATAGTTAAGGGGACTCGAAGCCAAGAGTGAGATTGCCCAAGTTGCAATACATGCCATCACAGCCCATGACTTTTTCTGGAATGAGAAAGATCTAATCGGGTGAACAATGACAAAATATCGGAAAATGCTAAAGCAGGTCAAGAAAAGGATGCTACTGTACAAATTCAAGTAGAAACTGAAGCGGATGAACTTGCACAGGAAGTCTCCAAAAATCCAGTGCTCCCCATTGGCATAGTAGTGAATCAGGAAAGGAAGGCTGACTAGGTACAGCAGGTCTGTGGAGGCCAAGTTGAACATAATTATGGTGGTGCTCTTCCAAGGCCTCATCTTGAATGCATACACACAAATCACTATGAGGTTGCCTGGGAAACCCACGAGAAAGATGATGCTGTATAGAGATGGCAAGTAAGATTGTCGAAGCTCACTGACGTCATCAGTACAGTTCTCCAGAGATACTGCATCGTAGCCAGACAGCGTGATAGTCAAATTGGCTAGAGCAGCGACTGTAGTCATTGATATCATGGCAGGCCTTCAATGGAAAAAACAGGAGATTAGTTTAGTTTAAATGAGTTCACATCCAAATGTAGTAATCCTTAAACAGACTCACAGAAACAGTGGAATATTTCTGGAAATAGTTTACAACAGAAAACAAAAACATCTGAAGATAGATATATACCTTGTTCTTTGCATGCCCACCTGCAGCCTCTGATACAGTAAAACCCGGGTCACGATTGCCCTAGGTTACATTTGCCGCGGCTTATGATGGCAATTTTTATTAAATTAACACCCTGGTTTATGATTTTTTCAGTTTATGACCGAAAATATCACCATTTTAAACTCTAAAATGGTGGCCAGTGCCATTTTAGAGTTTCAAATGGCACCCGCTCCCTCCACTGGAAGTCACAATTCAGCACTTACCACTGCGGAGGTGCCATCATTGTCGTCAGCGGTGTTTTTGCTGCTATTTCTGCACTGTCCACTGCCTCTACCAGCACCGGGAGAGTCTGACGACCTTATCTGCTTGGTTCTGACCTTCGCTGGAGCTCCCTGGGCAGCGCTACAACCGAAAACATGCGCCTGGGGGAGTCACACATTTTTGGCTGTAGCGCTGCTCAGGGAGCTTGGACAGAGGTCAGAACTGAGCAGATAAGGTCCCCAGACTCTCTCGGTGCTGGCAGGGTCAAACCACTCAGGAGGAAGCAGCAGCATGGAAAAGGAAGGGAGATTGCTTCATCACTTTTGTGGGTGTGGGGGACAATCACATTTGGCATTTTTTTTAGCTTTTTCAGGCAGGTTTTTTTATATTTTGGATTTTTTTTGTCCAGTAGGGACTGTTTCCCCTTTTTGGAGGTAGGGGACAATTGTGTCTGTTATTTTTTGGATGTTTTGGTGGTTTTTTGTATTTCAAAAAAACATTTTTGGTCCGGTTGGGACCTTTCTAAAAAATTTCAATGCATTCCTATGGGAAACGTGCTTCGTTTTACATTTGTTTTGGTTTACGGTGGAGGCTGCTGGAATGAACCTCCGTCATAACCTGGGGTTTTTACTGTAATATGTTATTCACCCAGTGTGTTAGACTACAGTCACCCACATCCTCAGTCAGCAGATACTATGCAAACAGAAGGCTATACGAGTTGTGTCCACCATTGCTGGAGATTGCCAAGATGGAGAAGATTGATGTGAAGATTTACTTGGAACCAGCAGAAGCTACTGAAAAGTATCTTGGAGTTGCCCCAATTCTATCTCCAATTAGCTTTTAGTTTTAGTTTTAAACTCTTGACAAAGTGTATACAAACATTAAACGGGCATATGAGGTTAAGCCCTTGGCACACCTTGGCAGGTCAGATCATATGTCCCTGCTTTTGACACCAGCATACACACCCCTTAGGAAACAAGTCCCGATACAAAAACAGACTGTTACTGTGTGGCCTGAGGGAGCCTCTCAACAGCTGCAGGACTGTTTCCAGGAGACCGATTGGAATGTGTTTGACCATCAAGATCTGGAGACCTACACATCAACGGTCCTGGATTATATTAGATTCTGCACAGCCAACATCACCAGGGAAAAGCATGTAAAGATGTATCCGAACAGGAAGCCCTGGATGATGAGTGAAGTTCAGAGACTGTTGGAGGCCAGAAACTTAGCTTTTAGAACTGGAGACCGGGTACTGTATACTATAGAAAGGGCGAACCTGAAGAGGGGTATAAGGAAGGCAAAAGCTGTGTATAGAGGGAAAATTGAAGATCACCTGAGTAGTCATGACACCAGGCAAGTGTGGCAGGGTATCCTTACTGACTACAAACCCAGTAATTCATCGCCTGTAGAGAACAGTGCTTCTCTGGTGGAGGAGCTGAATACCTTCTTTGCCCGATTTGAGGTGACACCAGCAGTGGATCCAGCAGTGTTGCCAGAGTCATCGTCATTACTCCCAATAGGGAATGTAGCCAGGGTGGAAGATGGAGAAGTGAGGCGAATATTAAAAGGGATAAACGCGAGCAAATCTATGGGTCCTGATGGAGTGGCTGGTAGGGCACTGAGAGACTGCTCAGAACAGCTGGCAGAAACTTTTATGAAGATTTTAAATCGGTCTTTGGCCCAAGCCACTGTCCCACCTTGTCTGAAATCCTCTACTATTATACCTCTGCCTAAAAAACCTAACATAGATAGACTTCCGCCCTGTGGAGCTTACACCTGTCATAATGAAGTGCTTTGAAAAGTTGGTGCAGAACCGTATTATGGCTTGTTTACCAGTTGGACGTGACCCTTGTCAATTTGCATATAAGAGAAAGAGATCCACTGAGGATGCTGTGGCTACGGCCCTACATGCTGTTCTGACCCATTTGGAGAAACAAGGGACTTATGCGAGACTGTTATTTGTAGATTTTAGTTCTGCTTTTATTACTATTTTTCCGCATAGACTGGTGCCCAAATTATTAGATTTGGGGCTTCCGCCATGCTTATGCAGGTGGATACTAGATTTTCTATCAGATCGTTCCCAATGGGTCAGGATGGGCTCTCATGTCTCTACGGATCTCAGTATAAGTATGGGGACATCGCAGGGGTGTGTGCTGAGCCCACTTCTGTACACGCTTTACACACATGATTGTGTTCCCAGTTACCCCAGCAATAAGATCATCAAGTTTGCAGACGACACAACGGTGGTGGGTCTGATTACTGCTGGGGAGGGGGAGTTGGCTTACAGGAAGGAGGTTGAGATGCTGACGGAGTGGTGTACGGAAAACAATTTATTCCTCAATGTAAAAAAGACAAAAGAGATCATTGTGGACTTTAGAAAATGCAAATTGAACATCCAGCCACTTATTATTGAAGGGAATTGTGTGGAACAGGTCTCGGTGTTTCGATTTCTGGGAATGGAGCTGAGGGATGATCTAACATGGGGAGCAAACACCAAAGATCTGATGAAGAGAGCACAGCAGAGGTTATACTTCTTGAGAATCCTCAGGAAGAACAATCTTTCAAAGGACCTGCTGTTGGCATTC
This sequence comes from Bradypodion pumilum, assembly GCA_035047305.1. NCBI lineage: Eukaryota > Metazoa > Chordata > Lepidosauria > Squamata > Chamaeleonidae > Bradypodion > Bradypodion pumilum. The sequence goes on along the minus strand of JAWDJD010000003.1, from coordinate 225,494,336 downwards.
TACCACTGTACCATAGAGAGTGTGTTAACCTATGGTCTGTGTGTATGGTTTGGGAGTTGTACAGCCAGGGAAAGAACAATGCTGTCAAGGGTCATAAAGACTGCGGAGCGGATAATCGGGCGTACTCTTCCCACTCTAGATCAAATCTATGCCACCAGGTGTTATAAGAAAGCTGTAGAGATTGTGCAAGATAGTACGCACACCGGAAATGATCTCTTTCAGCTTCTGCCTTCTAGAAGAAGGTATAGGGTCATAAAGACCAGGACCAGCTGCTTGAGAAATAGTTTCTACCCAAAAGCAGTTCTGGCTTTGAATGCAGTGCAATGCAGTCTATGAGGGAGCTTCAGTATATAGTTTTTAGAGTTTTAAGAGTTTTAGAGCTTTTAGAGTTTTAGAGCATTTTAGGGGTTAAATGTGTATATGTGGGGTGGGAGTATGTTGATAATTTTATATAGTTGTATTTTGTTTAGGTTTTGTTGGGTTGATAAGTGTCCCCCCCCCCCAATCTCGTTGTTCTGTGCAGGACAATGACAATATTTATCTATCTATCTAATCTACAGCATTTAAAAATTACAATTTCCATACATGTATCTTGAGAAAGCAAATGGGGGGAAAGGAAGGGCTAGATGTAACCACTTCCATTCAGTAGTCTCTAATGGGCATTGACTATACATCACAGCCACTGGGTTTGATTTCTAATAAGGCTGATCTCTTCTGAATAATCTGGATCAATCTAGATTAATAACCTTCATGGCATCTTTTTCTAGTAAAGGCAAGTAGTCAGCACACTTAGGGAAAGAACCAACTGCACAATATAAAACAAAATACAGTACAGTGGAAACTCATACAACAATTGCACTGTATAGCAACAAAAACGCGTAACAATTAGTTTTTATGGGGGGGGGGGGGTCTCACATAACAATTTTCCATATGGAAAAAATATCACATAACAATTTTTCAATCAGAAAACCACTTAGCGAAAAAAAAATATTGTTGTACGATGCATCCCGTAGGGAAAATCGCTCTGTGATGCATGCATCGTATGGCAATTGTTTCGTAGAACAACGAACCACGTTGAACGGATTAAAATCATTGTATGAGGTACCACTGTATGCAGAAAAGTCCATGAATTGTATATATTGTAATATACAATAAATTCAGGAAGCAGTCTGCATGTGTTCCAAGATATCTACTTTATCTTTCACATGATTCAATGCTTTGGCAACCCATTTTCTCCAAGCAGTGTACATTAAAAAATATAAATAAAGAAACAATCCATTTAAACAGCTCATAATAAAACCAAGATAAAGCCAGCAGCAAAGAGGAAAAACAATGCTACTCATAATACAAGTGCCAACATTCAAGACTACTAAATTCTAAAAGCACTATAAACAATTCTTAAAATTACTAGGGAAAAAAAGATCTTATTCAGTGCTAGAAATATCACATGTGGCACATGTGGTACTTCAGGAAAATATTTTGGTTGAAGAAAAAAGACCCTCTGTCTCGAAGCACACCCATTAAGTGCAACCATGTTAATATGTTTTGCCTTTTTAACTAGAAGCCTTCGGGCCTGTGACCCATATTTAGTAACTAATATAAATGTAAGTAACTGCAGGTGGAAGGAAATGTCTTACAAGAGTTTCCTCACTCACACAAGGGTAGAGCAGCCATCTGCTGTCTTAAATCTATTTTGTTAATAATTTCAATAATTAATTAAGGCTCATTTCAATAACTAATTAATCCATTAAAAGTAGAACAAGATATCCTTTCAGATTTCCTTAACCAGCCAACAGTCTAGATGACATCCATACGAAGGGGATAGAGAATAATATTACTGTACCTTGGCAATTAAGCTGTTCTTGGATTTCAATTCCCAGAAGCACTTATGGTAAACCCATTTGTGTGGATTCACAGGTACTTGGGCTTCTGGGAACTGAAGTCCAAGAACAGCTGGAGTGCCAAGGTTCGCCATCATGGAACTAGGCAATTAATGAAAAAGGTTGCAAAAAGGTGTTGTTTTGTATTCTTCTTCTGCCTACTCTTAGTTTCTTTAATGATCAGTAAAGTTCTCAGCTGTGTCCCAAATAAGCATACCTCAAAATCCTGCAAAAGGAGCAAGCAGGATATTCTTGCAATTTCAGTGTTTAACTTGATGTCGTAATTACCACAAAAATGATAGATTACAAATAACACTTTGTGTAACTCCAAACATTATTTTAATTTTCTCTCGGCCAAAATGTTTTGGCTTACCTGTTAGTGATTTAGGTCCCTGCCGATCATCTTCATATTTGATACTCAGAAGGCACTTGATTATTGTATTGGACTGGCTGCAAAAACCTCCTGGATTGAGAGAAATTAGAATATGTTTGGAAGAAGTTTAGTCTTGACTTCTATGCAATGTAGTAAAGCTCTATATGTTTGTTTCTAGTTGTCTCCTCTCCCACCCTTAGCAGCAGAAACTGCTCACAACCTGTCTAGTTTGGCTGTTATGGGTGGCTAAGGTCTGTGAGGCTATATTTCTTGCGTAATTAAACTTTAACAACCGATGAGGGATGATGTCTCAATCAGGAAATTAAACCAGTATGTACAGTTCTTTATACAGTAGTTTACTCCTATGCTTATCATTAGTTAAAGTGAGGCAGCAAACCTGAGCCATAGAAAGTTTGGCCCTCAGGGAGATAAGGGTCTTAGAGGAGCCTTATCTATACCTATAAAATGGTGCGTTAACCGTTGGAATGTGACAAAGGATGTTGCACCAGGCCCCACTAGCCCGTAATGGGCCTCCGTTCACTCGCCCGAACCCGGTTCGCAGGTAACTGTCGGGTTGAAATTTTCGACCCGGGGGCAGGAGCCCCCCCAGTCACAAACAAAAAAAGGGAACTTCAATTCCCAATGTTCCTGGCGCCGTGCCGCGCCAGAGCCAATCAGGCTGAGCGGCACGGCAAAAGGAACGTTCGGAAACGTGCCGCGGCCAATAAAAAAAAGCCGCAAGGGAAAAACCACTGCAGTAAGCAAAAACGCGCAGCCAAAACTACAAGCCCCAGCGTCCTGTGCGCCATTAGCGCGCAGAACGCTAAGGCGGCTGGCGCGCGAAAAATAAAAGTAAAAAAACCGCCTCTGCCATTCTTCCCCACGGGCCAGCCAGCATGGCCCATGGGAAAGAAGGGCCAGCCTTCCGTTCGAAGGGCCAGCCTTCTTCCACATGGGCCAGAAAAAAAATAACCCCCCCCCCGCCGCCACTGCCCTTCCATTCGAAGGGCCAGCCGGCGCGCGAAAAACACAAGTAAAAAAAACAACAACACCCCGCAACTGCCCTTCTTCCCCACGGTGCCAGCATGGCCCATGGGAAAGAAGGGCCAGCCTTCCGTTCGAAGGGCCAGCCAGCGCGCAAAAAATACAAGGACCCCCCCCCCCCGCAACTTCCCTTCTTCCACACGGGCCAGCCAGTATGGCCTGTGGGGAAAAAGAGGAAACCCCCACCGCCGCTGCCCTTCCTTCCCACGGGCCAGCCAGCATGGCCCATGGGAAAGAAAGCCTCCCCACCATTGCCCTTCCTTCCCACGGGCCAGCCAGCATGGCCCATGGGAAAGAAAGCCTCCCCGACATTGCCCTTCCTTCCCACGGGCCAGCCAGCATGGCCCGTAGGAAAGAAAGCCTCCCAGCATGGCCCGTGGAAAAGAAAGCCTCCCCGCCATTGCCCTTCCTTCCCATGGGCCAGCCAGCATGGCCCGCAGGAAAGAAAGCCACCACCACCCCCTGAAAAAATAAACACAAAAACACAAACCAAAAACATTCAAAAACACACAAAAATCCAAAAATGAAACACAAAAACAGTCAAAAAGAAACAAGAAAAAACACACAGACACCCCCTCCCAAAAAAATCCCCCCCAACCCCCCCTTAGAGAACTTACCAAAAGACGTCTTCCATCTATGAGGACCGGAACTCAAATGAGAAAGGAAAGAGAAAACTTACCGGAAGCGACACCCAGAGGACAGAAGAGAACAATTGTAGAGAGGCAACAATTGTAGAGAGACAGAAAAGCTCACCCCCCCCACCCAGAGGCCAAAAGAAAAAAAACATTCAAAAATATTAAAACTAATAAGATTAATTCCAAAATTAATCAAATAAGTTATAAAAACATTCAAAAATAAACACACGAATCTCAAAAATTACCAAAAAAACCAGAAATCACTTTTCACTCCAAAAAAACAAAACAAAAAAATAAAAATGCGTAAAAATAAACATTTTAAAAACCAAAATTAAATTTTAAACTAAATAATATTAAATTAAATTAAATTAATTAAATTAAAATAAAATTTGCATAAACATAAAACAAAAACCAATTTAAAGAGTCCGGCACTGAGGAAGCCAGCACGCAAAAACAACAACAAAAAAAACAACCACTGGGAGCGCAAGTCCGCCGCAGTCGGACGCAGCACCTTGAAGCCACAAAATCACAAAACCTTACAACACCATTTAAAACAGCCCAGCATCATTGGTTCAAGAAAAAAAAACAAAACCCTTTAGTATCCAACACAATTTTAAAAAGCCCGGCACCGCCGGGCAAAATATGCTAGTGTTCCATAAAGCATGCCCTGTCCTCTCAAATGTTCTCCTATTCTTCAGTGCAGCTGATTATCTGTTCTTGTCACTGAATCTTGAAGCAAGATTCAGCTGCCATTCTAGCCAGCTTCTATACAGGTGATTGCCATCTTGCTCTTTACCTCAAGTAGCAAAAACCTCCTAAGGTTCGTATCAGAGCATTGCACAATTTGAAATTATGGACATATATGAATTACAAGTAAAATTCAAAGCAAATTAAAATGTTATCATAATTGACCAGAACCAGGCTACTTCAATGGCATTATCTTGGCGATTTACTACATCATCTTTTCTACACGTGGTGGGGCATAAATTACATGCACATAAATGCTGCATTGATGAAATTTCTACACATTCACAGAAAATTTGCCCTGTATCCAATCAATCAATCAATCAATCAATCTTTATTAAAGTCTATGACCAGCATAGAACAACAAAAATAGCAGAAGTTGAAGTGTATCAAGAGATAGAAGTTGAAATGAGGGTACTTAAAATATATTTTTAAAAGGAGCATTTCTGCTCAGATTTAAGGAGTAGTAAAATTAGTATATAAGTTTAATAGTGTTGCAACTATTACTAAGGCTATGATGTAGCGCTAGTGGTTTGTTTAGCTGAAGGACCTGCCAGGATTGTTCTTCTGATCTTACATGCTGCAGCGCAGAACCTGGCAGTGTTGTGGGTGAAGGTGAGCCTTTCATCAGATAGCAGCCAGTGAGTGTATGTGCTGTTTGGCCAGCCATATGAAATATGAAATTGTTCTGGATACCTCTATAAAAAGAGCAGGTGCAGAGAACATGTTCTATGGTTTCAATTTCTCCAATTTAAGAACATAAGAACATAAGAACAGCCTTGCTGGAACAGGCCACAGCCCATCCAGTCCAGCATTCTGTCTCACACAGTGGCTCACCATTTCCTTCAGGGTATTCCCAAGCAGATGCCTTCACCTGCTTAGGATTCCCTGGAAATGATATTGAGAGATATCCTGCCTATCTCTCCAACCCGGAGGTTGTCCTTAAGTATCCATAATTATAGCCATTGATACTCTTGTCCTCCATGAACTTGTCTAATCCTTTCTTAAAGCTGTCAAGACTGACAGCTGTCACCACTTCTTCTGGCAGGGAGTTCCATAGACCAGTAATCCTCTGGGTGAAAAAATACTTTCTCTTATTTGTTTGAGAACTAGTACCCAAAAGTTTCATCGAGTGTCCCCTAGTTCTAGTGTTATGCGATAGGGAAAACAGTTTTTCCTTATCTACTTTGTCCACACCGTGCATGATTTTATAAACTTCAATCAGGTCACCTCTTAGACGTCGTCGTTCAAGAGTGAAGAGGCCCAACCGTTGCAGCCTCAGATGGTAAGGAAGGTGTTCCAGTCCCCTAATCATTCTGGTTGCCCTCCTCTGCACTTTTTCCAGCTCCATAATATCCTTCTGGAGGTATGGCGACCAGAACTGTACACAGTATTCCAGATGGGGCCTCACCATAGATTTATAAAGAGGCAAAATGACACTTGCTGACTTATTTTCTATACCCTTCCTAATGATCCCTAGCATTGAGTTTGCTTTTTTCACTGCTGAGGCACACTGGGTTGACACCTTCATTGAGTTGTCCACCAGGACACCAAGGTCCCTTTCCTGGTTTGTCGCAGAGAGTTCAGACCCCATCAGTTTATAAATGTAATTGGGGTTCTTTGCCCCAACATGCATCACTCTGCACTTACTAATGTTGAAACTCATTTGCCACTGTTTTGCCCACTCCCCCAGTGTCGAGAGATCCCTCTGAAGCTCCTCACAATCTCTCACAGTTTTCACTACCCTGTATAATTTAGTGTCGTCAGCAAATTTGGCTACCTTGCTTTTTACTCCTACCTCTAGATCATTTATGAAGAGGTTGAAAAGCAGGGGTCCCAGTACTGAACCTTGGGGGACCCCACTCTTTACTTCCCTCCACTTGGAGAAGTGTCCATTTAGTGCTACCCTCTGTTTCCTGTCCCTTAGCCAGTTGCTGATCCAGGACAAGACCTGTCCCTTTATTCCATGACTGGTAAGTTTATTCAAGAGCCTTTGGTGTGGGACCTTGTCAAAAGCCTTCTGAAAGTCCAGATAAACAATGTCAACTGGATCCCCCTTATCCACATGCTTGTTGACACTCTCAAAAAATTCCAACAGATTAGTGAGGCATGATTTGCCCTTGCAAAAACCATGTTGGCTCTCCTTTAGCAGCGCCTTCTCTTCTATGTGCCTATTAATTCTATCTTTTAGGATGGTTTCCATCACTTTACCTGGGACACATGTCAAACTGACAGGTCGGTAATTTCCTGGATCACCCCTGGATCCTTTTTTGAAAATTGGTGTTACATTCGCTACCTTCCAGTCATCAGGCACAAAGCCTGATTTGAGGGAAAGATTATATATTTTGGCTAGGAGATCAGCAATTTCATCTTTAAGTTCCCTGAGAACTCGTGGATGGATTCCATCTGGTCCTGGTGATTTGTTAGTGTTTAGCTTAACAAGACATGCAAGGACCTCCTCCCTGGTTATTTCTATCTGGCTTAATTCTTCGGTTTCCCTCCCTACGAAGATAGGCTCTGTTTTGGGCATGTGGTCTCTGTCTTCTTCAGTGAATACTGAAACAAAGAATTCATTGAGTCTCTCTGCAATCTCTGTTTCCTCTTTAATAACCCCTTGCCTTCCATTGTCATCTAATGGTCCAATGGCCTTCCTAGTTGGGTTCTTACTTCTAATGTACTTAAAGAAGTCTTTGTTATTTCTCTGAGTATTTTTAGCTATACGCTCCTCAAAGTCTTGCTTTGCTTTCCTGATTGTTGCCTTGCATTTGTTCTGCCAGAATTTATGTTTCTGCCTGCTGTCCTCATTCGGACAAGCCTTCCATCTTCTAAATGAGCTTTTCTTGCTCTTGATCACTTCCCGAACAGCTCCTGTAAGCCACATTGGAGTCCTCTTGGACCTGGCAGTGGCCTTTTTCCTTTTGGGTATGTATTCCAATTGAGCCTCTGTTATTGTTTTTGTAAACAGCCTCCATGCCTCTTGGAGTGTTTGGACTCTCTCAATTTTCCCTTTCAGCTTCTTTTTTACTAGTTTCCTCAACTTTGGGAAATTTCCTTTTTGAAAATTTAAGGTCTCTGTGTTAGATTTTATCAGTGACTTGCGGTCTATGTTCAAGTTAAACATAATTGAGTTGTGGTCACTGTTCCCTATTGGATCAGTCACATTAACATCTTGCACCAGATCCTGAGTATTACTCAGGATCAAGTCAAGGATTCTTGTACCTCTAGTTGGGTCTTCAACCATCAGTCCCAGGGAACAATCATTTAGCATATCTAGGAACTTTATCTCTTTATCATGTGCTGAACAACAGTTCACCCAGTCTATGTGAGGGTAATTGAAGTCCCCCATTATAACCAGGCTTCCCTTCTTGGATGCCTCCTTTACAACATTCTCCAACTGCCAGTCTCCCTCAAGAGTTTGGGTCGGAGGCCGATAGTATATGCCTACTGTTAGACCATCCTTGTGGCCTGGTACTCTTACCCACAGAGCTTCTAATGGTGACTCCAAATCACCTAGATATTCCAATTCATACGATTTTATCACTTCTTTGACATACAAGGCCACACCACCTCCCATTTGCCCCTTCCTATCCTTCCTGTACAGTTTGTAGCCTGGGATAACTGTATCCCATTGGTTATCATCCGTCCACCAGGTTTCAGTGATACCAATAATATCAATATTCTTATTTATTGCTAAGTATTCCAGCTCCCCTATTTTGTTCCGGAGGCTTCTAGCATTTGTATACAAGCATTTATATATGCTTTTCTGACACAGTCTTTTGTGTCCAGTTGCATTGTTAGACTGCCTCTTGCATCCTTCTGCTAGAATGCTAGTGACTAGCTCCTCGCTCTGCTCAGTAATTTTTGCATCCTCCTCACTACTCAAGTACACACTTTCCCGAACCGGATGCTGCCCAGCTCCTGTCGGCTTTCCCCCAGTTATCAGTTTAAAAGCTGCTCTGCAGCCTTTTTGAGGTTGAGTGCCAGCAATCTGGTCCCATCATGGTTCAAATGCAACCCATCCCTCCTGAACAGATTTGGCTTGTCCCAAAATGTTCTCCAGTTCCTGACAAATCTGAAACCCTCCTCTCGAGACCACCGCCTCATCCACGCATTGAGGCTTCTGAGCTCTGCCTGCCTGGTAGGTCCTGCGCGAGGGACAGGCAGCACTTCTGAAAATGCTACCTTGGAAGTCCGGGACTTCAATCTTCTTCCTAACAACCTGAATTTGGCTTCCAGGACAGACCGCTTGGCCTTCCCAACATCATTGGTACCAACATGTACCATGACAACTGGCTCGTTCCCAGTTCTCTCTAACAATCTATCTAGATTTCTTGTGATGTCTGCAACTTTTGCACCTGGCAGGCAAGTCACCATACGGTTATCATGTGCATCACAAATCCATTTCTCTGTATTTCTAATTATTGAATCGCCTAGTACAAGGAGCCTCTCTCCTGCAATCTGTTCATCTACATGCACCTCATCAACCATATTAAGGGAGAGAACCTCAGTTTGTTCCTGTTGTTTATCTTCCTGGACCTCATCAAGTGTGATGAAAGAGAGATCATCAGGTGGAACCAGTTGTTCCTCTGTGTGTTCCTCATCAGGTGTGATGAGGGAAAGAGCCTCAAATTTATTCTGTAATTTCAGACTCTCAGAGTGATCCCCTACTCTTCTCCTCCTTTGAGTCACATTCCTCCAAACATCTCCCTCCTGAGTTAGTGAAGGGCCTTCTCCCTCAGAACTGTGCCCTGTCTCTTCTTTGTCCAGCATAGTCTGTTCCGCTCTGTCCAAGAACAGCTCAAGCTCCTTAATTTGTTGATGGTTAGATATGCGGGCCTCTAGCTGCTGGACCTTCTCTTCTAGTAGTGCAACCAGCTTGCACTTGCTGCAAGTGTAGTTCTCCATATGCTTTGGCAAGAACACAAACATGGCACAAGTATTGCAGGTAACTACAACTGTTCCCTCAGAATCCATTTTAACAAGTGCAGTATTCTGGGCCTCAAAAATGTACACGTTTACTACCTTTCTACCTAGTAAGACTATATTATTCCTTTGTTACTAGTGTTACCAGCGCTCACTTCCTTTGTTTTGCTCTCCTCAGCAGCAGCTCTGCTTAAGAGCACATGCAGAGTCAAAAGGACTGACCCTGAAAGAGCTCAGAGCTTTTAAAGGCTAGTGTGGCTCCGCCCCTATGAGTCACAGTTCAGGGAAGGGCCTGGTGTGGCTCTGCCCCCTGCTTCTGGAAGCTTCAAACTGCTTCCTCTGTTTGAACAGAGGTGGCTCTCAGCAGTTGAAATTATCAATTTAAATTAGTGGAAGCCTCTAAAGCAGCTCTACTCCAACTGCAAAACTTACCAGCGCTCACTTCCTTTGTTTTGCTCTCCTCAGCAGCAGCTCTGCTTAAGAGCACATGCAGAGTCAAAAGGGCTGACCCTGAAAGAGCTCAGAGCTTTTAAAGGCTAGTGTGGCTCCGCCCCTATGAGTCACAGTTCAGGGAAGGGCCTGGTGTGGCTCTGCCCCCTGCTTCTGGAAGCTTCAAACTGCTTCCTCTGTTTGAACAGAGGTGGCTCTCAGCAGTTGAAATTATCAATTTAAATTAGTGGAAGCCTCTAAAGCAGCTCTACTCCAACTGCAAAACTTACCAGCACTCACTTCCTTTGTTTTGCTCTCCTCAGCAGCAGCTCTGCTTAAGAGCACATGCAGAGTCAAAAGGGCTGACCCTGAAAGAGCTCAGAGCTTTTAAAGGCTAGTGTGGCTCCGCCCCTATGAGTCACAGTTCAGGGAAGGGCCTGGTGTGGCTCTGCCCCCTGCTTCTGGAAGCTTCAAACTGCTTCCTCTGTTTGAACAGAGGTGGCTCTCAGCAGTTGAAATTATCAATTTAAATTAGTGGAAGCCTCTAAAGCAGCTCTACTCCAACTGCAAAACTTACCAGCGCTCACTTCCTTTGTTTTGCTCTCCTCAGCAGCAGCTCTGCTTAAGAGCACATGCAGAGTCAAAAGGGCTGACCCTGAAAGAGCTCAGAGCTTTTAAAGGCTAGTGTGGCTCCGCCCCTATGAGTCACAGTTCAGGGAAGGGCCTGGTGTGGCTCTGCCCCCTGCTTCTGGAAGCTTCAAACTGCTTCCTCTGTTTGAACAGAGGTGGCTCTCAGCAGTTGAAATTATCAATTTAAATTAGTGGAAGCCTCTAATGCAGCTCTACTCCAACTGCAAAACTTACCAGCGCTCACTTCCTTTGTTTTGCTCTCCTCAGCAGCAGCTCTGCTTAAGAGCACATGCAGAGTCAAAAGGGCTGACCCTGAAAGAGCTCAGAGCTTTTAAAGGCTAGTGTGGCTCCGCCCCTATGAGTCACAGTTCAGGGAAGGGCCTGGTGTGGCTCTGCCCCCTGCTTCTGGAAGCTTCAAACTGCTTCCTCTGTTTGAACAGAGGTGGCTCTCAGCAGTTGAAATTATCAATTTAAATTAGTGGAAGCCTCTAAAGCAGCTCTACTCCAACTGCAAAACTTACCAGCGCTCACTTCCTTTGTTTTGCTCTCCTCAGCAGCAGCTCTGCTTAAGAGCACATGCAGAGTCAAAAGGGCTAACCCTGAAAGAGCTCAGAGCTTTTAAAGGCTAGTGTGGCTCCGCCCCTATGAGTCACAGTTCAGGGAAGGGCCTGGTGTGGCTCTGCCCCCTGCTTCTGGAAGCTTCAAACTGCTTCCTCTGTTTGAACAGAGGTGGCTCTCAGCAGTTGAAATTATCAGTTTAAATTAGTGGAAGCCTCTAAAGCAGCTCTACTCCAACTGCAAAACTTACCAGTGCTCACTTCCTTTGTTTTGCTCTCCTCAGCAGCAGCTCTGCTTAAGAGCACATGCAGAGTCAAAAGGGCTGACCCTGAAAGAGCTCAGAGCTTTTAAAGGCTAGTGTGGCTCCGCCCCTATGAGTCACAGTTCAGGGAAGGGCCTGGTGTGGCTCTGCCCCCTGCTTCTGGAAGCTTCAAACTGCTTCCTCTGTTTGAACAGAGGTGGCCCTCAGCAGTTGAAATTATCAATTTAAATTAGTGGAAGCCTCTAAAGCAGCTCTACTCCAACTGCAAAACTTACCAGCGCTCACTTCCTTTGTTTTGCTCTCCTCAGCAGCAGCTCTGCTTAAGAGCACATGCAGAGTCAAAAGGGCTGACCCTGAAAGAGCTCAGAGCTTTTAAAGGCTAGTGTGGCTCCGCCCCTATGAGTCACAGTTCAGGGAAGGGCCTGGTGTGGCTCTGCCCCCTGCTTCTGGAAGCTTCAAACTGCTTCCTCTGTTTGAACAGAGGTGGCTCTCAGCAGTTGAAATTATCAATTTCACAGAGGCATTGTCTCTCTGGCATTGGTTTCCTTTGGAACTTTTCTTTGAGAACAGCAAAAGGGAGGGCCTGGCAGTGGGCTAACATAAATGCCCTCTGAATGACTTTGTACCTATTTATCTACTTGCAATTTCTTGCTTTCAAACTGCTAGGTTGGCAGGAATTGGGACAAATACAGGAGCTCACTCTGTCGTGTAGTTCTCAGGTATCGAACTCCATCCTTCTGGTTTCAAGTTCAGCATCTCAACCACTTGAGCCACCACAGTTCAAATAATAAGGAGAAAAACAGTGGAAACAGACATTGGGAAATGTACTCTTTATAACCTGGCAATTGTGACCAAGAACAATGATAGCTATAGATTTGGTGGATCAATCAATCAATCTTACGGTACAAGACCAGCATAGTACAGCAAGAGGAACAGAAGTTAAAATGAGGGTACTTAAATTATACCAAGAGACTAAAGTTAACATGAGGGCACTTAAAATATATTTTTAAAAGGAGTGTTCTGCTCAGAGTTAGGAAGTAGTAAAATTAGTACATAAGATTAATGACTGTACAAATATACAAAGGGGAGGAAAAGGAATTAAAGGAAGGATTCTGGATGATTGGATGCTAGCATTAGGTTTGAAAGATTCATGGAGACAACTTAAAGGTTCAGAAAGGGCATATTCTTATTTTTCAAGGGTTCACAACTCATATTCCAGAATAGACTATATATTCCTAACTGAAAACATGGTCAAAAATATGGACGAAAGGGACGCGTGGCAGCCATTTTGCCACTGCGCGCTTTGCTGGCCCCTGAGGCATGGGCACAATGATGGGGAAGATGGGGCGTGGCCGGCTTCCCCTTTATAAGGGGTGGCCGGCCCAACGCCTTCATCTTTGAATTCGGCTGGGCCCCGGACGCATTTGCCATATCCAGCCGATATTTTTCTCCCTGTCGCTTGCTCCGGGGCTCCGGCGGCCTTTTTTGCCGTGCTCCTCACCCTTGCAGCTCCTGCCTGGGAACGGGCCGGGGCCGTGGGCCAAGGAGGGGAGCACCCCCCGCCTGGCCGCTCGCGGCTGCGAGTGCTCCCTCCTCAGCGGGCCCACGCGTCGCTGCTTGCCACCCAGGAATGGGTCTGGGCCGTGGCCCGTAGCCCGCCTCTCAGCTTGCTAGGCAAGCCTCTGCTGCGGGCCTCTATCGCACCGCCAGCTTGCCTTATCGGGGGCGGAGTTCGCCTCCCCCCGGCCTTACTAGGCGCACATGGCGCCCAAGAAGAAGGCCGCCTCAGGCGGCACCCTTACGGCCCGTCGCTCTCATGCAGCACCACGCAGGCCCATGGTGGCCACGACGCCAGCTCCTCAGCCTGCGCCCCCTCCGCACCACAGGGCGCGCAGGGCTCCAACCGTGCAACCCTCTGGCTGGGACCATGGCCGCCTGGCTGGACCCCCGGATGGGGAGTTCCAAGTCCATTCGGCCCCTCCGGTGGTCCAGCCGGTGCCTGCCGGGCCCTCAACAAATTTCCCGCCTCTGGTACCTGTCGGCCTGGCCCGCTCCAATTTTGAGGCTTGCTTTGTGGCCTTGGAGCAGGCCGCTGGCCTACTGCCGTGGGCGGGGGCCGCTGGCTGTGCTGCACAGCTAGGCCCACCTCATGAGATCTGGCCTTCTGCTGTGGTCGACTCTCAGCTGGCCCGCCTGGAGGCGGCCCTGCTTGCCCTGCTCGTGGCTGGTGCACATCCCAGTGCTGTCGGCGTGCTGCCGCGGCATCTCGAGTCTGGCAATGAACACCCTTGCCTCAGACCACACAGCGGGCAGAGCTCAACTCCGTCCCTGAGCTCCGGCGCCCCTACCCTGCCGGAACCCCCAGTGGGGGTGGCGGGGGGGGGGGTAGTGATGGGTGAGTATGGTGGTCAAGTTAGACCCACTGCCACACAAACTTGTCCCCAGCCTGCGCCTACTACTTGTCCGTGGCCCTCTAGTCAGGTGCCCACGTCCAATACACCGGCTGTGCCGCCCATTATGGCGGGCCAGGCACAGGCTAGGGGATGGAGGGCACCTTATCCCCCACCCCCGCTGGCCTCGGCAGCTGCCGGCATGCAACTCCCCTACCAGGTTTGGCCTTATGGCCCGCCTACCAATACCGGGTACCACGCAGTGTCTATGTCGGCATTACCCACCGCCAGGGTTGTTCTCCCCCTGGGTGATCACTTACTCCCTGCCACCAGAGACAAGATCTGGCACAGGGAATATGTTAACCTGTTCAGCCTTTTGAACAGGAAGCCCATGCGGGATGAGAAGGAGAAGGAAGACGACAGGGACAAGGAGTTGGCCCGTCATTGAAAACCTCCTCGCACCTGGGCTAACTGGTTGCCTGCATACCTCATCTATGCGGTTGTTTCTATACGGGCTCGTCCTGATCTGGCTATTCCCCTGTTCCGATATCTCGATGTTATCTATCAAGCATATGTGGACAACCCGGGTCAATCGTGGCTGGCGTACGATGAGGAGTTTCGTATGCGGGCCGCGCTTCACCCGGAGATGCGCTGGGACGAGCCCAACCAGCTTTTGTGGCTGTATTATATGACTCCATTCCTCCCGGCCGCAGGCAACTGGTTCCATTCGGGCCACGCTGTGCAGCGCCCTGGCCCCGCACAATCACCCCACCAAGCGGCGGGGCAGGGGGTTCCAGCCCGCCTGTTGTGCTGGAGCTACTCATCCACGGCCGAATGTTCCTGCAAGAAATGCAGGTAAGGCACGAATGCTCTATCTGCTCAGGGCCCTATTCGGCCACTGCCTGTACCAGATCTGGGGGGTCCCGTGGAAGGGGCAGAGGACAGCAGGGACCCGGCCGGGCCAACACTGACCCTGCGGCAGCTAGCAAAGGCCCCCTCCCCGATTAGGCTGGACGTTTTAGCGCATTGGCTTTGCGTCTACCCTAAGTGGGTGGATGCTGATTATATTTGGGCGGGTTTTCCCAAGGGTTTTCGCATCCCTTTCGTGGGGGTGCATTCCCCCCAAGACGCCCCTAATCTGCGTTCTTTAAGAGGGATGGAACAGGTTGCCAAGTGTAAAATATTTAAGGAGGTGCACGAGGGCTGGGTTGCTGGACCCTTTGATGCACCTCCTTTTCCTAATCTGAAGGTATCTCCCCTGGGTTTGGTCCCAAAAAAGGTTTCAGGTGAATTTCATCTGATTGACCATTTGTCGTACCCCGCTGGTAACTCAGTGAACGATGCTATACCGGACGAGCTATGTTCAGTCCGGTACGCATCTTTTGACCAGGCACTCCGCATGGTCAGGGCGTGTGGCCCGGGAGCGCTGATGGCCAAATGTGACATAAAGTCAGCCTTTCGCCTCTTGTCTGTTTACCCGGATGATTTTGAGTTACTGGGTTTCCGTTTTCAGGGGCAGTATTTCGTAGACAAGTCCATGCCCTTTGGATGCTCTGTCTCTTGCTCTGCGTTTGAGCGTTTCAGTTCATTCTTGCATTGGGCCTTCGTCCACCGCTCCGGGGTCAGTTCAGTGTCACACTACCTAGATGATTTTTTGTTCGGGGCGGCTGCCGAGACAGGTGAGTGTGCGCACCTGCTGGTCGCTTTCCAGGAGCTCATGGCTGAATTGGGCGTGCCACTAGCTCCTGAAAAGACGGAGGGTCCCACAACCAAATTAGTTTTTCTGGGGATTGAGATTGACACCATCGCCCAGACCTCCAGGTTGCCCATTGACAAAGTAGCTCGCATTTCTGAAGCGATTCAGGCTTTGCTAGCCAAACGCAAGGCATCCCTCCACGATCTCCAGGTGCTACACGGGTACCTTAACTTCGCTTGTAGGGTCATAGCCCCCGGCCGGGCTTTCGCCAGGCGTCTGTGTGATGCTATGGTTGGGTTGACCAAGAAGCACCACCGGGTTCGATTGACTAGAGGTACCAGAGATGACCTTCAGGTGTGGTTGGGATTCCTTTCGGGCTTTAATGGGGTTTCATTCTGGCGTGATGAACGCATTGCCACCCCCAGGTTCCAGGTCCAGTCGGATGCGTCCAGAGCGTTTGGCTATGGGCTGTACTTCGACGGTCACTGGTCTTATGGCACTTGGCCAGAGTCATGGCATGGCACTGCCATACTCAGGGACCTTACTTTCCTTGAGTTCTTTCCTATTTTAGGGGCCCTCCTGCTGTGGGGCGAGGCCTGGGCTAATTCAGTCGTCCATTTTTGGTGTGACAACGTGGCCGTTGTCCATATCATTAATTCCCAAACGTCCCGCTCCCCTAGGGTGATGGCCATGGTCCGTTATTTTGTGTTGTGTGCATTGCGCCTCAACATACTTTTTAAGGCTAGGCATGTCCCAGGTATCAATAATGATATTGCTGATGCTTTGTCTCGGCTACAGATAGATCGGTTCCGGACCCTGGCGCCAGAGGCCGACGATCTGCCTCTACCAATCCCGGTCGAGATGTGGAGGTTTGGTGTGGGGAAGTGAACCGGGCCATCGGTCTGTCGCTGGCTAGCAGCACCCGTAAGGCGTACGCTACCACGCACAGGGCTTTTGAGGCGTTTCGCCACGATGACCCCCTCCCTTCAATTTGGCCTATCCCTATCGATCATGTATTGCATTTCATGGTCCACCTACATGCTGATGGCTTGGCACCACGGACCATCGCAGGCCGCCTCTCAGCATTGTCCTTTTACACGAAGGTAAATGGCATGGCAGATGTCACGTCGGATTTTAGAGTCCGGCGTGTTTTGGAAAGGTGGGCTTGCCAACGCGGCCCTCACACTGACACCCGACGCCTGATTTCCCCTGATGTGCTGCTGCAAATGGCTGGAGCCTGGCCGGTGGTCTGCAGGGATTATTATGAGGCCTGCTTATTCCACGCAGCCACCACATTGGCTTTCTTTGCTGTATTTCGCGTTGGTGAGCTGGTGGTGCGGTCTCGCAGCGATACCTCCTGCAGGGCACTGGAGCTGGTTGATGTTGCCACTACTCAGGAACAGTTGCGGCTTCTCATCTGTTATTCCAAAACTGACCAGCTTGGCAGGGGCAACACACTTACAAATGCAGCGACCCAGTTATCTGCCCGGTCCGTGCCCTCGGTGCCTTCTTGGCCATGTGCGGTGGTGGGCAGGGCCCCCTTTTCTGCCATGCGGATGCCCACACTTTGACCAGGTACCAGTTTTGGCGGGTGACCTGTGCGGCATTGACAAGGTTGGGCTTTAAAGGGGTTTGTTTTGGGACACATTCCTTCAGGATTGGCGCGGCATCCACTGCAGCTGCATGTGGTTACAGCGATGATGCTATTAGGGCCATGGGCAGGTGGGATTCAGGTCACTTCCGCTCGTATATACGACCTCTGTCCCAATAGCACTTTGCTCATGCATCTTCTTTCTTTTTTCTTGCAGCGCCGGCACATGCCAGGATGCCTGTGAGGGTGTGGATTGTCGGGCACAGCTACGTCTACTGGGCGGCCCACCATGCCGCGTCCACGGCATGGGGGGTCACACCTGGGCATCAGCACGGTGGCTCTGCTTTGATGGTTCGGCTTCCGTAGCATGTGTTGGCATGCATTGATCCCGTTCCTCAGGTCACTGAGTCATCAAGGTCCGCTGGATGTCCTGGTCGTGCACCTGGGAGGCAACGACCTGGCCCAGGTCACAGGTTTGGACTTGGCATGTGCCATTCGCAGCGATCTTGCCCTGTTGGGTCAGTCCTGGCCACAGGTGTGGATCGTTTGGTCCCAGATGGTACCACAAGTGTTTTATCGGGGCAGCCTTGACCCCCGTGGCGTTGACCACGCCCGCAGGTCGGTCAACAGGGCAGTGGCCCATTACCTGTACGCTAACGCTTTGGGGACCGTTGTCCCACACTCTTTGTTGAGGATACAAGACCGTAGTCTGTATCGTGTGGACGGGGTGCATTTGTATCGTGTGGACGGGGGTGCGTTGTCCCACACTCTTTGTTGAGGATACAAGACCGCAGTCTGTATCGTGTGGACGGGGTGCATTTGTTGGAAAGGGGCATAGACCTCTTTTTAGCCTCCTTGCAAACGGGCCTGTTGACCATTTGCGGTCATGGTGGGGTGGTGAGTCGGTGAACTCCTCCCCGTGTGGCGGATAGCACTGGTTAGGGGCAACTGCATTATGACTTAATGGGGCAAATCCATTTGGTTGGCCATAGTGAGGACAAGGTTAGCCAAACTTGTATGGCCAGCCAAATGACGTATATAGTTTAACACCCATAGTGGGTCAACAACACGTTTCCAGTGAAGCCGTTTGTTGACGGAGTCTCTCAACTGTTACTGCAGTAACAAGTGGTGAGAGGCAGTTAATTAGGGTTCTAATTGGATTTGCCCCTTACCAGTGCTATTTCGGCCCGTTTGATCCTTAACCGTTGTTAAGGTAGGACCATTCTGAATTTAAATAAATGTGGCCCAATTTTCAATCCAATATTTGTGTCCGTGTCGTTATTGGGGTGTGGGTACAGCAATGGAAATTGGGATTTTTAAGGAGTCCGACCATGCTAAAGTTGTGTTAGATTTAAGAATGCAGAGTGAAAGTGGGGGGAGAAGGAGTTGGAGATATGATGCTAATTTATTCAAGGATCAAAAGATTAAGGTTCAAATCCTAGAATATTGGAATGAAATTTGGCAACTGAATGATAATGAGGAGGTAAAAAATGGCAAGTAATAGACACGAAAAGTATAAGTTGGCACAGGGCAAAATTGAAGAGGAGATAAAAATTTTACAGGGGGAGCATGCCAAGACAAAAGATAATAAGGTTTTTGCAAAATTACCAAGTTTAAAAACTGAAATGATAGGTAAAGACATAGAAAAGGTTAAGAGAGATTTGGTGTATTTAAAAAGGGAATATTTTGAATATAGTAATAAAAACTCGAAACTATTAGCAAAAGCAGCGAAAGATAAGAAGGAAAAAAGAGAAATTGGAGTTTTGATTGATAAACATGGGGTAAGATGCAATAAGATTAAGGATAAATGTAGGATTGTGAAGGAATTTTATCAATCGCTATATATGAGAAAAGAAATTGATGAGGAGAAGCTTAAAAAACAATTAGAAAAGTTAATCGCTGAGGGAATAGAACAGGAACACAAAAATAGAATGGAGGACCAAGTGTCTGAAAAGGAAGTAAGAGAGGTAATTACAGGTTTGAAGTTGGGAAAAGCTCCTGGTGAAGATGGATTACCTGCCGATTTTTATAAGGAATTTAAAGATACAGTGGTACCTAAGTTGGTAAAGTTATACAATTATATATTAGATGGAGGACAAATTCCGACTTCATGGTATAGGACCACAATTGTATTGTTGCCAAAACCCGGAAAAAATCTAGAAAAAGTGGAATCATATAGACCAATCTCGTTGATAAATCAAGATGCCAAGATTTTTACCGCAATACTGGCTAATCTTTTAAATAATTTTATGGGTAATTATATAAATACGGGCCAGGTGGGATTTTTGAAAGGACGACATATGGCGGACTTAACCAGAAGAGTGGTAGATTTAATAGATGTTGTGAGTCAATCAAAGGTAAAAGCGGGATTAATATCTTTGGATATATTTAAGGCTTTTGACTCTTTACAATGGATTTCAATTAAGGAAATAATTAAAGCCTATGGATTTGGGGACAAATTTAGAAAAGTAATAGACCAATTATATCAGCAAGGAATAGCGACTTTTAGAGTTAATAATGAGGTTACCAAAGAGATAAAGCTAGAGGCAGGTACAAGACAGGGTTGTCCCTTATCCCCAATTTTATTTATTAGGGCTATGGAATTATTAGCAAAAGCTATAAGAGAAGATGGAAAAATATGGAGAACAAAATAAGTATGTATGCAGATGATACTATGATAATTGTTAAACATCCAGAGAGGGTAATGGACAGAATTAGAGTGAAACTAATTGATTTTGAGGATATCATGGGCCTGAAGATAAATTGGGATAAATCAGAAATGATGCTCTGTAATATGGGAGAGGATGATCAGAAGAAAATAAAGGGAATGGTTAATATTCAGATTAAAGACAAATTGAAATATCTGGGAATAGTAATATCTAATAGCTTGGCTGAACTCAAAAGTTTGAACTATGACAGCTTGAAATTCGAAATAAAAAACAGAATACAAACTTTTCAAAAACTGAAGTTGTCATGGTTCGGGAGAATTGCGCTTACTAAAATGATGTTGCTACCCAGATTCATTTTTTTATTTGATGCATTGCCAATTTATTTGAAAATTAAGGAAATCAGGGAGTTTCAAAAGTTGATTAATAATTTTTGCAATGCTGGAAAGAGACCTAGAATATCTAAAAGGTTATGGTACTTGCCTCAGAAGGAAGGGGGATTGGGTATGCCAAATTTGTTGGCCTATTATAGAGCATTTCAAATAAAGAATGTAGTGACGATCTTGGCTAGAGAAAAAGTAATATGGGAGGAAATCGAGATGAAAAAATTTAGACATATAGGTAAATTGGTTTTCTTGGGAGCTAATATTGGAAAGGTAGCAACCAAAAATGCCATGATGAAATGTTTAATAAATGTATGGAAGAAAGTAAAGAAGGACTTGGTCCCAAACTTGTCTCCAATTGTAGAATTACCAGATATGGCGGGTTTTCCGATTAAGATTGGTAAAGTGGTAAAAGAAACTTTGGTTAAGAATGAAAAAAAATTATTGAAAGATTGGATATGTGCTTGTAGGGATGACGTAACTAGGGAAAACTTGTTTGATCAATTGAAATTGAATTGGTTACAGATTATGAGGGTTAATAATTGGAATAGTAAATATATGAGAGAACTTGACCTGGAAAGAGAAAAGATGGAATTTGAGGAGCTGGTTCTAAAAATCAGGAAGGGAGTTAAAAATATTAAAGGCTTGGTTACTAAATTATATACATTGATGAATAAGGAGGAGGATCCGCAGGAGGACTTGAAATTGATATGGGAAGAAGAACTAAAAATAAAGATTGATAAAGATATTTGGAAAAATAAATGGGAAAAGAGAATAATGAGAACTATGTCTGTTAGAATAAAGGAGCATAATTTCAAAATGTTATGGAGATGGTATTTGACCCCAGTGAGGTTACATCAAATGGATAATACAAAAGATGGAATGTGTTGGAGATGTAAAGAAACATTAGGGACATATGAGCATATGTGGTGGAGTTGTAATGTGGTAAAGGATTTTTGGGGAAAAATTGAAAAAGAGATGGGTGAAATAAGGGGTAAAAGAATTAAACTGGGGCCATGTTAACGAATGTGGAATCTATTTGTGGAAATAAAGAGGAAAGAGAATTATTAGAAATAATGCTTACAACAGGTAGGCAATGTATTGCTAGAAATTGGAAAAGTGATCTAAATATACAGATTGAAGAGTGGTATAAAGAAATGTGGACTTTAGCATTGAATGACAAATTAACATGGGAAATAAAAGTAAAAAGGGGTGATCTGAAAGAGACTAGATTTTGGAAGATATGGAAACCATTTTTGGATCATTCTTCTATGGGAGGTGAAAGAAACAGACCTGTACCAGATCAAAGTAGTTTTTGGAGATAATATAATGCGCCACTCGGCGTCCTCAGGGCATTGTATATAAACACGGGGTGTTAGAAGTTTTCTTTTTGTTGTGGCTTCCTAACCAGAATATTAAGGATGCGGTTGAAGTGGGGTAACGTGAAGGAGTTAGTAGTATTCAAATTTACAAAGATAGTTGGAACAATGTATTAGGATAGGTCGTGATATGTTTTGATTACTTTGTATTTTAGGTATGTTTGTATATGTTTTATTTCTTTGTATTGTTTTATGTACTGTTCATTTATAAAAATTAATAAAAATATATTTTAAAAAAAGATTAATAATGTTACAACTATTACTAAGCCTATTATGTAGCACTAGTAATTTATTCAGCTGCCAGGATTTGTTCTTCTGATCTTTCACGTTGTGGCGCACAACCTGGCAGTGTTGCGGGTGAAGGTGGGCCTTTCATCAGATAGCAGCCAGTGGGTGTATGGGCTATTTAACCGGCCAGGATACAGTGAACCCCCACTTTATGGAATTAATCCATATTAATCCACCCTGTGGGTTTGTCCTTAAAGCAATTTGTCCTTAAAGCGAAGCACCCATAGGAATGCATTGTGTGGTTTCCCATAGGAATGCATTGAAAAAAAAGTCCATAAAGTGAACCACGGTTTCCCATAGGAATGCATTGAAAACCAAAAAAACCATTCTGAAAAAATTCCATGAAGCGGACAATCATTTCCTATGGATTTCTTTCCTTGAAGCGAGTTTTCCCGTAGGTGGACCGTCTGTAAAGCGGGGGTCCACTGTACTTGCAGAGCAGGATTTGGGGGTTGAAAAGATCTGAGTTGTGCTCTTCAACTCACCCATCCCATCACAGTTCAATCAAATCAAACATTTCCACAGTGGGAAGGTAACAGCGTTCTGTGTGCTCATGCCTGCCACATGACCATGGAAACGTCTGCAGAAGCAGATGGCGCTGGCTCTTCGGCTTTGAAACAGAGATGAGCACTGAACCCTAGAGTCAGATACGACTGCCTTTCAAGCAAGGGAAACCTTTACCTTTACCTATTCTAAAACATATATGGTGGGTAATTTGCAAAATACATGTGAACAGATCTCTTCTTCCTTCCTACACAGGTATTGACTAATATCCAGTAGGTGATCCTATCAGCTCTAAAGACAAGTATCTCTGAAATGGAATTCACGCCTTCGGTTAAAAAAATTTATCTTCCTTTATTATACTGTACAAGATTTTCAGGAGCATATTCCACTCATTTCCATGGGGTTTATTTCCAGATAAGTGTATATGAGACTGTAATATGAGAATCTATTTCCAGAGAAGTATTTCTTCTTTCCAGGGCTGTGGCAGTTGCCCAATATCTGTGCTAAAGATGTAACAAAAAAACTCAGGAAAGCCTGTTATAAACGAAAAAGAGCCATTGGTTTTTGCAATGGTTTAGCGGGTTGTACTTTCCCATCTTCACAATGATACATATATATGCTCTGCAGTATCAGTTTGCTTAATGAATTCAATAAATCACAATGGTAGAATTATAGAAAACATTTTCACTTAGTAAAGTGTACCATTCACATAGTACCAATCATACCCTACTGTATTTTTCCGTCATTTTAGAGAATACATCAATACTCTGAAGAAAATTTATTTTGGCTTATTACTTTCAATTGGCATATATGTCCATAATTTCAATTTGGCAGTTTGCAGATGTTATTTTCCACAGATGAGGATTTAAACGTATATTTATGATCTCCAAAGCTGCATGCAGATTCTCTCTTTCTCCCTCCCCCCTCTCTCTGTATACAAGAGAGAATTACAACCAGAGAGAGAAAATTGTGCTATCTTTCTGTGTACCTAGAGGTATAATTCTTAACTTTCTTTAGGTCATGGACCCCTCTGAGGATCTGATGAAACCAGTGAATCCCACCAAAAGCACACAAATATAACCAAAAAATTGCATACATTTTCCAAATTAATACAAAATAAATAAAAGGGGAAAATCTAATAGTCAGATCCTCCCTCAGCTTATCCATAGGCCCAAGGTTAAGAACTCCTGATCTAAAGAGATCAAGAGTAATTGTCCATTGAGCTCAGTCTAATTTCAGATCTTAGAAAAATTCCTTCGTTGAATTAGGCAGCATTAAAGTAAATTTTCTAAGTACTGAGGTTTTTTGCACCATATATGCCTTTGCCTCTCAATGCCTTTTCATTTTCTGTACATCCATTTGTATGTCTGCCCTTCTCTTTTTCACTCATGTCTGTATTTTTTAAGTTAATTGTGTGTTTCTGTATGTAAGAGTTATTTTCTGTGCCTAAATCCAGGTTTTATCTCCTTTAATCCAATATGGATTTCTTGGAACCCACCAAGAGCATCCTGAATACTTGCTCCTAAATGTATAGCCATAAGGTGCTCTTGTTAGCCTACGGCACTCTGCTAACATGATTACTTCATCTTCCTAAACCTGCTGCTCCCTAGCTTAAGGTTTTCAGGTAATCTCTTCTTGCCTAATGATATGGCCAGCTCTGGCCAATGGGTCAGGAATACACATTTTGGCCCTGTCCATATTTGGTGGGATCAACTAAGCTTATGTATTAACTCACAAACAATATCAAAAATAAGACATTTCCATGCTGCCTTGCCTTGGGCAATTGTCCTTGAAACTATGTACGAGGATGAGGAAACGATGTGACAGACAGGGTAATTGTCCCTTCTCCTGAAGATTTCTTTGCCAATTACAACAGGGAAAAGACACAGCTAATCAGAGACGAATGAGAGACTAGGCGACTACTACACTACCAAAAACTGTGAGATTTGCTCAGTTTATAAAATGGGTGAATTTAATATATCTTTTACTGACTGCATTAAACAAAGACCGAAATGAATCCATCCAGTCATTTTTGCCCTCCAAACAGCTTTTCTATCTCTTGAGAATATCTTATACTTTTTTCATACCAGAATGATTCAATCAGGAGTTTTCCCATGAGTTCAGTTTTGATCCTTGTTGTAAAGAGGCATTTTTGTAGGTGGTGTTTCTTTGAGGTAGGTAGTTGAGGTGTGAGGTTCAGGACTGGGAGAACACATCATCACATTCTTTCTTTTCTTTCAGCATCCTCTGATTTTTCTAAATTGTATTTGCGATTAGTGCTAGAACAGATTTTCACAATATCACTTGCTCAATAATTGAGCAGGAAATTGGAAACTGTTTTCTTTTACAGGGATGTCTGTCTCTAATGAGAGGAAAGGTGTTCCCAGGTTGGAGAGAGCTCCAAGGCAAGGGGTGGGGGAAGAATCCCAAAAATGTGTTGTGTGAGAGAGCATTTTGACACCCTGGTGGCTCCCAGAGAGTTCAGAATGGATACAGGGCAATGGGACTGAACCTTACATAGATGTTCAGATGGAAAGAAATATTCAAACCAGACCAGTCTTTCTTCTTATTACTGGATCACTAACTGAGTGAATAGGGAAAAAGAGAGGGGATCCCATAGTGTATTGTGCTTGTGTATATTTCAAAGCACAAACTGTTTTCCCTTAGTAGGACATATTGTAACATTATTGACCTGGTACTAATAAGATGTTGTGTATTGAATGTAATTGTAACCACACGAATGAGCGAGTGTAACAATCTGTAACCACATGAATGAGCGAATGTAACAAGCTGTATCTTGCAATAGAAACAATGTAACAAACCACAATAGAACGCGAGCTAGTGACCACTAGGGGGAAATAGCGAGCATTCAGCTCACATGGTATACATTCCTCAAATACCTTCAGCTGCGTGGGAAAGATTCCCGCCCTCACCTCACCTGGACAAGAAGGGTGTGACTAAGGATGACATCACATGGACAGTAGCCAATGCGCTATCGAGGAGCCACATTCAAATATATAGCCACTGCATAAAAGGAGCTGTTTTATCCACCATTACCTCATGTTCGTGCTGTACTCCATGCAATAAAGATGTGTTAGGCTAGTTTACAGCTGCTTCCATTGTCTTGATTCCCAAACACTAAATTGGCGACGAAGGTGGGATGCTCCGCAGCCATCGCAACGCCGGCCTC
This sequence comes from Bradypodion pumilum, assembly GCA_035047305.1. Taxonomy (NCBI): domain Eukaryota; kingdom Metazoa; phylum Chordata; class Lepidosauria; order Squamata; family Chamaeleonidae; genus Bradypodion; species Bradypodion pumilum. Next base: position 225,468,771 of record JAWDJD010000003.1, on the reverse strand, counting down.
CCTTTCCTTTCTTCTCGCTCTGCCCCTTTCCGACTTTCCGGACCCCCTCATCTTCACTGGAGGTTGCACTGGCTGAGGCCTCTGAAGATGTGGGCGAGCGTGGGGCAGGGGGCGCCCTCCAGGTCACCTGTACTGCTGATGCAGCCGCCTCAACTGGTGGTGGCTTCGCTTTGAGGAGCTTGAACCCGGCCCTTGTGACTCAGCCGCCTGTGCCTCTTGCAGAACCTCTTTGAAGGTGAGGTCGTGGCCACGGGTCATGAGCTTCTTTTGGGTGTCCCCATCTCGCATCCTGCAAAGCAGCCGGTCTCTAAGGGCCATATATAAGAACTCCCACCATTCGCACGGGGTTGCCGCCAAGCGGAGGGCCGCCGCATATTCGGACACGGACTCACCCGGCTTTTGGTCCCTCCTCGTGAACGCGGCCCTGGCAGAGAAGGACACCTTGGGCTTGAAGTGGTCTCTCAGTGCAACCAACAGGTTGGCTACGGCAACCTGCTCCACTTCTCTTGGTGCCACCAGGTCCATCAGCATTTGCACTGCGTGATAGCCGAGCATCGTGATGAGAAGGCCCCTCTTCTTTCCTGCGTCCGTGATGCCGGCAACCGCTACCGTACTCCTGAAGTGCATCTCGAACCAGTCCCATCGCTCGGGCTGGTTTACGTCGAAAACCGGTTGCTGTGGAAGTGTCTTGTCCCCGTGGGAAGCCATATCCCACGATCGGAGCAAGTGCCCATTCCGGAAGGCTGAGTGCCACAACTGCGGACGAAGGGGCCACATCACCAGGGCGTGCAGGCAACGGCGAGACGAGAGCAAGAGCCCAGCAGAGCGCTCCACCCGGAGACAGGATGGCGTTGGCAGAGTCTACGACGGCGTCGACAGCCCAGAGGGGTACCATGTGTACCGAAGAACATATGGGGGAGATGACCTGGCCATTCACAGCGTGCCCTTAGGGCACTCACATTTTTATGTTGAGGTACTGTTGCAGGGGATCCCAGTTAGGATGGAAATCGACTCGGAGTACACCTACTCCATCATTTCCCATAGAGAGTTTTTGCGCATTCCCCCCAAGGCGCGGCCCAGACTCAAGGAACTGAGGTCGAACTTAAGGGATGTACAGGGGAATGGAATCCCAGTGTTGGGGGTGGGGGACTTTGAAATACAGTACAAGGGACTCAGAAGGAAACTCCCCCTAGTAGTTTTAAAGGAGGGGGTGCAACCTCCTGGGAACACAGTGGTTCAAACCCCTGGAGATTTTCATAAGAGGCCATCCTGACCCATTTTGACCCAAAGAAGCCGGTAGTCTTAGTCTGCGACACCTCACCAGTGGGGGCGGGGGCGGTCCTTTGCCATGTGTTAGAGAGCGGACGAGAAGCCCCAGTTGCCTTCTATTCGAGATCATTGTCCAAGGCAGAACGCAACTACGCCCAAACAGATAGGGAGGCCCTTGCTATTGTGGTGGGAACAAAGAAGTTCCATGATTTTTTGTATGGTCGTCCATTACCATTGTAACCAACCACAAGCCACTATTGGGTATTTTCACCTCAGACAAGCCCACTCCGCAGATCCTTTCCCCAAGGATGCTTCGGTGGGCTATTTTCCTCAATGCGTACAGGGGTTCATTAGTGTACCACCCCGAGAAAGACATAAGCCATGCTGACGCACTCTCAAGGTCTCCTCTTCCCCAGCTGGAAGACCCGAAATGTGAGATAGAGCAGTACAGCCAAGTCCTCCTCATAGAAGCCCTAGATGCACCCCCCACACTTCCCGTGGAAATCGCTACAGCCACGGCAAAGGATAAAACACTAGCTCTTGTTAGATCCTGGGTACAGAAGGGGTGGCCCACGGCTACCCCCGCAGACGAGTTTGCTGCGTTTTTCATGAAGAGGGTTGAGTTGTCCACAGAAAGGGGGTGCCTCCTGTGGGGGGAGAGAGTGGTCATCCCAGAATTCTTGAGAGCAAGGGTACTACAGCTTCTACACGTCAGCCACCTGGGGATTGTGCGCTGTAAGGCGCTGGCCCGAATCTATTTCTGGTGGCCACAGCTAGATGCAGACATTGAGCACATGGTGAACACCTGCGAAAGTTGCCAGAGCTCTCACCGTGAGGAGTCCCGACTTCCACCCAGAGAATGGGACACAGCCAGGGGACCGTGGTCTCGCCTCCACATAGACTTCTCAGGTCCATTCAGGGGTTCCCTTTTTCTACTGGTAGTAGACGCATACTCCAAGTGGTTGGAAGTGATTCCGATGCACAGCACCTCATCAGCCGCAACCATAAAACAGCTGCAGAAGCTGATAAGTACCTTCGGGATACCTGACGTCATTGTGAGTGATAATGAGCACATGGTGAACACCTGCGAAAGTTGCCAGAGCATTTTCACGTCTGCAGAGTTCCAAGCGTTCTTGGAATCAAACGCCATTCGGCACATAACTTCAGCCCCCTTTCACCCTGCAACTAACGGCCAGGTGGAACACCTGGTGCGAACAATGAAAGAGGGGTTGCGGCGCATGGGACCAGGGGATCTGGACCTACAGCTCTGCCAGTTCTTGTTGGCATACAGGGTGACGCCATTGGTGTCAGGATTTCCCCCCGCTGAACTCCTCATGAAAAGGAAATTGCATTCGTTGTTAACCAGGTTGGATCCCACCAGCGTGGAGGATAGGGGAAGAAACATTGCAAGCGCGGCGCCAAAATGGCCGCCGCGCTCTTTGCGGGGCCCCCCATCGGACGAAGGCATCCGGGTAGTTAGGGGGCATGGCCAGCTCCTCTATAAAAGGGGTGGCCACGAGGCAGCCGAGCTGCCATTTTGCGAAGCGACGGAGCGGAGAAGTTTTTCCCTCTTACCTCCGTCGCTTTTACCTTCACCGGGAAGCCTCTTGGCTGCTGAATTTTCTCCTTTTCGGCTTCCCATCGGTTAGCTGCGATGCCCTCTAAGAAGAAGGCGGCTGCGAACGCGGCTCGTTCTGCGCGGAGGCGCCAGCCGGGTCGGAGGACCGCGGCCGCGCCTACCCAGCAGCCTCCTTTGCCTGAGCTCACTGGGACTGGTGGTATGGGGTTGATTCCCCCTTAGCCTGGGGCTGGAGGTCTGCGTACCGGCCCTGTAGGGGCCGCGGCCCTCGGCCCGCAAGCAGTGGCCACTGCCTCTGGCGTGGCCCATTCTGCGGGGCCTTCCCCCGTTGGTGCGCAGCTGCCTGCGGGGGGTTTCAGCTCTCTCCCCTGGCAGGGTTCTCCCTGGCCCCGGGGCCGGGCCTGGGATCATGGCCCTATATGGGCCCCGGGGTCCAGGGATCTGGACCCACGCCTGCAGTTAGTGGGCCGGCCGGCCCTTTGCCCCCTCTTGGCTTGGGGGGCTACATCAGTGTGGAGGCCCTTCTGGCCCGCGTTGTGGCCCTCGAGGCTTCACTGGCCAGGGTAACCACCCAGGGGACCCCTTTTGGGGTGCAGATTCGTCCATCGTCTGCTGGGCAGCGGCAGGCGGCGGGACGGGTCTAGCTGACTGAGGCGCGTGGCCCGGCATCGGCCACTGCCTCGCAGCTCCCCGATCGACAGGCCGGTGCTGGTCAGGCCCCGTCGGCGAGCTCAGATGCGGTCGTGAGCTCCGACGCCCCCAGTGGGTCGGAACCCCCGGTGGGGGCGGCCCATGGGGGTGCAGCATGTGAGTATGTGGTTCAATCTAGCACACCCACACACATGGCAATGTTGGGGGGGGGTTCAATGGCCTTGGCCTCACACGGGTGGTGCAGCGGTTCGGCCGCCGACGGCCCACCCGGTGACTCCAGCTCTCACCCAGGGCCCCGGTGTGTGGGGGTACTACTTGCGCAGTTGGGAAGGTTTTAGGGGTGACCGGGTTGGTCCAGGCTCCTTTTCAGATGCCCGCAGTTCCCGCCGTTCCTGTGTCGGCATTGCCGACTGCGGGGTATTCGTTGCCCCTGGGGGACCATTTGGCCCAAGCCACCAAGGAAAAGATCTGGCGTGGGAAGTATGTGGACATCTTCTCCCTCCTTACCAGAGAACCCACCATAGAGGAGAGGGAGGGGCAAGATGAGAAGGATAAGGAGCAGGCACGTCGTCGCAAGCAGCCACGTACGTGGGCCAACCGGTTGCCGGCCTACCTCATACGTGGCGGTCTACCTCAGGGCCCGGCCGGATTTGGCGATTCCGATGGTCCAGTATTTGGACCACGTTTACCGGGCGATGGTCGACTTCCCGGGCCCGTCGTGGTTGGCTTATGATGTGGAATTCCATATGCGGATTCCCCTGCACCCCGAGATGAGGTGGGATGAGCCCTGCCAGACGCTGTGGCTTCTGTACATGACTCCCACACGCCCTGCGCCTGGGGAGAGATACCATTGTGGACATGCGGTCCAGCGAGCGGCCCCAGCGCAGGCACCCCGCCAGGTGGCGGGGCAGGGGGTTCCAGCCCGCCTGCTGTGCTGGACTTTCTTGTCCAATGGTTCCTGCAATGGGAAGAATTGCAGGTACAGGCATGAGTGGCCCTCTTGTGCCGGCCCCCATGCTGCCTCCGCCTGTCCCAGGCCTGGAGGGATGCGGGGCAGAGGGAGGGGCGGACAAGGGGTTGGCAAGACTGCCACAGGGGGAGCTGGTTCACCGAATGGCCCCCTCCCCAATTAACGTGGACATGTTGGAGCGTTGGCTCGCATTATACCCGAAGGAGGAGGAGGCGGTTTACCTGCTTCAGGGTTTTCGACTGGGGTTCCGTATTCCTTTTGTGGGTGATAGGTCCCTTCAGGATGATCCCAACCATTTGTCCCATAAGGGGAGGGAGGAGGTGGCTGCTGCCAGCATTAACAGGGAGGTTCCTGCGGGCAGGGTCGCTGGCCCTTTCACTGCACCCCCGTTCCCTGACCTTAAGGTGTCACCCTTGGGCTTGGTGCCCAAGGAGTTACCGGGCGAGTTTTGCCTGATCCATCAATTGTCCTACCCCATATCATGCTCGGCCTTTGAGTGTTTTAGCACATTCCTGCAGTGGGCTTTCGTCCGCAGGTCAGGGTCCCGGTCTGTAGCCCATTACCTGGATGAATTTTGTTCGGGGTGAACGGGGCTGGGACACATACACACGTCTCCTCAACACATTTCAGACGCTAATGGAGGAACTCGGTGTCCCTTTAGCGCCCGAAAAGACCGAGGGCCCATCTACTAAGCTAGTATTCCTGGGGGTGGAGATTGACTCGGTAGCGTAGGCTTCTAGGTTACCGGGGGATAAGGGGTCAAGGATAGTGGCCCTTATCTCGGATTTGCTTGCTAAACGCACGGCATCCCTGAGGGAACTGCAGGTGCTACATGGTCACCTCAATTCCGCTTGCAGGGTGGTCGCACCGGGCAGGGCACTTGCTCGGCGCTTGTGTGACGCCATGACTGGCTTATCTAGGCCCCACCATAGGGTTAGACTCACCCGGGGTATCAGGGCAGATATGCTTATCTGGCTCCAGTTCCTGAGGGAGTTCGATGGAGTATCATTTTGGAGGTCTGACCTCCTGGCTTCCCCTCGCTTTCAGATCCAGTCTGATGCCTCGGGGTCCCTGGGTTATGGGATGTACTTCAATGGGAAGTGGGCCTATGGTGGGTGGCCACCAGCCTGGGCAGGCACGGGTCGCCTGCGTGATCTCACGTATTTGGAATTTTTCCCTATCCTGGGGGCTTTGATGCTATGGAGCGAGGAGTGGGTCGACTCGGTCGTCCATTTCTGGTGTGACAATGCGGCCGTTGTCCACATTGTCAACTCACAGACTTCCAAATCGCCCAGGGTCATGGACCTAATGCGCCGGTTTGTGTTGCGCAGCCTGCGCCCCTACGTCCTCTTCGGGGCCAGGCATGTCCCGGGGGTCAATAATGATATCGCTGACGCTTTGTCCCGCCTGCAGATCTCCCGGTTCCGTGCCTTGGCCCCGGATGCGGAGGGATTTCCCTCGCCACCCCCGGACGAGATATGGACCATTGGCAAGGAGAGGTGAACCGGGCGATTGGCTTGTCACTGGCGCCACGCACGCGTAAGGCGTATCACCATGCGTTCAGTTCTTTCAGAGCCTTCTGTACCCAATTCCGGCTGCCAGAATCCTGGCCGATCCCAGTGACCCATGTACTTCGGTTCATGGTTTACCTGCATGCCCAGGGCCTTGCACCTCGCACCATAGCATCTGGGCTGTCAGCGTTGGCTTTTATGGCCAAGGTGGGAGGTCATGTGGATAGTACCGCTGACTTCCGTGTGAGACATGTTTTGGAGGGGTGGGTGCGGTAGCGTGGGCGTTGCCCGGACGACCGCCACCCGATTTCTCCAGGGGTTCTTACCCAATTGGCCCAGGGCTGGCCTGGCCTCTGTTTGATAGATATGAGGCAGCCCATTTCATGCAGCCACAACGGTGGCCTTTTTTGGAGCGCTCCGCATCAGCGAGCTTGTGATGCTATCTAAGGCGGATGCAAGTCGTAGGGCACTGGAACTCGAGGATGTCTAGGTTGCCAAAGACTGGGCTCAGTGGAGGATATGCTCCTCTAAGACAGATCAGCATGGCGTAGGCAGTGATGTAAGACTGCTACGGTGTTCTTTGGCAGACATCTGTCCGGTTGGTGCCCTACAGGATTTCCTGGCACTGCGTGGCACGCACCATGGCCCGTTTTTCTGTCACCAAGGTGGGTCTTCCCTTACTAAATTTCAATTTGGGAGGGTGCCGCGAATGCACTAGACAGTGTTGGCCTCTCAGGGGCTTGTTGCGGCACCCATTCGTTCAGAAGGGGGGCGGTTTCTACTGCAGCTGTTTTGGGTGCTCCGGGGCTGAAATACGCATGGGAGGGTGGGGATCACAATGTTTTCAATTTGTGTTCGCCCTCTTCAACCTGGGTACCAGTTTAGTCACTGCACTGTTTCTCCCCCCCTTTTTTTCCTTGACAGACCCTGGGTGTCGTATTACACCGGTGACAGTATGGCTGGTGGGCCATAGCTGCGTGCACAGGGCAGCGCGTTACGCTGCACAGGGCAGCGCGTTACGCTGCATAGGGCAGCGCGTTACGCTGCACAGGGCAGCGCGTTACGCTGCGGCGACAGAGTGGGACCCCGACTGGGACTGGGTGCACCCGCACGTCTCAGGTGGTGTGGTAAGCGCGGCATGTTATGGTGGGAACTGTTGCCATTCCTTTTCTACATCAGGGATGCTGACTCGCCTGATGTCCTGGTTATGTACCTTGGGGGCGATGGCTTGGGGCGGGTCACTGGCCTATCGCGGAAGCTTGCGATTTGCAGTGACCTGCCCTACTCACATTATGTGTGGCCTGCCACAACCCTCAAGTGGTCGGACATGATGTCGCGGTACGCTTACTGGGGAGCGTTCGGCTTCGAGGCTCTTGACTGAGCCGACGCTCCGTGAACAGGGCTATTGCCCGGTTCCTTTTTGAATAGGGTGGGGGACGCGTCATTCGCCTCCCCACCATTAGTCTGCAAAATTAAGAGCTTTACTCAGGGGATGGGGCCCATCTGTCGCAGGGAGGTATGGACCTCTGGTTAGCGGACTGGCGAGCAGGCCTGTTGACCGAGCTGACGGTCTTGGGGGGGGCGGTGAGCCTTTTTGGGAAGCCTCCCCGTGTGGCGGGTAGCACTGGTAAGGTAAACATTTATGACCCACAGGTATCCGGCAGGTTCGCAATTGACTGGACAACACTAGACAGGCATAAGTTGGTTAAACGTTGTCCGGTCAACGACGAACCAGGCGACGGGGTGATGGCTACAGCTAGACAGCATGCATCACCCCGTGATTTCATGGATACGCGTCAGAGGGTGGGGTCATTAGTTAGATATTGACTACGGTCAACAATTTGTTTGTTGTCAACAAACAAATGGATACAAATAGATACATTGTAACAATTGCCGTCGGCAATTTTGGGTGGTACCTTACCAGTGTTACTTCGGCCTGCTTGCCTTAAGAATTATAATTGGTCAATTACCAACAGAAATTTATAATTCGGACTAGGGCATGAATCAATAAATGTGGCCCAATGCCGTTATCCACTTTTACCAGTGTCTGAGTCCTTTATTGGGGGGTGCGCCTGCAATGCAAGCGCGGCGCCAAAATGGCCGCCGCGCTCTTTGCGGGCCCCCCCCATCGGACGAAGGCATCCGGGTAGTTAGGGGGCGTGGCCAGCTCCTCTATAAAAGGGGTGGCCACGAGGCAGCCGAGCTGCCATTTTGCGAAGCGACGGAGCGGATAAGTTTTTCCCCTCCCCCCCTCCCTAGTTAACAGTGTGATATTTTGGTCGCTTCGGGGCCGGGTGGGAATTTTTGGCTGGGACCCACAATTGGCTCTCGGGTCCTGGTTTTTTCGCCCATCCCACACTGTTGCTATGGTTTGATATAGGGGTTTCTGTTGCTGCTGTTGACTTTGGTCACATGGGCGGGTAGCACTGGTAAGGTAAACATTTATGACCCACAGGTATCCGGCAGGTTCGCAATTGACTGGACAACACTAGACAGGCATAAGTTGGTTAAACGTTGTCCGGTCAACGACGAACCAGGCGACGGGGTGATGGCTACAGCTAGACAGCATGCATCACCCCGTGATTTCACGGATACGCGTCAGAGGGTGGGTTCATTAGTTAGATATTGACTACGGTCAACAATTTGTTTGTTGTCAACAAACAAATGGATACAAATAGATACATTGTAACAATTGCCGTCGGCAATTTTGGGTGGTACCTTACCAGTGTTACTTCGGCCTGCTTGCCTTAAGAATTATAATTGGTCAATTACCAATAGAAATTTATAATTCAGACTAGGGCATGAATCAATAAATGTGGCCCAATGCCGTTATCCACTTTTACCAGTGTCTGAGTCCTTTATTGGGGGGTGCACCTGCAATGAGCTCAGGTCCACAAAAAACTTTGAGATAGGTGAACCTGTACACTGTAGGAATTACGCAGCTACAGGGCCAGCCTGGGTGCCAGGAGTAGTCATTAACCAAACGGGACCAGTTTCATACTGTGTCGAGACCAACACGGGTCTCCTCTGGAGAAGGCACGCCGACCAACTAAGGCATCGAGTGATTGGGGGGCTGGACAGGGGTGCACAGCAGCAGGACTCAACGTTAGGGTCCTCCCCACCCGCTTATCCCAAGGGGGAGAAAACGAGGGGCAACAGTCCCAAACAAGGGGGGAAGAGCAGACTCAAATCCGTATCCTTTTGATACACCAGTTCTTCCCAGCGCCATGAAAGAGAGAAATGAGTTTGTCCCTGTTGCCCCTGAGTTAGATTTTGAGTTACCAAATCGGGGTGGTGGTGGTTTCGGAGTGTTCCCCCACCCATCCAAGCGAGGAGCAGGGTTTTTCTTTAGCCCCTAGTACCCCCGGTTTGCCCACATCCGCATCAGAAACCAATCCCCCTCTTCCTGCTCAACCCATAGCTGCAAGTCCACAGCGAGTCGCTAATGAGTCATCCTCTCCAATTGCAGGACAAGAGCCAGGAGGACACAGACGAGGGGACACGGCCGAGTCAAGCATAACGGCCACACGCCCAAAACGCACATGCGGAAAACCTTCTTGGTTAAGGGACTTTCTCCCATCTTAGAGGGGAGGGATGTTGTGTATTGAATGTAATTGTAACCACACGAATGAGCGAGTGTAACAATCTGCAACCACATGAATGAGCGAATGTAACAAGCTGTATCTTGCAATAGAAACAATGTAACAAACCACAATAGAACGCGAGCTAGTGACCACTAGGGGGAAATAGCGAGCGTTCAGCTCACATGGTACACATTCCTCAAATACCTTCAGCTGCGCGGGAAAGATTCCCGCCCTCACCTCACCTGGACAAGAAGGGCATGACTAAGGATGACATCACATGGACAGTAGCCAATGCGCTATTGAGGAGCCACATTCAAATGTACAGTGATACCTCATACAACATCCAAACTTGGTTCCACAAGTTTGGACTTTATACGGATTTGGACTTTGTATGAGGCATGCAAAATCCTAGCCATGATGCCTCATACAACTTCCAAATCCTTGCTGCGATGCCTCGTACAACGTCGTTTCCATAGAGATACATTGTACTGTAACAGCACAGACTTCAGTGCACAGTCAAGGAAACAGACGGGAAACTGACAGAACTTTAAGAAAACATTGTCTAAAGGCTAAATACATTACAAAAACATGTCAAACAACCCTAATTGTCCAAGAACCTGAGGAATGCTGCAAAAATCCCAGGAATGCTTCTAAAAATTCTGATGAAAAATTCAAAGAAAATCCAGAATCATGCTCAAAACCACTCCTAAACACTCTTTGCCTTGTGCAAAACCCACAAGAGCAATGCACACATATGTCCTGCCTTTTATACTGCCCAGGCACAATGCAACCTGGGAAAAACTGAATGCCTCATACAAAGTCGAGCGACTTTGTATGAGGTAACTTTTCTCAAGAAATTAGGTGATGTTGTATGAATTTGATGTTGTATGAAGCGGACTTTGTATGAGGTATTACTGCATACCTGTCAACCCGCGGCTCTGGAAAAACGGGACCTGCGCACATCGCTTGTGCGCAGGTCGCGTTTCACGCATGCGTGGAAAGGTTTTACCCTTTCCACGCATGCGTGGAAGCGCTACGCCACTTGCACAGCCCTTATGCAAGTGACATAGCGCTTCCGCGCATGCGCAGAAGGGGTAAAACCCTTCCGCGCATGCGCAGAAAGCGTTTCCCCTGCAGCCAAATTACGGGGTTTTGGCAGCGGGGGCCGGGTTATGACGTCAATCGACGTCAATTTACAGGGTAATCCCGGCCAAATCAGGAAGGTTGACAGGTATGTATTACTGTATAGCCACTGCATAAAAGGAGCTGTTTTGTCCGCCATTACCTCATGTTCGTGTTGTACTCCATGCAATAAAGATGTGTTAGGCTAGTTTACAGCTGCTTCCATTGTCTTGATTCCCAAACACTAAATAAGATCACTAAGGAGATTCCTTTTTGTAGTTTTGATCCCGCCCCCCTCCACATACAAAACTTGCAAGATGGAGAATCATAAAAGGACTGGCAGAGGCAGGAATAGAAGAAGAAAAGATGGGCAAAGGCAGGAACCGAGGAACAAAGGAAATAAGAAGTGCATCCAGTACAAATGGTGAACTCATGAAATATTCTGCCACCCCATGCAAGCACTGATTCTAATTAAATAATATAGGCTGCAAATCAAATTGAAGCCACAGCATTTCAATTTAGCATTCCTGTTTAGGCCTAAAAGGGGTTGTGAGTGGTTTTTGAAGTGTTAATAAAAGCAAAGAGTTTTCTAGAATGGAGTTAGTTTTTATTCAGTTCAAACACTGACGTCCTTTCTGAAGGTCATGTTGATACCCTGAATCAGCAAATCTATTGCATACATTCTGTGCTTTTTAATAGAGTGACCACCAACTTTCATCCCAGCCTCTGGGTACATTTATAACCAGGTCAGGGGTTAAGTGATTTTAAAAAGCCTTGTAAATATAAAATTTCAGCAACTCTACTATTAAGTGTTACAGTACCAACAATATAAAATACCATTATTTACCACAATAAACATGAGGAGCATGTAAAATTTGATCATCCGTGGACACTGTGACATTATGAACCTCCCATCTTCAGTGAGGGAGTGTCACAGAGGAAGTTTTAGAATGGAGGTCATGGGTAAGTAAAACACATGGGACTAATTACAGGTGTTTTTTTAAGTGATATATATAAATATAGTAGAATGAATTAGACTGAGCAGACACTGTTGTCATCTAATTTGGTTGTTTCCATAATATATTCTATGACCTTCTGTTACGTTCAGCATACCTTGGATACCTTGGAGTGGTTATTCAACAGGGAGTCTTTGTATGAGTAGACCTCTCCATGACAACATTCTCCACAATTTCTGTCCATAATGATCTGTCCCTGGCAGTTCTTCTCCATGTTGGTCCAACATTTTTCTTGAAAAAAATCTTCCCATCTGCGAGGTGATATTCCCCTAGGTCTTTTGCCATCTCTCAGATACCAATTCATTATTCTGGCGCTCCATCTATTGTCACTTGTGCATTCAACTTGGCCAGCCCACCTTAATTTGTTTGTCAGGTATTCTGTTACTACATCTTTTAGCAGTTATCTGTTCAGTATGCCTCAGAATAATTTATAAAACTGTTTACATCTGTACCATCTCAGGTGAAATGTTCCTTACATAACAGAATGCAATAAAGTTCTACTGCTTCTAGAAATTGGCCAAGTTTGGTCTTTAATCAAGAGAATGTTCCAAAACAGGTGACCAGGTTTAAAAACATTCATTACGTTTTGCTCTGTACTTATATAGTAAGCATGCCTACATATTTCATTCATAGGGTTGTTAAATGCAGATGAACACATAAAGAAGTTCTGAGGGCCAGGATTGTCAACAAGTTCCCCTTTTTTGCTCATCTGAGGCTCCCCCCTCCTGTAATTAGTTAATTAATTAATTATTTTTTAAAAAAATATTAAGGCTTTGTAGATTTTATATTTGTTTTTAGATAGTAAATGGCACAGCGGGGGGTAATATTGTTATGTTTTAAGGGTTTTAATTGTTTTATATTGGTTTTAACTTGTGTACACCGCCCAGAGTCCATTAGATAGGGCGGTATATAAAACTATTAAATTAAATTAAATTAAATTAAATATTTTCATGTTTGTTTCATTTTTTGTTCTTTAGGTGATAGTTCTTTCATTTTTGTGTTTTTTTTGTACAGACCTTGAAAAGAAAGGCCTCTTTTGGGTCCCTTAGTTTTGGGTTTCCTTTTATGTTTCCTGGCACTTTAAAAGCCCTACAGTAATGAGAACTATGTCGGTTAGAATAAAAGAACATAATTACAAAATGTTGTGGAAGTGGTATTTGACCCCAGTGAGGTTACATCAGATTGATAATAAGAAAGATAAAATGTGTTGGCGGTGCAAGGATGCAATGGGAACATATGAGCATATGTGGTGGAGTTGTAATGTGGTAAAAGATTTTTGGGTAAAAATTGAGAATGAGATTGATGAAATTATGGGTAAGAAAATTAAACTGGGGTCAAGTATCACTATGTTGACAGACGTGGAAAGTACAAATTTAAACAAGGATAAAAAAGAGTTACTAGAAATAATGCTGACAATGGGAAGGCAATATATTGCTAGAAATTGGAAAAGTGAGATAAATATAAAGATTGAAGAATGGTATAAAGAAATGTGGGATTTAGCATTGAATGATAAGTTAACATGGGAGATAAATAAGAAAAAGGGTATCATTAAAGAAAATAGATTTTGGAACATTTGGCAGGTTTTTGTGGAATACTCACTTAGAGGAGAAGAAAGGAATAGATCTGTACGGGATCAAATGAGTTTTTGGATTTAAATCAATAAGATACTCCGTGCTCTCCAGGGCATTGTAAAAAGCACTGGGTGTCAATATTTTCTTTTTTATTGTAACATGTAATGTAACGTATATTTGGTTGGTTGATTTAGTAGATATATTAAATTAGGAAGATTAAGAATGGAGTTGGAGTTAGTATATTGGGTTATTGAATGTGTAAAAATAGAAGTTAGAAACTAACTACTAAGCCACAGATAAAATATAGTTTAAATGATTAATTTGTTATCATTTGTTTCTTCGCTTTTTATTTTATCTCATTGGTTTGTTCTTACAAAATTAGGTTCAAGAATGTATTAATACAAACAGTTAAAATTTGCTTGTTTCTTTTTATATGTATGTATTGATGTTTTTTATTGTGTTTTTGTGTAAAAAAACTTAATAATTTTTTTTAAAAAAAAGCCCTACAGAACCCTTAAAAACTACTCCAGCAAAGCAGAAACGAGGCAACAGACACTCAATCTACTCCAAAAGCAAGCAGCAGCTCATCAGAAAGAACAATCATGTTGTATATGATTCATACTTTGCCTCCAATGACACATTCTTGCATTTGAGAATATTTTCTAGTTCTGTAATAGCTACTCTTCTTATTCTCAGTCTTCTGATTTCTTGGATGCCATCTTCGTTTGGATTGATGGTTGTACCAAAGTATAGATAATGTTTAACATATTTTAGTTCTTCATTGTTCATATGAAAGTTATGTAATAGTCACAAATTGTCCCCAGTGTCCCTCCTGCACAAACATATTGCAATCCTATTACATAAACCAAGGAATTAAGTGCTTTTTGTCCTCCTTGGGAACAGCAGCTGAAGCATCGCCACCTTTCTCCCTCTTTCTAACTCAAACTCTGAATCACTGCTCCTACCTATGATTTTCCCACTTGCTGGGCTGAACCAAATAGTCCATAAGGTTACATGAGCATGGCAGGTCAGGGAGAAATAGATGATTGACTACTTTTCTTAAACTGTGTGGAGAAGGATTTAAATAGTGAGGAAGACTATTTAATTTCATTGTCAGTCTGAGATTACAGTTGGTTCTTAAGCCACCCTGGACTCATCTTGCCATATGCTTTCCTCTATCAAGCATCTTATACATTTCAGAACTCTGGCCATTAGTAACATTTAGGACTTTAAAACAGATTTAGCGCATCAAATTATTATTTTTTAGGAAAAAAATTCCCACTAATTATCTTTTTTGTCGATATTAGTAATGTATTTGAGTTATCTGTATTTGTAATGGTATTAGTATAGTAGATGTTGTTTTATTTGTATATTGAAATTTTATTGAAAATAATAATAAATAAAAACAGATTTAGCGAACGTGCTCTGAGGCCCACTCTTCCACAGAATCATTTGCACAAAAGCCATGACCTGAAATATTAGAATGATATGATTCTTGTTCCCTATATGTATATATACTTGTATATATGGATTGCCCTACAGTTTAGATAGCTTGCAATTTCCCCCCTGCTCTGAGTGCTCAAAATACTGACCTTATTTAAACATGCCTTTGGCTTTAGTGTTGCTAAGAACATCCTGTTCCTTGTTTATATTGCATACTTGAGCTGTTTTCTTATCCTCCTTTATCCTTAGGTGAGTATAAATCACAGGACTGGTTCTTTGACACTTTAAATATGTTTATCGTTTCCTGTGCCTACGCCACCCTCATTGTATTGAATCCAATTCTAAAAATATTTATATTTACATTCCATTCTATGCCTATGGCCATATTTCAGCTCCATGTGTTTGTGGTCCGGGGTATTCCCCCATGATCCACAGAGTGGTGGCAAAACCTGTGTGAAGACTACCACTGTAGACTGTAGCTATTGCACCACTTATGCAAAAGGGTAACCTGATGCAAAGAGCTTGGAAGATCACTATTTCATTTTTTAACTTATCAATAATTATAGTCATGTGCTGTCATGCCAATTTTGTATTCTGGCAACTCTTTCCAGGATTTTCTAAGTAGACAGTACTCAGAAGTGGTTTTTCTTTCCCTTCTTTTGAGGGTGCCCTGGAGCTGCGCAACATGCCTAAGTCTATACAGGCTGGTTACTAAGCCAAGGGTTTGCAAACTATGGTCCGCGGTGTCTAATAATCCAGTCCATGCCAGCTGCACCACTCCCGGAAGCGGAAGTAAAATGTGCCCATGCATGTGCAAAACACTGTCATAAATGCACCCATGGCTATCATAAACACATTTACAGCAGCATTTTGTGCATGTGCAGGTGTGTTTTACTTCTGCTTCTGGTGGGAGGAACCATATACCAGCCTGCTCAACCACGTGACAGGCCCATGGTCATGCAAGTTTGGCTGCCCCTACACTAAGTTATCCAGCCTTGCTACTGTTACTACTAAGAAAAAGTTTGTGAACACTACTCATTGCTCATTATTAAAAGAGTACAGTACCTCATTTCATTACTACTACAATACTTCTTGTTCCTTTCCTACTAAAACTTTGCATCATCATGACTATATTGTCTTAGGATGTAGCAGCTCTAAACAATGAAGTTGTGTTGCACCGAAAACCAGACTTTTTTGTGAGTATATTCCCCTTCCTGCACTCTTTTCCTGTTTATTTTTCTTTGAATAATCAGCTGCAACAATCTGTACTTTTTACTGTAATTGTATGATTGAAATATTCTAGTTATATGCATGTTTTATTTAAAAGTTTCTAGGTCTTTGCTTATTTGTCATAGTGCTTCTACATTGGCTACATTCTTGATCAAGAAATTCTTAGTCTCTTGTGATAAATTTACATTTGAAATATTTCTATTGTTAAAAGTTCACAATTTCATGTCAAACATCAGAACTGAGAATATGTAGTACATTCTAAAAGCAAACTTTACATTTTGTTGCATATTTTTCATTGTTAGGAACATATTCCAGAGCGTGTGTATTCTAATGACGATAGAATGCAAGCGCGGCGCTAAAATGGCCGCCGCGCTCTTTGCGGGGCCCCCCCACAGGACGAAGGCATCCGGGTAGTTAGGGGCGTGGCCAGCTCCCTTATAAAAGGGGTGGCCACGAGGCAGCCGAGCTGCCATTTTGCGAAGCGACGGAGCGGAGAAGTTTTTCCTCTTACTCCGCCGCTTTTACCTTGATCGGGAAGCCTTTTGGCTGCTGACCTTCCTCTTTTCGGCTTCCCTTAGGTCCGACTGAGATGCCTTCGAAGAAGAAGGCGGCCGCGAGCGCGGCTCAGGCGGTTCGGAGGCGCAATCCGGGTCGGAGGACCGCGGCTGCGCCTTCCCACCAGCCGCCTTTGCCGGCTCCCACCGGGACCGGTGGGATGGGGTCTATTACCCCCTGGCCGGAGGCCGGGGAACCGAGCAGGGGTCCAGCATGGGCTGCGGCCCGCGGCCCGCAAGCGGCGAACGCCGCTCCTGATGCTCATTCTACTGGGCCTCCCTCTATCGGGGCGCAGCTCACTCCAGGGCCTTCCAGCCTTGGGGGGTGGTGTGGTCCCCTCCCTTGGCAGGTGCCTACACCGGCCCTGCCGGGCCTGGGTGTGGGGTCATGGCCATATTCGGGCCCCGGGGTGCAAGGACCTGTACCCACGCCCGTAACGGGCGGGCCGGCTGGCCCGTGGCCCCACGCCAGTGTGGAGGCCTTGCTGGCCCGCGTGGCGGCACTCGAGGCTTCCCTTGCTTGGGCCAGCCACGCTGGGGCTCCTTTTGGGGTGCACTTTGACGCGTCGTCTGCTGGGCAGCGGCAGGCGACGGGACGGGTCGAGCAGCTTGAGGCGCATGGCACGACTTCGGCCACTGCCTCGCAGCTCCCCAACCAACAGGCCAGCATGGGTCAGGCCCCGGCGGCAAGCTCTACGGCGGTCGTGAGCTCCGACACCCCCAGTGGGCCAGAACCCCCGGTGGGGGCGGCCCGCGGGGGTGCAGCATGTGAGTATGTGGTACAAACTAGTGCACCTACACATGTGGCTATGTTGGGGGGGGGCTTTCCAATGGCCTTGGCCTCGCATGGGTGGTGCGGCGGTACAGCCGCTGACGCACCACCAGGCGACGTCAACCACCACCCAGGGCCCCGGGGTGGGGAGCGTTTCCTACCCTGTGGGGAATGTTTTGGGGGTGGCTGGGCTAGTCCAAGCCCCTTTCCAGATGCCCGCAGTTTCTGCTGTGCCTGTCTCGGCCTTGCCGACAGTGGGCTATTCCTTGCCACTGGGTGACCACTTGGCACAGGCCACCAGAGAGAAAATATGGCGAGGGGAGTATGTTGATATCTTCTCACTCCTAAACAGGGAGCCCACCAAGGAAGAGAGGGAGGGGCAGGATGAGAAGGATAAGGAACAGGCACGTCGTCGCAAGCCACCACGAACGTGGGCCAACTGGCTGCCGGCTTACCTCATCTACATGGCGGTGTACCTGAGGGCCCGGCCGGATCTGGCAATTCCGATGGTCCAGTATTTGGACAATATCTATCGGGCGATGGTTGATTTTCCGGGCCCGTCGTGGTTGGCTTATGACGAGGAATTCCGTATGCGAATTCCCCTGCACCCTGAGATGAGGTGGGATGAGCCATGCCAGAGGCTTTGGCTTCTGTACATGACGCCCACGCGCCCCGCGCCAGGGGAAAGATACTATTGTGGACATGCGGTCCAGCGAGTGGCTCCAGCACAGGTTCCCCGCCAAGTGGCGGGGCAGGGGGTTCCAGCCCGCCTGCTGTGCTGGACTTTCTCGTCTAATGGTTCATGCAATAAGAAGAATTGCAAGTACAGACATGAGTGTCCCACCTGTGCGGGCCCCCATGCAGCCTCTGCCTGTCCCAGGCCTGGAGGGACGCGGGGCAGAGGGAGGGGCGGACAGTGGGCTGGCAAGACTGCCGCAGATGGAGCTGGTTCACCGAAAGGCTCCCTCCCCAATTAATGTGGACATGTTGGAGCGTTGGCTCGCATTGTACCCGAAGGGGGAGGATGCAGATTATCTCCTTCAGGGCTTTCGACAGGGGTTCCGTATTCCTTTCATGGGTGATAGGTCCCCTCAGGATGCCCCCAACCTTTTGTCCCTTAGGGGGAGGGAGGAGGTGGCTGCCGCCAGCATCAATAAGGAGGTCAATGCGGGCAGGGTCGCTGGCCCTTTCCCTGCACCCCCATTCACTAACCTCAAGGTATCGCCCCTGGGCTTGGTTCCCAAGAAGTCACCAGGTGAGTTTCGCCTTATCCATCACTTGTCCTACCCAGCCGGCCGATCGGTCAACGATGCTATCCCTGACGACCTTTGCTCAGTCAGGTATACATCTTTTGACCACGCGCTGCGCATGGTGCGCTCATGTGGCCCGGGTGCGCTGCTGGCTAAGTGCGACATTAAGTCGGCTTTTCGCCTCTTGCCAGTGCACCCGGGCGACTTTGAATTGCTGGGTTTCAAATTTCGGGGCGAATATTATTTTGATAAGGCCATGCCTTTTGGCTGTTCCATATCATGCTCGGCTTTCGAGCGTTTCAGTACCTTCCTAGAGTGGGCTTTCGTCCGCAGGTCAGGGTCCCGGTCTGTAGCCCATTACCTGGATGACTTTTTATTCGGGGGTGAACGGGGCTGGGACACGTGTACACATCTCCTCAACACATTTCAGACGCTAATGGAGGAACTCGGTGTCCCTTTAGCGCCCGAAAAGACCGAGGGCCCATCTACACAGCTAGTCTTCCTTGGGGTGGAGATTGACACGATAGGCGTCTAGGTTACCGCGGGATAAGGTGTCAAGGATAGTGGCCCTTATCTCGGACTTGTTGGCCAAGCGCAAGGCATCACTGAGGGAACTGCAGGTGCTGCATGGTCACCTTAATTTCGCCTGCAGAGTGGTCGCACCGGGCAGGGATTTTGCCCGGCGCTTGTGCGACGCTATGGCAGGATTATCCAGGCCTCACCATAGGGTTAGGCTTACCCGGGGTATCAGGGCAGACATGCTTGTCTGGTTACAGTTCCTGAGGGAGTTCAATGGGGTCTCATTTTGGAGGCATGACCTCCTGGCTTCCCCTCAATTTCAGATTCAGTCTGATGCCTCGGGATCCCTCGGTTATGGGATGTACTTCAATGGGAAGTGGGCCTATGGTGGGTGGCCACCGGCCTGGGCAGGCACGGGTCGCCTGCGTGATCTCACATATCTGGAATTTTTCCCTATCCTGGGTGCTTTGATGCTATGGGGCCAGGAGTGGTCCAACTCGGTCGTGCATTTCTGGTGTGACAATGCGGCTGTGGTCCACATTGTAAATGCACAGACTTCCAAATCGCCCAGGGTTATGGATCTAGTGCGCCAATTTGTGTTGCGCAGCCTGCGCCTCAACGTACTGTTCAGGGCCAGGCATGTCCCAGGGGTTAATAATGATATTGCTGACGCTTTGTCCCGCCTACAGATCTCCCGGTTCCGTGCCTTGGCCCCGGATGCGGAGGAATTTCCCTCGCCACTCCCGGAGGATATATGGACCATTGGCAAGGAGAGGTGAACCGGGCGATTGGCCTGTCGCTAGCGCCACGCACCCGTAAGGCGTATCACCACGCAATTAATTCTTTCAGGGCATTCTGTACTCAATTTCAATTGCCAGGAACCTGGCCGATCCCGGTAACCCATGTTCTGCGGTTCATGGTTTACCTGCATTCTCAGGGCCTTGCACCTCGCACCATAGCATCTAAGCTTTCAGCGTTGGCTTTTATGGCCAAGGTGGGGGGTCATGTGGACAGCACCTCTGACTTCCGTGTGAGACATGTTTTGGAGGGGTGGGTGCGCGAGCGCGGGCGTTGCCCGGACGACCGCCACCCGATTTCCCCAGGGGTCCTTACCCAGTTGGCCCGGGGCTGGCCTTGCCTCTGTTTTGATGCATATGAGGCAGCCTTGTTCCATGCAGCCACAACGGTGGCATTTTTTGGAGCGCTCCGCATCAGCGAGCTTGTGATGCTGTCTAAGGCGGAAGCAAGTCGTAGGCCACTGGAACTCGAGGATGTCTGTGTTGCCAAAGATTGGGCTCAGTTGAGGATACGTTCCTCTAAGACCGATCAGCATGGCGTCGGCAGTGGTGTGCGACTGCTACGGTGTTCTTTGGCAGACATCTGTCCGGTTGGTGCCCTACAGGAGTTCCTGGCACTGCGTGGCACGCACCATGGCCCATTTTTCTGTCACCAAGATGGGTCTCCCCTTACTAAATTTCAATTTTGGAAGGTGACGGGCAAAGCGCTGGCCAGTGTGGGCCTCCCAGGCGCCCGCTATGGCACTCATTCATTCCGTATAGGGGCGGCCTCGACCGCAGCTGCTTTTGGGTACTCAGGGGCTGACATACGTAGCATGGGACGGTGGGGTTCGCAATGTTTTCAATTTTATGTGCGCCCACTCCCGCCGTGAGTACCAACCCAGTCACCTTACCTACTTTCCCTCATTTTTCCTTTACAGACCCGGGGTGTCGTATTACACCGGTGACAGTATGGCTGGTGGGCCATAGCTACGTGCACAGGGCAGCGTGTTATGCTGTGGCGACAGAGTGGGGACCCCGACTGGGACTGGGTGCATACGCAAGTCTCACATGGCATGGTAAGCCCGGGATGTTATGGCGGGAGCTGCTGCCTTTCCTTTTTTCAGGCCAGAATGCTGACCCGCCTGACATTCTGATCATACACCTGGGGGGCAATGATTTGGGCCAGGTCACCGGCTTGTCGCTGAAGCATGCGATTTGCGAGGACCTCGCCTACCTGCATTACGTCTGGCCCGCCACAACCCTTGTTTGGTCGGACATGGTCCCGCGCCATTCCTACAGAGGGGGTGTTGATCTCCTGGCCCTTGACCGCGCTAGACGCATGGTGAATAGGGCAGTGGCGCGTTTCCTTGTCGACAGGGCTTGGGGGAGGGTCAGTCGTCACCCCGCTATTAGCCTCCAAAGTTATGACTTGTATGCAGGGGATGGGGTCCATCTGTCGCGAGGAGGTATGGACCTCCTGTTGGGTGATTGGCGAGCAGGCCTGTTGACCGAGCTGACGGTCTGGGGGGGGGGCGTCGAGCCTTCTTTGAAGCCCCTCCATGTGGCGGGTAGCACTGGTAAGGTAAACATTATGACCCACAGGTATCCGGCAAGTTCGCAATTGACTGGACAACACTAGACAGGCATAAGTTGGTTAAACGTTGTCCGGTCAATGACGAACTAGGCGACGGGGTGATGGCTATAGCTAGACAGCATGCATCACCCCGTGATTTTACGGATACGCGTCAGAGGGTGGGGTCATTAGTTAGATATTGACTACGGTCAACAATTTGTTTGTGGTCAACAAACAAATTGATACAAATGGATACATTGTAGCAATTGCCGTTGGCAATTTTGGGTGGTACCTTACCAGTGTTACTTCGGCCTGCTTGCCTTAAGAATTATGATTGGTCAATTACCAATAGAAATTTATAATTCGGACTAGGGCATGAATCAATAAATGTGGCCCAATGCCGTTATCCACTTTCATTGGTGTCTGAGTCCTTTATTGGGGGGTGCGCCTGCAATATCAATGTTCTAAGGGTTTTACATTTGTCAACAGACTTTGTAACATTTTGTGTTAGATATTTAACTACACTTCTCAGTTTGCTTGCTTTGTACTGATTACAATGGACTGGCTAACTTGACCTTCATTTTGAAGCCATACTTATTCTTTACTTCACTCACTTTACTCCGTAACCATGTACAGTACTTTTCTTCTTAAGTCTATTTCCTCTGTTATCCAATTTTACCTTTCATTCCAGCTTTATGTTTTAGTACAGATTGTCAGTTATGCAAGTAGCTCTTGAGTCACAACTGTAGTTTAACAATTCATCAATTTCATCAATTCATTATTGAGAATCAAACTCCATACTCATTTGTACAAGGACACTGCAATTATATAAACCACAGAGATCTTGGAATTTTTATTTTGGGGATTATAATTTTTTGAATCTCCCAGTAAGCAGTAGCCATGCTGGCTGGAGGATTTTGGAAGATGTAGTCCAGAAAAGTGACTTTCCTAAGCTCAAAATAAGGATGTGCCTTTGTTTGCAAAATGGTTGAGCCAGGTTCAGACTCAATTCAGACACCAAAGAATTCACGATGCACAACTCGGCATTATCTTGACAAAACATGGTTTATTTTAAGATACCTTAGGGTCCATTTATTTTTTTACTGATCCCTAAACCACTATACTCTTCTGTGTGCATGTGTGTGTTGGTACATATTGTGTATTGTGCCTCTTGCCCTATACAGTTGTCAGGATTCCCTGAAGCCTGGAATTGTGCCCCCCCCCCCCCATCCAATTCTTATGATAGTGCTACAATAGTTCAGCTGTCAGCTGCCATGGTGAAGAACTGTTGTCACACTGAAACAGTAAAATATATACAGGGTCGTTTTAACAAAATAATTGATAGCATGTGTCAAGTGTGGAACAGCAGCAATATGGGTGGTGTCCAAATGGCTCTGTAGTAAAGGTGTAGGCAGAGATGGTGACTGTGGAAGCAGCAGGTCCCACCCAAACACTAACCTTGCTTTGAAATGGAGGTGATGGTGGGGATTAGTAAAGAAAATAAAAAAATGGTGGGGGCTGGAGAGAAAGGGGAAATCAGGAGGGTGCTTTGTAGTGGCTGATGCAGGCTTTACAAAACCTCATTTGGACAAGGACATGGAAACCAGAACAAGCACCTGTGACCTACTCCTGATTGTTTTTAAAACCCTGATTGGAACTCCAATTCTTTTAACAGTCAAGACACACCCTAAATTGTATTTAAATCAATTGGACTCACAGGTGGTGAATCGTATACAAGACTGAAGTATAAGTTCCTGAGTCATCAAGGTTTGTATATACAGAAGTCTATGTTTACATTTTCAGCTTTGCTGGCAAAAGGAAATTGAGAAGCAAAAAAATTGATTCTAGCCAAGGGGCAAATAAATTCATCTCCATTTATAAATTCATCTCCATAATATTTTCTAATCTAAATCTTAAAACTGATAATATAAAGATAGCCATTATTTAAAGGCAACCATAGATACAATACAACTAATGATGATGTTATTTAGTCCAATACTGTGATAATCATTTATGTATATCAACAGTAGTTGGTTAATCATTGTAGGTATAAGACTTCAACACTAGATGGTAGTGTTGGCCAATCTTGTCAAAGTTGATGCTTTAAATCACTTGCCACCTTAAAAATTCTTTCTCAACACAAGAATTCAAGGTCTCAACACAAGAATTTAAGTTTAGTTGTGACAAGGATTTCTGAAATACAGAGGACTCTGAGAACTCAAAAATGCAGGATTTTCTATTGAGGAGATGAATTTCGGGAGAATGTTCTGATTCAAGAAAGCAGCCGTTGATGTAGTGCATGCAGCAGCTGCACCATAGGTTTTGCAGTCATTAATCTCTTATGTGCAACATGCGTGTATCACAAATACATGCATGTGATGGAGGAAAAACTGCAGGCATTCTCCAGTTCTGCTCCACTGCACTATCTACTGTACTGTATGCAGACTCAGTCTAAAGTCAAATCAGAATCTGCATGTATCTAGCTATGCCATTATTAATATGTTTACTGTATTACATTTCTAGCTAGACTTTCCTCCAAAGACAGTTTGTTTGGCTCACTTGCACCCCACTTTAACCTCACAGAACCCCTTTGAAAAGAGAGACTGGTCAAGACCTCCTGAATGTCTCTTTCAGCTTACAGCTCAATAACCTAAGCCAGGGGTCCCCAACCACTGTTTCGTAGACCAGTACTGGGCCACAGGCTGCCCTAAACTGGGCTGTGGGGGTGGGTGGCACTGGGAGCCCCAATGACAGCCTTCTGCCCTCAACGTGCTCAGATGGGTCTGCCAAGCGAATGGAGTGAGAGCATGGGCTTTAGACACAGCAGACAGCCAGGTAGCCAGGCCTCTCCTCCACATTGCTTAACTGAGGCAGGACCCTGCCCCCACCTATGTGAAGTGTGATACATCACTGCCCAAGTCAAAGGGTGTGGTTGACAGGCGACTGGGCCCTTCCTTATTGTTTTTGAGCTACAGAGGGGCTTCTCTCCCCACCTGTGTGCTGTGCAGTGAGGTATCACAATGACCATATTCAAGCTGTGACTGGCAGATGGGAGAGATAAAGAAGAGATTCATGTTTTGTGTATAGCATTTACTTTTGCATTAACGTTAGTTACATAGTAATCTAGGTTGAAAAAGAATTATATATACTGTATAATAAATTATATATTATGCACTTTGTTGTATTTTATTATGGGCTTGGATTGTCCAATCCCACCACCACCACATACCAGTCCATGGAAAAATTGTTTAGCATGAAACCGGTCCATGGAGCAAAAAAAGTTGGGGACCGCTGGCCTAAGAAATCCATTGCAATGGCTTTGCTATCATTGTCACATTGGTAGTATACAGGGATTAAAAGTTATTTCTGGTGTACATGTGACTCAGTGTATTACCCTAACTTCCCTCATCTACCCTCACACTTTGTGCTGGGTTTCAGGAGGTTCTCATGCTACTGCCCATGGATGATATATTGGAAGCCATCATGAAGGCTGTTTCCCCTGATCACCAGAATCTTGCATGCCTCACTAACATGCAGAAAGTTTTGTGAAGCTGGCAGGAAGTGGACCACATAAGTGAGAGTGTGCACAAATCCCCAGGAAACTCCCAGGTCTTCTTGCCACTGGTGTCAGTGGAAGGTACTTCTCATCTGTTCATTTTAGATTACAGAAGACCCAGAGGCCTCTGGTTGTGATTAATCATTTTAGAATTGTATTGTTACAAATATTGCCATTCATTTTTTTGGATCTATGTAATCTTCTTTCTTTTTTTTTGCATTGCAGTGAGATATTTTACTTTCCTGGAGTCATATTTTGTTTCCAGATCCAAACAGAACTACATTCTAGATCATCGTCCCCTGCACAGTTGTAAACAGTGTCCCCAAGTTTCAGCCATTTGCCATCTTATAGGGTTGTTGTTGTTTTTTAAACCAGAAAGGACTGGGACAAACAAGTTCCATCAAATCTGTTTTTGTCATTGGGGAATGTTGACTTTTGTCATCCCAGCTAGTGTGATATAACTGGAAGAAGAATGTTCCATGTTTGTTTGCTGTTTTGTTCTTGGTGAAACACAAGGCAGCAAAGTATTAGTTAACATACAGTACAGTACAGTACTTTGATTATGGCTAGGTAGGGCCCATTGAGAGCAACTGACATGGTTACGCATCCTGCAATGTGCTAGTTTTCTCATTGCATCCTCAAACTCACACAGTGGTTGTGTGTTTGTTCTAGTACGTGATAGTTAAAATGGGAGGGGGCAGGATTGCCCTTCAAACATCTTTCAAAAAGATGAAAAGTTATTTGCTCAAGATTCTCAAAAATATTTTTGTCTGAAATTGCCAATCTCTTTGCCTGAAATCTCTTTGTACTGACCAAAATTCCTCCTTCAACTGAACGAAATCAGTGCTCTATTACTTCTGCATATCTGATCTTAGAGCAGGAGAACTCACTATATAACAATTTGCAGGAAGATATTTGCTATTCACTTAAAAGCCTTCCTTTTTGCATGTAATGAAAATGAAATGAAATTTAATTTTAGTTGCAGGGGGCTATGCCATTCTTGACTGAAGAAGTGGGCATGCTTACAAGCTTTTGATTTTTTTTCCTCTTCTGTCAGCAAGTGTGTCCAATAAAAGATATCCCTTGTCTCTCAGATGTTCTGTGAACACTGGTTTCACCGTTCACTGCAAAGCCCATTTTCAGCATGTCATGTATTTCTAATCTTAAACTTCTGAAGACAAGGACAGAAGGTTAATGCAACCTTCACAAGTGGGTTAAGAATAGCACTTCACTTGCGCAGGCCATCAATAAAGTGTGCTTCAGCTGTATAATTATCTTATTAATTGTAACATTATTTACAGGGAGAGCTTCCTGCACAGCATGTACCTCTCCTCTGAAATGCTCACAGTACTCAGCAGGCCGCCAGCATAACATTCTGGTTAAGGAAATAACAAAATGGCCAGTAAGTGCTTCTTAATGAATTGAATCCTTACAGAACAAAGAGAAGCCCTTTTCAGTCTACAAGGGAGGTGGATGACCCTTTTCAAGGTTGCCCAGATATGAATACGCTCTTGCTGTTAATTGTGGCTCTCTTTGAAACCTTGCTTTTAAAAAACAAGGCAAAGAGGAAGAAGAAAATTTTTTGAAGAGAAAATTAGTATATTCTTCTTTACGGAACATGCAGGAAATTATTGATATTCACACAATATGCCATGAGATGGTTTACCATTTTAAGAAATGTACGGTAGTTGAATACAATTATTTTTAAAGGTAGCATTTAGAATGTTGTTGTGTTCTGAGTTCTATGCATTAAAACAACCACCAACTGTATCAATGTATTCCGTGTAATTAGGTCGCGAGCTAATGTCCACCTGGTGGCAATAGCGAGCGCCCAAGCTCACAAGGTTCCAATCCCCAAAGAACTACAGCGCGGGAAGATTCCCGCCACTACCTCACCTGGACAAGAAGGGCGTGACCTGGAATGACGTCACGCCAGCGGTAACCAATGGGCTATCGTGGAGCCACATTCAAATGTATAACCACCGTATATATTGAGCTGTTCGTCCGCCATTACCTCATGTTCCCCTAGACCACCATGCAATAAAGTTGTGTTGAGCCAGTACTACGGCTGTTCCTGTGTCTTGTTTCTCATACACTAAAAATGTTTAAAATCATTCCTGTTGCACAAGCCAAATTGTAACTTTTGCTTCATTCTTTCCTGGTTAACATCTCTACAGAAATGTTCAGGGTGATGTTTGCATATTTAGTGTAAGGGACCAAAGACAATGAAACAGCCGAAGGGTTGGCTTAACACAGGTTTATTGCATGATGATCCGGAGGAACATGTGGTAATGGCGGATGAGTAGCTCAATATATACAGCTGGCTATACATTTGAATGTGGCTCGTTGACAGACTATTGGTTGCTGCCTGCGTGACGTCGTAGGAGGTCACGCCCTTCTTGACCAGGTGAGGAGGTCGCGGGGAATCTTCCCGCGCTGCTGAACCAGGTGACTATGATTCATGGGAGCTGGACGCTTGCTACTGCCCTCTGGTGGTCACTAGCTTGCGTCCCCTTATTAGGTTACATTGATACAGCTGATGGTTATAATGTTGCACACAGAAAGGTTACATTGGTAACACATGGCAAAGGTACATTGTTAAAGGCACAGCTTTACAGAACACAACATCCCTCCCCCCTAGGATGAGACGAAGTCTCTCAGCCAAGATGGCTTGTTGCATGTGCGTTTGGGCCGTGAAGAGGGCTGCCCCCCCGGGGGCGTTATTGCTTCTTTGCTCCCTGGTCCCTTGTCCTGAAAAGGGAGAGGGAGACTTGTTAGTGGCTTGCCGCTGTCTGGCGGCCTTAGGGGAAGGGAAAAACTCCATTGTGGGCAGACCGGGGGCCGTCGGGGCTAACGAAAAACCCCTCTTCTCGCTTGGACGGGTGGGGGACCACTCTGAAAAACCCCCCCGGTTCTGAAAATCAAAATCTAAGTTGGTAGGGGTACCCGCATTTGTGGGGACTTTCCGCGAGATATGTATGGGGTCGGGTTCCTCCTCCTCGGAAAGATCCCCCAGGGTATCTACGAGGATATCCTCCTCCCCCTTGGTGGGGGCCCACGGTCCCCTTCCCCTCCCCCTTGGGCTAAACGGGTGGGGGAGAACCCTAACGCTGACTTATTTCCTGCGTGATCCGTGTCCTGCTCATCGGAGACCCTGCGTCGGAGCTGGTCTGCGTGCCGCCTCCATAGGAGCCCTGTGCTGGTTTCCACGCGGTACGACACGGGGCCGGTTTGTTCCACGACTACGCCCGGCACCCAGGCTGGGCCCGTGCTGGCGTAATTCCTGCAATGCACGGGGGCGCCTATGCTGAAACTCTTTGTAACCTCCAGCCCGATGTTCCTTCCTTTGTCCTCTACCCTCGTGGGGTCTAGCCTAGTAAGGATGGTGGTCAGCTTCCTGCGCATTAAGAGCTCTGCGGGGGAGTATCCTGACGCCAATGGGGTCACCCTGTACCCTAGCAGAAACTGACACACTTGTAGGTTCAGATCCCCTGGGCCCATGCGCCGCAACGCGTCCTTTGTGGTGCGGACGAGGCGCTCTACTTGGCCGTTGGTGGCCGGGTGAAAAGGGGCGGAGGTGGGGCGTGGCATCATGGTGGAGTAGGAAGACAGGTTTTCTGTTACTTGCTGAAGGGTGAGCCGTGAAGAACGGAAAAAGGAGTGGTGAATGCGGGCATGCAGACCAAATAAGATCTAATATCCTTTCTTTAAATAATTTACTATTGAATGATCAAACTTGGAGCGGCTAAAGGCTTAAGATTGCTTAGATCTCCGAAGGATTGTAAACAGTGGGCTTGAGGAGCCATCAGCATCCTGACAGAATATGGCGGAGTTGTGAAGATATTAGAGAGGAGAGACTGATTCCTCCCCCTCCATCCTCAAGGTTGAAGTTGGCTCGCACAGAGCTTCGGAGCCTCGGATCCCCCCAGACACAAAGAGATCTGGTAAGTCCAGATAGATTCAATCTGTCGGGGGGAATAGAGGTGGTGAAGACTAATTGAAGTGGTGGTCTGCAGGGATCGACCGACCGAAGGAAGCCTTTTTTATATATATCATCCTGGAGGTGTCACGGCTCTGAGAACAGAAAAATAAGAGACCAAGTCAGCAAAGTTTCTAAGCCAGCTTTGTTTAAACAAGGCTGCATAGCGGGGGAACTGGCTGGATTGATTGAAGAGACAGAGTGAGAGTTGAGGAGCGACCCGTGCCTGGATTCGAGGGAGAACTGTTAATGGACTGAGTTATTTGGAGCTAATTTGTTCTAACGTGACAGAAAAGGAGTGAGATTGAACATGTGTGTTTAAAGGGGAGAGGAAAGTTCCAGGGGCGGTTCTTGCCTGGTTTGAGTCAGCAACCTCCGATGCATTGAAATCACAACAAAGCTACAGTTTGGGCAAAACTTTGGTTACTATGGTGATATTGGATGTTATTTTTGTTATAAACTCATCTTAAAATTGGAGCTGGCAGCTGCGAAGAGACAGGGAACTACAAGACTCTGCAACATCAAGTGAGAAAGTTTGTTTCATTATACTTTGAACAGCCTTCGGCAGCCTCTGTTATCAAAGTGGTGACTGGACTGCAGCCTCCCTCCCCTGCATTCCTTCGCTGGAGTTACAAGGTTACTGAGTGCTATTGGAGCAGACGACAAACTGTACTTTGGCATTTCCTCCCCATTTCTATATAGCACTTAAAGTGAAAGAAGGAAAGGAAAATAAGTTGAAAAAGGGACATAAACTCCTGTTTATATATTTTGTGTACTTTCTAGACAACCCATATTAATGGTCTTCCTACACTCTGGGTTATATTTGCATTCCCTCCCCCTTCTCTTAACCCCTTATCTGCTGTATTCTGACATATACTATTAAGCAATATTGGTGTTGACATTGTTACCTATTTATGCTGATTTTCTCTCTCTTTTTCCTTCTATATAAGAGTGGTTGAAGATTGTTTAATGAGTAAGAGGGTAAAAGCACCAAATCAGGATCCATTTTGGGTGAGAGATAAAAGATTAATAAGAAGGGAGCAAGAAGAAAGCAGAAGAAGATCATTGAGGGAAGAACTTGATGAGATTTTTGATTTGGAACAATTAAAAAAGAAAGTGGGAGAAAGAAGGAGTAAACAATTGCAACAAGGGATTCAGGAAAAGCAACAGGAGGGTGGGGGTGAGGGGTTAGAAGGAATGAGCAGGGCAGGAACTTTAAGAACACAGGTTACTCTAATGGATTTACCATCTGTCCAAAATAAGGATTCAGATGCAGAGGAGGGGACAGAGATGGATAAGACTTCAACTTCCAATATTAAAGATTTAAAGGGAAACTTAGAGTCTAGATTTGATAAGTTGGAGCAGGCACTACAAACAAAGCTTCAAGATATGGAAGAACAAAGATTGTTAGATAATAAAAGATTTCAAATGGAGATTAAAGACACTATTTCAAAAGTAATTAAATCAACTAAAGTTGAATGTACAAATTTGATTAAGGAAATACAGGATTTGAAAGAAGGGATAAATGCCATTGGTAAAGAAGTGTGGGAATTACATCATGATATGAAAGAAATGAAGGTGAGAGTGAATTCCACAGAGGACAAGTGGTCAGATCAGGAAAAAAGGTTGGGTTATCTGGAAGATCAATTGAGAAAAAATAATGTGGTGATTAGACATATCCCGGAGGGTAATCCAGATGATTTAAAACAGAGATTTTTAAATTGGCTGAATGGATTAAATTTAGGGGAGAATGTGGGTCCGGAAGAAATAGTGAGCATATATAGATTAGGCCCCAAAAAAACCAATGGAGGTGGAGTGCGAAATGTCCTGGTGAAATTTGTTAATTTGGGCTTAAAATTAAAATTGATGAATCGAATTAAATCTTTAGGTCAAGAAGCCCTAAAAATGGAATCTATAACAGTAGAAGTATACAATGACATATCATTGGAAGAACGGGTCTGGAGGTCACGTTTAAAACCAGTGACTAAAATATTAAGAGACAAGGGCATTAAATATAATTGGAGACCACCTAAACAATTAAGATTCATGAATCAAGGGAAAAATTTTGCATTAAGGGAAACTCCACAAATGTTGGACATACTTATAAGTGCAAATATTATAGAGAAGGGTTCAAAGGACTGGCAATCTCTAAAGGAGTTACTAACTCCAAAGATGAAGGAGCAGGAAGATGAGGTGGAAGACGAAGAAATGCTGGGGGCGGAGGGAGGTAATTAAATGGTTTGGTCATTCATTTTATTAAATGGTCTATTGAAAATATATTAATTTTTAAGTTTGTAAAAATAGATATTGAACATGCAACGGTTGTATGTCAGAATGTCATTTTTTTTGCTTAACGTCCCCCCTCCCCCGACTTTGGATGTCAAAGGTTGCTTTCCGACTAGGAAAGTGGGGGGGTTGAGAATTTTTATCTCATTTTTGTTATTGTTAAGTTTTTTTCTTTGCACATGGAATTCAAAGGTTGATAGAAGTAAATTAAAATGGATGAAAGAGAACTTTTTCTGTAGTTTTTTAAATTTTTTCCACAATTTTTCTTTTTTCTTTCAATGTCGGGGAACTGTCGGTGAGGGTAATAAGACCAATACTCCCTCATGTCAAGGAGATTAAAAATTATATCATACAATGTTAAGGGCCTGGGGAATCAAATTAAGAGAAAAAGACTAGAGGTAATTTTGAACAGAGAGAAAGCAGATGTTATATTCCTTCAAGAGACTCACCAAAAAAATGTAAACAAAAATAATCTTTATGTAAAGGGAACCGATATATATGAAAAATGTTTGGGAACCTCAAATTCTAGAGGTATAGCTACCATAATAGCGAATAAACTGGGGTTTATAATGTCCAAGAATATATGTGATAAAGAGGGAAGGTTTCAGCTAATTAAGGGTAAGATCGAAGATGATGAATATACCTTGGTAAACATTTATGCTCCAAACAAAAATCAAGGTTTCTTTTTAGATAAGATTTTACCAATTATAAAAAAAGAAAGATCACCAAATTTGATAGTAGGTGGAGACTTTAATTTAACAAGAGCTGTGACTGATGTTTCCAATTATTCCAACTATCGGAAAGGTCAATTCAATATACTTGTCAGGTGGATGAAGAAGCTAAATCTTACAGATACTTGGAGATATATGAAAGGAAAGGAAAAGGGATTTACCTTCTTCTCCTCAATGTCAAGAACATATTCCAGATTGGATTATTTTATGGTATCAGAGAACCTTTCACATAATTTGGAAGAATTTAAAATAGGCACATTTAAGTTGTCAGATCATACCCCAATCACTTTGGAAATTAATTTAGGAAAGGATGTTTCAAAAAGTAATATATGGAGGTTTGACACAAAACTCCTAAATAATGAAGTGATAAAGAAAAGATTGATGGACAAATGGGTAGAAAAATGGGAGATCAATGATACGGGTGAAGTGGCACCACATATTTTATGGGATGCCATGAAAGCGGTATTAAGGGGAGACTGCATTCAGGAAAAAATTATTATTGATAGAGAATTAAATAGGAAAATAGTTAAAAGAGATCAAGAATTAAAAGAATTAGAAAGAAGACATGCAGAGGATGGTAATGAGAGGAATTGGAATAAACTTCAGTCTTTAAGAAAAGAGGTAATAGGTTTAGAAATTGACAAAGCAAGAAAGGATTTGGTATATCTAAAGAGAAATGACTTTGAATTCAATAGTAAGGATATGAAAACTTTAGCAAAAAGAGCAAAAAATAAGAAGATCAAGAGACAAATAGAAGCTCTGTCAGATGAGGATGGTCTCATAGTACATAAACTAGAGGGGAAACTCCATATTGCAGAAAAGTTCTTTGCGGATTTATACAAAGAAAAGTCGGTTAATATGACAAATTTAGGAACTTTTTTAGATCAAAATTTAAATATAAAATTAAAAAAAGAACATTCAGATTATATGGAGCAAGAAATTCAAGATAAAGAAATTGAAATAGTGATTAAAAACTTAAAAAATGACAAAGCACCAGGTGAAGATGGTTTTCCATCGGAAATATATAAACAATGTCAGGATGTAATGATTCCCAAATTAAAGAAATTGTATAATTATATATTAGAGGGGGAAAATATGCCAAAATCCTGGAGTCGTTCAATTATGGTATTGATCCCAAAACCAGGTAAAGATAGGGAAAAAATTGATGCCTACCGCCCTATCTCCTTATTAAATCAGGACGCTAAGATATTCACCTCTTTATTGAATAATAGACTTAACAGCTTTTTAAGCTTTTATATAGGAGAGGATCAAGCTGGTTTTTTGAAGGGCAGACAGATGGAGGGATTGATAAGTAGGTTAGTTAATATTATAGATTTGGTTAAAAAGAGTAAGGAAAAAGTTTGTATTTTGGCACTAGATATCTACAAAGCATTTGACTCTATTCAGTGGTCTACTATTAAAGAAATATGTTGCAGATTAGAGTTTGGTTCTAAATTTAAACATGCAATTGATCAATTATATAATGATTCAGTGACAAGAATAAAAATGAATAATAGGTTAAGTGGAGAAATCGAGATTAAGGCTGGTACCCGACAAGGCTGCCCGCTCTCCCCATCACTTTTCATTCTAGCAATGGAGTTGTTAGCAAGAAGTATTCGACAAGATGAAGGTTTGACAGGTGTTAAAAACAAAAAAATTAGTCTATTTGCAGATGACACCTTGCTAGTGGTCAAGGACCCTCTTCTAAATATTAATAAAATTCAACATCATTTGAAGTTATTCGAGCAAGTTACAGGATTAAAAATAAATTGGAATAAAACAGAAGCTATTACTTGTAATCTATCGGAGGGGGAAAAGAAGAAAGTAATGGAGAAATATAAATTTAAAATAAGAGATAGAATGAGATATTTGGGAATAATGGTGTCAGATGAAGTTAAGGATTTGTATAAGATCAACTTTAATAAGTTAAAAGAGGAAATAAAAAAAATTAAGGATCAATGGAAATCATTGAAAATATCATGGTTTGGGATGATAAATTTGTGCAGGATGAAAATTATGCCAAAACTAAACTTTTTATTTGAAAATTTACCAATACAAATAAAAGAAACATAGCTTAAAATCTGGCAGAAATTGATAAATGAAATCTGTAACAACGGAAAAAAGCCAAGAATTAATAAAAGTTTATGGTATTTTAAAAACAAGCTGGGAGGGCTAAATATCCCGAATGTTAAACTCTATTACAGAGCTTTCAATTTAAAGAGAATTATTAAATTATTAAGTCAAAATTATGCGCAAAAGTATGAATTAGATTATATAGAGTTTAGAAATTGGAAGGGCAAATTATTTTTAGGTGAGATAAGAACTAATCCCCAATTTTGTAATTTTTCTTTAAAGAATATATTCAGAATATGGAAAGGATTAAAACCAATATTATCTCCAAATTCTTCGCCCATAATGGAAATTTTAGATCAACAAAATTGCCCTTTAGAGGTAACAATAAGTACAAGAGAAATTTTAACACGCAAAAAAGCTCTGTTAATCACGGATTGGATTGATAATTGTAATACCATCTTCCAAAGAAAAAGTATTTATGCGGAGTTAGGCTTAAACTGGTTGCAAGAACTACAGATGGAGGCGTGGAATAGAAAGATGAGGGAAAACAATACAATAAATCGGGCATCAACCCCCTTTGAAAATCTGACTCTTGAAGTAAGGAATGGTAAAAAGAATTTAAAAGGTTTAGTGGGTAAGATTTATCAGTTGCTAAATTCTAGTGAAGATACTCAGCACTGGCTTAAAAAAACTTGGGAGGAGGATTTGGGAATCGTAATAAAAGATGAGAACTGGAAAAAGAAATGGACTCATAGAAGTATGAAATCACTCTCAATAAAGGAAAAAGAACATAATTGTAAAGTACTTTGGAGGTGGTATCTCACTCCAGCCAAATTACATTTAATAAATAATAAAAACTCTGATTTATGCTGGAGATGTAATAAAGGAAAAGGGACTTACATTCATATGTGGTGGCTGTGTGATAAAATGAGGAATTTCTGGGATGTTATAGAAGAAGAATTGAATAAAATATTAAACATAACAATAGTGCTAAGTCCAAAGATAGTATTACTAGGTGAAGTGGATGATTTACATCTGGAAAATAATAAAAAAGAATTATTGTTATCTTTATTGATGGTTGCCAGACAGCTAATTGCCAAGGAATGGAAGAGTGGAAATAATATTAATAAAGTTAGATGGTACGCAGATGTTTGGCAATTGGCTCTCAATGAGAAATTAACTATCCAAGTTCACCAGAAAAAGGGGTTACCAATAAAGACACCATTTTGGGAGATTTGGGGTCCCTTTGTCAACTTTGCTTTATTAGGTGATAACAAGTTTAACCCAAGCCCTGACATGATCCAATTTTGGAAACAGAATTGAAGGTAAATGGTCAAGAAACCCCTGCCGACATTCCCCGACAGAGCACAGGTGGTCGGGTTATATTGTTTTATTGCTTTAGATATTTTTTATAATGTATAGATTTGTTACTGTATTATTTTTTGTATTATTTTAATTATTTGTTTTTGTATTATTTCAGTTAAAAAAAAATAAAAAAAATGACCCTAAAAAAAAAAAAAAAAGAAAAGGGGCGGAGGTGATATGCCGAACGGCGTTAATCTCCATGAATGCCCTAAACTCGGAGGACGTGAAACAACTAGCGTTATCGCTAATTAACGTGTCGGGTATGCCGAACATGGAAAAGAGCCTCCGCAATTGCCTAATGGTCTGGGCCGAGGAGGTACTCGTGACTGGGATAACCTCCAACCATTTGGAGAAAGCGTCCACTACAAGGAGGAACAGGGTGCCTCTGAACGGGCCCGCGAAATCTACGTGCACCCGGGACCACGGCCCCTTAGCCGCGTCCCATTCCATGTGGGGAAGGCGGGCCTCCTCTGGTCTGGAGCATTGGCAACTTTCACAAGTGCCGACCATGTGCTCGATGTCGGCGTCTAGCTGGGGCCACCAGAAGTAACTCCGGGCCAGCGCCTTGGATCGCACGATGCCGGGGTGGCTGACGTGCAGCAGTTTGAGCACCCGCGGCCGAAGGGAAGTGTGAATCACCACCCGCTGCCCCCACAAGAGACACCCCCTCTCTAGGGACAGTTCTAGCTTTTTTCTAAAAAATGGAGCGAACTCCTCCGCTGGGGAGGACGCGGGCCACCCTTTCTGCAGCCAGGAGCTGACTGTCGCTAACGTTTTGTCCTTCTCTGTTGCTTTGGCAATGTCGGCGGGCACTACGGGGGGCGAATCCAGCACCTCTATCATGAGAACCTGATGGTCCCGCTCCCCCATGCTCACCTGGCTGGGCGTTAGGGGGAGGGGAGACCTAGATAGGGCGTCCACATGGCTGATCTCTTTCCCGGGCCGGTAGATCAACGCGTGCTGATACGCGTTGAGAAAAATGGCCCACCTCGTCGTCGCTGCTCTCTGTGGACGACCTCGAAGTTCGCCGGGCCGCCTGTACCGGAGCCTCTGCTTTGCTCGCCTTTGGCCGCCAGTCCTGAAGTTCTTGGACCCCGGCCTTCGTAGCTTCTGCGGCCTGGGCCGCTCTGACGACCTCCTGCAACGTGGGAGGCGGCTCTTGGTTCATTAATGTGCGCTGGGTTTCCGCGTCGTTCAGGCCGCACAGCACACAGTCTCGGAGGGTGATTTCGGCATTCTCCCATTTGCACGGGCCGGCCGCCAGCCGCAGGGCCGCCACGAATGCGGCGACTGTCTCCCCGGGCGCTTGGACTCGCCTCCAAAACGCACTCCGAGCGGGAAACATCGCCGTGGCGGGCCGGACGTGCTCACGCAGCATCTGCATGAGTTCCTTGGCCTTGAATTCGCTCACCCTTCTCGGTGCAATCAGGTCCACCAAGGTCCTTTTTGTTTCTTGTCCGAGCATTCTGGTGAAGATGGCTCTTTTCTTCGCCTCTTCCGTGACTTCGGACTCGATCAGTGCGGCCTGGAAGTCCATCTCGAAGATCTCCCAGTCGCCCGGTTTCCTGATTTCGAAACCGGCGCATGTCTTGGTCCCGTGGGCTGCCATTATCCCACCTTCGTCGCCAGTTTAGTGTAAGGGACCAAAGACAATGAAACAGCCGAAGGGTTGGCTTAACACAGGTTTATTGCATGATGATCTGGAGGAACATGTGGTAATGGCGGATGAGTAGCTCAATATATACAGCTGGCTATACATTTGAATGTGGCTTGTCGACAGACTATTGGTTGCTGCCTGCGTGACGTCGTAGGAGGTCACGCCCTTCTTGACCAGGTGAGGAGGTCGCGGGGAATCTTCCCGTGCTGCTGAACCAAGTGACTATGATCCATGGGAGCTGGACGCTCGCTACTGCCCTCTGGTGGTCACTAGCTCGCGTCCCCTTATTAGGTTACATTGATACAGCTGATGGTTATAATGTTGCACACAGAAAGGTTACATTGGTAGCACATGGTAAAGGTACATTGTTAAAGGCACAGCTTTACAGAACACAACAGCATACATGTGCCAAGCTATAATGCATGCATATATCAACACGCCACCCCAAGAACTGCAGCAGAGCTGCTTTGTTTACCAAGGAGGAAGAGACTGAAAGTTACCATTTGGCTTATGCTAAGCAATAGAGTATCAGCTATTGAGTCACAGAATTTTCGCATCAGAAGGGACCCCAAGGGGCTTCTAAGAGATTCTAGTCCCATCCACTTCTTACACAGCAATCTGTACCTAAGACATCCTGATAAATGGCCAGCCTACCTTTGTTTAAAAATCTTCAGTAAAGAATACTATGACGATTCTGGACGTGCTTCTTTTGACATCAGTGCTGTTCTATTTTTATAACAATACGGTACGTATTTCTTAGAAGAAAACAATCCTGATTGCTCATTGGAAGGTCAAATAGAAAAGATGAAGCTGAAGTACTTTGGACATCAAATGAGAAGAGAGGATTCACTTGAGAAAGCCTTGATGCTGGGAAAGGTGGAGGGCAAAAGAAGAAGGGGGTGGCCAAAAATAAGATGGCTTGATGGTATTGTAGATGCTATGGGCACAGAGCTCGGTGGGCTGAGGAGGATGGTGGAAGACAGAGGTGCCTGGCGGGCAATGGTCCATAGGGTCGCAAAGGATTGGAATCGACTGTGCGACTGAACAACAACAAAAATAGTCCTAAATATCTACAGCTTGTCATGGTCACTGTTTCTACATTAATTTTTGAATACTAGACTTAGAAAAGTTGTACAGCAGATATAGGATTGATATTTGACATCATATTTGATATTTGAAAGGTGGAGGGCAAAAGAAGAAGGGGGTGGCCAAAAATAAGTTGGCTATATTGTATTGTAGACGCAATGGGCACAGAACTGGGTGGGCTGAGAAGGATGGTGGAGGACAGAGGGGCCTGGAGGACAATGGTCCATAGGGTTGCAAAGGACTGTCCAACTGAAAACAACAACAACAACAACAACAACAACAACAACAACAACAACAACAACAACAACAACAACAACAACAACAACAACAACAACAACAACACAGTATGTGTAGTTGGTTTTTTAAAATTGTACATGGAATATGTATTTGGGGACATATTTTATTACACAACATGTGTGTTTGTATTTGCTAAAGTTTCTGAATGTATTTTAAACATACAATACACATTTAAAACACCCTTTTCTTTTTGTCTTTGCACTGAGAATGGCATCACTGAAACTGAAGAAGTGTGAAATTGTCAGATCCTGTTTTTGATAAGAGTGGCCTAAAAAGCACTCAGTTTGAAAAAGAAAGAGGTTAGCCTTTAAATGAGGCTTGACTGCTTAAAATGGAGGCTTAAAACAAGGCTTGACTACAGAAAACATGGTTAAAAGGAGGCGGGCGGGGTGTGTGTGTTGGATTGCCGTTTATGGTCATTCCAGTACAGTGGAGCATGCCTGCATAGGTATGCCTTGCTTTGAAATATGAGACAGACCTAAGGATGTAATTTGCTGACAAAGCAGGGACAGCAGTCTTCTGCTGTTCTTAAACATTTTGTGGTTCAACTTGTCTTGCATTTTATAGCATTTCTGTGCTTTGGTTTCACTTGAAATAACTTAAGTGTTTGATTTAAGGAGTAAATATTTAAAATGTTAGAGCTCCCTCCTGACTTTGAATGCGGAGGCTTCTTAGTCTGCTTCAACTAAAAGTGAAAGTAATGTTGCTTTGTTTTTCTCTCCAAGGCAGGTGGCACAGAATCCAAAGTCAGGCAATAAAACTCTCAAACTTGTTTAACTCTTTCCAGTGGTGTTGTGTTCTAACAGTGTAACCTTCTACATGTGATAACAATGTATCTGAACCAATGTAACCTTGCCTACGAGTAACAATGTAACCTTCAGCTGATCACTACAAACCCTGTAATAGGACGCGAGCTAATGACCACCAGCTGGCAGCAGCGAGCGTCCAAGCTCTCTCGGTTCAAACCCATCAAAGGCCACAGCGCGGGAAGTTTCCCGCCGCTACCTACACCTGGACAAGAAGGGCGTGACCAGCCATGACGTCACGCGGGCAGTAGCCAATGGGCTATCGTGGAGCCACATTCAAATACGTTACTACCATATATAGAGAGCTGTTCGTCCGCCATTACCTCATGTTCCCTCTGTCCACCATGCAATAAACCTGAGTTAACCCAGCCCTTGGCTGTTTCCTGTGTCTTGACTCTCATACACTAAATTGGCGACGAGGATGGGATGATGGATCCCCAAGGAGCCAGGGCACAGAGCGGGTTCAACATTACCAAACCGCAAGACTGGGAGCTTTTTGAGATGGACTTCCAGGCGGCACTGGTGGAACTCAAAGTCAAAGAAGACGACGAGGAAAGGAAGAGGGCCATCCTCACCCGCATGCTTGGGATGGAGACCAAGCGAACGCTGGTGGGCATTATTGCACCGAAGAAGATGGGTGAGTTCAAAGCCGATGACATCATGAAACTGCTGCGTGAGCGTTTCCGACCCTCGAGGGCAATGTTTCCCGCTCGGAGCGCGTTTTGGAGGCGAGTTCAAGCGCCGGACGAGTCGGTAGAAGCCTTCGTAACAGCTATGAGAGTAGCCGCCACCCCCTGCAGATGGGACCGCTTTCTAGAGATGGCCCTCAGGGACGGAGTTCTGTGTGGCCTGAAGGACAAGGAAGTGCAGCGCAGCCTGATGAACAAGGAGCCGCCACCCACACTGACAGAGGTTGTAGAGGCCGCGGAAGCCGCGGAATCTACGAATGCTGGAGTGGATGAGATGCACAAGTGGCGTGAGTGGCGTCCGAGGGCCGGCAAGGCGGAAAACTCGTTGCACGGAAAGTCCGGACAGTCGGTGCACGCAACCCGACGGACCTCGAAGTCGTCTTCGGAAAGCAGCGACGGCGAGGAGGTCCAGAAGGTCCGAAGGGGAGGGCGCCATTGCGATGGTTGCGGAGCGGCCCATGAGCGCGTGAGGTGCCCATTCAGAAAAACCGAGTGCTACAACTGCGGCCGTCGGGGGCACATCGCCAAGGCGTGCAGGAAAAGGAAAGAGGGCCGGAGACAGTCACAAGACCGTTCGGCCAGACCGGACCGTCCAGCGAGGTCCAAAGATGGCGCCCGGACCACGAGGAAGCAGGACGGCGTGGGCCGCATCTCGGACGACAGCGAGGGCGACGCTCCTGTGTTCAGCGTGTCTGCGGGACAGCCCCATTACTTCGTTGAGGTACTAGTACAAGGGACCCCTATTAGGATGGAAGTTGACTCGGGGTCCTCCTATTCTATAATTCCCCAGAGAGAGTTCTTGAAAATCGACCCCTACGTGCGGCCCAAACTTAAAGCGTTGAGGGCCACACTACGGGACGTACAGGGGAACAGCATTCCAGTGTTGGGGGTCGGGACATTCCGGGTTCGTTTTAAGAGACATTCTGCGGAACTTCCCCTAGTGGTGCTAAAAGGGGGGAGTTGTAGCCTCCTCGGGACACAATGGTTCCAGCCTTTAGGTTTGTTCATAGGGGGGGTGCATGCCATAGGCGTGGACCCAATACAAGCGGTGTGCGACGCACACCCCGCCGTTTTTAAAAGTGGACTGGGAAAGTTCAAGGGACCCCCTGTAGCCTTCGACCTAGACCCGGAGGTCCGCCCGATAAGACTCAAACCGCGCAGGGTACCGTTCGCACTAAAGGACAAAATAGAGGCGGAACTGGACAAACTGGTGGGTCAGGGGATTCTTGTTCCTGTGGATTCCGCGGAGTGGGAGACTCCAATTGTAACAGCTCTGAAGGCTAACGGGGAGGTGCGCATTTGCGCTGATTATAAGTGTACAATTAACAAGGCGATCCGCCCTAATGCATACCCGGTGCCAGTGGTCAGCCACCTCCTGGCCAGGCTGAATGGGGGAAAGTGTTTCGCTAAGCTCGATTTAGCACAGGCCTACCAGCAACTCCCCGTAACCCCCGCCACAGCGGCGGCACAAACAATAGTTACACATAAGGGGGCGTTCCAGGTGTCGCGTTTACAGTTCGGCGTGAACTCGGCACCTGGCCTTTTTCAGTCGCTCGTGGAACGCCTCCTGAAGGGGCTGGAGGGGGTGTTGCCATATTTTGATGACGTGTTGATAACGGGGGGGGGAGTAAGGCCGAGCTGGCACATAGATTGGATAAAGTTCTGACCGTGTTCGAAAAAGCGGGGCTGCGACTGAGAAAAGACAAATGTGTATTTTTCGAAACAGAGGTTGAGTTTTTAGGGTTCCGTGTCACGCCCGAGGGAATTAGGCCGTCCAAATCTAAGGTAGCCGCCATCAAGAAAGCTCCTCGCCCCACATCCAAAACCGAACTACAGTCATTTCTGGGGCTTCTCAATTTCTACCATACCTTCCTTCCACGGAAGGCGTCTGTTGCCGAGCCGCTCCATCAGTTACTTAAAAAAGAGGAAAAATGGCTGTGGGGTGACGAGCAAGAGAGGGCGTTCACAGAGTTAAAGCAACTCCTAACATCCGAGGCAATCCTGACTCATTTCGATCCCAAACGGCCAGTAGTTTTAGTCTGCGACGCATCCCCGGTGGGGGTGGGGGCGGTGCTTTGCCACGTGTTGAACGACGGAAGGGAGGCCCCGATAGCGTTTTATTCAAGGTCCCTGTCCCAAGCAGAGCGGAATTACGCACAGACCGACAGGGAGGCATTAGCGATAGTAGCGGGAACCAAAAAATTTCACGATTTTCTGTATGGTCGCCCGTTCAAGATCGTGACTGATCACAAGCCCCTGTTAGGAATCTTCACTGCAAATAAGCCCACGCCACAGATCCTGTCCCCGAGAATGCTGCGGTGGGCTATTTTTCTTAACGCATACCAACATGAGTTGGAATACCGGCCCGGGAAGGAGATCAGCCATGCAGACGCGCTCTCAAGGTCTCCGTTGCCCTTGTCGGACGATCAGAAGGCAGGGGTAGGAAGAGACCGCCAGGTATTGCTAATAGAGGTCTTAGATTCACCCCCATTAGTACCGGCCGACATTGCCAAGGCAACGGGAAAGGATAGAACACTGGAGAAAGTATGCTCGTGGGTACAGAAGGGGTGGCCGGCGTCATCCCCAAGCATGGAATTCGACCCATTTTTTCGAAAACGAATAGAATTGTCATTAGAGAGGGGGTGCCTCTTGTGGGGCCAACGGGTGGTGGTTCCTACATCCCTGCGACCGAAGGTGCTAAAGCTGCTGCACGTCAGCCACCCGGGAATCGTCCGTTCCAAGGCACTGGCCCGGAGTTATTTCTGGTGGCCCCAGCTGGACGCCGACATAGAGCATATGATTGGCACTTGTGAGGCATGTCAGGGCTCCCGACCGGAGGTAGCCCATCTCCCGCATAGGGAATGGGACGCAGCAAGGGGACCGTGGTCCAGGGTGCACGTAGATTTTGCTGGCCCGTTCCGAGGAACCATTTTTCTCCTGGTAGTGGATGCGTACTCAAAGTGGCTGGAGGTCATTCCGGTAAAGAGCACATCCTCCACCACTACCATTGGCCAGCTGAGGAGGGTCTTTTCCACGTTCGGTTTACCCGACACTCTGGTCAGCGATAACACTAGCTGTTTCACGTCCGCTGAGTTCGCGGCATTCATGGAGGCAAATGCAATTCGGCACGTCACATCCGCGCCGTTTCACCCGGCCACGAATGGCCAAGTGGAACGGTTGGTGCGCACAACAAAAGATGCGCTGCGGCGCATGGGCTCGGGGGATCTAAATCACCAAGTCTGTCAATTCCTGTTAGCATACAGAGTGACCCCCTTAGCGTCCGGATACTCGCCGGCTGAGCTGCTGATGCGGAGGAAACTGACCACGATCTTGTCCAGGTTAGACCCGACGAGGGTCGAGGACAAAGGGAAGAACATAGGTTTAGCGGTCTCGAAAGGTTTCGGCGTAGGCGATCCTGTACACTGCAGGAACTATGCCAACGCAGGCCCAGCCTGGGTGCCAGGGACGATAGTAGAGCAGACGGGACCAGTGTCGTATCGGGTGGAAACGAACACCGGTCTCCTCTGGAGGAGGCACGCTGACCAACTGCGGCGCCGAGTGAGTGAGGGACCGATCAGTGGGGCTCAACAACCAGATTCAGCGATAGGGTTCTCCCCCACCCGTTTAGCCCAAGGGGGAGACAGAGAAGGACACCAGTCCAAAGCCAGGGGGGAAAGCAGTGAGCCCGGCTCATATCCTTTTGATACGCCAGTTCTACCAGCTCTATCCGAGCCCGGGGAGGGGGAAAAGGAGTTTGCAGCCGCCGCTGCCGCTTCCCCCGAATTCGATTACGATTTTAATTTTGCTAGCCGGGGG
Organism: Bradypodion pumilum; assembly: GCA_035047305.1. Classification (NCBI taxonomy): domain Eukaryota; kingdom Metazoa; phylum Chordata; class Lepidosauria; order Squamata; family Chamaeleonidae; genus Bradypodion; species Bradypodion pumilum. Next base: position 225,425,037 of record JAWDJD010000003.1, on the reverse strand, counting down.
GTTTTTTTGGAGTGTTCCCCCACCCATCCAAGCGAGAAGAGGGGTTTTTCGTTAGCCCCCAGTGCCCCCGGTTCTTCCCAAACAAAGCACACACCTCCCAACAAAGCCGCAGAGCCGCGGCAAGCCACTAACGAGTCATCCTCTCCGATTACAGGGCAGGAAGCCAGGGAGCAAGGAGGAGGGAGCGAAGCCGGGGCAGGGCAGCCCGCGCCGAGACCCCAGCGTGTTCGAAATAAGCCATCTTGGCTGAGAGACTTCGTCTCATCCTAGGGGGGAGGAGTGTTGTGTTCTAACAGTGTAACCTTCTACATGTGATAACAATGTATCTGAACCAATGTAACCTTGCCTACGAGTAACAATGTAACCTTCAGCTGATCACTACAAACCCTGTAATAGGACGCGAGCTAATGACCACCAGCTGGCAGCAGCGAGCGTCCAAGCTCTCTCGGTTCAAACCCATCAAAGGCCACAGCGCGGGAAGTTTCCCGCCGCTACCTACACCTGGACAAGAAGGGCGTGACCAGCCATGACGTCACGCGGGCAGTAGCCAATGGGCTATCGTGGAGCCACATTCAAATACGTTACTACCATATATATAGAGCTGTTCGTCCGCCATTACCTCATGTTCCCTCTGTCCACCATGCAATAAACCTGAGTTAACCCAGCCCTTGGCTGTTTCCTGTGTCTTGACTCTCATACACTAAAAGTGGCTCAAGTGGTTAAGACGCTGGCTCGAAGGTGGCAGGTCAGCAGTTCAATACCCAGGTACTGCACGATGAAATGAGCTCCCGCCTCTGTCCCAGCTCCTGGCAACCTTGCAGTTCGAAAGCAAGAAATTGCAAGTACAGTGATACCTCATACAACGTCCAAACTTGGTTCCACAAGTTTGGACTTTGTATGAGGCATGCAAAATCCTAGCCGCAATGCCTCATACAACGTCCAAATCCTTGCCGCGATGCCTCGTACAACATCATTTCCATAGAGATACATTGTACTGTAATAGCACAGACTTCAGGGTAAAGTCAAGGAAATAGACAGGAAACTGACAGAACTTTAAGAAATCATTGTCTAAAGGCTAAAAACATTACAAAAACATGTCAAACAACCCTGATTGTCCAAGAACCTGAAGAATGCTGCAAAAATCCCAGGAATGCTTCTAAAAATTCTGACGAAAAAAATCAGAAAAATCCAAAATCGCGCTAAAACCACTCCTAAACACTCTTTGCCTCATGCAAAACCCACAAGAGCAATGCACGCATGTGTCCTGCCTTTTATACTGCCCAGGCACAATGCAACCTGGGAAAACCCCAATGCCTCATACAATGTCACACGACTTTGTATGAGGCAACTTTCTTCAAGGAATTAGACGATGTTGTATGAAGTGGACTTTGTATGAGGTATTACTGTAGATAAATAGGGACTGCTTGGGTGGGAAGGTAAACAGCGTTCCGTGCACTAGGCATGCCTGCCACATGGCCTCAGAAACATCTGCAGAGTCGGATACGACTGGCTTTCGTGCAAGGGCAACCTTTACTATTAGTAAGTTTTGCAGCTGGGAAAGCTTTTGCCTGCTAAACTAATAAGTCAAACTTAATATCTCAGAATGCAACTTCCATCAGCCCTCACAATTAGCAATGTTTTCTTTCGAATAATAGGATTTGTAGTCCAACGATATTTAGAGAGCCACGTGTTCTTTTTCCCTTACATATCTTTAATGCAATGTATAATTTGACACTAAATATGAATCCTGTACCATTTCATACTGTGACGATTCTTTGTTGCATTTGAAAAGGGAAGCATGTCTGCTCTCAGGTTAACTGTCATCAAATAAAAAGTTCAGCAGGGGGCATCATTCACCTATAGTTGGCTGCTGATTTCTGTTGTTTTGGGGAAATGCACAAAATCATATATCCTCTGCATTTGTCATGATTATACACACATAATTTTATTTGTAGGTATAACAATGCTGAGGTTATGGCAGGAAGAGGTTTTTAATATATAAGGTAAAGGTTTCCCTTGCTCGAAAGCCAGTCGTATCCGACTCTAGGGTGCAGTGCTCATCTCTGTTTCAAAGCCAAAGAGCCAGCGCTGTCTGCTGCTGCATGGTCATGTGGCAGGCATGACTAGACTCATGAGTCACATATCTAGATCTAAAGAAAGCATTTATTTCCTTTACCAGTAGAGAGAGCCTCAGCCCTGCTAAGACTTTAACTCTAGGTAATGGTGAAGACTGTGAATCCCAGTTTGTTGTGTATACATGCAGTTCAGCTGCTCACCAGTAGCACAGCTGACGGAGTGTCACGTGGCTCCAATTCCTCCAATGGGTAACTACCGTGGGAAATCTTCCCGCCACAGGTGAAACTATGTCAGGTATGCATTACGTCAGAAGGACGTCACCTAGACTGTAACCAATGGTGTGCCTCCGGGCCAAATTCAAATGTACTGTGTGCTATATATAAGGAGGCAAGACTCCACCATTGCATCATGTACAGATTGAGCATGTTACAATAAAGTAGTGTAGCCTGCCTGCTGGCTCGTGTTCATTCAATCTGCCTACATCAAACAGTTGGAGGGGACCCTATGTGTCAGCTGAGTTGTGGAAGCCCACAAACACATTGGCAGTCCCTAGCATACCTGGGCGGGGCTCCTCCATCACTCTGATTGTCATGCACTGAAATATTGTAAAGAAGTTTGCATTGTATCGGTCATGTGGTATTTTTTAGAGTTAAAAAGTTCCTATTTTGGTCCCGGCTAGCACGACCACTAATCATGTGGTATAGGGCAGGGGTTCGCATCCTTTTCCCACTGTGGAAGCTGTGCTGGCCGGAGGCGTGGTTCCTCTCCCCACTTCCGGTGATGGTGGTGGCAGCACATTTTTTTTTGGCAGCTTCTGCCGCTTCCTGTGGCAGCAGGAGCAAGGGCGGTGCATTGTCACAATTTTGGCGCGTTTTAGGTGCATTTCCACCATTTTTGGCAGGTTTTCCACACTTCCAGTGCATTTGGGGCACTTCTAGCATGTTTTTGGGTGCATTTTCACTGCTTCTGGTGTGTTTTCGGCACTTTTGGCAGCGGCGGGGTCCTCACCATAGGCTGGATTAATTGGCACCAGGGGCCAGATCCCGCTTGCAGGCTGCAGGCTGTAGGCTGTAAATCCCTGGTTTAGGGCATTCTGGAAGTTGTAAACAGACAAAGTATTGAGTAAGTAATCTAATTAGAATTGCAGTGTAGTATGAGGTTAGAAATGGTTCTGAGGTTCCCTCATGCCCTGGGAAAGCCTTTGGGAGCCTCAGGCCTTTCAAATCCAAAAATGGCTGCTGGATCACTGCCATTGGGATTGGGATCCCTGCCGCCTATCCGGTGGTGATTTTTAACTTAAGGGCATCTACTACAGTTGCCAGACATTGGTGCAACTTCAGTGCAAGCCAACACCCTGCCCGACATCCATGTGATTCTGATCTCCCTCATGACTTACTGCCTTGACAGGAATGTGGACTACTCTTCTGACCCTGACTATGCTCTTGGACATCCCAATGGACTGCATACTCTCTCTGAACTGGTAAATGGACTTTGGCTTTCCCTTTCGACCTCACTATTTGAATTTTCCCTAGAAAGACTGTCGCTAGTTACCTTCGCTCTCTGTGCAACACCACTGCGCACCTTCCCTGCCCTCAGGGGTGGGCCAGCACAGTAGCCCTGATCAGCAGGAATGCTGATTTGGGCTTCTGGTAATTGAAGTGCAATAAAACCTGAAGTGCCAAGGTTCGTCACCATTGCCCTATGGAGTCTTGAACCCTAAAATGGGTGTTGGTGAAACAGAAAGCGCATCATCCATCTTTTGGAGAGCACTTGAGACGAATAATAGCTGGGGAATTTGCTCAAGCAAGTGTATGCAGGAGGGAAATACCCCATTTTAGAAATGAACAAGGCATTTCAAAGCCTTTGTCATGTGTTGCTGTGTCTTTATTAATATTTCACTTTTTTACATAATGATTTTCAAAGTGGTTCATTATAATACAAGCAGACCTATGAATCTTGTCTCATGTCCAGCTGTCACGGATCAAGCATTGTTCACTATAATCATGGTTCAGGACCAGCCTTATCGTTAGGCAGACTGAAATGACAGAAAGCTGCTGGAGGACAGGGTGACATATCACTTCTCCGGCCTGTGAGTGGAATGGTAGAGGTAAGATTCAGCTGCCAGCCCATTTCCTACAAGGGGAAATGGCTTTGGGGCTTCATCTTCATCTCAGACAGCCCAATATTTTTGGCTCAAGACCTGGATGGGTGTTAGTGAAGAAACATGCTATGAACAGCAGATGTTTTCAGACGGATTCTCAGCAACCAGATTTTTTCTTCAGACTAAGGAACTTTCTGAACTGTTCTCCAACTGTTTCAACCAAGGGGCTTTCCATCTACTTCCACATGTTAAGAGCAAATTGTTCTATCACACATGTGGACAATCCTTCCCAAGATTCTCATTAGTTTTGTTGATTCATGGTTTTATATACACTCAATCAGTTACAATTGGGATGAGGGGTAGAATACTTTTGCTGAAGAATCTGCCAATCTGAAGATTTCATACCCCAAATCTGGATGAGGTTGCACTTCATCTGTACCTCCCCACTCTAAAGGCTGAAAGTGTTGAGTATATTAGAGCAATCCCAACATGCAATGGGTTGTGAATGCAAATTCTGTCCCTGATAAACCAATAAAGTAATGTAACACTCGAATGAGTGGATGTAGCAATCACCAACAGTAACACTGTAACCTTCTGTATGAGGACGCGAGCTAGTGACCACTAGGGGCAATAGCGAGCGCCTAGCTCACATGGTTCCAATTCCCCAAATACCTACAGCCGCGGGAAGATTCCCGCCACTACCTCACCTGGACAAGAAGGGCGTGACTGAGAGTGACGTCACGCAGACAGTAGCCAATGGGCTACCGAGGAGCTATATTCAAATGTATAGCCACTGTATATATTGAGCTGTTCGTCCGCCATTACCACATGTTCCCCCTGACCATCATGCAATAAAGATGCGTTAAGACAGGCTTTCGGCTGTTTCTATTGCCTTGGTTCTCAAACACTAAATTGGCGACGAGGATGGGATAATGGATCCCCACGGAATCAAGACAACACAGGCCGGTTTCAACATCAACAAACCGGAGGAATGGGAACTGTTCGAGATGGATTTCCAAAGCGCACTGATGGTGTCCGACATCTCGGACGAGGGGAAGAAAAGGGCCATCCTCATCAGGATGCTCGGGTTCCCGGCAATGAAGGTTTTGGTGGACCTGGTGTCTCCAAGGAAGGTGGGCGAGGTTCCGGTCAAGCAGCTCCTGAAAGCAATGCGGGACCATTTCCGGCCCTCGGTCTCAATGTTTTCGGCTCGGGACGCATTCTGGAAGAGAGTCCAGTCACCTGGTGAGTCCGTAGCTGCCTTTGCAGCGGCCCTCCGTTTGGCCGCCGGCCCATGCAAGTGGGAGAACCTGGAAATCGCCCTCACAGACCGCATGCTGTGTGGCCTGTGGGACGAGGAGGTCCAGCGAAAGCTGATGAACAAAGAGCCGCCCCCAACATTACAAGAGGTCATAAAGGAGGCGCAGGCGGCAGAAGCCACGAGGGCCGGGGTTAAGGGGTTCAGGACGAGGCCCCCACAACCCGACAAGGCAGCAGGTTCGGTACAAGTGGCCAGGCGGGCACCACACTCCTCCACGGAGAGCAGTGAGGACGAGGACATCCGGAAGGTGCGGAAGGATGGCCGGCATTGCGACGGCTGCGGGGCATCCCATGACCGCAGTAAGTGTCCATTCAGGAAGGCGGAGTGCCATAACTGCGGGTGCTGGGGCCACATAGCCAAGGTTTGCAGGTGATGGCGCAAAGACCGGAAAGGCTCGACAGACCGCTCATCAAAGAAGCAGGAGGGCGTCCGGCCCTCGAGGAAGCAGGACGGCGTGGGCCGCATCTCCGATGACAGCGACGACGACACGGCAGTCCACAGCGTGTCCTTAGGACACCCACGTTATTTTGTAGAGGTACTGGTGCAAGGGGTCCCCATTAAGATCCTCTTATCCTCTTATCCTCAGACGCCATACTAACCCATTTCGACCCCAAGAAACCAGTGGTTCTGGTATGTGATGCGTCTCCAGTGGGGGTGGGGGCAGTCCTGTGCCACGTGTTGGAAAACGGGCGGGAAGCCCCGGTGGCGTTCTACTCCAGGTCCCTGTCTAAGGCAGAGCGTAACTATGCACAGACAGACAGGGAGGCACTAGCGATAATCGCTGGGACAAAGAAGTTTCACGATTTCCTCTATGGCCGCCCCTTCACCATCGTGACTGACCACAAGCCCCTGCTAGGCATTTTCACAGCAGACAAGCCACACCGCAGATCCTGTCCCCTAGAATGCTGAGATGGGCCATTTTTTTAAACACGTACCAGAACGCGCTGGTTTACCGCCCCGGAAAGGACATAAGCCATGCGGACGCCCTATCGAGGTCACCCCTGCCCCACATGGGCAGCCCCGTGTGTGAGGTGGAACAAGACCACCAAGTGCTCATGATAGAGGTCCTGGATTCAACCCCCCCATAGTGCCCGCGGAGATCGCCAAGGCGACGGGTAGAGATAAGACGTTGGCCCTGGTTAGTTCATGGGTGCAAAAAGGGTGGCCAACGTCTTCCCCAGCGGCAGAATTTGCTCCGTTTTATAGGAAAAGGTTGGAACTGTCCATGGAGAGGGGTTGCCTCCTGTGGGGCCAGCGGGTGGTCGTCCCTGAATCCCTGAGAGCAAGAGTGCTCAAGCTGCTGCACGTCAGTCATCCAGGGATTGTCCGCTCCAAGGCATTGGCCAGGAGCTATTTCTGGTGGCCCCAGTTGGACACTGACATTGAGCACATGGTGGGCACTTGCGAGAGTTGCCAAAGCTCTCGGCCTGAGGAGGCCCGACTTCCGCACAGGGAATGGGATGCGGCAAAGGGGCCGTGGTCCTGCGTGCACATTGACTTCGCGGGCCCTTTCAGAGGTTCGCTCTTTCTCCTTATAGTGGATGCTTATTCCAAGTGGTTAGAGGTTATCCCAGTGGCAAACACCTCCTCAGCCGCAACCATTAAACAGATGCGCAAGGTGTTCAGTTCATTCAGCATACACGATACACTTGTGAGCGATAACGCAAGTTGTTTCACATCCGCCGAATTCCGGGTGTTCATTGACATCACCTCCGCACCTTTTCACCCGGCAACAAACGGCCAGGTAGAACACCTCGTGCGTACCACCAAAGACGCGCTGAGGCGCATGGGCCCCGGGGACCTGAACCTACAGTTATGCCAATTCTTGCTTGGGTATAGGGTGACCCCCCTGGCATCAGGTTATTTGCCCGCAGAGCTCCTAATGCACAGGAAGCTGATTACGATACTGACCAGGCTAGACCCCACGAGAGTGGAAGACACTGGGAGGAACATCGGGATAGCGGGCACAAAGAGTTTTGAAATAGGCGCCCCGGTCCATTGCAGAAACTACGCTAGCGCAGGGCCAGCCTGGGTTCCGGGAGTAGTCATTGGGCAAACGGGACCTGTGTCGTACTGCGTAGAGACCAGCACAGGTCTACTCTGGAGGCGGCACGCAGACCAACTCCGACGCCGGGTTTCCGGTAACCAAGGCGTGGAAACTGCGACACAGAACTCAACGTTAGGGTTCTCCCCCACCTGTTCAGCCCAAGGGGGAGGAGAGGGGGGCCAGTGGTCCCCACCGAGGGGGGAAGGGAATAAGTTTGTCCCCGCAGATATCCTGGAGGATGCCCCCATAGATATCCCAGAAGATGACTTTGACTTTGAGTTACAAAACTGGGGGGGTTCGGAGTGGTCCCCCACCCGTCCAAGCGAGAAGTGGGGTTTTTCGTTAGCCCCTAATGCCCCCGGTTTTCCCACAATGGAGTTTACCCCTACCCCAAAAACCGCAGAACCACGGCGAGTCGCTAATGAGTCTCCCTCTCCCATTGCAGGACAAGAGACCAGGGAACACAGAAGCGATAGCGCCCCCGGGACAAGCCAGCCAGCCTTGCGCCCAAAACGCTCTTGCAATAAACCATATTGGATGAGAGACTTTGTCTCATCCTAGGGGGGAGGGATGTTGTGTTTGGAGTAATGTGCCTTTAAGTAATGCAACACTCGAATGAGTGGATGTAACAATCACCAACAGTAACACTGTAACCTTCTGTATGAGGACGTGAGCTAGTGACCACTAGGGGCGCCTAGCTCACATGGTTCCAATTCCCCAAATACCTACAGCCGCGGGAAGATTCCCGCCATTACCTCACCTGGACAAGAAAGGCGTGACTGAGAGTGACGTCACACAGACAGTAGCCAATGGGCTACCGAGGAGCCATATTCAAATGTATAGCCACTGTATATATTGAGCTGTTCGTCCGCCATTACCACATGTTCCCCCTGACCATCATGCAATAAAGATGCGTTAAGCCAGGCTTTTGGCTGTTTCTATTGTCTTGGTTCTCAAACACTAAACTTTCCCACTGCTAGGGTCATCTGACATTTTTTTAATGTATTAAACCAGGGGTTGTCAACCTTTTCCAGTTTGGAGCCGGGTCACACTCCCTCAGACAGCTGAGGAGTCTGGACTGGTGCTCCCCCTGTCAGTTACAGCTGTCGTAAATGCATTTGTGACAGCTACGGACTCATTTACAGCTGTTGTAACACGTTTGCGAGAAAATTACTGTAAAGAAACTTTTACAATTCAAAGCACATGTTTATCTCTGAAGCAACTGTAAGTAAAGAATAATTTTGTTATGTTTCTAAAACATAGTGTGAAGAGTGTTTAATTGCTGGGCTAGTGTGGGCAAAGTTAGGTACACTGATGACATCATCAGTAGTTACAGCAAATAACATGGATATCTTACAAAGTCTGTTAGAAAAATTAAGAACTACGTCTTCTTCTGCGTCTAGGCCAGACGTGAAACTGCCAAAAGGAAGGCACCGTTTGGTAAGTTCCTTCTTCAGTTCCTTTTGCCTGACCCAGTGTGGGGTCAGAACTGGAAATACAAGGTTGCCGTTACCAGGACAAGTTGGTTTAAAATTAAATAAGCAAAAAAAAAAAAAAAAGAAGTAATATCCACTCAAGAGGAAAATAGGAATGCAATAATTGGTGGCTATTATGCAGAATAGGTAAAAGAATGCATTTATTTAGGGCAGATAATACAGTATGGGACGTTTAATAAGAAAGCAGAAATAGAGAAACAAATAAGACTTGGATGGTCAGCTTTTGGTAAACAAAGAAAAATCCTTAAAAATTAAACAATTTTTATAAAATTGAGAAAACCTGTTAACTATCAATGTGTGTTGTCAGTGCATAATGAAAAAGGACACAGAAACTCAAATAACAATGGACATATTAGACTAGTAAAATAAGGCTATTTCAAAAAGCCAGGATATTCAACAAAAGGCAAAATAATAGATGTAAAAGAACAAAATAGCATCATTAAGATGGAGATAATTAGACTACACTGTGGGACAAGTAGGCAGCCAGTGGAATAATATGCAGGTACATGTATGCAAATGACAATTTGGGGTTGAAATGCCATGGATTAGAATTGCAAAGACATTTGTGGAAGTAAGAAGGGGAGGCCTATATCCAACCCTGGATGTCAATGAGGTAATAAAGACAAGAGAACTGAAAAAAGTAATAGGAACTATCTTTTTTTAAAAAAAATCTGTTCCACCATGAGTAACTTGTGGAGGCTTCTGTACATGGGATTGCACTCCAGATTGGATTAAACACAATGGATAAAAAGAGCTATGGTGAGATACACCATGGACCTGTGTACGATGTGTACATGTGATGATGGTGATCTACAGTGAATAAAAGGATGCTTCTACTCAGTTTGAGAAGCATCAGCCTTTTGTCAAGTGATTGACACCTTAGGTGTCATCATTGAACCTATAACAGCACAACCCAAAAGTATGGTATCTCAAATAAACACTAGGTGGGTGGTTAGCATGATCTAAGACTGAACTACATAAACCTTTGGGGAATGTTGTGTGAAGCTGCACTGCTCACTGATGTATGCAAACATCAAGCCTACTGCACTGTCATCATTGAACCTATAACAGCACAACCCAAAAGTATGGTGTCTCAAATAAGTGTATTGTGTAGGAACATTTAGGTCTTCTTTATCAGCTATTTTTACCGATTGAGTGATCATATTCCTGAAGGTGGATATACTGTACTCTGGAAATCCAGCTAAATGGCAACATAAATTTACTTCCATATCTTATTTTCATTTCTCCATCTTGTTCAAAAGATCTGTGGGTATTTTCAAACAATTATCACATCTTCCCTAGAAAAATGACATATTGAAACAGAAGGAGGGCAGGAGAACGTTGCTGCACTTTAAACTAGTATTTGCCCAACTAAAGCATCACTGTTGCTAAGCAACCACCCTCCTCCACCCTTCTTTCCAGCCTGGTTGCCATAGTGCTGACTGCCAGAACTATCAAATTACAAGGAGAAGGCATTATTCATTAAAAATTAGAGCTACAGAAGCAAATAAACATTTTGAAGCATTTTCATTTAACTTTGTTTCCATTCAGCTTGGATAATACTGCTAAAGTTGCATCGTTGCATTCTTCTTCTTGATAGCACAGTCATTCTTTCTCCTTATATACAGCGCAATGTTTTTAATTAATCCTCACTGAGTAATTATGACACACATTTATTTAGCCTGATCCTAAATGGGTTTATTTAGATTATTTCCCAATAATTCATTAAGCACACAGTTGGATGGAAATTCCACTTACTAAAAATTAAGTTCTACTAAGTTCTTTGTAACTGAAGCTGTAATGATATACCCAGTTTCCTTGGGAAAGGCCACTATGGCTCAAAGAGATTTTTTTTGAGTCCTTGCTCATGGTCACGCATGCTCATACCTGTCAAGTATCCCGTAATAGCTGGAATTTCCCGTAATTTTGTGCCGCTTTTCTTCATTTCCCGCCTGGAGCTGCTGCTACTTTGTAATTTTGCAGCAGGGGAAAAGTAGTTACTGTGCATCCCTTCTAGGCAAGTCCTTTCTACGCATGCATAGAACCCTTCTACGCATGCGTAGAACCCTTCTACGCATGCGTAGAACCCTTCTATGCATGTGTAGAAGGGTTCTGTGCATAAGGGGATGCATAGAAGGCTTCTATGCATGCGTAGAAGTGACCTGCGCAGAACCGTTCTGTGCAGGTCCGTTCTACTCATGTGTAGAAGGCTTCTACGCATGTGTAGACTGGACCTGCACACAACCGTTCTGCGCAGGTCCCCTATTGTCTGGAGCCACGCTTGACAGGTATGCACATGCTCTGGTCATCTCCAGACTGGACTATTTAATGCGCTCTACATGGGGCTGCCCTTGATTTCATTTCAGAGGCTGCAACTGGTCCAGAATGTGGCTGCCCGGGTGGTGATGGGGTGCGGATGTTATGTCCATGCCTCGCCACTGTTCTAGAACTGCACTGGTTACCGGTGTGTCTCCGAGTGCAATTCAAGGTGCTGGTAATGACCTTTAAAGCCCTACATGGTAGTGGGCCAGGATATTTAAGAGACCACATCACCCCAAGAACATCTGTCCGTCCCACCAGAGCAGACCGGAGAGGCTCTCTTACTGTGCCATCTGCTAGAGAGGCTCGCCTCTCTAGCAACAGAAAGAGTTGCTGCCCTTCAGGAAAGAACTAAAAACCTAGATGGCAAAGCAGGTGTGGGGCACTGGGGATGCGGTGACCCCTGCCTGCTGGCTGATATAGTAATATCACTCCCTTGCTCTTTTTAGCTGTTTGGGTAAATTCTTATTGTATTTTTAATTGTTTTTTTACCGGTTTTAAGTTTTTAGTACTGGTTTTAATGTAGTACTGGTTTTAATGTTGTAAGCTGCCCAGAGTTGTTCCGAGTTGGGCGGCTATATAAATTGGAAAATTAAATTAAATTACATTAATTACATTAAATTATCCTCCAATGAGCTCAAGGGGATGAAAATGGATGTTCTCCTGCCCATTTTATCCTAACAATGTTTTTGGAATGTAGACCAGGCTGAGACACTGACTATCTTTAGTGTAAGGGACCAAAGACAATGAAACAGCCGAAGGGTTGGCTTAACACAGGTTTATTGCATGATGATCCGGGGGAACATGTGGTAATGGCGGATGGGTAGCTCAATATATACAGCTGGCTATACATTTGAATGTGGCTCGTCGACAGACTATTGGTTGCTGCCTGCGTGACGTCGTAGGAGGTCACGCCCTTCTTGACCAGGTGAGGAGGTCGCGGGGAATCTTCCCGCGCTGCTGAACCAGGTGACTATGATCCATGAGAGCTGGACGCTCGCTACTGCCCTCTGGTGGTCACTAGCTCGCGTCCCCTTATTAGGTTTACATTGATACAGCTGATGGTTATAATGTTGCACACAGAAAGATTACATTGGTAACACATGGCAAAGGTACATTGTTAAAGGCACAGCTTTACAGAACACAACACTATCCCAGGGTCATACACAGATTTTCTTGGCTAATTGGAAATTTAAACCCAAATCTCAAGTTGGCTTAGGGTTGCAAGCTTAAGAAGGTTGAGAGAAGAGAAGGGAACAAAATAATGCAGCACTTTAGACCAAAGTCTACTTTTTCAGAGATTGGAGTATCAATACTGCTTATGAATGCACATTTTTGGTAATTTCATAATCTTTACCTGCATGTCACATTTAAGTCAATAAGACTTAATTTTTAATATACTGTATATCCAGGGGCGCCATCAGAAATTTCGGGCCCTATACTGAGCAATCCTATTGCCCCCCCCCACACTTCGGGCTCCTACCTTGACCGGCCTGGGGAGGGGGACCATTCCAGGAAACCCTCCTTCCTTCCCTCCCTCCTCCCTTCCCCCCTCCCAGTCTGACAGTCACCACCGCCCCCCTTACCTGGGACCCAGGCCGACCCTGAAGGAAGTGGGGCCTTGGGAGGGGTGAGGCGGGGGTGGCTCACGTCCCATCCAGACAGCGGCCACAGCAGGAGCAACAGCAGCAGCTAAGGTGGAGCAAGAGGAGGCAGGCAGGAGCCCGTCAGGGAGAGAGAGAAAGAGAGAGAGCCGGTCAGTTCCACGGAGCCCCCTCCTCTTCCCGGGGATGGGAGGGCTAGGAAGGGAGGTCCCCATTGTCGGCACACAGGAAGGCACATGGGGACCTCCCTTCCTAGCTCTCCCATCCCCGGGGAGAGGAGGGGGCTCTGTGGGACTGACTGGCTCTCTCTCTCTTCTCTCTCTCTCTCCCTGACGGGTGGCTGCCTGCCTGCTCTTGCTCTGTTTTAGCTGCTCCTGCTGCTGCTGCTGCTGCTGCTGCTGTTCCTGCTGCGACCGCTGCCCAGACTGGATGTGAGTCACCCCTGCCTCACCCCTCCCAGGGCCCCGCTTCCTTTAGAAGGAAGGGGTTCATCCACCCTCTCTCCCAGGTACCTGCTCTAGGCTGCCATTTTCCCTCTGTGGCCTGTGCCCAGCCCAACCCATAGCAGGGCATGGACTCCATGCCACCCCTCCTCCTACCTGCCAGGCGCCCTCCACCTCCGCCATGCCAGGGCCCTGACACACCATCCCCACCCGCCCTTGTCATGTCCTAGCCTGGCCCAGCCCAGCCAAGCCCAGCCCAGCTTCTCCTTACAGCTTCCTTGCCTGCTTTCAGGGCAGAGCGGAGCAGAGGATGGCCAGAAGTCTGGCTGACCGCTCTTGGGACCCAGGCAGATGGGGCGATGACGACCCCCCCGGACTTCATAACTGGGGAGGGGAGGGGAGGGGGAGGGAGGAGCAGAAATGTGGCAGGCAGCAGTGGCTGGCCCTGAGCAGGAAAGCCCCTGGCCCAAGCCCAGTGAAGGCCTTCTGGCCAGCCCTAAAGTTCCTTCCCCAGCCTACCGCTCTTCCTCCTCCTTGGGCAGGGTCTAGGCTAAGGAAGGAAGGAGGGACTGGGGTGGGCTTCCAGGATCCCCTTTTGTCATGCAAAGCATGGGGGGGCTGGCGGCTCAGGGCTCTTGGCGCCCGGGGCGAGTGGGGTTAAAAAAGTAAAAAACAAAACAAAAACAAAGCTGAGCTTACTATGGGCTGCCCACCGCCGGGCCTCTGTCAGCTTCCGGGCTTGGGACTGCAGTCCTGATGGTCCCCCCCTAATGGTGGCAGTGTGTATATCAATAGGTTTCTATTGCTGCACTCTAGTAAGATTGCTGGCTTATTTCTAGAGCCTTATTCACAATCCCATGTACCTGTTAAATCAGGGGTCGGCAAACTTTTAAAGCCAGGGGCTTATTCACAATTGCCATAAAAATACTGGATTGATCTAGACCAGTTGTTCCCAACTTGGAGCCCACGCCCCACAGGGGAACTTCCATTCCCAGTAGTCTAAGTCAGTATATTGGCTGATCAGTGCTTTGGGGAATTGATTTAGGCTTCTGGGATTGAAGCCCTTGGGAAACACTGATCTAGACTTAAACATACCTAGAATAAATCCATTGGAAGTACATCATGACAGTTGTCCTCCAGATGTTCTTGAACTGCAAATGATATCAGCAAGTGCAATAACAGCTACTGCTGGATGTTTCAGTCCAATAACATCTGGAAGGCAATGCCCATCCCAACATTTAGAATGGCCTGATGTAAAGGAGGACAGGTTTCTGCATCTTTATTAGTTTTGCAGAAAACTGAATTTTAGCACTTTCAGTCTCTTGTGTAAGCCAGATCTTCTGAAACTCACTCTTTTATACCTCTTTTAACAGTGTAGTAGCCCTGCCTTCTTTTACATCTGACCTTCCTATTTACAAAAGTGCAGTTGATTTTAATGGATCTTCTCCAAATATAGAATTTGTCTTGACCCAGGAGGCTATGCATAGAGCTTTGACGTGAATGAAAATTATCCCTTTTTATGGATTGGGCTTCATTATACTTGGTCATGCTATCCCATATAAATAAAAAACCTGAAAGAAGTTGCAAAGCTGCAGTGGTTACTGAACGTCCTCATTTGCCCTTTAATTACTCTTGTCCTGAACATCAGGCTGTTTTAAGGAGTACCTCAAATCTGGGCTTCTGGCCAATTTATTTAACATTACCCTGAGTTTTACCTTTCCCCCACCCACCCCTAGTCTGTACTTGATTCCCTCTGTTCTTCACTAGCTCTCTCTTTGCCTCCCTCCTTTCAGGTATAATAACTAGCAGAGAGATCTAGATATTTTTAAAAATGTTTCATTTGGCCTAGTTATATTCAATACCTTAAATAACATCTTTCTGGTATCTTCGTTAAGGGGGAAGGTTTTTCTTAAATTGTTGGATCTGGGCCGCGAAGCGGGTTGCGCAAGCTGGATCGGAACCGCGAAGCGGCTGTTGGGTCCTGGAGGAGACTGGTCAAGTAACAACACACGAGGCAAGATGGAGCGAAGACCAGCACTTTAATGAAGACAAATCATCAATATTTATCCTGTTCTGGCTGCATGTAAAAGCATAGTGATCTATTGTAATGGCAGGCTTAACACACCATGTTTACACAAGTTAATTGGGGAAGTCTACACAGGGGAAGTTAATTAACTAACTTAATTAACGACAGGGGAAATACATTGTTCCGTGTTATCCGGGGTAAACAAGTGGCTAGTATTGGCTCTAGGGTTTAAAGGAATCCGCAAACGTGAGATTACCTATTACGTGCCTAGCGAGTTAGTCATTAGCTCTCTATTGTCCGAGCTGCTTGTCAGATCAACTATTGATGAATTAAACTCTATCTAATATTCTGCTCCCCCAATTTCTGTCCCTTCAGGAACCCCTGGCAACGAGGTGATCACCCATTACCGGGGTTCTGTCAGGGACAGTTGACCCCACACTCCCCCTTTATTTGTTTAATTGGACCTGACAGACGGCTCGACGTAGGAGCGGCATCAGCTGACGTGGAGTAAGGACATTCCAGGGTTCTCTCCATGAGGGACACCTTGACATCAGTGAGGGAATACATTGCATGAAACAGCATATGGCTGTTCCCAGTATTGTCACACCCACAATCACCTTGAGTGTTGTTTGTAGCCAATTCCATGGGAACCAGGACCATAACGAATCCCACCACGCCCACGTGGCATCTTCCTTGATTTTTTTTTACCAAGGTATGGAGGTTTGTGAGTTGACTCTGTACCTTGTGCGAGTTGTCCATGAGGTTGAAACAACACATGCCATGGACAGACTCGCAACCCAAATGATGTAACAGTAGGAGGTAATCGATAGCTGCTCGATTATCCAGTATGGCATGGCAAAGCTCCGTCTACTCTTGATTAAGCACCGCTATTGCCGAGGAGGTGTGGTTAATGGCTTTTGCCAAAGCACAAGTCAATTGACCAATTCTCCGAGCATTGCCTACGGCTAAGCCTGGCACGCCAAACAAGCCGACTGCTAATGAAACATACGCAGCTTTACTCAGAACTCTGATGTTGCTATCACATGAACTGTCTAACTGGGTGGCACGAGTGTGCCGTATGTGGGAAGGTACATTGATGCTTGGGGCAACCATATCCCTAGTGGGGAGCAACAGTATCAAACGACTGATACAACAAAGGGAATCAGATACATTTGCAGGAATGTAGTTCCAAGTATACTGGTTACATGTAAAAAACCATCCTGAAGGCAAGGTAACATGAGCAAACATTGAATTAATAGTCTCTGGGTTATTACAAGTCCAAGTGCTGTTGCCGGCATTGATGCAACGGCGTTGTGGCCCTTCTACCGTGGAACAGCCGGTCATGCGAGCACAAGTAGAGTTTGGGCTGACCGCCACTTGGGGTGTGTACAGAGTGGCCGCATCAGCCAGTAGGACTTTCGTGACTTGAGTTCCCCAGTGTGCATACGTTGAAAAGGCAGTCTTGTAAAATGCACCAAATACCCGCTTCACCAACCAGTCACCATTCCTGACACGCGCATCTGGGGAGTGACACACTGGGATGAGACAAGTACTCAGAAGAGAGGCAGAATCAGTGGTCTGCCTCAGGCAAAAATTGGACTGATTGATGAGGTTCGCCAATCTTTCCCAAACGTTGTAATGCATCCGGGCAGAGAGATTTCCGCCTGGCATCAGGTTGTTGGCTTCCAGTGAAGCTGTTTGAACCCCTCCCCCCACAAGCAAGGAAAGGATCAAGATGATGGTGGTCATCATGGAATTAGCAGTAATCAGGGGAAAGGCTGCAACCAAGATGTTCTCTAGCATTGGCTCCTTGTCCTCCCGCCGAATGGTGTCCGCCGCCTCCTGGCACAGGGACTTGGCCATCCCCCAGGTGATCTTTGGCGCTGTCATCTGCTGTCACCACCTCCTCTGCTTGGCTCTCCCCGTCAGGGTTAATTCCTCCATCTCCGGTATTGGGTCCGGGAGTGCCTGGGTCCACACCATTGGACTCGAAGTGAGGCTTGATACACCGGGCTGGAATCCAGATAACGCCTGTAGGAGACATAATTGCAGCATACCCTCTTCCCCATGTTATGAGTGGCACCGGGCCCTTCCAAGAAGGATCCTGGCACTCAGTAACGCACCATCGGCCGTGGGAGAGCCTCCGTGCGATGGAAAAAACATTAAGGTGATTGTACGTAAACAATACCTTGTTCAGGCAATGCTGTGCCTGACCCTGATTTTTGAGGAGGGATAGTTCCCCCCTTTCTGTTTGTTTGTCAATGTAGGACTTAAGCGTCTGATTGACCCGTTCCATAATTGCTTGCCCTTGCGGATTGTATGGAACGCCAAAGGTGTGCTTAATGTCCCAGGTGGCCATGAAGGTGCCCAGCTGCCTGGAGCTATAAGCCGGACCGTTATCGGTCCTCACGTGCCGTGGTTTGCCCATGGCCGTGAAGCAGGAAAGGAGGTGCTGCTCCACATGGGAAGCCGTCTCTCCCTTCTGTGCTGTAGCCCAAACAAACTGTGACGTCCATCTGCCACACCTGGTTGGCCTCTGTCCCTCGTAGGTTGACCCCCCACAAGGGCCCCCCTACCGCCCCTGCCCAATGTGGACAGGAACGGACTATGCCCTGGGCTTGGGAAAGTGGCAGGTTGAACTGCCGTGCAAGTGCTTTGGCATTTTGATGGAAAAATGCATGACTCAGAATTGGAGTCGTGAAGACTCCCAAGACTGACCGTTGCTGAATTTCTTTTGCGGCCGCATCCGCTCTGCTATTGCCAGCGGAAATTGGTCCAGGCAGATCCTGGTGACTTCTGATGTGGGCTATATAGAGTGCTTTGGTGCGGTTCCGCAAATGAAATTGAGTTGTGAGAAAAAGACTCAACAAGTTTTTGTCTATCGCGGGAGTGATGTACGTTCCCGGTAGACTGTGAAGCAAATTCTGAACATACTGGCTGTCAGTGATTATGTTTAAGCGTTCTTTGGAAAAGGTGTGCAAGGCGAGGTTCACTGCTGCCAATTCTGCCCGCTGCATGGATTTCTGCGGAAGAGTTAGAAGCATGCACCAAGCCTGGCCCTCTTGCCAAGTAAGAACACAATATGTACGACCCCCATCAGTGAAAACTGTCCTAGCCCCCTGAAGTGGAACCAGGGACATTAACTCACACAAACTGACTGTCTGCGTTTGAAGCGAGACAAGTCTGGGGTCTTTCGGCAAATGGTATGCCAAACATCCAGTGAATCCTTCCAATGCAATCGGAAGTATCACCGAGCTGCATCAGCTGCTGAATCTGCTCTTTCGTGAATGGGACCACAATTTTTGCTAAATCGTGCCCTGAGATATCCCTTGCTCTCAGCCTTCCTCGGTAAATCATTGTGGAGGAATGATGTTTCGGGGAGAGGTGTGTGGTAAATACACCCATTCCACGATACTCGCCCCTCGCTCGGAGTCTACCCCTAGAGCTCCGATGAACATGGATCCGGTCTGCACGATGTACAGGTTTAGAACGGGAGCATATGGACCCTGACTAATCCTGTCCACCCATCTCTGGCTGAGAACTTGGTTGACCTTTTCGAGAGTTAAGCGTGCCTCTCGAGGAATGTGTATCTGGTCTGCCAGGTGCTTACCTAGCGCTAGCAGCGAGAAGAGTGGCTTTACAAGGTCCGTATCTAGCCTAAAATACGGTCTAGCCCAATTAATATTCCCCAGAACCTGTTGCAATTCTACAAGGGTGACGGAATCCTTTAAGTTGATCTGTGGCAAAACTGGTGCTGCGAAAGAACGGAGAAGCTGATGGCCCAAGTATGAAAATGGCTTGGTTCTCTGGACTTTCTCCGGGGCAATGAGTAACCCTTTTCCCCCCAGAGTGGTCTGGAGGTCTCTAAACATTTCGCTGCCGAGTTGCGGCGCTGCGACCAGGATGTCATCCATGAAATGACACACTAAGACTGTGGGGTGAAGGTTTCGGAACTTTTCCAGTGCGTCGTGAATGTAAATTTGGCACAGGGTGGGCAAGTTGAGCATCCCCAGTGGCAAATATTTCCACGCGTAACGTTGCATGGGCTCTCTGTGGTTCACGACTGGCACTGTAAAAGCGAACCTTTCCTGATCCCTAACATCTAAGGGAATGGTATAAAAACAGTCTTTTAAGTCTATGACCAAGATCTCCCAACCCTCGGGGATCATGTTCGGATTCAGGATGCCGCATTGAAGCGGACCCATTGGCTGAATACATTTATTGATCTCTCTGAGATCGTGAAGGAGTTGCCACTTCCCTGACTTTTTCTTGATAATGAATATGGGTGAATTCCAGGGACTGGTGGACCGTTCTATATGTCCTGCGTCTAGCTGTTCTTTAACCAGCTGTTTCAGGGCGACTAATTTCTTCCCTACTACCGGCCATTGCTCTACCCAAACTGGTGTGTTGGTAAGCCATTTAAGTGGTAAAGCCATTATCCGAAGGTAAGAGTGGCACGGTACTGCTGTAGAATGTCTCGCCCCCAAAGGTTGACGTGCACATCCAGAATGTGCGGCCGGATGACCGCTGTACCGTCAGCTTCGGGGATTGTGACTTCTACCCAGTTCTGGCTTCTAAACGCTTCTTGAACACTGCCTACCCCCCACACATCAGAGACCAGCTTGAGAGCCCACTCACGCAGCCACTGACTCTGGCTGACCACGCTGACATCAGCTCCGGTATCTAACAATCCGTCAAAAGGTCTTTTATTTAAAAATACCTTTATGACTGGCCGCCATCTCCACTCTATGTTGGTTTCCACTGCCGCTAAGACCTGGTATCCTTGCACTGCCCCTTCTGTGCTCGAGCGGTCTTCCGACCCGGACTCTGAGCTGTCCTTGAGCCTTTCCTGGCTGCCTGCTGGCGAGTGACAAGGAACCATGATCAGTTGCGCTAATGTGTCTCCCTTGTGAATGGTTTGGGGTAGGTGTGTCCAGAGTTGAACTTGGAGAACACCCGAAAAATTGGAGCCAATGACTCCTGGAATCACTAAGATTCCGCGCATTCCTGCAATACTATGGGGCAAAACTAAACCTATATAACCTTTAGGCAGGGGTCCCATGTATTGGGAATCGACCAGATAGACTGTGCCTGGCAAGTCACATGTGACTTCTGACTGGCAAGTCAGATTTAGTCTCGCACTGCCCTTAGGGCTGACCTGCGTTTCCGGAATGCAGGGAATGTGACTGGAATTTAATCCAGCTCTGGCTCTCCCAGAGCGATTGGGGTCTCTGTTTGGACCGGGACCAGAGACAAGCCCGCGTTCCGGTTTCCCAAATTCGTGCAGTTCCTGGCCCAGTGGAAGCCTTTATTGCACCGTGGACATGGGGTGGTCAGAGCCTTGGGGCAGCCGGTGTTTTGGCCGCTGCCCTTGGTGTGTCGGCATTCTCTAGCAAAATGACCGATCTTGCCACAATTGTGACATGCTCCTTTTGTCCTGCCTTTGGGTTTCCTACCGTCTTGCACCGCTGCTGCTAACAGACCCATTTTGTAGGAATCTGCACCAACGTCGGCACAAACCCTAATCATGTCCGTGAGAGTCAAATTGGGACGATTGCCCAGTGATTGCAAGATTTTATGGCAATCAAGGTTGGCGTTGTCTTTCGCCAGCTTCATCATGAGCTCCTGTTGGGCTTGCTCATTGTCTATCTGTCTACTGACTGCTTCCTCCAATCTATTGATAAAGTCCATGTAGGACTCTTGGGCACCCTGTTTGACTGCTGTGTAATTTTTGGCTGCTTTGCCAGCTGCTGGGACCTTGAGATAAGCCCTGAAGGCTGTCTCAGCCGCCAAATGAAGTATGGCGAGAGGCAAGGTGATCTGCGCATCGACGGATTTAAACTGTCCTGACCCATATAGCTGGTCAGGGATTATTGCTCCTCCCATCCTGGCAGCCCTTGCCTGCGCTTCGAGATGATACTTGCTGTCCCATAGCAAATACTGGCTGGGGTTGAGCATCATTCGCATGACGGCTTTCCAGTTGTATGGAATGAGCATCATAGTTTCGCACACTTGCTGAAGCGTGCCCCTGGTGAAGTGACTCTGAAGTCCTGTCTCTGTGATTGCCTTCCGTATAGCCATAAGCAGCTTGTACGGAACTGGCGAATGGGTCACTTGCTGCTGACCTGTGAGGGCATCTACCTCTATGTGGACTGGGCATATCTGCCTAAACTGAGCTAGTTCTTCTGCTGGCAACTCGCCCTTACTGGTTTCTTCCTCAACCATGCGCTGGATGGAACTTTTGGTAGTCTGGGAACTTTTAACTGTCAGAGAAGCGCCAGTACTTCTCATTCCATGCATTCCTTCAGTGACGTCTGCAGCTGTCACTGAGGGAAAGCTCCCTACACTACCCTGCTTGAGCTGAAATGACGGATAGAGAGCTGTTGGGGCTGATGGCTCTGACTGCACTGGGGGTTCCTTGGCCTCTATCCGGACTGGGTCTACCTCTGCTAAGAGCTTCCTACACTTGCTCCACATGCTGATTATGCTGGCTGGAGCTCTAGGTGCTTGCTGAATGCAGGCTCCTATCCTATCCCAAAGTTGGAGGTTAAGCATGCCTGTTTCTGGATAAAACAGACAATTTCCCCTCAAGTACACCAAAAGATCCGCTAACTGGGTGCTGTGAATGTGTATATGATTTACCCTGGCCAGGGCCTTGAACTCCATTAAGTGAGTTCTCTGGTTAGCGGTCAGACGTTGTCGCTGAGGACAAATCCCCATATTACCTGCCGGTCCTTTGAAGTTTTCCTCCTCGGGACGAAGCGATGCATCTGAGTTTAGGTAACAGGTCTGGCATGACAAACCTCTGGGAAGGACTCAGAACGTGGACTGCGGCCACAGGCCCTCGGTGGCCTCTGCGATGAAGTCAGGGTTTCACAGCCAACCCTGAGCGGAACGCGTTTTCCGCTGAGCAAGATGCCTCAGAGCTTTGGAGCGTGCTCTGCCTCTCTGGAATGCCTCGCAGCATAGCTGTCACTCAGATCGGAATGTTTTCCGACCAGAGCTGCCGCGCTGTCCTCCGAGACGATTCGGACATGATTCTGGTGTAGAACCAGACCGAGAAGATTGCTTACTCATGAGTAAATCATGTCAGGGTCACCATATGTTGGATCTGGGCCACAAAGTGGGTTGCGCAAGCTGGATCGGAACCGCGAAGCGGCTATGGGTCCCGGAGGAGACTGGGCAAGTAACGACACACGAGGCAAGATGGAGCGAAGACCAGTACTTTAATGAAGACAAATCATCAGTATTTATCCTGTTCTGGCTGCATGTAAAAGCATAGCGATCTATTGTGATGGCAGGCTTAACACACCATGTTTACACAAGTTAATTGGGGAAGTCTACACAGGGGAAGTTAATTAACTAAGTTAATTAACGCCAGGGGAAATACATTGTTCCGTGTTATCCAGGGTATACAAGTATTGGCTCTAGGTCTTAAAGGAATCCGCAGATGCGAGATTACCTATTACGTGCCTAGCGAGTTAGTTATTAGCTCTCTATTGTCCAAGCTGCTTGTCAGATCAACTATTGATGAATTAAACTCTATCTAATATTCCGCTCCCCCAATTTCTGTCCCCTCAGGAACCCCTGGCAACGAGGTGATCACCCATTACCGGGGTTCTGTCAGGGACAGTTGACCAATTGTGTGCGTGGATCCCACATTAAATTAATATAGATTCTTTGAATTAGTAATGTAGGCAATGAAAGAGATGCTAGTTACCGCAAGATTTGTTAGGTAGAAATTCACAATTTGTAATAAGAGAGGTGTGTTTTGGAATGAAATGGTGAAATCATGGGTGAAATCCTATTGCACTGTTCTGCTAGATCAGTAGGGATGCCATCATCATCATCCATGGCAAATTGCCAGTGATTAAAAGCTGTCTTGCAAATTTCCAGATGCATGCAACTTCATTACATAGCAAACAAGTTGTGTGCATCCAAAATTGCCTCTCATCATTAGCAACTTGCCACTGCTGTTGATGTCATTCACACTGAGCATGCAGAGCTGCCCAACAGGATTTCAGGCAATTATAAAAAGGCTGACTTTAGTAATTAATTTAGATTATGTAATTACAAATTTAAATTATGCGATTTAGCACTTCTTATAGTAAACATCCCTGAGGTACTCTGCATTTTATTGACCTTTGTCCAATCTACAAAACCACTGCCTATGTAATGTGGCTTATTAGGAGTTCTGTCTCTTATTTTTGCCATTTGACTCAGACTGCAAAAATAGGTAGTTGTTCAGCACTTAAGAAAATATTGAGTTTTTGGACTAAGAGCTCCTGAGAATACATAGCAAGCATGGCACTGCTCCAGCCACCTTGGTGATTCACTAGTTCTGTAGACCTGAATTAGACATTTACTTTCTCTGTTTTACACATTAAAAAACCTTCTTTGCCACATTCTTCAAAATCCAAAGAGGTTTACATAGCAATTTAAACTCAATAACCCACAAGCATCAAATTATGCTACAGTAACTATTTTAATATGATTTGTATAGATCAAAATAACTGTATTAAATGTGTCCTGTGTCAAAGGAGGAGGCAGTAGCATCTGACAGACTCAAATCAAAGGACATAAACTCAATTCATAATTAAATAGGGACTTGGAGAGCTCCAAATATATCCTACTGTCTGAAGCTTGCTCTTCTTATAGGAAAACTATATGACGGGGTGGCGAACCTTGGCACCCAACTGTTCTTGATCTTCAATTCCCAGAAGCCCAGGTTAGCACACCTGCTGATCAGGGCTTCTGGGAATTGAAGTTCAAGAACAGCTGGAGTGCCAAGGTTTGCCACCATGGCTATATGAGCATGTTGTTTCAACAGGACCAGAACCCAGCTAAGGATTTATGTAGGCTGACAAGATTTGTAATGTGGCTAGCTCCACCTCCTACCACAGCTGGCTTGCTTTTGAATGGGTTGTCAGCTGATTCTGAAGCATTAGATTCCTCTTTGGTGGTTGCATCTTGTGAGTCAGAGGATGGTAGGGGGCCCCTCTCATTGCCCAGGTAGGCCCTGAATAAAAGACAGACCATCCTTTCAAAAGGAGAACTCTGAGCCTCATCTTCAGTATATGCATGGGCATATGTGGAGACAAGTAGTCCTTTGGAAATCCTAGTTCCATTTTGTGAATTGGAACTACAGTGAAAGAACGCCTCACTTAGAGACTAACTCACTTAAAGAACAGACTTTTCTCTGAATGGTCGCCTCACTTAACAACTAAAACCAACCAAAACCTTGCTTAACAACTAAATCGGGGTTTGCAATCCCCTCTGCCAGAAGTCACAATTGGTCACTTACAATGGTGTTTCGCTTAAAGAGCAAATTCGCTTAAAGATCAATCCTGTGGAGTGCATTATGCTCTTTAAGTGAGGTATCACTGTAAATCACAGGTTTTTATTGGTGGCTCAGTGGTTAAGAAGCTTGCCTTGTTAGCTGGAAGGCTGGCAAGTTGGCAGTTCGAGACCCGGGTACTACATGATGGATTGAGCACCCATCTCTGTCCCAGCTCATGATAGGAGCCTCATTTGGGCATTCCCTGAGTAGAGTTTCTGTTGCAAAAATCCTTTCAACCCAGAATAATTTCTGACACAAAATTATTATTATTATTATTATTATTATTATTATTATTATTATTATTATTATTATTATTATTATTATTATTATTATTATTATTATTATTATTATTATTATTATTACAGTGATACCTCGAGATACAAAATTAATTCGTTCCTCAAGGTTTTTCATATCCCATAGGAATGCATTGAAAATCAGAAAAAAGCCAAAAAAGGTATTTTTTTCTCTTCAAAACTCTTTCAAAAGTGGCAAAAACATGGTGAATAATTCCAAAATGCACTTTAGAAAGAGTTTTGAACAAATAGAAGACTTTTTTTCACTTTTACACCATGAACAATTACAAAAATGGAGCGGAAATGCTCCAAACACCCTCCTGCTGCGATGGGAAGCATCAGAAGACCAAAATAAATCCTACAGTGGACCCCTGCCTAATGATGCATTCGACTAACGACATTTCCAATTAGTGACATGTTGTTAGAGGCAAAGTCACTATTCGCACAACAATGTTTTTAGCATCGTTATGCGAAAAGATCCTTAATCAAGGTTTTCCCATAGGAAGCCATTTTTAGTGTCGTTGTGCGAAAACGTTGTTAATCGAGGTTTTCCCATAGGAAGCCACTTTTTTAGCGTTGTTGTGTGGGAACTCGTGATTAACAACGATTCGCGATTAATGATGCTACTCATGGAACCAAGCTTTGTCGTTAATCGTGGGTCTACTGTATCTCAAAAAAATCACATCTTGAAGCAATTTTTTTCTGAGATTTCCTTTCTTAGCTCAATTTTTTCATAAGTAGAGGCATTTATATCTTGAGGTTTTACTGTATTATCAATTTGAGCTGACTATTAGGAACCATTGCAGTTGGTGAAGCATAGTTCCACGAGACTCCTTCCTCCATTGACTGTCACATGGCAACTGCCGATCTATCAACCATCTATTTGGTTGAAAGACCAACATTTGATTTCTCCTGCTCTTGAACTGTTGTTTCTTATAAGAACTAAAGAACTAGTGCTGAGTTTCTGACTCCTCCTTTTGCATTGTGTCTTTCAGATTGTGAGCTGGGGGCCCCAGGACTCTTGGAGTATGGTTCATTCCAAGCTACTCTGGTAACCTTTTGTGGCTAAAGAGCAGGAGGAGATGATTCAGATGACAGAATAAATGAATGGAGCTATCTTCTTACATTTTAAGTCCAGTTCCCTCCCCCACCCCCCATTGTACTAATATGAATTTCTGTTCTTTACCATAGTAAAGGTGAAGGTCTTCCTCGCTCGAAAGCAAGTTGTGTTCTACTCTAGGGAGTGGTGCTCTTCTCTGTTTACAGCCAAAGAGGCAACACTATCTGCATTTGCAGACATTTCTATGGTCTTGTGGCAAGCATGACTAGATGCCGAAGCACATGGAATGCTATCTTTCCCAACGAAGTGGTACCTATTTATCACTTGCAATTTCTTACTTTTGAACTGCTAGGTTGGAAGGAGCTGGGACAGATGACGGGAGCTTACTCCATCATTCAGTACTCGGGTCTCGAACTGCTGACCTGTTGACCTCTGGTCATCAAGCTCAGCATCTTAACCACTAAGCCACTGCGGTCCCCATTCTTTACCATACAGAAATCCTATTTTGTTTTGATTCACTTGTTGATAATTCTGCCCCCCAATACCATGAAAAGATTTGTTTGTTTGTTTATCTGCATTTTCATGGGTTACCATAAGCTGTACAGAAAGAAAGCTCCAATTACTTTTGCAGTCATTCTCCAGCCATCTGAAGAAATGTATTTTTGATAATATAATTTGAAGGCAGTTTATGTAGTAAGTGATAAATCCACATGAACAAGAACATGTTTTTATTACTTCCCCTCCTTTTATTACTTTTTTAAACGCATTAGTGGTAAGAGAAATGAAAGCATCAACCCAATGACAAGTGGGGAAATCTAGTATGTGTGTTATGTATACTGTAAGTATATGATAATAGATGCTTTCACACAGCTACAAAGCAGGCTAGAGGTACATATCTGTATAATAGTTGTATGCTTAGACACTGAAATTGCTGAGACTTGGAAATTGGTAGTACCCAAGAGAAAAACAGATAATATACAAACATTCTGTAAAGCTCAACATGTGTGCTTAAAAAGATATAGGCCTTATCCAAAGAAGACAAGTTGCACTACTTCCTAAACCAATGGATTTGAAACAATGGCTATGTTTGGATGATCATATATCTCTTTCTTCAAGTATGTACGGTTTTTCTTTAATTAGTTGATGTCTTCAAATTCTGGCTTTTTCTGAACTATAGTTTCCTAGTTTAACATAAACGGTAATTTCAAAAGAAGCCAGGATTTGAAATCATGATTTGAAGATGGTTCAATACACTGATGTGTCCCAAAACTGTGAACAATATTCTCCCAATATTCTCCCAATTTGGATGAAGTGGGAAACTACTGATTGAAGAATTCCTTTTTTTCTTCACTGCTGATACCAAGGGGTTACTTGTCCTCAAGGCTTTTTCCTGTATTAACATACTACCCAAAGGTATGACTATCTAATCTGGTTTGCAGTATTTCCTGAAAAATTAAATTATTAGATTGGTTCCTGTTGTGTATGTACAATGTTGCTTTAAGAAATGTATTGTAGGAATCGGGGCCACTGGGGTGGCCTTAATGTCCCGGAGGAGACTGATCAAGTGACGACACGAGGCAAAAGGAGCGAGATCAGATCAGTACTTTATTGGAAAAAGGCAACATCATTTATAGGGGAAAAAGCGCAACGGTGGCGAAACTGTCATCGGACAGGAAAATTACCTCACCCACGTACCCGGGTTAATAGGGAACCTCTCAAAGGGAAGTTAATTAACTTGGACAAACATGGGGCAAGGAAGACCATTGTGTAGGGCTTAAGCAAGGGTAAATATGGCTGATATTTACACCGGGGATTACCTTGGCCAGGGGATGAGTGATTACTCTAATAGGTAACTGGGGTCTGCGAAATGCTTGCTCGGCAGAATCGTCGGTCAGGCTACAAGCGGCCGAATTAATCCCTATCATTAATTCACCCCCCTTATGCCCTGACAAGGGCCAGAGGCCAGGAGTTTGCTCACTGGTTTAACCTCTGCCAGAAGCCATTGATGCCCAACCGGGCACGGGGAATCTTCATCTCCCCTTACTTTTTAATATTAAGAGCCTGACTGGCGACTCTGCGCAGAAGCAGCATCAGCTGTTGATCGGGAATGACATCACGGGGTTTCTTCTCGGGCGGCACTTCGAGATCAGTGAGGGAATACATTGCGCAAAGCAGCATAACGCTATGCCTAGTATAGTCACCCCCACTACCACCTTGAGTACCGTCTGAAGCCACCCCCAGGGGATCCATGACCACATCCAGCTCCACAATGAACTCCACCAAGCCCCCCATGCGGAACCCTCAGTGATGCCCTGGACTATGGTGTGGAGATCAGTGAGCTGACTTTGGATTTTCCGGGAGTTGTCAGTAAGGTTGAAGCAGCACATGCCGTGAAGGGATTCGCAACCCAGATGGTGCAACAATAAGAGGTAGTCGATAGCCGCTCGATTATCGAGGATGGCATGGCGAAGTTCCGCCTGCTCCTGATTGAGGAGTGCTATCGCTGTGGAGGTATGGTTGATAGCCTTTGCCAAACCGCAAGCCAAGCGACCAATTCTCCGTGCGTTGCCGACGGCTAAGCCTGGCACGCCAACTATACTGACTGATAGTGAGACGTATTCGGCTGGGCTTAGGACTCTAAAGCTGCTGTCACACGAGCTGTCTAGTTGGGTGGTGCGAGTGCGCCTGATGGGTGCAGAAACATTTGAAACATTTGAAACATGGGGAACATTAGAAACGTTTGTGCTTGGGGCAACCATATCCCTAGTGGGGAGCAACAGTGTCAACCGGCTAAGGCAACATGTGGAATCTGATACATTTGCAGGAATATAGTTGAAGGTATACTGGTTGCATGTGAAAAACCACCCTGAGGGTAGGGTGATATGGGCAGGTAACGAACCAATTGTCTCTGGGTTTGCACAAGTCCAGTTGCTGCTGCCGGTATCGAGGCAGCTGCGCTGGGTCCGGCCGCCTGTGGCGCAGCCGATTATTTGCGCGCAAGTAGAGTTCGGGCTGGCCGCCACTCGCGGGGTGTGAAGAGTGGCTGCATCAGCCGGCAAAGTCATGGTGAGCCGCAATCCCCCCAGCGAGCGTAGGCTGCAAAAGTCGCAGGGAGGTGCGGTCCAAAAACCTTCTTTAGCAGCCAGTCCCCATCCCTGGCGCGTGCGTCGAGAGTGTGGCACACTGGGATGAGACAGGTGCTGAGGATTGAGGCAGAACCAATGTCCTGCTTCAGGCAAAAATCAGACTGGTTGACAAGACCCGCCAACCTGGCCCACAAGTTGTAGTGCATCCGTGCTGAAAGGTCTTCACCGGGCGGCAGGCCGTTGGCCTGAAGTGAAGCGGCCTGAACGCCTCCCCCCAAAAGCAGGGCGAGGGCCAGGATGAGGGTGAAGATCACGGAGTTGGCATTAATCTGGGCAAAGACTGCTGCAACGAAGTGCTCCGGTGTCGGCTCCATCTCCTCGCGTTGGAGGGCGTCCTCGGCCTCTCTGCAAAGGGTCTTGACCATCCCCCAGGTGATCCTCGGCGCTTGGGTCCGCAGCCGCCGCTTCTCCTGGTGGGTCTCCTCGGTCAGAGTGAGGTCCTCCATCTCCGGGATCGGACTCGGGTCGGTCTGGGTCCACGCCATGAGGTTCCAAATGGGGCTTGACACACCGGGCCGGAATCCACACGACACCTGTTGGAGACATAATTGCAGCATACCCTCTCCCCCAGGTTATGAGCGGCACCGGGCCCCTCCAAGATGGGTCCGGTGGCACTCGGTACCGGACCATAGGTCGCGGGAGAGCTTCCGAACGGCGGAAGTGCTTCTCCTGCGGCGTACAGTCCGAAAAAACATTGAGGTGATTGTATGTGAACAACACCTTATTCAGACAAAACTGTGCTTGTCCCTGTGAATTGGGGAGGGCTGGTGGCTCCCCCCTTTCTGTTTGTTTGTCAATATAGGACTTTAGCGTCCGATTGACCCGTTCTACAATCGCCTGCCCTTGCGGATTGTAGGGAATGCCAAATGTATGCTTGATGTCCCAGGTGGCCATGAAGGTGGCCAACTGCCTAGAGCAGTAGGACGGGGCGTTGTCCGTTTTCCCGTGCCGCGGCTTGCCCATTGCCGCAATGCAGGACAGGAGATGCTGCTCCACATGGGAGGCAGTCTCCCCCTTCTGCGCCGTCGCCCAAACGAACTGGGAAAAAGTGTCTATGCAGACGTGCATGTACTGCCATCTGCCAAACTGCGGCACATGCGTGACGTCCATTTGCCACACCTGATTGGCCTCTGTCCCCCGCGGGTTAACCCCCCACGAGGGCCCCCCCGGTGCCCCTGCACAATGCTGGCAAAAGCGCACTATACCCTGGGCTTGAGAAAGTGGCAAATTGAACTGTCTGGCGAGTGCCTTGGCGTTTTGGTGAAAAAAGGCATGACTTTGAATTGGAGTAGTGAAAACTCCCAAAACTGAACGTTGCTGAATTTCCTTTGCCGCCGCGTCCGCTCTGCTATTGCCCGCGGAAATCGGACCCGGTAGGTCTTGATGACTGCGGATGTGGGCAATATAGAGCGGCTCCGTGCGGTTTCGCAAATGAAATTGAGCAGTGAGAAACAGGCTAAGCAGATTCTTGTCTATCGCGGGAGTGATGTAAGCTCCCGGTAGACTGTGAAGCAAATTCCTAACATACAGACTGTCAGTTATGATATTTAAACGTTCCTTGGCGAAGGTGCGCAAAGCAAGGTTCATGGCTGCCAACTCTGCCCGCTGTGCGGACTTCTGTGGAAGAGTTAGCAGCGTGTGCCAAGCTTCGCCCTCCTGCCAGGTCAGGACACCATAAGTGCGTCCGCCATCAGAAAAAACTGTTCTGGCCCCCTGAAGTGGGACCAGCGAGAGCAATTCGAACAAGCTGACTGTTCCTGTTTGAAGCGAGACGAGTCTGGGGTCTTTAGACAAATGGTATGCCAAGCTTCCAGTGAATCCTTCCAAAGCTATCGGAAGCGAGTCACCTAGCTGCATCAACTGCTGAATTTGTTCCTTGGTGAACGGGACTACGATCTTGGCTAAATCGTGCCCAGAAATGTCCCTAGCTCTCAGCCTGCCGCGGTAAATCACCGCGGAGACCAGTTCTTGGGGCGGAACAATGTTCCGAGATGAGGTGTTAGGCAAGTATACCCACTCCACAATTTTCGCTCCCTTCTCTGAGTCTACTCCTAGCGCCCCAGTGAACATGGATCCCGATCGCACGGTGTACAGATTCAGGATTGGGGCATAGGGCCCCTGGGCGATCCTATCTACCCATCTTTGGCTGAGAGCTTGGTTAACTTTCTCGAGCGCCAAGCGCGCGTCTCGAGAGATCTTTATCCGGTCTGCTGGCTGCCTACCGAGCGTTAGCAGCGAGAAGAGCGGTTTCAGAAGATCCGTATCCAATCGAAAATACGGTCTGGCCCAATTAATGTTCCCTAAAACCTGCTGTAATTCTACCAAGGTGACGGAGTCCTGTAGATTGATCTGAGGCAAAACTGCTGCTGCGAAAGAGCGGAGAAGCCGATGGCCCAAGTATGAGAAGGGCTCGGTTCTCTGCACTTTCTCCGGGGCAATGAGTAACCCTTTGTCCCCCAGGCTGGCCTGGAGGTCTGCAAACACTTCGCTGCCAAGTTTCGGCAACGCTACCAAAATATCATCCATAAAGTGACAAACTAAGGCTTGTGGGTAGAGGTTTCAAAACTTTGCCAGTGCGTCGTGAACGTAAATTTGGCACAAAGTGGGCGAATTGAGCATGCCCTGTGGCAAAAATTTCCACGCGTAACGCTGCGTGGGCTCACTGTGGTTCACGACCGGCACGGTAAAGGCAAACCTCTCCCGGTCCCTGGGGTCTAAGGGGATTGTATAAAAGCAATCCTTGAGATCTACGACTAGGATCTCCCACCCCTCGGGAATCATGTTTGGATTCGGGATGCTGCATTGAAGCGGACCCATTGGCTGTATGCATTTATTGATCTCTCTGAGATCGTGGAGGAGTCGCCACTTCCCCGACTTCTTCTTAATAACAAAAATTGGCGAATTCCAAGGACTTGTGGACTGTTCTATATGTCCTGCGTCTAGCTGTTCCTTAACTAGCTGCTTGAGAGCAACCAATTTCTCCCCTACTACCGGCCATTGTTCTACCCAGACCGGAGTATCGGTGAGCCATTTAAGTGGCAACGCCATTACCCAAAGGTAAGGGTGGCACCGTACTGCTGCAGAATGTCTCGCCCCCAAAGGTTGATGTGCATGTCAAGAATGTGCGGTCGGATCACCGCCGTGCCCTCAGCCCTTGGGATTGTGACTTCTACCCACTCTCGGCTCCTAAACGCTTCCTGGACGCCGCCTACCCCCCACACATCGGAGACCGGCTCAATGGCCCACTCCCTTGGCCACTGGCTTCTGCTTATCACACTGACATCTGCTCCGGTATCTAATAGGCCTGAGAACGATCGATTATTCAGAAATACCTCGATAACCGGGCGCTGTTTCCACTCAATGTTGGTCTCCACTGTCGCTAAGATCTGGTATCCTTGCGCTGCCTCACTGGCGCTTGAGCGGTCCTCTGACTGGGACTCGAAGCTGTCACTGAGCCCTCCCTGGCTCTCTGCTGGCGAGCGACAAGGGACCATGATCAGTTGCGCTAAGGTGTCTCCTTTAGGGATGGTTTGGGGCAGGTGTGTCCAAAGCTGGACTTGGAGAACGCCCGAAAAATTGGAGTCAATGACTCCTGGAATTATAAAAATTCCGCGTGCACCAGCTACACTACGGGGCAAAACTAAACCTATAAAGCCTCTGGGCAGGGGTCCCATGTACTGGGAATCGACCAGATAGACTGTGCCTGGCAGGTCGCATGTGACGTCCGCCTGGCAAGTCAATTCTAGTCCCGCGCTGCCCCTGGGGCTGGCCTGTGCCCTCGCAATGTCTGGGATGGGGTTGGACTCTACTCTGGCTCTGGGGAGTTCTGGGTGAAGGACGCCTCTGTTTGGACTGGGGCCAGAGACATGCCCGTGTTCCGGTTTCCCGAATTCTGGCAATACCTGGCCCAATGATAGCCTTTCTTGCACTTTGGACAGAGGGTGTTCGGAGCCTTGGGACGGCCGGACTTTTGCCCGCCTCCCTTGGATCGGCACTCCCTGGCGAAGTAACCGATCTTGCCACAATTGTGGCATGCTCCTTTGTTCTTACCATTAGGTCTTTTCCCTCCTTGCACCGCTGCCGCTAGCAGACCCATCTTATAGGATTCTGTGCCAACGTCGGCGCAAGCTCTAATCATGTCCGATAGGGTCAAGTCAGGACGATTGCCTAGGGACTGCAAGATTCTACGGCAGTCCAGGTTGGCATTGTCCTTGGCTAACTTAATCATGAGCTCTTCCTGGGCTTGCTCATTATCAATCTGCCTGCTAATGGCTTCTTCCAGGCGATTGATGAAGTCCATGTAGGGTTCCTGGGCTCCCTGCTTGATGTAGGTGTAATTTTTAGCCGCTTTGCCAGTGGCTGGGATCTTAAAGTAAGCCCTAAAGGCTGCCTCGGCTGACATCTCGAGAGTGGCGAGAGGCAGGTTGATCTGAGCATTGATTGACTCGAAATTACCCGAGCCATACAGCTGCTCAGGAAGCACCGCGCCTCCCATCCTGGCAGCCCGAGTTTGCGCCTCTAGGCGGAACTCGCTGTCCCAGATCATGTACTGGCTAGGGGTCAGCATCATCCTCATGACGGCTTTCCAATCATGGGGGATCCACATGGTGGTCTCGCACACCTGCTGAAGCGTGCCCCTAGTAAAACGACTTTGGAGCCCTGTTTCTGCAATTGCCTTCCACATAGCCATGAGCAGCTTATACGGGACTGGGGAATGAACAATCTGCTGTGCACCCGTGAGCGCGCCCATTTCCATGCGGATTGGACATATCTGTCTGAGCTCAGCTAGTTCTTCTGCCGGCAATTCCCCTTCCTAATCTCCTCTTCAATTGTGCGCTGAAGGGGACTTTTGGTAACTCGGGAACCCGAAGCTATCAGAGGAGCGCCTGCGCTTCTCATGCCCTGCATTCCCTCGGTGACGTCTGCAGCTGTCACCGCGGGAAGGCTCCCTGCGCTACTCTGCTGGTACTTGAATGTTGGATAGAGTGCGGTGGGCGCAGTCGGCTCGACTGGCTGGACTGATGACTTCTCTAACGGGGGTTCTTCCGCTTCTATCCGGACTGGTTCGATCTCAGCTAGGAGTCTCCTACACTTCCTCCATGTGCTAACTATCCCTCCTGGGGCCTTCGGGGGTTGCTGAATGCAGTCTCCTATCCGATCCCAGAGCTGTAGGGTTAACGTACCTACTTCTGGGTAAAGCAGGCAGTGCTCCCTAAGGTACGCCAAAAGTCTCGCTAGCTCCCTGCTGTGAAAGCGTAACTTAAATACCCTGGCCAGGATTCTAAACTCTTCCTCACGAGTTTTTTGGCTAGCGGACGGACTCTGTCCCTGAGAACAAGTCCCCATATTACCTGCGAGTTGTCCTCTGAAGTTTCCTCCTCGGGACGGGTTGACGCGTCTTGGGGCAAGGTAACTGGTTCTGGCGACGATCGTCTGGGTGGAGCTCGGAGCGTGGCCTCCTGCCACGGGCCCTCGGCGGCCTCTGCGCTGTCAGGGGCTCACAGCTGCCCTGAGCGGAACGCGTTTTTCCCTTTGGCGCAAGTCTCCCCGAAAGCCGGGAGCAAGGTGCAGGAATGCCTCTCTTGGAATGCCTCGCCGCTGGCCGTCCTTCTGACCGACTGGCTGCCGGCCAGAGCGCCGCGCTGTCCTCCGGGCGGACAGGTCGCGGTTCAAGCGTGGAACCGGACCGCGTGGTTCGCTACTCGTGAGTAGACCTCTCCTGGGCCGCTTTACTCACGAGTAAATCACGTCGGGGTCACCAGATGTAGGAATCGGGGCCACTGGGGTGGCCTTAATGTCCCGGAAGAGACTGATCAAGTGACGACACGAGGCAAAAGGAGCGAGATCAGATCAGTACTTTATTGGAAAAAGGCAACATCATTTATAGGGAAAAAAGCGCAACGGTGGCGAAACTGTCATCGGACAGGAAAATTACCTCACCCACGTACCCGGGTTAATAGGGAACCTCTCAAAGGGAAGTTAATTAACTTGGACAAACATGGGGCAAGGAAGACCATTGTGTAGGGCTTAAGCAAGGGTAAATATGGCTGATATTTACACCGGGGATTACCTTGGCCAGGGGATGAGTGATTACTCTAATAGGTAACTGGGGTCTGCGAGATGCTTGCTCGGCAGAATCGTCGGTCAGGCTACAAGCGGCCGAATTAATCCCTATCATTAATTCACCCCCCTTATGCCCTGACAAGGGCCAGAGGCCAGGAGTTTGCTCACTGGTTTAACCTCTGCCAGAAGCCACTGATGCCCAACCGGGCACGGGGAATCTTCAATGTATGAATGTAACCTGACCACAATTACAATGAAGCTCAGCTGCTAAGGAACGCGAGTAAGCTGCCTATAGAGGGCAGCTGCGAGCGTTCAGCTCACATGGTTCACATTCCCCAAATCACCAGCAGCCGCGGGAACCTTTCCCGCGCGAGGATCACCTGGAGAAGATGGGCGTGACTCAGAATGACGTCACGCGGGTAGCAGCCAATAAGCTACCGTGCAACGAGATTCAAATGTATGTACTGCAGTATATAATGAGCTGTACCTCCGCCATTACCACATGTTCATCCTGATCATCACCCAATAAACCTGCGTTTAGCCCTCACTGCGGCTCCTTCTTTGTCTTCCGTGCAAGACACTAAAGTTCCAACCAATGCTCTAATCACTATACAAGGTATATAACTTTCTGTGTTATTGTCAAGAGGCGAGCACATTGATTCACCAGGATTCCCCAATGCAATCTGCATTCTATCTGATACATAGTCGACATATAGTCAATACCCCAAACATCACCATTCCACATAACGTGCTTATCCACCCCTCGCATTTGAGCTGGAGTAAACATGGGATGATTTGATATTAATAGTGACTGGATCATCTGTACGTATAAACTTTTGACTGTAAGGATCATTGCCTCATTCTAGGAACTGATAGGAGATAAAATAAAATATATCTTTTCTTTTTCTTTTTCTTTTTTATTGCAAAATTGTTGCACTTCGGTGTGTCAGATGCTTCAGATTTGGAAAACTCTGTCCTAAGTGTTTTACAGGAACAACTGCTGTTTGATAGATACAAACACATTAGAACTTGAAACATGCATTTTCTTGACTTCATTATGAATGTGATCTTTAGTTTTGTGTATGAGAAAATAGAGGGGCAAAGGACATTATTTTAAATTTTGTTTGCAGCTTTAGTGGAAAAATTAAACCACCAAGTTGGTAGCATTCAATGCTCTATGACAGGGGTTCACAATGTTTTCCTGCCAGGGGCCAGATCCACCCCCTACACTCCCTGCCAGGGGCCAGGGGCATGGTTGATCCCTGGACTTACATTTTTAACACCGGCGGCAGTAATCACATGGTTTTTCCAGCCTTTTGGACAGTCTCTGCTGTTCCCCACAGCGGCAGGAGGCTTGTCGGAGAAAAATCACTCACTTTTGGGCTCTCCCCCCACGTACCTGCTCTGTTTCAGTTGCTAGAAAGTGCTGCTGAGTGATGTCCTGGTTCCACACTAGGAACCCAGCTACTGATGCAAGTTCTGCTCAGCACTGGAAGTCACCCAGTGGTGCTTTCTAGCAGACAAAATGAGGCAGGTACATGGGAGGACGGACCCAAAACTGAGCGATTATGCTGTCTGTGGGGAGTGGTGGAGGCTGTCCAAAAGGCTGGAAAAAACACATGATCCCCGCCGCCATGGCGGCGGTAAGAAATGTATCACAACATCCGGGGGGGAGGGGTAGAGGTCCCTGGGTTCTCACTGAGGGCCAGATTTATGATATGCATGGGCCCAATTAGGCCCATGGGCCGGAGGTTGCGAAGCCCTGTTTTATGATGACCAAATTCCTCGATTTAAAAAAACCTCCAGTTCTACTGTGTGTGTATATATATATATATATATATATATATATATATATATATATATATATATATATATATATATATATATATATATATATATATATATATATATATATATATATATATATATATATATATATATATATATATATATATATATATATATATATATATATATATATATATATATATATATACACATAGGGAGCTAACTAAAAAGATATATATAGGTTATGGTATATGGATATATGGTACATATACATATACAGTACAGTATATGGTATATGGATATACAGTACAGTGTATTTATAGACAGTACAGTGTATGTATGTACAGTACAGTGTGTGTGTGTGTCTACACACACACACACACACACACACACACAGAGTACTGTATATCCATATACCATAACCTATATATATCTTTTTAGTTAACTCCCTTTTTGCTTGCATATTTGCACCTTGCATGTAAGGTGTACCTGAAAATGCTTTTCAGGATTGCCTGAAACTGCCATCAGTTCACTTCAGTCAATAGAATTAGCAAAGATCTTCTAGACAGATCTTTGGGAAATCATAAAATAGAGAGCAGCCGAGAAGTACATGCATGAGCAGGAGACTGCTTCTCCCAACCCTCCAAACAACAAATGTTTCCATTCTGTTAGTGTTTATATTGCCTCTGGGAATCCCACCATCCTGCCATCCAAGGATTATTAACTACCACAAGTCATTTCCTCACTGCAGATCTACTGCAGCATGTCTTAGCTTGCTTGGTTGCTTTTATGCGGCCGATTTCATCTTCTAAGTTTCAAAAGATGGAAGTAAAAAAGTCCGTGTCATATCTATGTCATTATCAGCAGGGCCAACTGTACCATTGTAATCAACAAAGACATGTCTCATGCAGTAGCAATAGCCACACCAGCTGTTCCTCCAAAATCACTTGACCTTCTTCTTCTCTATTTTCCCCTTCACTGACTTCCATATCTTTGAGATCTATGTTTGCACAGAACATTGGGAGGAGGGAAACAAAGAAACTAACATCCAGCATCTATTAGGATTTGAATTTCCCCAGAGTCTACATGCGGTGACAGATAGGCTTTGACCTGACCCTTGCCTTTGGGACTCTCCCATTTCTGGTAAGCAATTTTTACCAGACTGCCCTATGGAACTTCTCCAAAGACTCCTGGGGCCCAGAAGGCCTATATGCCATCCTGCAGATCCACTGCAGCAACTTGGGACTTACCTGTATTAGGATTGCCCAGCAAGTATTATGGAGAGTATTGTATTAAATGTGGTAGCGCATGGCTTATGGCTTAACTCTTGTCTTACCCCCTCTCCCAAAGAACATGTGTTGTTGATTAAGTAAAATGTTTATTGTTCTTTTGATGTTGGCAGATTGATACACAGCAGTCAGCAGTTACAAAGCTAAACACATCTTTATTGGGTGGTATGCAATCTGAACATGTGGTAATGGCGGAGGTACAGCTCCTTTTATACAGCAACAACACATTTGAATATGGATGCACGGTAGCCCATTGGCCACCGCCTGCGTGACGTCATTCTGAGTCACGCCCTTCTTCACCAGATGTAGCCGTGGCGGGAATGTTCCCACGGCTGACAGTAATTGGGGAATTTGTACCATGTGAGCTGAACGCTCGCAGCTGCCCTCTGGGTAGCTAGCTCGCGTTCTATTACAGCTGAGAAACATTGTGTTCATTACAAGGTTACATTCTTACATCGAAGTGGTTACATTCATTCTTAAAGATATAATGTTTCCATACACAACAGTTCTTGAAGCATATTGTAGAAATAACAGTTCTTCCATTGGTTCAGGATACAGAATTACAGCATACAAAAATACTAATCAAAAAGGACAGTTAGGGAAATCCACACTCAGGCCTTCCCCCAGAAACAAAAGGGAAACCTGACTAATCTAGGTAATCATGACTAAGCTTGGGTTGGAGTCCAGATTCGGTGTTAGAGTCCCCCTCTCCCTTCTGAGGTGTCTCTCAGAAACCCCCAAACTCTCACTCACTCCCAAACCTATGTGCCTATAGGAAAGACATGAGCGTGGTCCTCCTAATTAGCATACAGCCAATTAGAGCCCAGGGTTTGTATAAACAACCACTGGTTCCCATAACAATTGTCTGGTGTTTCCAGGCTCTGGATGTTGACGTAAATGGACATTTAAGACCTAGGGGAGAAGACAACCACTGGTTCCCATAACAATCGTCTGGTGTTCCCAGGCTCTGGATGTTGATGTAAACGGACATTTAAGACCTGGGGGAGAAGACAAAACATAGGCCTGAAGCTTTGAGAAGCTTCTACAAGGCCCATCTGCTAGATAAGCGCAGCAGAAAGAATTATGAGGCCTTTGCAAAGAAGGAAAGCTACATTCTAAGACAGTTTAAAAACCAAAGAAACTGCATGTTCAATAACTTGTGACCCATTTTATCACACATGCAGTTCAGCACCATGGAAAATTCTGAGCTCTCTTTCTAATCTTTTCAGTATTGACCCTTGAGTATATAAATGCTGCAGCTGGAGCAGGATGGGTGATTCTCTTCAAAAAAAGATAAACAAAATCATGTGGCTGTTTCACATTACAAAAGCAAAGGCTGCTGAGAGCACCATCTAGAAGACAAGATAGACACTTAACATCAGCCTAGAGAAGAACTGAAAACTAAAGAAAACATCTGCCTTTAACCATGACATAATACTATTAATTTGTCTTTAGTTGGCTTCATCTAGGATAGTAGTTCTCAACCTTTTAAAGCTGAGGGCTGGGTCATGCTCCCTTAGATAGTTTTGGGGGTCAGATGGCCATTTTGCCCTTCCTCCACCACATGACTCTTCCTGGTGTGGTAGAGACGGGGGGAGCCACAGGAAATGGTGCCGTGGACTGCATCCAGCCCATGGGCCACAGGTTGAGAATCTAGGACGTAAACTGTTGTGTCCAAGCATTATTTGTTATAACTGCTTGAGCACTGTAAAGTCTACAGCGGAATCGTGCGCCTTTTGTAAAGACGCCATTTTCAAATGCCTGTCAAAATAGCTGATCCGTCAGTACAAACTTTCCCGCTTCTCCGGAAGCCCGTCAAAATGTATCAACCTGTGTAACTGCCATTACCATATAAGTTGGCCACCTTGTACATGTTCCCCAGTCTGGTATTATGGGCTGAATAATAAACCACTGTGTTTGACCAGATCCTGCTGGTCAGAATACTTCTTAAGTGCCAGACTCAAGATAAAATAAATTTTATTTCCAGTTCTTTGAGTGGGGGGTTTATCACATTTCTTTGTTATCTCTCCCCTTCTGCCCGCCCCTGTCAAGTAGGAGCTTTGAGTTCCAAAAGAAGACTATAGGGGAGGGAAATGCAGATTATTGGCAGTTCTTTCTTTGACTGACATTGACTGTCAGTTGAGTTTCTCCAGTACTGTCGATGTAGTTCCTGACTCTCTTCTCTGTTTTCATTTCCCACCTTTCTGACTATGATACATACTGTATCACCTCTTGCTTTCGATTCTCTTCAGTATCCACAAATTCTAGAATTTGGCTGGACTGCTTTGTGTGTACCAGATCCCTCTCTCTGGTATTTTGACTGAAACAGAGACTATAATTATGGAGACTTTAGTCATGCAGAATGCAAGGCAACCCACTATTTTGATTCCTAACTGAGGATTAACCCAGCAATTAGGATTGAGATCTGTAGGAAACATATTGTTTATGTAAACAAAGCTGGATCATTAAAGAACAGGAATATACAAGGAAGAAATTTCTGCATTGTGTCTGTGTGTGTGTGTGTGTGTGTGAGAGAGAGAGAGAGAGAGAGAGAAGAACGTCTTAGGTATTTCTGTATCCTGTCAGTATAAAAGGGAAGTCAGAAATCCTGCATGTGCCAGCTATGTAACTGATCTAGAAGAATGAGTCTCACTCTTATAACAGAAACTTGGGTGAGTAATTAGTAGGAATGAGATTTTTGGAATTAATAAACCCTAGTGCAAAAGCTGGTCTGAGACTCAACATAAAGAAAACCAAGATAATGGCCACAGGCCCTATCAGTTCCTGGAAAATAGATGGTGAAGAAGTAGAAGCAGTGACAGACTTTACTTGCTTAGGATCTAAGATCACTGCAGACGGTGACTGGAGCCATGAAATAAAAAGGCAACTGATTCTTGGGAGGCAAGCTACGAGAAACCTGGGGAACATAGTTAAAAGTAGAGACATCACTTTGCAAACAAAATTTTGCATAGTCAAAACAATGGTATTCCCAGTGGTAATGTATGGTTGTGAGAGCTGGACCATAAGGAAAGCTGAGCACAAAAGAATAGATGCCTTTGAGATGTGGTGTTGGAGGAGAGTTTTGAGAGTACCCTGGACAGTGAGGAGAACAAATAGGTCAATCTTAGAAGAAATCAACCCTGACTGCTCCTTAGAAGGTCAAATAGTAAAGATGAAGCTAAAGTACTTTGTATGAGGCATGCAAAATCCTAGCCGCGATGCCTCATACAATGTCCAAATCCTTGTCGCAATGCCTCATACAACATCATTTCCATAGTGATACATTGTACTGTAACAGCACAGACTAAAGGGCAAAGTCAAGGAAACAGACAGGAAACTGACAGAACTTTAAGAAATCATTGTCTAAAGGCTAAATACATTACAAAAACATGTCAAACAACCCTGATTGTCCAAGAACCTGAAGAATGCTGCAAAAATCCCAGGAATGCTTCTAAACAATCGTGCTCAAAACCACTCCTAAACACTCTTTGCCTCGTGCAAAACCCACAAGAGCAATGCACGCATGTGTCCTGCCTTTTATACTGCCCAGGCACAATGCAACCTGGGAAAAACCCAATGCCTCATACAAAGTCTAGCGACTTTGTATGAGGTAACATTTTTCAAGAAATTAGGCGATGTTGTATGAATTCGAAACGGACTTTGTATGAGGTATTACTGTATTTGGACTATGCTACCCTTGGATACCATAAATTGTTATTGTCTGTATATTTCTGGTTTTAACTATTGTATATGGCCCAGAATGGGGAAATATCCCAAATGGGCAGTAAACAATCAACCAATCAAACACCTGTATATCTTAAATTATGGATGTTTCTTCCTCCAATTTTCACTCCTTCTCCTGAATCTGGTCTGGCTTTCCATATGATAAGTTTTGCATACAGATAAAATGCTTCCTTGGCTGACCCCTTTGCCTATAGGAAACCATTCTGTTTCTCCATATTCTGTCCTAACAGCAGCTTCTTGTCCACAATACAGGTTTTGCATCAGCACAATCAAGTAGAGAGACTCCTCTGTTTCTTTCAGAACCACCCATAGTTACTTATGATCCACAAAGTCAAAGATTTTGCTGTAGTCTAAAAAATACAGACTGATCTTCTGAAATTCTTTGATGAGCTCTAGTACCCAACAGCTATATGCAATATGATGTTGAGTGCCACTTTCTTTTTTAATCCAACTTGCTCAGCCATTTCTCATTTCATAAAAAGTAAAAGCCTTTGTTGTAACACCTTGAGTATCACTTTACTTAATGAAAATTTAGACCAATGGTACTTTAATTACTGTACTCCTTAGCATCTCTCTTTTTTTTGGAGACTTGAATATATATATTTGTTAGCATATTCATGTTAGGATTCTGACAGATTCTGTCTCTATAGTTTGAAATAATTCTATTGGTATCTCATCTACCTATGGTGATTTATTTCTTCCTAATGCTTTCAGAGCTGCTTTTACCTCATTTTTTAGAACTGAAGGTTCTTAATCACAGGATTTCTTTCCAAAGGAGTTGCCATCCTTTTATCTCTTCCATATAGGTCTTGCATATACTGTTTCCACCTACACAGACCTTAACACAGTACAGTTGTGGTATTAAGTCAGGAGAACGTGGGGCAGGCTCAACCACACATCTTTGCCCTATTGTCCTGGCAAATTCTCATTGAGGTAAGCTTTCACATCTCGGTGGAAATGAGGCAGAGTGCTATCTTGTTGGAAGTAAAATGGATAATTCCCAAAAAGACTTCTATGGCGAATGTTTCATTTCATTTCATTTCAAGTTTAATTTCTATACCGCTTACTCACCCAGCGGGCAACTCAAAGCGGTGTACATAATAACAATAGGATAGTACAATAATACAGGTAAACATAACACAATAAATCAACAATACAATAATAAAGCAGTAATGTCATCAAATTACAAGATTACAAGTCAGGAAAAACATAATATAAGTAAAGGGGAAAAAGCAAATAAGTTACACTAGAACTCTCCACAATATGGCAATTTCTACAATGTTAACGATACGAAATTACAAAAACTAATACTGAGCCTGACACAATACAATTTATCATTTAATACCAACTAGTACCCTTGGCTACTACAAGTCTAAAACGAAGCCCCTAAAAATGTCTCAACTGAAAAGTCCTCCTCAGCCCCAGGCCAGTAATGTCTCAAACATGATATAAAGTAAACAAAAAATACATAAATTATACAATATACTTTAACAAAAATAAGTAAATGCCTTTACAATTTCAAGATACAATACAATACACAGTAATATAAAAGTAAATTCAATATAAAAACAATAAACAATGCAAACCATAAGTAAAAATGAACTAGCATATACAAGATACCAAAAAATACAAGAGATAACAAAGTATGCAATAATACCCACATATACAATAATATACAATAATACAGTGTGCCAAAATTACTCTAAAAATAGTACATAATGGGGGGAGGGAAGCTCACAGCTCAGCGACTGCAGCAATGATGGACAAAATAGTTCTTTTTATCCCCACCAAGGCAGGGCTCTGGCAAAGCAGCCACAGCTGGCCTCGAAGCCCTGGCCGATGACGGGGCCAGGGAGAGGCAGCGGTGCAGTCCCGCGCGTTGGGCCGGACTGTTCTTTTATCCCCGCCAAGGCAGGGCTCCGGCAAAGCAGCCACAGCTGGCCTCGAAGCCCTGGCCGATGACGGGGCCAGGGAGAGGCAGCGGTGCAGTCCCGTGCGTTGGGCCGGACTGTTCTTTTATCCCCGCCAAGGCAGGGCTCCGAATGTGTATTCTATTCCAACACCATAGCAGAAGAAGCAGGATTTGTTGCTGTGCAAGATCATACACAAGATTCTTTGTGCACATCACACACCGTACCATGCTCTCAAGCTTATCACGAATGTGCACAATGGTGAGGCATGTTGGAGATTCTGTTGCACAATCATGCTTCCATTTTCATTGTACTTTCACAACTTTCTCGAATTTCAGATACCACTTCAAAATGGTCTTGTGCTCCTCAAATTACAACAGTGTTTCTGCCATTTTCTTGACTGTCCTGCCTGTCACATTGTGGTGCTAGCATTCATTCATTTGAGTGAACGTCATACTACACATTGTTCCTGTAATTCAATTCAACTTCAGAAAGTAAGACTTACATAACATTTCTTAAAATGTGTATACATTTTAGCACTCTCTGTATGTATTTGAATACATATAAGAAATTTATATCTCGCACACATTATACAGATTAGCCTTCCTAGAATTTATGCATCTAGATATTTGACTATAATTATCTCTGATCACCAGCCATGCTGACCAACATGAGAGTTGCAAACCAGCTTCAT
This sequence comes from Bradypodion pumilum, assembly GCA_035047305.1. Classification (NCBI taxonomy): domain Eukaryota; kingdom Metazoa; phylum Chordata; class Lepidosauria; order Squamata; family Chamaeleonidae; genus Bradypodion; species Bradypodion pumilum. The sequence goes on along the minus strand of JAWDJD010000003.1, from coordinate 225,380,277 downwards.
TAGGCGGCACAGCCTTGAGGATGGTTGATGTATAGTATGATTTCCTTCTAATACAGGGATTCTGTTGTGTATGTACAATGCTGCTTCAGATGAATGTACAATGTTGCTTTAAGAAATGTATTAATGTAACCCAGCCACAATCACAATGTAACCCAGCTGTTAAAGGAACGCGAGCAAGCTGCCTATAGAGGGCAGCTGCGAGTGTTCAACTCACATGGTCATCATTCCTCAAATCACCTGCAGCCGCGGGAACTCCCGCAGCAAACAACTACTTCTGATCCACCACCGAAGATGGGCGTGACCCGGATGACGTCACGCCGGTAGCGGCCAATGAGCTACCGTGCAGCCAATTTCAAATGTGTTGTACCACTGTATATAATGTGAGATACCTCCGCCATTACCACATGTTCGTTCTGATCATCAACCAATAAACCTGTGTTAGTCCATACTGCGACTCTTTCTATGTCTCCCGGAACAGACACCAAAGATTCCCAACCTGCGGCCCATGGTGCCATTTCATGTTGCCCCCAACCGCCTCCACCATACCTGGCACATGTTGTGGAGGAAGGACAAAATGGCAGTCTGGCCTCCAAAACTGTCCGAGGGAGCGTGACCTGGCTCCTGTCTTTAAAAGGTTGAGAACACCTGTTCTAATACAAAACTCAGAGGCATCCATCACATTATTTGTGCCATATATGAATTCCATTAATAAAAGAGGGAAAGAGAAGGAAAGGTAATTTTGTGGATGACGTAAGGTTGCCATTCCAATTGTTACCCACTAAATTAAGCAGTAGCATCAATCTTTGGTGAATGACAATATTCCTTTAAGGCCGTGAAAATCTCCTGTAAAGATATGGAGCTGGATGGATGGCAGCCAGATTAGTTCTTAATGACTGGGAGTTAGCAACAAACATGTTTTGTTCTTGCTCAAAGAGAGCCAGTGAGTACACCCTTTTATCTTCTGTCACCCAAGTGGGAAACTTCCATTCACTCCTATGTATTAGAGGTGACTACAGAATGTTACTGAAGACTAGATATCCCACTCTCCTTTTACATGTATCATTGGGGATGAACTGTGTGTGTGTGTGTGTGTGTGTGTGTGTGTGTGTGTGTGTGTGTGTGTGTGTGTGTGTGTGTGTGTGTGTGTGTGTGTGCATGTGTGTCTGTGTATGTGTGTCTGTCTGTGTCTGTGTGTCTGTCTGTGTCTGTGTGTGGAGTGCACAGAGATGTTTCTCCAAGCTACTCTTCAAAATGAGAATTTTCCTAATGTAAAAGAGTCCCCTTTCATATTAGCTGAAGACTAAGCTCCACTAAATTGACTGGGCTCCCCCCCCCAAAAAAAAAAAGGAAAAAAAAGAAATAAGCTCCACTAAACTCTGTAGATTTGCTTCTGAGTGAAATCCTGTAGAACAGAGCTGCCACAATAAAAAAGGATACAAACACAATGTACCGTTTGTGTATGCCCAAAAATGATGAAGATAATGATAAACAAATCTTCTTATAAGGTCTTTGTATTCTTAATGTTATTTTTATTTTTTATTTTGCAAACTCTTGTATATTAACTTGTAATGTCTTTTTTTAGGAAGAAGAAGACAACAGAGGAAAGCAAAGCCCTAGTATTCAACTTATCCTCTAGGCACTTGACTGAACATGGACTGGCATTACTGGGACTTGGTTTCAATTTCGTTCCAACCCCCTATTATCAATCTTTTAGTACACGGGTGGATGTATTTCGGTTGATCAGGTTATTAAAATTAAGACTTTATTTTGGGGATTTTGAGAATAATTTTAGGAACCAATTTGCTCCCAAGTCAAAATTCTATCCCAACATCAATCACCCGTCTATAGAGGTGTTTAAAAGGATTGTTTTAAATGACATTGAAAAACTAGAACAAAGTAAACTTAAGGTAAGACGGAATTTAACAACACAGGAGGTTAACACCTTGCAGGATTTGGGACGGGATGAATCCATAGTGATTAAACCGGCGGATAAAGGGGGTGGAGTCGTGGTTTTGGACAAGACGGACTATTTAAAGGAAGTTTATAAACAATTAGCTGACCCAACCTTTTATAAAAAATTAATTAAGGATCCAACCAAGGAAATTGAAAACATTATTAAGGTGGTGGTCACAGAGGGTCTTTCCCTTAATTATATTACTGAAAGAACATACAAATTTTTGTTGAAAGAACACCCACGGGTTCCAATTTTTTATATCTTGCCAAAAGTACATAAAATCATTGATGCCCAGATTAGGATACCTGGACGCCCCATTATCTCCGGGGTGGGGTCCATTTTGGAGCCTTTAAGCCAATTTATAGATCATCACATTCGGCATTACACCTGTGACACTACTTCCTTTATCAGGGATTCTACTGATTTTATAAATAAGATCGAGGGCTTCCAGCTTCCAGCAACGGGTGGTTTGGTAACCATGGATGTTGCAGCTTTGTACACAAATGTCCCATTTGAAGATGCGAGATTAGTGGTCCAGGATGTATTAAATACCAGAGTAGATCAACAACCGCCCACTCATTTTCTAATCGATCTTTTAGAAATCTGCTTGGAAAAGAACTATTTCAGGTTCAACCAAGACATCTTTTTGCAAGTAAAAGGAGTGGCAATGGGGTCCCCAATGGCACCAAGTTTGGCCAATCTCTATATGATTTCCTTTGAGAGAAATATTGTTTTAAATGCACAACTTAATCCATTTTTTCACCACATTTTATTGTTTAAAAGATTTATAGATGATCTGTTTTTTGTGTTAGATGACTTTAATCTAATTCCAGACTTTGTTTCCTGGTTGAATATACAGAATGTGAACCTAAAATTTACCCATTGCATGAGCAAGACTGAAATATCATTTCTGGACCTCTTGGTTTTCGTAGGAATGGACAATAAACTGCAGGTTAGGCTATTTAAGAAGAGCACAGATAGGAATGCCTATCTTCCATATGAGTCATACCATCCACCCCATTTACGCAATAGCATTCCATACGGAATATTTGCTAGAGACAAACGTAATTCTTCACATCAAGAAGATTTTGAAACCGCAGCCAGGGGGATTAAGGAGAATCTTCTGGACAGAGGGTATCCTGAGCAGGTATTGGAAAAATCATTAAATAAGGTTAGAGGTGTGGCAAGGAGCGCACTATTGGTAAGACAGGAGAGACAACCCAAACAGGGGATTTTTTGGTCCATAGACTATTCTCCCAGAGCCAGAGATATACAAAATATTGTACGCAAACATTGGCATATATTATCTGACATTCCGGGGTGTCTAGAAAAACCCATGATAGGTTTAAGGAGGACTAGAACAGTTGGCAACTTGATTACTAGAGCAGATGCTGCACCGCAACAAGAATCACGGAGCAGTCTGGTCAAGGGCCATCACAGGTGCGGCCAATGCGTTGTTTGCAGGTTCGCTTGGGAGACTCATCACATCAATTTTCCAGAATTAAATTTTAAAAAAACACTCAATTTTTTTAGTAATTGCAATAGCCAATTTTGTGTATATCTATGGATTTGCCCTTGTGGTCTCAAGTATGTGGGAAAATGCTCATGCAAATTAAAAATCAGGCTAGCGGAACATCGATCCAGGATAAGGGGACAGGTGGAAATTGCACCATTGGTAAATCATTACATGGAAAAAAACCATCTTGACACAGATTTTAAATTTGTAGTGTTAGAAAAACTCACAGTCACGACAGGTAGAGGTATCAACATTGAACAATTGTTATTACAAAAGGAGGCATACTATATTCATAGACTAGGAACCATGCATCCTAAGGGTTTAAACTATGAAACTGATTTAACCTGCTTTTTGTAAGTACACAGGAATCAGAACCATGGTGCTCCTTGTAAGTAAAACAGTCAGTACACAAGTGGCAATGTGAGCTTGCAGATTCAGTCAGGAGCAGGCAGCAAGTTGTATTTAAGAGATAGGCAAGTAGGCAAACTATTCATATTTATAGACTAGGAACCATGCATTCTAAGGGTTTAAACTATGAAACTAGGAATCAGAACCATGGTGCCCCTTGTCAGTAAAACAGTCAGTACACAGGTGGCAATGTGAGCTTGCAGATTCAGTCAGGAGCAGGCAGCAAGTTGTATTTAAGAGATAGGAAAGGAGGCATACTATTCATATTTATAGACTAGGAACCATGCATCCTAAGGGTTTAAACTATGAAACTAGGAATCAGAACCATGGTGCTCCTTATAGGTAAAACAGTTAGTACACAGGTGGCAATGTGAGCTTGCAGATTCAGTCAGGAGCAGGCAGCAAGTTGTATTTAAGAGATAGGAAAGGAGACATACTATATTCATATTCATAGACTAGGAACCATGCATTCTAAGGGTTTAAACTATGAAACTGATTTAACCTGCTTTTTGTAAGTACACAGGAATCAGAACCATGGTGCTCCTTGTAAGTAAAACAGTCAGAACACAGGTGGCAATGTGAGCTTGCAGACTCAGTCAGGAGCAGGCAGCAAGTTGTATTTAAGAGATAGGATTCTAATGGTATGCAACGTCCTTAGCAACCATAGAGAAATTACAAAAGAGATAGAGAGGACGCGAAACACAAGAGTGGTAAGCTTGGACTGGATAATGAGCATGGGGACTTGCAGCTGGTTTGAACATATAATATTGTAACAGACATGTGTTTTGTAACCTTTCAGATATTGCAAAAACTCCCCTGATGAAATTTATTGAATGAAATGTCTAATTAACCGGATAGACGTCGGGAGTTTGGGGCCAATTTATATGGGAGTTTGACTTCCCAACTGAATACGAGTTTATGAGCTGTTTTGGACGAGAGATAAAAAGTGTAATAGAGGAATGAATCATTGTTTCATATTGTTACAAAGGACATAGTGAAGAAGTTGAAGAGAACATATTTGAATTTGGTTACTATTGTCAAGATTACAAAAGGAACTTGAAGACTTTTGTGCAGAGAAGTATCTGAGTTTGGTTTCTGTTTGATGACATTACAAGTTAATATACAAGAGTTTGCAAAATAAAAATAACATTAAGAATACAAAGACCTTATAAGAAGATTCGTTTATCATTATCTTCATCATTTTTGGGCATACACAAACGGTACATTGTGTTTGTATCCTTTTCTCCGTTTGGCCATTTTTTGCTGTAAAATAAAAAAAGGAAGCAAAGGAGTTATTGTTGTTGTTGTTCAGTCACACAGTCGATTCCGACCCTTTGCGACCCTATGGACCATCGTTCTCCAGGCGCCTCTGTCCTCCACCATCCTCCTCAGCCCTCCCAGTTCTGTGCCCATTGTGTCTACAATACCATCTATCCATCTCATCCTTGGCCTCCCCCTTCTTCTTTTGCCCTCCACCTTTCCCAACATCACGGCCTTCTCAAGTGAATCCTCCCTTCTCATTTGATGCCCAAAGTACTTTAGCCTCATCTTTACTATTTGACCTTCCAATGAGCAGTCAGTGTTGATTTCTTCTAAGATTGACCTATTTGTTCTCCTCGCTGTCCAGGGTACCCTCAAAACTCTCCTCCAACACCACATTTCAAAGGCATCTATTCTTCTGCGTTCAGCTTTCCTAATTGTCCAGCTCTCACATCTGTACATTACTACTGGGAATACCATTGCTTTGACTATTCTAATTTTTGTTTTCAAGGTGATGTCTCTGCTTTTCACTATGTTCCCCAGGTTTCTCATAGCTTGTCTCCCAAGAATCAGTCGCCTTTTTATTTCATGGCTGCAATCCCCATCTGCAGTGATCTTAGATCCTAAGAATGTAAAATCTGTCATTGCTTCTACTTCTTCCCCATCTATTTTCCAGGAACTGATCGGGCCTGTTGCCATTATCTTGGTTTTCTTGATATTGAGTCTCAAGCCAGCTTTTGCACTCTCTTCCTTCAATCCGATCAAGAGATTCTTTAGGTCTTCCTCACTTTCTGCCATTAGGGTGGTGTCATCTGCATATCTCAGATTGTTGATGTTTCTCCCAGCAATTTTGATCCCATATTGTGATTCCTCCATCCCTGCATTGCGCATTATGTGCTCTGTGTATAAGTTGAATAAGCAGGGTGACAGAATGCAGCCTTGTCTTACTCCTTTTCCTATTCCAAACCACTCTGTCATTCCGTGTTCTGTCCTAACTGTTGCTTCTTGGTTCATGTACGGATTTCTCAGGAGGCATATGAGGTGCTCTGGTATTCCCATCTCTTTAATCACTTGCCACATCTTGTTGTGATCCACACAATCAAATGCCTTAGTGTAGTCAATAAAGCAAAAGTAAACTTGTTTCTGGTATTCCTTTGTTTTTTCCATGATCCAACGTATGTTGGCAATGTGGTCTCTAGTCCCCCTGCCTCTTCTGAAACCAGCCTGCACCTCTGGTAATTCTCTTTCCACATGCTGCTGAAGTCTATCCTGTATTATCTTGAGCATCACCTTGCTGGCGTGTGGGATGAGCGCAATTGTTCGATAATTTGAACATTCTTTGGCATTGCCCTTTTTTGGGATTGGAACATATATTGACCTTTTCCAGTCCTGTGGCCATTGTTTTGTTTTCCAAATCTGCTGGCATATTGAATGCAGTAATTTCATGCCATCATCTTTTAGAGCTTTGAAAAATTCAACTGGGATACCATCATCTCCACTAGCTTTGTTGTTTGCAGTGCTCTTTAGGGCCTTTCTGACTTCACTCTCCAGGATGTCTGGCTCAGGTTCAATTTCTTCATCATTGTGACTATCAGGAGTGTTGAGTTCCTTTTTGTAGAGTTCCTCTGTGTACTCTTTCCCTCTTTTCTTAAAGTCTCAAAGGAGACTGAAGAGGAAAAAGACTTATAAACAAGGCACAGATGCCGATGAAGCAAGGGAGCCCTGCTTCTTTTCCTTTTTGGATAATCTCCTCAATAGAGGACAAAGCGGAAGCCCAAGAAGGGAGCTTAATACATGGACTGAATGCAGAGAGAATTGACAGGAGATAGCTAGTAAGCTGATTAGAGGAGAAGAGGGTAGAATTGAGAGTCAAAAGTAACCGCTTGAAGGAGAGGAAGTTGGCAAGGCATCCAGACTTTCTCAATAAGAAGTGCATGTGGACCATAGAGCAATTTAAAGACTGAGTTGTAGTTGTCTTTTGAAAGGAAATTGAACATGTCTCATTAGAAGAGCTATGAATCAAGTCTGATTAGTTCTCTGTACTCCAGGTTTAGTATATGAGAGTCAAGACACGAGGCACAGCCAACGGCTGGGTTAACTCAGGTTTATTGCATGGTGGACAGAGGGAACATGAGGTAATGGCGGACGAACAGCTCTATATATATGGTAGTAACGTATTTGAATGTGGCTCCACGGTAGCCCGTTGGCTACTGGCCCGCGTGACGTCATGGCTGGTCACGCCCTTCTTGTCCAGGTGTAGGTAGCGGCGGGAAACTTCCCGCGCTGCGGTCTTTGATGGGTTTGAACCAAGAGAGCTTGGACGCTCGCTGCTGCCAGCTGGTGGTCATTAGCTCGCGTCCTATTACAGGGTTTATGTGATACAGCTGAAGGTTACATTATTACTCATAGGCAGGGTTACATTGGTTCAGATACATTGATATCACATGTAGAAGGTTACATTATTAGAACACAACACCAGGGAATATGTTTTTTATTCAAAGGTGAGCCGCTGTGTTGGTTTATTTTCAGGCTGAGCACCACACATGTTTACCACATGAGTTGGCAAGACATATTGCTCTTTCCTCCTTCCTATAAAGAAAGTAGCTTGGCAAATGTTTCTGCTGAGAGTGCTTTGCGATAATTTAGTTTTCTCTTTAAAACTGGATAGAACATTTTCCCCCTCCTAATCACCTCAGTTGGACTTATTTAAATCTTGATGCCAGAGAGATGTGATTATAGAATACTGTCTATAAAACTAGAAGTATGTCCCAGAATACCTTTATTAATGGACTTTGGAATCATCTCTATAGCAAGAAACAAGAAGGAAATGATTATAACAATGGTAACAGCTATGAGACTTCTTATTGTTAAAAGATGGGAAGCATATTGTGAAATCGAGCTGCACAATTGGTACAAAGAGCTATGGAACATTGCGATGAACAACAGACTGACATGCGAATTAAAGTTTAAGAAAGGATTAATAAAAAGAAATGACTTCAAAGAGATTTGGAGAGAATCTATAGAACATGTCTTAATTAAAGCAAAGGGAACAAAACCAAGACAGGAATACAGTACATAACTTTTGGGGAAGTAGTAGAGTGAATGTATAGAATATTGTTAATAGAAATAAAATAATCATAAATTGAAAATATAAGTCTTATAGGTGGTGGGGAGCACAAAGAGTATTGTTTTGTTAATATAAAATTATATATACACATAATTTGTTATTGTAATAGTGTTTAATGTTTGAATGTTGTCTTGTTTTAATAATAATAAATACAAAAAATAATGCCCCCATCAATATGCATTTTGTCCAAAGTCATTTAAATTAGCTTGGAAGATAAGGTAGATCTCCCAAACTCACCCCTCCCCATCCCAACAACATCAAATGAAATAATGACAGTTTGGTTTTGAATTTGCTGCTTGAAACGGCTGCCCTTGCTGGCCAGGGCCCTTGCTGTACTGATATATATTTTTGAGAAAAAAAATATTTCTGTATCACTCTAATGACCAAAGGTCACTCAGGGCGGCATACATACTGATATAAATATCATATCTATAATGCCCCCATCAGTTACCAAAGTCAGTTACCAGGGATTCACAACCTACATCCCACAGGTCTAATATGGCCTGTGGTGCCAATTAATCCGGCCCACAATGAGGATTCCGGAACCACTGCCACCACCGCCACCGCCACCACCAGAAACACTGGAAGTGGCAAAAATGCTGTTAAAAAAACTGAAAGTACAATGAAAACACACTGCCCTTGCTCCCACCGCCAAGCAGTGGAAGCGGCGAAAACAGCTGAGATCACACCGTGAATGCTGCCGCTGCCACAACCAGAAGTAGCAAAAGTAGTGGGAGGAACCATGCTTCGAGCCCACTCACGTGTGTGAGGGGGCATGGTCTGGCCTGTGTCACGGAAAGGCTGGGAACACCTGATATATACTAAGTTAAAAAAAAAACTTATCAGTGACACCCCAACCCACATAAAACTATAATTTAAAAACAACTAAAGTGGTGGTAAATCATTATGCCTATGTAGCACAAAAAAATTAATTAAGACCAAAGAATCAAATAAAATTACATAAAATCAGCTAGGGGACACAATGTCAGCAAAGGCCATTTTGAACAATTCTGGCTTAGCCAATTTAATGGAATACAGCGAGGGAAGGGGGCCTGGTGAACCTGTGGTTGGAGAGCATTCCAGAGATACAGTGCCAATACAGAGAAGGTCCTTTTTCTGGCTGAAGTCTTACTGGGCTCTCGTGAGGTGGGTACATCCATTCAGGGCTTTATGGGCTTCTTCTTTTGGGTCTAGGCCAGGCGTGAAACTGCAAAAATGAAGCTACCTTTTGGTGAGTTCATTCTGCAGTTCCTTTCGGCTGACCTAGTGTGAGAAAGATTAGCCAGCACAAGGTGGCTGTTGCCTAAGGTACTCCCAATTGTGGTTCAAAAAATACCACAGTCTTCGAGGAGGCTAAAAACAACACCTTGAATTTGGCTCGGAAGCCTACATACAGTTTATACAGAGGAAATGATTAATTAATTTTAATTTTAATTTAATTGTTTGATTTCTACACCACCCACTCAGCCTAGGCTGACTCAGGGTGGTTCACAATAACATATACATTAAAACTACCCATCCCCTAATTTCCTCTATTTATGCCTTTTACTTCTGAAATTCCATTATAAAAGCATATGATCAAGTATTAAGAATTATGACTAAAATGTTAAATAATTTTATGAGTTTGAATGGGAAAGTTTGGTGAATGTCACTAAAGGAGATGAATTAGCATGATCCATATCTTCATTGATTAAAATAAAATGACTTTCTTGTTGAAATCAACAAGATTAAGGCTGCATTCTTGGTATACTTACCTCAAGTGTCTTCTGTTAAACACAGTGGAGCTCAGTTTAAGTTGTTATGGCTAGAATGTATTGAATGTATGTTTAATGGCACAGCAGTCACTCCATATAAGCACTACAGATACTCTACATCCACCTATGTTTTTGAAAACACAACCCACATGGAAAGTTGAAAAATGTCAGAAAAATGGAAGAGTGTCTGGAAACTCTGTCAGTTCCAATCAATGGTAGTGCCTGTAATAATGCCAATATACTATTCAGACACAGAGTAAGCCATTCACATAGTAACATCTGGGAATGTGCCTGTCATATTGCAAACTGTCTTACCTACCCCTATATTCAAGTCCAGAGACCCAGGCATAGACTAGAGCCATAGGTAAAGGACTTCTCTGCTGTGCTCTGCTCAGTATTGAAGCCAGACCAGCATGATTGGTTTATACTGATACTGGCAAAACATTTTACATCCCTGTTTTACATCTCCAGAAGAAGGAAGATATATTGTCTGGGAACATCAACATACCAACACAGAAACAAATAATTTTAGTCTGTTAGATATGTTACTTTATGCATATATTAAAATGTGTCCACAGAGTATTATGCTATAAATCAGGGGTTCCCAACCTTTTCAACCTGCGGGCCAGGTCACGCTCTCTCAGACAGCTGAGGGGCCGGACAGCCATTTCCCCCTGCTTGCACGATTGAGGTGGCCATTTTGTCCCAACAGCGTCAAATGGGCAGCCATTTTGTTTCTCCCTGGAAGGAGGGAGGGAGACGCCAACCCTCAAAGGAGGCTTTGGACCTCCCTACCTGACTGAGATGAATTGCCTGCTTGGGGAAAGGGTGAGTAGGGCTTACTAGTTCTTCCGTGTTGGGCTGGGGTCCTGAAGGGGAAGGGTTGGGTGAGATAAGGCCAGGAGCCTAACAGTTTCCCCCCAGTAGCACCATTTCATGTGGCCCACTGCCCTTGCTCCCAGCACCGGCACTGCCGGAAGCTGTACCATGTATGGTTCTTTTTCTAATGTAAACAGCTTTGCAATGCTATTTACAGGTGGTGGCCCATAGATTCCTACCCATCTATATACTGTACTTATGTATCCAGTGTATCTGTGTGCTGTGTGGGTAGGGACTTACGGGCCACCCTGTACACCAGAGGTTTCAACCTATGGCCTGGGGGCAAGATGCGGCCTGTGACACCATTTCATGTGGCCCACCACCACCTCTGCCATACCCGGAAGTGCCATATGTAGCAGGCAGAGCAAAATGGCCGTCCAGTCCCTGAAGCTGTCTGATGGAGCGTGATCTGGCCCTCAGCTTTAAAGAGGTTGAGAACCACTGCTGTACACTAAAAAGGAACCACATATGGTACTTCCAGATGAGACGGAGGAGGTGGGGGGGCACATGAAATGTTGCCGTGGGCAGGATCCGGCCCACAGGCCATAGGTTGGGAACCCCTGATATACATTGTTGATATGTACTGTCAAACATTTCCAACTTACTGTTACCCTGAAAGGTACCCAAAAGTGTGTGAAATGTTCAAGGAATGGTTTAGGATTGCCACACACTCCTCCAGTTAGCTTCCATGGCTGAGTAAGGATTTGAATCCAGCTTTCTTGGGACTTAACCTGACATTGACACACTGGCTCTGTGTTATAAGGCCACATATAAATGTAATAAACTGATAGAAAAATAGAAGAGAAAAACAATATTAAGGGTTTGGCTCTGCACAAGTTTTTGTTGGATACTCATACTTATATTCACCCACACTTAATGGGTATTTACATGAATGAGTTTACACTATTCAGAAACTGGAAGCATAGAGACATACAACTCAGGCCCCTGTGCTTCCATAATCACTGCCTTAAATAGCCTGAAGAAAACTTAAGTGGAGCATTGTTTCATTAATTAAGGATCTGGAGGTACATTAGGGTAGTGAGAGCATTGCCACACCTCAGAGATAGGTTGTCAGATCCTGATAAAAATACTCTACATCAGGGGCGTCCAAACTACAGCCCACAGGCCGGATCCAGCGAATGGCACCAAATCATCTTGCCGCACCAGCGGTGCCGCTCCCGGAAGCAGAAGTAAAATGTGCCCGTGCAAAACACTGTGCTGCAGGTGCATTTATGGCAGAATTTTGCACATGCACGGGCATTTTTTACTTCCACTTCCAGTGGGAGGAACCATGTGACCAGGCTGCTCAGCCACATGATCGGCCCGCAGCCTGAAAAGTTTGGGCACCCCTGCTCTACATGAGAGCTGATGTGTCAGACCATCCAGAGTGACTCAGCAGTCTAGGTCAGGAATTCTCAACCTTTTAAAGTCAAGGGCTAGGTCACACTCCCTCAGACAGCTTCGGGGGCCAGACGACCATTTCGCCCTTCCTCCACCACATGGCACTTCCTGGTGTGGTGGAGGCAGTGGAGGGGGGGGCAAATGAAATGGTGCCACGGGCCGCATCCAGCCACAGGTTGGAATCCCTGGTCTATGTTCTTCCCTGGCTGACAAAGTTATTTTATCAACACGTTACAACCTGAATGGTACTGAACCTTGGCAGTTTAGTAGCAGTTTAAATCACCTCAATATCTTTGTTGCAAAAATGAAAGGCAAGATAGCTTGACTATTCTACAAGCATTTATTCTTCTAAAGGTAAAGGTTTCCCTTGCTCTGTTGATGTAAACGGTTAGCAGAGTGGTATGCAGTGGCCAGCAAGAGGTTCACACCTGGCAAGGTGGTCCCTTGTGAGAAAAACAGGAGACAGATCTTGGTGCAGAAGAAAAAACTCAATGTAGGTTTACTCAGGAAGTAAAAAGGTGCAAGTATATACAGTGCAACAACTGTAACACAAAACAGATATACTGTATTCTCTTGGGCTGCTCAGTTGACCTCACTGAGACAGTTCAGTTGTGCTATATACAAGTCCATACAGTTCAGTAGCAGTCCAGCAGGGTAAATACAAGCTGTAGTAAAGGTAAAGGTTTCCTTTGCCCGAAAGCCAGTCATATCCAGCTCTAGGGTGCAGTGCTCATCTCTGTTTCAAAGTCAAAGAGTCAGCGTTGTCTGCGTCTGCAGATGTTTCCGTGGTCATGTGGCAGGCATGACTAGACACTGGAGTACACAGAACGCTGTTACCTTCCCACTGAAGTCGTCCCTATTTATCTACTTGCAATTTCTTGCTTTCGAACTGCTAGGTTGGCAGGAGCTGGGACAAAGACGGGAGCTCATTCCATCTTGCAGTACTCCAGAATCGAACTCCTGGCCTTCTGTCTCCCAGTCAGCATCTTATCCACTTGAGCCACTGCAGCCCCAGACAAAGACAAAGAGTTCTACAGCTTCTGTCCTCCTGGTGGAGCCTTACCCCAAGTAGTCCTTCTTTGACCAGTAAGTACAGATGGCATATCAGGCAAAAGCCATCATCAGGATCATTGCAAAGATTCAGTCCTCGTAGCAGGTTCTGGAAGACGTAGGAATCTTCATCCAGACTGTCAGTAGAGGAAGTTGAGCATTGTAGCTGGAAGTCTGCAATCCTGCCCTGACCTAAAGACACTGGCCCATGGAGTACATCAGGGAAAAGTCCAGCACCTGTGTGCCCCCGCATGAGGGTCTTAAAGGCATCACAGACACAATATGCCTTGCAACCAGTTAGGGTGTGAGGTGAAGACTTACATCCCCTAACATGCTTGAAAGCCAGTCATATCCGACTCTAGGGTTCAGCGTTCATCTTTGTTTCAAAGCTGAAGAGCCAGCACTGTCTGCTTCTGTAGATGTTTCCCTGGTCATGTGGCAGGCATGACTAAACACCGTAGCGCACGGAACACTGTTACCTTTCCACCGAAGTGGTCCCTATTTATCTACTTGCAATTTCTTGCTTTTGAATGGCTAGGTTGGCAGGAGCTAGGACAAAGATGGGAGCTCATTCCATCCTGCAGTACTCTGGAATCAAACTTCTACATTGCTTTTAAAGTGCTTCAAAGTTATTGGAAAATATATATGGCTCAAAATGTCTTAGCATCATCTTACAATCATGTAGAAGTTGCCTATTTAGATATGAAACTTTGAATACAGGAGCGCAAAATAGGCTGCTTGTCTTTCTAGATGTAACTTTTGGTAGCAGTTTTAATGGATTTTTTTATATTGGTTTTAAAATGTGATATTGGTTTTATTCTCTGTGAGCCACCCAGAATCTTCAGAGTTGGGCGGCAATATGAATCAAAATATGAATAAATAAAATAAATACAAAAATGCTTAAGGTAAAAATCCAACATATACGGTTGGATATCAAAGATATCGCAGACATGTAGCAGGCTGAACCCATGTTGCATGCAAGTATTTAAAAATATGAGTTACAAGTTATAGGCAAGGATTCTAAAAGTGAAAAGCCCTGCTTCAAACCATTAAGAATTCTTAAAAATAAAAATATTAAAATAAAAGCATTTGTTAGCCTTTAAGTATGTTAAAAGGAGAAAGCAAAATTACATTAACATCTCACCCAACCATGCCTGGGTAGGAAATCTCAGCTGTCTTGTCTGTCTCTTTTCTTCTTGCATCTTTCTGCTTTTCAAGGGTGTCATATTTACTGTATATCATTTTCTAACAGATCACAAGCCCTTACCAAGTGACCCCATACATAGGTGTTATATGTTTTGCTCATATGGACAGAGACATAAACCTATCAGAAAGGTGAGGACTTCCAGTCACACAGAATACTTTCTCTTTTTGTGCCTTACAGCTGGTTACCCTGACCTGTGTATTTCTCACAGGACTGTCCCTGGCTCTTCCCCTCCCCTGCCCTTCACCCACCCACAATACCTGTGTGATTTCTCAAACACACTTTTTTTCTCATCACAACGATTAACTATGCCCTTTAGTATTGCAATTAATCACATATGACAAGGGCATCTCTGGCTAGACCTTTCCTGCCTAGTTCTTTCCTAGAGCCAGAGGATCTTCTTACTGATATTCTTACTGTAATCCCTGTGCAGGGCCATAGCCAGGGGGGCCTGGGGGGGGGGGGGGCGGGCAGGCGGTGAAAACCCTCCTGAGCTAACAGCCCAGCCCACCCCATCCCTGTGGTGCCAATGTTATATATGTGAGTGTGACATTGTTGCTCCGCCTGAAAATGTTTTTGCCCCCCCTGAACAAATTTTCGCCACCCTCCCCCCCATCTAAAATCCTGGCTATGGCCCTGACCCTGTGTAGTTGTTGGGTTGGATGGGGAGGGACAATAACAACACAAAACCAAGTACAGTAGGAACATTTTAATATGGAGGAAAGTTGCATTTTCCTGTTCCTCAGCTGACTTCTGGAATGAATAGTATGGGCATGAGAGAGTATTCTAAAGGATTGCTTGGTTACCTCTATTCTGCCTCTATATAAGTGTGTCTGTGTCTCTCTGTGTGTCTGTGTACTTGTGCATGCATGTGTGCGCGCACATACAAATAGCTGATTGCACCCCAATATTTGCTTCACCCACCGTTGGCTACAGTACTATGCTTTCTGCCCCACCAACTAAAGTGGGCACCAAACACCAGTGGCAGAAGTGACAGACTTCATCAATTGAAACAAACATTTTTGAGGGACTTTCTTCCTTTTTTCTTTGCTGAATGAAGGAGAAAGAACTGAGAACAAGAACATTCTATTTTTAACAGCCCATCTCTGTCCATTGTTTGAGCACTTAAATAACATGAACAGGGTGAACAAAGCTAGCAGAGAAAAAGGTCTATGAATTATTTAACATTCATAGGGGGCGGGGTTATACCAGGAGAAATTGAATATGTGGCTGAGGTAATTTGGAAGTTGATCAAAATAAAAATGCCATCTAATATTTACAGGGAATAAAAGAGAACAAGAATGGTTTTTTTGCAAAATTGTAGTAAATATCATTTCTAGTTATCTTATTTAATTCCGTGAGAAACCAGAAGCAATGAGCAACCATCTAGCCAACATCTATTTGAATTGGGTCAGTACTGTATCTATCTTTACCTATAAGGAGAGATGTTAACCGTTGGAATCCGGTATACACGCCCGCACCCATCCATACTATCCCGTACTTGCCTTTTCACTGACCGACCATCGCCGCAAGGGTCCGGCAGCCGCCAGTGAGGCAGCCGCCCCACGAACGTGGACAAAAAAAATCAAACTACAACTTCCAGTGTCCTCGCGCCATGACCACTTCAGCCAATCAGACTGAAGAGCGCGAGCATGTAAAATGTTGAAAAAGCCGGTGCGCATAAAATAAAATAACACCTCACACAACAGGAGCGCAAGGCCGCCGAAGGCGGATGCAGCACATCATGCAACGGGAACACAAGGCCGCCGAAGGTGAATGCAGCACCTCACGGCCTCACTAACCCAAACCCACAAAAAACACGGTGAGACAACCGCCAGCATTCTTTCTCAGAGCAATGGAGAGAAGAGGGACTCCCTCTCCTCCCCGCTACCCCACCAAAGACACGGCGAGACCACTGCCACCCTCAAGGTAAGTTGAGGCAGGGGGGAACCAGCAGCAGGCAGCACTTCGTCAGGGGAAGCATACTCATACCTGTCAAGTTTTGGATTTGGTAATAAGGGAAATTTCCCGGCAATTACAGGATACTTGACAGCTATGTTTATCCTGTGCTGCCCTCCAATGGCGGCAATAGGGCATTGCAGTCTAACTAATAAGGGATGGTGGTGGGAAAGAGGGTAAAATAAGGGGTTTTCATGGCCAATAAGGGATACTTGACAGCTATGAGCATACTCCCTGGCAAATGATGGGTTGCTGCGTTTGTATTACCAACACCACTGTTTCGAAAACTAGCACGAAACAGTAATCAATGATATAGTGACAATAAATAAGATCCCCTGAGATGCAATGTACAACAGATCATCACCCCATACAGTGCAATACAAAGCATCTTCACCGCCGGCTTTGCTGGGCCCCTGCTAAAGCTGTTGTGGCTCACAATGGAACGTTTATGAAAAGAGTCATAACTTTCTGGTTTTTGTTTCTGGAAGTTGTGCCAGGTATTTCTAAGTAATAATTCTGGCACAAAAGTACAGGAATCTGTGAAGGTTTCACTGAAAGAGGGACAGCCAGTAAAATCTGAGAACTGACAACAACACTGCAGAAGTTCACTCAACAGAGCTGAAGAAGCATATACAGTATATTTTTCCAGGCAATTTTGTACAGTATATTGAATATGCTAACACCTCACTAGGCAAATAAGAAATCTTTGTATTATTGTTAATGCTTCAATTTTGTTCCATCTTCTCTGTTCTGATTGTCCCAGGACTGCAGAGCCTAAGGAAGACACAATGCTCCAAACACCCTTGAGGTTCTGATCATAAAGCTTACATTGGACAGAAGACATGGCAGTTTGGCCACATGCATATATAATACCCAGCTGTTCACTATTGATGAAGAAAGTGATTATTGATTAACATTTCTGGTGTGCAGGTGAGATTATAAAATAATAATGTCTCCTGTCTTATGGATAATTAAATTGCTTTTTTAATCCTACTTTCCATTTGAGAAAGTGGGATCTTGATTTCAGATGTCAGAAAAATGAATTACGTCTTGATCTTTCTCATTTTTACTAGAAGTAGTATTAATAATCTTTAACAAGGCTACAGCAGTGCCCCCTTGAAAAAGCAGAGACATTATAGGTGAGTTGTAATTCCTCAGTTTCTCAATGGACCAGACTATCAGGCGATGAGTTCCTGCTGGTCGCAACTTGCTTTCCATTCTTTTCACTGCCACACTCTTCTCCAGGTTTGGCCAAAACTTTTAATGACTGAGTCTCCCCATCTTTTGTGTAGCCTGCCAAGGGGTATTTTTACTCCTCTGGGATACCAACTCAGTCCAACACCCATCTGTCATTTGAGAAACATGTCCAGCCCAGCCCAGTGCAATTTCCGTTTATGATATTTGACAACAGCTTCATTGATTCCGCTTTGTTTTCTTATCCAGGCATTGGGGATGTGGTCACGAAGGGATACCTTTAGCACTGATCTTTCCATAACTCTTACGGCTCTTGATAGTTCTTCGTCCTCAGCCACCAATATTAACAAATGCAGAGGATTGTAATTAACAGCAAGAATTCCTCATCTGTTTGAGTGTCTAAGTGTATAGCAAAGAGCTTTTGTCACCTACTTTATTTGCAAATAAACCTGCTTTGTTTTGCAATTCATCTTCAAGCATGGGATTTTTAGAATTTCTTTGAATCCTGAAACACAAAAACTGCATGTATCTCTGTTCTCTAGGCTGTCTAACTATGTTTGTTTCTACCTCAGGCACAATGATGATGATGATGATATTGTGGTACATTATAGCACTAAGCCAGGTGTAAAATGCTGTCATTTAAGATCTATTTTAGCATAATATAATTTGCATCTCAAATAATGCTATTTGGTTAAATAATAAATTTAATTTATTCATAGACAAAACACTGCAATACATTTTTCAGCTTAAGGCAAAGGGTTAGCCAAGGCAAGTTATTTTGGCAGCAGAAGCAAAACAGTCCCTCTTTCTCTCTTCTTCCTAGTAGAGTGACAATAAATCATCAACCACCCCACAAACTAACTGCTTAAAATGTCTGTCTCACTTGAGCTAAACATAAGGACTGTGCTACAAAACACAGCATTTTCCATTTGTCTCGCCCACCGACTGTCAGCCTTCTGGGAGGCAGAAGGGCAAAACAGCTGGACAGTAGTCATTGGTTTGTATATGTCACAAATGCAGTGGTGGAACCTGGAAAGGAGTCCATATGAAGAAATGGTCATGAATTCACATTCTATATATCATATTTCATTTCAGCCATGGTGTTCATATTTCAAACACTGTTCTGTGTTTCAAGGGAAGATACCTGCTTCTTCTTTCCCACTAATTTTAACAAAGGTAGTGAGAGGGGGGAAAGTATTGAACATATGGGAGGGTGATCATCATGGGTGCAATTAAGCTGGTCAGCTGTTTACTTTGAGTTTGTTAAAAAGAGATTGTAGATTTGCAACATGCAATAATTAAGGTAGCTGTGCACATTCAAACCTTCCCAATCTCCATTTCCAATTGGTCCAAAGCTGATTAGT
The DNA here is from genome assembly GCA_035047305.1 of Bradypodion pumilum. Classification (NCBI taxonomy): domain Eukaryota; kingdom Metazoa; phylum Chordata; class Lepidosauria; order Squamata; family Chamaeleonidae; genus Bradypodion; species Bradypodion pumilum. The sequence goes on along the minus strand of JAWDJD010000003.1, from coordinate 225,361,207 downwards.
CATGTTAGGAGACCAATTCAGCTTTCACGTATGTTTATTTGACCATACAGTATCTTCATTCCTTCAGAGAAAAATCACAAAGAGACATGTGGCACCTTTACCAAACCCATTTATTAAAGCATAGACATTCATGAACTGTAGCCCATTTCATCAGATGCAAGAGTTATGCACAATTTCATGTAAATATACAGTACAGTGATACCTTATACAACGTCCAAACTTGGTTCCACAAGTTTGGACTTTATACAGATTTGGACTTTGCATGAGGCATGCAAAATCCTAGCCGCGATACCTCATACAATGTCCAAATCCTTGCCGCGATGCCTCGTACAACGTCATTTCCATAGAGATACATTGCACTGTAACAGCACAGACTTCAGGGCAAAGTCAAGGAAACAGACAGAAAACTGACAGAACTTTAAGAAATCATTGTCTAAAGGCTAAATACATTGCAAAAACATGTCAAACAACCCTGATTGTCCAAGAACCTGAAGAATGCTGCAAAAATCCCAGGAATGCTTCTAAAAATTCTGATGAAAAAATTCAAAAAATCCAAAATCGCGCTGAAAACCTTCCTAAACACTCTTTGCCTCATGCAAAACACACAAGAGCAATGCACGCATGTGTCCTGCCTTTTATACTGCCCAGGCACAATGCAACCTGGGAAAAACCCAATGCCTCATACAAAGTTGAGCAACTTTGTATGAGGTAACTTTTTCCCAAGAAATTAGGCGATGTATGAATTCAATGTTGTACGAAGTGGACTTTGTATGAGGTATTACTGTATATATATGTTGAAGTAAGTGGCACCATAGACAGTGAGATCGAAGACAAATTATAGGGGAAAAGTACTGATAGGGTTAATTGTATCATTAACATCACTCGTTCATCAAACCATTGCCGATAAAAAAATACCCCTGAAGCTCCCTGAACTAAACCCAATAGCCTGTTGGGGTTTTATTACAACCTTACATACTGCCTGTAGTAGGAGTAACTGAGAGGGACTTTTCTCGGCTGGGGCAATTATCCATGTAGTATAAACTAATTAACTAAAAAGTGCAGAGGAGGGCAACCAGAATGATTAGGGGACTGGAACACCTTCCTTACCATCTGAGGCTGCAACGGTTGGGCCTCTTCACTCTTGAATGACGGTGTCTAAGAGGTGACCTATTGAAGTTTATAAAATCATGCAAGGTGTGGACAAAGTAGATAAGGAAAAACTGTTTTCCCTGTCGCACAACACTAGAACTAGGGGGCACTCCATGAAACTTTTGGGTGCTAGTTCTCAAACAAATAAGAGAAAGTACTTTTTCACCCAGAGGATCACTGGTCTATGGAACTCCCTGCCAGAAGAAGTGGTGTCAGCTGTCAGTCTTGACAGCTTTAAGAAAGGATTAGACAAGTTCATGGAGGACAAGGGTATCAATGGCTATAATTATGGATACTTAAGGACAACCTCCGGGTTGGAGAGATAGGCAGAATATCTCTCAATGCCATTTCCGGGGAATCCTAAGCAGGTGAAGGCATCTCCTTGGGAATACCCTGAAGGAAATGGTGAGCCACTGTGTGAGACAGAATGCTGGACTGGATGGGCTGTGGCCTGTTCCAGCAAGGCTGTTCTTATGTTCTTATGTTCTTAATTGTTCCTTCCTGCCTTTGAATGTGAAGAGAACCCTCCCGTGTCCTTTCTCTCTCTTTTCAGTTGGTGTCAGTTGCTTGTTGCTATTTCTGCTTGGCTGGTTGGTTACCAGCATACATGAAGAAGAAGAAGAAGAAGAAGAAGAAGAAGAAGAAGAAGAAGAAGAAGAAGAAGAAGAAGAAGAAGAAGAAGAAGAAGAAGAAGAAGAAGAGCATGCACATTCTATAATGCCATGTAACTTTAAGTAAATAAATGTTTTCTATTATTTCTCCTACAAATGTCTCAGTGAGTTATGTAGATTTTTAGTGCTAGTTAATGAGAAAGGGATGCATTCTGAAAGGCTCATAGCTATTCTCCTCTGTGGGTCCCTACATATTTACTGAGTAGCTAAAAGGGATTATTACCAGAAATGCAAAACTCAGCAACACAACTTAACTTTAATCCCCCCCCCCCTTGGGGAGTTTCTTTATTCCACAAAAAGCTACTTTAAAACGAGTGGCTGTGAAAGAGATTCTGACATGCTCTTTTGCTCTTTTTTGAGTAACAATACAGTAGTTTTGGATGTCAGATTAGAATGGCCTCATGAAAAAAGAGCCCAATAGACAGAGAAAGTCTGGTCAGGTTATCCTGCTATGGCAATAGACTAGACCACTTATTAATACTGGTGTGAGGCTGGTGAGGACTTTGCGTGCCAAAAGAGTAGCCAGAAAGTTACTCGTGGAACTGGATCAGTGGTACAGGTGCCATGCTGCGAGGCGGAAGGCAAATGAAACGCCACTGTGTTATGTCCTCAGGACAAATTTCATAGCTCATTGCCATAATGATAGCCATTGTTCGGAATAGGATATGGCACAAGCGGAAAATATATATATATATATATATATATATATATATATATATATATATATATATATATATATATATATATATATATATATATATATATATATATATATATATATATATATATATATATATATATATATATATATATATATATATATATATATATATATATATATATATATATATATATATATATATATATATATATATATATATATATATATATATATATATATATATATATATATATATATATATATATATATATCCCCCCCCTATACATATATATAAAAAAAATAAAAACCACACACCCTCTTTCCCCCCTCCTCTCTAGGCATACTCCTCCTGTGGAGCATCCAAATGGATGGGGCATCCTCCAATTGCGCTCTATTTCACTGACTGAATTAGCTTTTCTGGTGGCTTAGTGCTTAAGATGCTGAACTTGACGACTGGAAGTTCATCAGTTTGAGACCCAAGTGCTGAGCGATGGAGTGAGTGCCCGTCTCTGCCCCAGCTCCTGCCACCTAGCAGTTCGAAAGCAAGAAATTTCAGGTAGATAAAGAAGTACCACTTTGGTGGGCAGGTGCATATCTAGTCATGCCTGCCATATGTCCATGGAAATGTCTGCAAATGCAGACAGCGCCGGCTCTTTGGCTTTAAATGGAGATGAGCACCAAACCCTAGAGTCAGATATGACTGGCTTTGGAACAAGGGCAACCCATAACGTAACGTAAGATAAGATTCAAGAAACATCTGAAAACTGTACTGTTTAAAGAGACTTATAAGAATATTCTCCCTAAAGGCAATGAATAAGTGTATAATTGGACTATGCCACCCTTGGCTCAAGTGGTTAAGATGCTGACTGGAAGTTCAATATCCAAGTACTGCACGACTGAATGAGTTGCCGTCTCTGCCTCAGCTCCTGCCAACCTAGCAGTTCGAAAGCAAGAATAATTGCAAATAGATAAATAGGGACCACTTCGGTGGGAAGGTAAACAGCTTTCCGTGCGCTCCGGTGTCGAGGCATGCCTGCCACGTGTCCACAGAAACGTCTGCAGACTCAGACAGCGGCTGGCAGCTCTTCGGCTATGAAAGAGATGAGCACTAAGCCGTAGAGTCGGATACGACTGGCTTTCAAGCAAGGGTGACCTTTACCTCACCCTTGGATACCACCCGTTGTTATTGTGTGCTTATTTCTAGTTTTAACTGTTGTCAACCGCCCAGCGTGGGGAAAATATCCCAGATGGGCAATGTATAGAAATCTAATAAATAGACAAACAAACATAAGAGAAGGATTTTCTTCTTCCTCTCTCGAGCAAGGCTGAATGGCATAAATCAAGAGAGGGCGACAGGTTTTGGCACCACCAGATATGTGTGTGTGTGTGTGTGTGTGTGTGTGTGTGTGTGTGTGTGTGTGTGTGTGTGTGCAACAGGTTTGGACACCGCCAGAGATGTGTGCGTGTGTTGTGTATTGACAAACACTAAAGCGTGTGTGTGTGTGTGTGTGTGTGTGTGTGTGCAACAGGTTTTGACACCGCCAGAGATGTGTGTGTGTGTGTGTGTGTTTTGTGTGTGTGTATAAGTTTCCGCTGAACGTCATCCTTGGCTTCCTAGTTCCGAGTCCAGGCAAGAGGCTACTGGGGGGCAGCCGCAGGCAGGCGGGAGACTGCAAGGCAAGTCCTTTAGCGCGTCCAGGTGTTCCCCGGAACGCGCTAGTAGGCAGGCCAGGCGCTCATCATCACAGGGCATGCCTAGAGGCGAGGGAGCGTCCGGCCCACCACGTGTCCGGCTGTCCCGGACCCCGGAGCGGCGCGTCACGCTCCGCGGCGCGCCCCGCCCACCGCCACCAGAGAAGCCCTTCCCAGTTCACGCCGCGCGCACCACCACGTCCCCTCCGGGCTGCGGGCGGCGCTGTGAGTGAGGGGCGGAGCAAGGCAAGGAGAGGCGGAGCCACACACCCCGCCCCCCGCCTCGGTGTTGCAGCCCTTTGGGGCGGGCCTGGCTCTGGCTCTGGCTCAGGCTCAGTCCGTCCCTTCCCGGCGGCCGTCTCCGCCTTGCCGGGAGACAGAGAGAGCTGGCAAGTTCCTGCCTAGCCTAACGTAGCGCCGCCAGCTCCGGCTTTCCCAATCCCCGCCCGGCAGGTGAGAGAAGCGGCAGCGCGGCTGGGAGTGGGAGGGGAGCGCCGAGCGCGCTGGGTGCCCACCTTGGGCATGATTCTGGCCAGGTGGGTGGGTGGGTGGCGGGCTGGGGGGAAGAAGGACACCGGCCTTACCATCTGAGGCTGCAACGGTTGGGCCTCTTCACTCTTGAACGACGACGTCTAAGAGGTGACCTGATTGAAGTTTATAAAATCATGCACGGTGTGGACAAAGTAGATAAGGAAAAACTGTTTTCCCTATCGCATAACACTAGAACTAGGGGACACTCGATGAAACTTTTGGGTACTAGTTCTCAAACAAATAAGAGAAAGTATTTTTTCACCCAGAGGATTACTGGTCTATGGAACTCCCTGCCAGAAGAAGTGGTGACAGCTGTCAGTCTTGACAACTTTAAGAAAGGATTAGACAAGTTCATGGAGGACAAGAGTATCAATGGCTATAATTATGGATACTTAAGGACAACCTCTGGGTTGGAGAGATAGGCAGGATATCTCTCAATATCATTTCCAGGGAATCCTAAGCAGGTGAAGGCATCTGCTTGGGAATACCCTGAAGGAAATGGTGAGCCACTGTGTGAGACAGAATGCTGGACTGGATGGGCTGTGGCCTGTTCCAGCAAGGCTGTTCTTATGTTCTTATGGCCTCCAGTCCTCGCCGGGGTGGGTGGCGCGCGCAACCACCCGTGCGCACTGGGAAGGGGGGGGTGGGGTGGGGGGGTGGCAAACGCACGTAGGGAACATTGGGCGGCGTGAGAGGGAGCGGGCGCGGGCGGGCGGGCATGGCTCGTCTTTTGGCACGCCACGGGTGCTATGGAGATGAGGGCAGGTTCCCTGCGTAATAGGCTGTGGCGAGGGCGGGCGGCGTTGCCAGGCGTCCTGTTTACCCTCCAGGCTCTGCTAATAATAATAATAATAATAATAATAATAATAATAATAATAATAATAATAATAATAATAATAATAATAATAATAATAATAATAATAATAATAATAATAATAGTATCATCACCATCATCATCAACAATCATCATCATCAATCATCATTTTGCTTCGTCCTTGGCCCCCAGGGGTTTAAACCGCTGTACTGCAGTGGCTCAAGTGCCTAAGACGCTGACTGGGAGGCGGAAGGTCAGCAGTTCGATCCCCCGAGTTCCGCAGGACGGAATGAGCTCCCGTCTTTTGTCCCATGCTCCCGCCAACCTAGCAGTTCGAAAGCAAGAATAATTGCAAGCAGATCAATAGGGAACCCCTTCGGTGGGAAGGTAAACCGCGTTCCGTGCGCTTCGGTGTCTCGTCATGCCTGCCACATGACCCACGGAGACGTCTGCAGAAGCAGAACACGCTGGCTCTTTGGCTTTGAAACAGAGATGAGCACTGAACCCTAGAATCGGATACGGCTGGCTTTCGAGTAAGGGAAACCTACTGCCTCCCCGACGGCTGCGAGTTCGATCCTGAGCTCGGGTCTGTCCGGTTCCCAGTGTGAAAACGACGGCAACGCCTTGCCTCTCGTGTACGCGCAGTTTCAATACATACGTGAATGTGACACGGGCTCTGTGGTGCACAGGAGAGGTATACATACTGATCATGCGTGTATGTGACTGGAGGGGAAGCCAGGTGTGAATGTGTGAGACACGTTCGGCAGAGGGGTTTTTTTTGGCAGCCAAGTTCTCTCCTTTTGTGATAGCGCACAGGACTGGAGCAGTTAGTTCAATTGCGGCACTGCAGGCCGAACGTTGTGAGTTCGATCCTGACGGGCACCTCCTCCGGGTTGACTCAGCCTTCCGGGATCGGTCAAAGGAGGACACAGCCATGTTAGGGGCCCCCCAAAATTGCGAATGAACTTGCGAACCGCCCAGAGAGGGCACGGAGCGGGAGAGGAGTGTGATGATGATGGCTTGTTGGCTTTGCTACCAGCGGCGCCGTTCGCGCCCACGGGGCTGCCGCGCTTAACCCCCGCCTCGCCGCTGTCTCTAGGCAGAGTAACGGACGGACATAAGGGACGACATGGCAGTCCACCATTGGGAGGAGGGGCGCGGGAGAGCGCAGCCAACCCTTGGCTACTGGGAAGCAAAAAACCTCTATTCTATGGGGATATGTTTACTTCTCCTCTGCCCGGGTTTTCTTTTCTCCGGTGTCGAGTCATGCTTGCCACATGACCACGGAGACGTCTGCAGAAGCAGACAGCGCTGTCTCTTCGGCTTTGAAACAGAGACGAGCACTCCACCCTAGAGTCGGATACGACTGGCTTTCGAGCAAGGGAAACCTTTACCTAAGGCTCCTGTGGGGAGGGAAAGCTGCCTGGGAAGGGATGTGTGTGCGCATGTGTGTGTGTGTGTGAAGGCGGCGACGAAAGTTGCGTGACTGTTGGCGTGTGGGGCAGAACAGCCGCGCACGCCACTTGGGAACGTGTGGCAAGAGAGCGCTGGACTCCCGGATTACGTTTGGTTCAGTGCAGCCCCATAGTTTTGTTAACTCAGCATTTGGCAACCCGAGTGCTTTGGAGAGGCGGCGGCGGCTGCGGCCAGCAGAACTAATGCTCGCCTTTGGCTCAGCTCGTCCTGGCCTGTGGGAGGGCCTGGTTTGCAAAAGGGGGTTGTTTGTTTGTTTATTTATTTATTTATGGGCTTGTATAAGCCGCCTTCCTCGCCTCAGCGACCCAAGGCGGCTCACACTGGTTAAAAGCCCATCCCTCGTACCATTTTATTTATTTATATTCAAATTTATATGCCGCCCAATCAGGTAAACCCGACTCTGGGCGGCTCACAACAAGTTAAAACACACATAAAACAGTACAACCAATTAAAACCAATTAAAAGCCAACATACCCACCCACCTACCCCATTCCTCTTAAAAGAACAATAAAAGAACAATGCTGTCCAGGGGCATAAAGACTTCGGAGGGAATAATCGGGCGTACTCTTCCCACTCTAGATCACATCTATGCCGCCAGGTGTTATAAGAAAGCTGTAGAGATTGCGCAGGATAGTGCGCAGCCTGGAAATGATCTCGTTCAGCTTCAGCCTTCTAGAAGAAGGTATAGGGTCATAAAGACCAGGACCAGCCGCTTGAGAAATAGTTTCTACCCAAAAGCGGTTCTGGCTTTGAATGCAGTGAAATGCAGTCTATCAGGGAGCTTCTGTATATAGTTTTTAGAGTTTTAGAGCGTTTTAGGGGTTAAATGTGTATATGTGGGGTGGGAGTAAGTTGATAATTTTGTACAGTTGTATTTTGTTTAGGTTTTGTTGGGTCGATAAGTGGATTTTCAATCTCGTTGTTCTGTGCAGGACAATGATAATAAAGACAGATAGATAGATCCATCGATCCATCGATCCATCGATCAATCATCTATCTATCTATCTATCTATCTATCTATCTATCTATCTATCTATCTATCTATCTATCTATCTATCTATCTATCTATCTATCTATCTATCTAAAAACTAAATTATCAAAACTATAAAACATTTAAAATATCTCTAAAACATCCCTGATCCCATTAAAACCCTTAAAACCCTGGCTAGGCCTAAATGAGCTAGCAGGGCTGGGTTGTGCTGCTAGATGCACCCCACACCTCCTGGCAAAGCCATGTTTTTAAAGCCTTCCTGAAGGGGGGCAACTCCGCCTGGAGGCGCAGTCCCGTGGCGGTCGTGGGTTTCCCCAAATGTAAGGTTCATGGGTCTTTTCCATACCTGTCAACCGCGGCTACAGACAATCCGGGACCTGTGCAGAATGGTTCTGCGGAAGTCGCCTTCTACGCATGTGTAGAAGGCGACTTGCACAGAAGGGATGCACAGTACCTCTCCCCCCCCCCACTGCCAAATTCCGGGGGTTTGGCAGCTCCGGGCAGGAAATGGCGCAAATCGGTGCTGAAAAACGGGAAATCCCGGCCAATCCGGGAAGGTTGACAGGTATGGTCTTCCCCAATGTTGAGGCATTAAGGAAGAGGTTAAAAACAACAACCCGTGGCTCTTTCCAATGTCGAGGCTTCCTTGACAGAAACTGCCTGGCAGGGAGTATCCAGTATCATTTATTAACTGATTAGTCATCTGACCATATCAGGTTAAAATATGATTAAAATACACTGGATAAAATATGATTACAAAAAACAGAATAAAAACAGCTTAAAAGTAGATTAAAACGAGATACCTTTACAGTAAAACCTCACATAAAGAGCGCTTCGCTTAGAGACTAACTCACTTAAAGAGCAGAATTTTCTCTGAAAGTTAACCCTCGCTTAATAACTAAAAACAACAAAAAACTCACTTAACAACTAAATTGGGGTTCACATTTCCCTCTGCCAGAAGTCACAATCGGTCACTTACAGTGGCAGCGGTGGCACTTCTTCCAAGTGTTTCGCTTAAAGAGCAACTCGCTTAAAGAGCAATTCCGTAGAACACATTATGCTGTTTAAGTGAGTTACCATTGTATAAAATTTACTCCATAACATTCATTACCTTTGCGGGCAACCCCAATCTGATCAATAAAACATCTTCTTTTTTGAATGATCCCCAACTATAAATTTGACAGTTCTAATATTTACATATTTATTTGTCCCTGAAGCAAGTAAGTTAATCTTTGATTAGGGCCCGAGTATTTCATTCTGTCTAGTAATGTCTGTAAATACTGGGCTCTTATTGTGGTATATAATTGACAACAAAACAGAACATGTGCAATATTTTCTATTTCTGGTGTTCCATAGACATGTACACTCCAGGTGCTCAAATCTTGCTCTTGTAAATGCTGTTCTATGATACAGAGTCAGACCCATTGTCAAGTATTTCTTGATTTGAAAATACTTTTGTTTTTGGCCAACCATTTCTTTGTGGTGAACGTTGGAGGCATTAAGGCAGTGGTAAAAAGCCATTTCTTTTTCCTCCATTGAGGCTCCCAGGGCACAAACTACCTAGCAGGGAAGAGTCAGAGAAATAGCACGGTATAAATTAAAGACACTGTGTATAAACAAACAAACAAACTTTAAGCACTGGGCCTGCACAGATAGGGTAGCTTTTCAAACATTATCTAAGGCAGCAACACTGGTCTAAAGTATGCAGCAATATAAATCTGAACCTCAATCAGGGACCTTCTGTTATTACTGGTTCTAAATAGTCACACTGATTTGTAAACATAGTATCTGTTATGCTAGCCAACCATTGGGTACTTCTTCTTCTACTACTACTACTACTACTACTACTACTACTACTACTACTACTACTTCCTCCTCTTCTACTACTATTACTACTGCTACTACTTCCTCCTCCTCTTCTTCTACTACCTCCTCCTCCTCTTCTACTACTATTGCTACTGCTACTACTTCCTCCTCCTCCTCTTCTACTACCTCCTCCTCTTCTACTACTATTACTACTGCTACTGCTACTACTTCCTCCTCCTCCTCTTCTTCTACTTCCTCCTTCTCTTCTACTACTGTTACTACTGCTACTGCTACTACTACTTCCTCCTCCTCCTCTTCCTCCTCCTCCTCTTCTAGGCCTGCCACGAAACTGCCACAACAAAGCCACCTTTTCATGTTCATTCTGCAGTTCCTTTCGTCTGACCCAGTGTGAAAAAGATTAGCTGGCAACACAAGGTTGCCATTACCAGGGTACGTCCGATTGTGGTTCACAAATACCACAATCTTCGAGAAGGCTCTTTCTGTGCACCTGTACCTGATATGTATAAATTAATGCTATGAAGTCTCACTCTTATGCCTGACGAAGCGGACTTGATCCACGAATGCTAACATTAAAATACAGGAGTTAGTCTTTAAAGCGCCACAGTGTTTTTGTCTTTTGTTTGTTTGTTCTCTGATATGCTTGCATGGAAGGACAGATATTTCTGAAAATGCAGTTGAGGGTGCAATCCAGTGCATTCTTCCCCAAGAGTGAATCCCACTGAAGCTACTTCTAGGGAAACATGTTTAGGAAGAGGCCCTTCGGCCACACCACCTGCCGCCGTTCCCGGGCCCCGCCCTCCCCCCCTCGCCTTCGGACTCAAAAGGCGAGGGGGTGCCGGGCGAGCCGCTGCCGCCGCGCTCCTGGCCCCGGTGGGGGCGAAGAGGCCCTTCGGCCACACCACCTGCCGCCGTTCCCGGGCCCCGCCCTCCCCCCCTCGCCTTCGGACTCAAAAGGCGAGGGGGTGCCGAGCGAGCCGCGGCCGCCGCGCTCCTGGCCCCGGTGGGGGGCGAAGAGGCCCTTCGGCCACACCACCTGCCGCCGTTCCCGGGCCCCGCCCTCCCCCCCTCGCCTTCGGACTCAAAAGGCGAGGGGGTGCCGAGCGAGCCGCTGCCGCCGCGCTCCTGGCCCCGGTGGGGGCGAAGAGGCCCTTCGGCCACACCACCTGCCGCCGTTCCCGGGCCCCGCCCTCCCCCCCTCGCCTTCGGACTCAAAAGGCGAGGGGGGTGCCGAGCGAGCCGCGGCCGCCGCGCTCCTGGCCCCGGTGGGGGCGAAGAGGCCCTTCGGCCACACCACCTGCCGCCGTTCCCGGGCCCCGCCCTCCCCCCCTCGCCTTCGGACTCAAAAGGCGAGGGGGTGCCGAGCGAGCCGCGGCCGCCGCGCTCCTGGCCCCGGTGGGGGCGTAGAGGCCCTGCGGCCGTACCGAGGCTCTTCTGGGCCCCCGCCATCGGCCCAGGATGCGAGCCACCTGCGGCTCTCTCCCCGGGCCAAGTTTGTCAGGGGAGATGGGAGCGTTGGCGCTCTCTGTGAGGAGAGTGGGGGGGGGGCAGGGAGGGAGACAGAGGGACTGAGGCTGATGTTTGCCGGCTGGGGAAGTTGGGCTGGGCACAATACGGGATGTGAGCTGTGCTTCATCCCTTGGGGATTTTGTTAATATGGTTTACTTTTGATGCTGTGTACTTATGTATTATGTGTTGTATTGATATTGTGCTTTTCCCCTGAATTTATTTGATGTAACTGAATTGTATTATTACGTGTCATTGTATTATTATATTGTATTTATTGTCCGCCATGTAAACCGCCCTGAGTTGGGTTGCACCCGAGTGGGCAGTATATAAGCGCGAAAATTAAATTAAATTAAATTAATTAAATTGTGATGTGTGGATGCAGCCCCTGCTCCAGGTTAAGGTGGGCGGGCAAATCCATGTTCTTTTGAATGATTGCTCCACATCCTGATAGTGGACATGTGCAACCAAGTTGCATACCAGCTGATGGTCCAAGACCTTTGCTTGTTTGTATGCTTTTTGATTGTTTACAAGATGGTCTGAAACGTACATGATGTGAAGGAAAATATTTGTCAAGTGAACTGGAAGAAGACTGCAGCTCAAGATTTTATTTTTGAAATAAAAATGATAACAAAATGCTTTTTAAACCTTGCATCAAAATGTCTGTGTGGTAAAAGAATTTGCAACATAATAAACGTGTAAATGTTGCTTTAAAATGTCTCTTGACTTTTAAGAGCCGGTAGATATTGAATTGAATGAAATTGTGAAAAGGGTGTTTTCAAAAGCCTTGTAACAAACATGGTATTCTTGCTGTAGAATCGTTATCAAGTGGTCTAAAACAAATAAGCATACAATATTCCCAAATGTTGAGAATAGCAATAAGCAGCTCTTACTGTTTAGATAAGCATAGGGAGTAAATCTTATGGTACGTAAAGGAGTAATTATTTCTGAGTAAACATATAGAAGATTGTGTTGCATAAGGAATTACTTGAAAATGTTCTGACAGAAACACGAGGGGGTTTCTATGACAGAGTGTGGCCAGGATACTAAAAGGAAATCATACCAGTTTGTAAAAGTACCTTGAATATTTGTATTTTGTATTTGTATACCGCTTTCCTTGGGCAATTTCCAAGAAGTCAGTGGGAGAAACGAGTTCTGCGATCGGATGTCATCATAATCTGAGCTCACACATTCTGCTCCCTTTTTCTGGGATGATTACAAGGAAACAGTGTTTTTGATTAATTGCAGTTTCGCATGGTTCTTATGAATCCTAAACTGGTTAATCTTAGGTAATATCAATTTTGTAATCCATGGTGTGAAATTGACATTTTCCAATTTGTTAGGTTTTAGCAATACGATAAACCACGTTTATTCAAACCGTAAGAACTAGTAGTTCAGATTGAGAGTTTGGTTTAAAGTTTGATTTTAAAACTTGGCCAGTCCGGGAGGTTAAAAAAAACCACAACCACCACCACCACCCCTTTGGTATCCATCACCCTCCCGACTTTCAAACCCCAGCCAGCTTTAAAATAAAACTGAATTGAAGGGAAGATTTAAATCTTCTCTGTGTATGTTGGTACTGATCCAGATTGGAGCTGCCCATGTTTATTCTAGACTAAAACAGAAAAGAATTGTACGATGCATGACCCATATTTAACATATTTTGCAGTTGAACCCTTAGTAGGATTTACTCCCTGCTAGATAGTAAATGAGAAAAATTGGTTAAGCATTTCCAATTGGGTAGTCAGTGGAGAAGGGCAGGTATCTCACACCTCCGACCCATTTTGCATTGTATCAGAAATAAGCTGACTAAAGGCTTGTCTGCATGGCAGGGCTGAACTGGGCTAAAAAGTATCTCTAGGAGGCCCACGCAATGCCACTTTGTGTGATTCTCATGTCCCAACGGCATACCTCAAGCAACCATATTTGATCTTTTTTAAAAAGTGTGTCTTAGGTATTGTGTACTGTTTATTATTGCAATACACTTTCCTAATACAGTACAGTATACTGCTCTTAAAGGTCCAGTTGAAGACCTTCTTGCAGCCTAATATATACATCTCTAGCTCAAGTCGCTAGGACGCTGACTGGGAAGTGGAAGGTCAGCAGTTCGATTCCCGAGTACTGCAGGACGGAAATGAGCTCCCGTCTTCATCCCAGCTCCTGCCAACCTAGCAGTTCGAAAGCAAGAAATTGCAAGTAGATAAATAGGGACCACTTCGGTGGGAAGGTAACAGCGTTCTGTGCACTCCGGTGTCTAGTCATGCCTGCCACATGACCACGGAAACGTCTGCAGAAGCAGACAGCGCTGGCTCTTCGGCTTAGAAACAGAGATGAGCACTGCACCCTAGAGTCGGATATGACTGGCTTTCGAGCAAGGGAAACCTTTACCTTTACCTTAATTCATCTCATAATATACTTCTTTCCCTTGTTTTAAAGGCAGCAGATTCTGCGGTGTACATTTGTTCCACTGATCCTTTAAGATGAGGCAAATAATATATTTTATTAGTTTTTTTATAAGTGACACAGCACATTTTTGCTGCCCTATAGAAGTAAAAAAAGAAAGTTTCACTTTATCTGCCACCTTTAGAAGTGAACCAGCCTGTCCTTGTGGTAGACCAAATAGCAGGCTACATACCCATATAGTCACCCTCGTTCGTTCGTTCGTTCGTTCGTTCGTTCGTTCGTTCGTTCGTTCGTTCGTTCGTTCGTTCGTTCGTTCCTTTCTTTCTTTCTTTCTTTCTTTCTTTCTTTCTTTCTTTCTTTCTTTCTTTCTTTCTTTCTTTCTTTCTTTCTTTCTTTCTTTCTTTCTTTCTTTCTTTCTTTCTTTCTTTCTTTCTTTCTTTCTTTCTTTCTTTCTTTCTTTCTTTCTTTCTTTCTTTCTTTCTTTCTTTCTTTCTTTCTTTCTTTCTTTCTTTCTTTCTTTCTTTCTTTCTTTCTTTCTTTCTTTCTTTCTTTCTTTCTTTCTTTCTTTCTTTCTTTCTTTCTTTCTTTCTTTCTTTCTTTCTTTCTTTCTTTCTTTCTTTCTTTCTTTCTTTCTTTCTTTCTTTCTTTCTTTCTTTCTTTCTTTCTTTCTTTCTTTCTTTCTTTCTTTCTTTCTTTCTTTCTTTCTTTCTTTCTTTCTTTCTTTCTTTCTTTCTTTCTTTCTTTCTTTCTTTCTTTCTTTCTTTCTTTCTTTCTTTCTTTCTTTCTTTCTTTCTTTCTTTCTTTCTTTCTTTCTTTCTTTCTTTCTTTCTTTCTTTCTTTCTTTCTTTCTTTCTTTCTTTCTTTCTTTCTTTCTTTCACCAAATGTTTTTGTCTGGAGACCACAAACTCCATTTCTCTGCCCATCTTGTCAATCCTTGTCTCTCCCATCTTCTCTCCATTTTACCTCCCAGAGGTGATGTTCCACTGCCTGACAGTGAAGCTCCCTTCGAGGAAACTGGGTTTCACAGAGCCCATCACATACTCTTGAGTGCAATGCAGCGCACTGGAGACACCAGAGAAGGGAGAGGAACACCCCATATTTCCATTGTTTGTTGACAGCAAAGTGCCCTTGAAAATTGGTGTGGAAAGAAGTTAGTGGTCAGTATCCTACTGGTCTTTTGTTAACTGGAAATACTTGTTAGTACAGTGCTATTGACAGTATCCCTGCAGTTGCAGTGTTGCAGTGTGATCTTGAGTTACTTTGATAATGAAACTTTTTAAATAGATAGAATACTGGCTAGGGATGTTAAGCTTGGCAAGAGTCTGAGTGTTATAATGAGGCAAACTTGTTATAATACATGAAGTGTGTTCTAGCGTCCCTGGCATTTTCTCTCCTATACCCAGAAGCATGAGTTTAGCATCATCTTTAAAAGGTGGCAAGACATCTGACATGTCTATCCAGAGTAAACCATGCACCATCTTTTAAGTCTTTCTTCTTTGTTCACATCAAAGCGTTGTACAATTAGATTATTTTTTATGAGAAGCAGACTACATCAAGTGTGTTATCTTGCCCATTTATTAGATCTTTTGTACACATGATGAGACATAAACGGCATATATTCCTCTACATTCACAGACAATATGTCCTTTGTCTAAGTAGCCTCATTTTACTTGATTTTTTTTTAAAAAAATCTTTCTACATAAATTTGCAGTCTATTAAGTGATTTCCAGATTGTCTAGCCAAAATCTTGTCCTGGTTGGAGTCAGTCTTCAGCAATTATCCATTTGGCATGTTGTGTTATTCTTGCTCTGGAGATTTGGGCTAGCCTTTTCTTGTTTAATATATAGAGATTAAGAAGTGTGTAGAAAACTTTCCCTTAGTTTTAGCCATTGTCTAGGTTGCTGTCTATGAAGTGGATGTATCTGTTGCTTCATCTTATTTGGTTTATTTGCTGGCATCTTGAATTATTCCTAGATGGACAATGCTAATCAAATACTTTTTTTCTGTGGGAGTAGGTTCCAGGCAGCCAGTAATGATTCTGCAAGATTCATTAAGAGCTAAATTCACTTGTTTGCCATGTGCTGATTTATACTATACTGTATTAATATATCCTGCTGTGGAGTAGCACAGGGACAACACTCTTATTGTTTGTGGATGTGCATCCCAACCTGACCATGTCAATTTCCTAAGTACGGTATGCTATTTCTGGCAGCAACTTTATGTGTGGTATTTAGGTAGTATTTTTGTAGGTCAGAGTATGATCCAAAGTACTGTACAGTAATGTTCAAATACTGTGGGATAAGGCAATGCTCCAAAATCTTACCTTCCCAGCTAATTCAGAAAGTCCTCTGAGCTTCTATGTCCTTTAAGTGGAAGGCGACCTGTGTTTTCAAAGAGTTTGATTTCATCTTGTTTTTATAATACTGTATAATGAAATATATTCTAAGGCTGAAGTCAGCTATTGCTCGATGGACTGGGTAGTTGAGGATCATGTTTAAGGCACACTGAGTGGGATTCTGTCTATTTTATAATGGATTTGAAGTTTTCATCATTATCTTATAAACAACCCCAAATGTTGCTATGGCTGTTGAAATCTCCAACTGTAAAGTGAGTGATTTGTTTTCCATATTAGACGGCTTCTTGAATCAGAATGGTACAGTAGATGGTTTATAAATCGATGGTACTATACACATAGCTAGTTCAACCATCAAGATTTCTATGTTGTCCTTTTAAGTATAGCATTGTAATACTTGGTCTTGCAAAAATGGTACTTTCATATTGTTTGTGTTGCCTCTCAGCAACTAGATATATCCCAGGAGCCTTTATGTGATGCCGATAAGTTCTTCTGTGAGTTTCTTGGAAAGAAAAAGCATTGCAACTTTCCATTCGCAGTAAACTACAGCCAAGACCTACTTTTTGGTTGAAGATACAACCTCTATATTAATATAAATTATTGTATTGCCATTTGTGTTCCAAAAAGGACCATTGAGTCATTTTGCGCATTAGTAAGTTTACTGTGCAGTGCATATTGATGTGAAGGATTAGACGGCTCTGCACCATTGTCCATGGGACACCTGAATGAACTAATGAGGCTCCATCTATATCCCAGATCTTTTAAGTACTATTTCTGGAATTTGAGACAGTAAATAAAAGAAAACCAAGAAAAATAAAGACGAAAATTTCTGAAGAAGTGGGCTTGATCCACAAAAGCTAACATTGAAATATAGCAATTAATCTTTAAGGTGCCACAACAACATCTGGCCAGCATCAAGATTTCATCTGTCTTGGACAATTATCTTTGGCCATGTCAATTCAAGGAGCAATTCTAACTTTTCTTTAATTGAGTTCTTGACAATTTCTCATTCCTCTTCTTTCATCTTCTTTCCTCTTTCTGCTCTTGATTTATGCCTTTTAGAATGCATCACATTTAGCTTCCTAGAGATTTACTGTATTTTCTGGCGTATAAGACTACTTTTTAACCCCGAAAAATCTGTGCCAAAGTCGGGGTCGTCTTATAGGACAGGTACTTAACTGCAGCTTGTTTCCCCTTGCTTCATATGTCCGGCGCATATGGTGGGGGGTGCCGCGGCCGAGTCCCTGCTCTGTGTGGGGAGTATGAAGCAAGGGGAAGCAAGCTGCACACATCTTCGAGGAGGAGAACGTGAGCGTGGATTGGCTCTCCACCAGAACCTGCCCATTTGACTCGGAGGGCTGCGTGTCTTCGGGTTGAGTGTGGGTTAATTTTTATTTGGTGTGCATTGGAAAAGAGGTAGTCTTATACGGCAAGTATATTCCAAACTCTATATTTTAACTGGAAAAGTTGGGGGTTGTCTTATACGCCCAGTCGTCTTATACACCGGAAAATATGGTAATTGTTATGGCCTTTCCTTGGATTTTGTTTTTATTCAGGAACTGCTAGAGTTTTATTTATTTATTTATTATTTAATTGAATATAGCTAGTTTGATTCTTAAAGGTTTTCAGCCATATTAGGCAAAAAGTAAAAACAAAACAAAAATATGAAAATTTTGCGGCGCTTTGAATATTAACTTATATTTTAATGTGTGCTTTCATGGGTCAAATCCACTTTCTCAGGAATTAAAATATAACAGTCTTTAAGATGCCACATTTCTGTCTTTTTAAAACTTTTTTTGTATTATTTGATTCTCATATTTTCACTGTGGTTGTTAATTGACAGGTGGTGGTGGTTCTTATGTACATATATCATGAGTCCACACATCCACTGACATTGGGTCTATAAGAACTGCTTACATGTCCCATCCGATTTAGAATGGTGGCAGGTTAGCAGCAGGGAGGTGTTTAATGCAGTAACTTTAGTTGGTATCGAAATGGGTATCAGTTTACTACAGTCACTTAAGTCAAAATCACTTAACAGCTTCACATTTATTTCAGCAAACTCTTGAAAATGTGTCTTGAGAAACACAGTAGCAACCTATATTTGTAGACATTATCTACTTTTTGTTACCTTGTGTGCGCCAAATGTTTGTGTGCATGTATGCATGTGCATGTTAAATGTACTTACAATTCAAGGGAGCAAAATGAATTAAAAGTCATACATGTTTCTGACAATGTGTGTATCAAAGAAAGGAATGAAATTGTTACAGAAATATTGGAAGTAAATATTTGTTGCCTTGAGCTCATCTGATTCATCTTGGCAATTTATTTTAAAATGAAGATTACAGTAATTGGATTAATATGCATGAGCAAATCTCGGCATCAACAGATGGCATCCTCTCCCCTGTAAACTATTTAGTCAAAATTAGCCCTATAAACGCCGATGTGAATGCTTCTGAGAAAAATGCAACTGCGTTTGAAACATTATCCCAACTTCAAAATATAATGTTTTTATTTCATTGTATGTGGGTTCTTATATGTATATTCTTTTAAATCTGCTTGTAATCACTCTGCAAACAAATCACTGCTTTTACATCTGGTGGCATTCTGTTATGTTTATGTTTCTGGTAGGTGTCATTTTACCTTTCTCAGAAACACCATTTTCAAGAGAGAGGGAAATTCCATTTCCACTGGCATGGCATGGATGCATTGTTTTTTGCACATTAGCCAAGCAGTTCTGCCTTGTCAATCACTGTATTCCAACCAGTTTAAGACCAGTAGAGCTGCTGAACCTCAGTGTGATTGGTCATAGTGTTCTGGGAGGGATTTTGCTCGAAGGAAGGGCTGCAGTCGCTCACCAACTGAGTTCAGGCTGTATTTGCTTCATCATTCAGAGGAAAATCCCCAGATAACGCATACAGCTTTCAGAGAGGCGGGAGAAAATAAGCAGCGATAATTATTTCACAGGAGACTTATTCATTGTCATGATGCAATCAAAACGATACGGCCACTATTGCATTAAAGGATTCTTTTTGCCTGGCAGAAGTGTTGAATAGACAGAGCTATACAAGGTAGGTAGGAAGCTGGTTTTATTTTATTGAATGTTTGAAGAGTTTGCTGCAGTATGCTGCATACCATATGTGTTGCTTAGGGGAATCTAGGAACAGACATTTCTTTCATGCACAGAGTCAATGTAGATATGAATTTTTGTTTTGGGTTTCAAAAAATGAACTTACTTTAAAGCAATTTAAAGGGTTCTTTGTTTGTATACGAGACTCAAAGAATTACAACACTCAACAAAAATGTGCAGTTGAACATTTCATAAAAGTACTGTGCATCAGAATGTGTTTTAAAAGGATTCATCTAGGGTAGGAGAATCACTGGACTTTGTAACAGAGGTTTAAATGGAGTATATGGAATTAAAATATTCTGATTGATGGGGCTGACGGCCAACTTAAGTAACAGAAGAATTCTATGCTAGTTTGTTCAGTGCCCTTATTTTCTATTAGGTATGCACAGAACTCCATCATAAATAACATGTCTTTAGCAAATATCTCCAGTAAAATATAATACTGTATTTGGCCATAATGTCTAAGTGAAATAGGTTGCTTAATATAAGAACAGAAACAGGAGGAATAAGAACCGAATAAATTCCCAAAATACTTCTATATAAGTTGGTGTACTAGTTCAGCTGGAATTCCTTTCTTGTCCTTTTCTAACTTTCAGGTACTGTAGAACACTTATATAAAAGTGGGAAAGGGTTGGTTGCTAATGGTTACTGAAGATATCCGATCTATATACATTTTTAATGTGAACACAGCCAGTAGAATAATTAAACGAAAGGTTAGCTATGAAAAGAGAGTTTTCACCATTCAGAAACATATGCCACCTTGCTTGATAAGAACTAGCCACAAGCAGCAACAGATGTTTATGCTAAATACAGTATTCACACATATAAAGTAAAGTTGCATTCAGGCTGGAAGCCTTTGATTTACTGAGAGATAGAAAGCTAAAGTTGGAAAGCCAAAAGTTGCAGTTCATTTCATTGTCTTCTGTATTCACTACTCTTTGAGGAGATATCGGTCTGGGAAAATATAAACATACATAAACATTCTTGCTGTTCAAAAAAAAAAATGATATTCACATATTACAACTAGGTTCATTGTACCTCCTATAGAGGTACATGTATATATGGAAGCTATATAAATAAAACTTTAACTGAAACATGAGGAACTAATTTTTAACATCTGTTGACTATTTTCCATAGGTCCACTTTTCAAGGTATTCCTACTGAAGCAAAAGATGATTCTATTTACTATTTTTTTCAGAGCTGGATGATTGTGTTATTTAAATGCTGCTAAACAAACCCACATTGCACAGCAAAATAACTATTTGTCTCACATTACTCAGCTTTTTAAAGGCTTGTCCTCGAAGATAGATTATGCTTCTTTTGCTCTCTTGTAGCGTCATTGTAATTTTCAAAAAAGTTTTGAAAATACCTTATTGGGAAAAGTGTTCCTCTGTACATCATTTCAAGCCAGTCCAAGACTGCAGTAGACCTTTATGGACCTTTTAAGTGACAAGTGAAATGAATGACGATAAGACTGGGATGACTAAGGGATAAATCCAATGTTTTGCTGGTGATTGCTTAATAAATTTTCTTTCCAACACACTGGCTGGCCCTTTACGATGCTAGAATATTGGTTTTAAAGATCTGGTTTTGTGGCTGTTTGGGGGCTGCACTGAGAATTGCTACAACAGTACTTTCTAGTTTAGTTGGATCAGATGATGTGTGAATATTGATCCATAATTATTAAAAGAAGCTGCTGGAATATCAATCCTGATATCTGATGTACAACTTTTCTAAGTCTAGTATTCAAAAATTAATGTAAAAACAGTGACCATGACAAGCTGTAGACATTTAGGACTATTTTTGTTGTTGTTCAATCGCACAGGCGATTCCAATCCTTTGCAACCCTATGGACCATTGCCCGCCAGGCACCTCTGTCTTCCACCATCCTCCTCAGCCCACCCAGCTCTGTGCCCATTGCGTCTACAATACTATCTAGCCATCTTATTTTTGGCCACCCCCTTCTTCTTTTGCCCTCCAGCTTTCCCAACATCAATGCCTTCTCAAGTGAATCCTCCCTTCTCATGTGATGTCCAAAGTACTTCAGCTTCATCTTTACTATTTGACCTTCTAAGGAGCAATCAGGGTTGATTTCTTCTAGGATCGACCTATTTGTTCTCTTCGCTGACCAGGGGACTCTCAGGACTCTCCTCCAACACCACATTTCAAAGGCATCTATTCTTCTACGCTCAGCTTTCCTAATGGTCCAGCTCTCTCACAACCATACATTACCACCGGGAATACCATTGCTTTGACTATGCAAATTTTTTGTTTGCAAAGTGATGTCTCTATTTTTAACTATGTTCCCCAGGTTTCTCATAGCTTGTCTCCCAACCATCAGTCACCTTTTTTATTTCATGGCTGCAATCACCATCTGCAGTGATCTTGGATCCTAAGAAAGTAAAATCTGTCACTGCTTCTACTTCTTCTCCATCTATTTTCCAGGGACTGATCAGGCCTGCTGCCATAATCTTGGTTTTCTTGATGTTGAGTCCCAAGCCAGCTTTTGCACTCTAATCCTTTAGCCCAATCAAGAGATTCTTTAGGTCTTCCTCACTTTTTGCCATTAGGGGACTATTTAGGCTTCCATTATTGTTCTTCTTTGTATTGTATTGCAGACTGCTTTTAAATTTCTTGAAACTGTAATCCCTCTTGTCCAGCAGCATGCAAAATTGGAAGGTACAACTTTTTGGATAATAGCCGATTCTACATAGTAGGTTTAATAAACTAAAGTGAACAATCAAAACAAAGGTTTCCACCTAACAATAATTAAGAGTTGAAATAAAATAGTACTTGAATTGTAGCAGTTTTGTTTAGTGCAACTTTTTAAAAAAGTTTGGACACACACACACATATTTAAAAAAGGTTTTGCTACATTTGTGTTTACACACACACACACACACACACACAAAATCATTGCATACTTCCTGTTATTGATACATTTACAGACTAACCAATGCACATTAATTAAATATATAGTGACTGAAATCTTACAGCTTAGCGTAGGAAGTTGCATCTAGGTTATATCCATCACTGAGCTGATTCTGGTTACACATTACTATGCGTATTATGAAACAGGATTTCAGCCATTATTTAATCATAATAATATATGATTATTTAGCTGTTCTTAATCTATGTATGTTTTTTAACTTTTATGTAAGCTCCCTTGGGTCACCCATGGATGAGGAAGGCGCAGTAGAAATCATGTAAATAAATAAATATTTTTTTATCTAGCACTGACTAAATAAAGATTTTCTATGAACAAAACAGAATAGAAGATTTAAAATTGGCAAGACTAGTTCTACATTCATATTGATTATATTTATGACTGCCCTGTGCCAAGGAACTTTTTAGTAGAGAAGTAAGCGGAAAGCATGGAAATTTTTTGACACATGCTTAGGGAAAAGGAGCCAGTGCTAAAGAATGTGTGAAGCAGATCTTGTGGAGAAGAAAGGATGCTCACCATGCTAAGGCCATGGGATAAGACAAAGAGTGAACAAGTGCAGTTGAAGCATTGGTGGGCAATGCTAGACTACCAAGAAAGGAAGCCTTTTGCATTCTGCCAGTGGCAAAAATTGGTAGACAAGGATGTGATCTCTTATTAAGAAGATAATTTTCAATAGTATGTCTCCTATTTGGGATGATACAGATTGCTATCCTGTATGACTTTGATTTTGGCTGACTCTGGACCTGTTTTTCCCTTTCTTTGGATCTGATTGGTTTGGAAAGGAATTTACTGTCAGGACAAACAGACAGGGCAAGAGTTTACTTCCTATATAGCCTGTGCCTTAGTCCTCTTGCTTGACTTATCAACAGTAATTTGCTCTGTAAACAGTTTTGTGCAGTGCGTCAGTTCTCTGCTTGTGGTGTATTGTGTTCTGCATTGCTAGGACTGGCGAATGGATATTCCTGCTGAGACAAAGCTGGAACACTTGATGACCCTTCATCGGATACATCTTTCAACTCCATAAGCTACGAGAATTTGTGAATATCTGCTAGTTTACCAAAATGAGTGAGAACTACCTCACAGGGGATATGCTTACAGAAATGATGTCTGTATCAACAGAAATAGCAGTCAAAAATGAATTATTATTTTTTGCAGTGTTGTCTGTTTGTCAATATGACTCTGAATGTGAAAGAACGTAGCAGATATCTGAACGAAGAAAAATTGTTGGCAAGCACGAACCTTTTGTTGATGCACTGATTTGGAGAGAAGGTCATGGATGTTGCTGTGCAATGTTATTTGGCACGTTAGGACATGATCCAAACCAACTCTTCTGTGTTCCCATTGATTTCAGTAGAAATAAAAAGGCACTAAAATGCCTTAAATTTGACTGACTTGTAGTGCAAGGGCTGAT